>CM075660.1:38939967-40189967 GCA_037954105.1 Canavalia gladiata
AGGTAAGCTTTTGGCAGCTGGTATCATCTATCCCATCTCAGACAGTGATTGGGTAAGCCCGGTGCAAGTAGTTCCTAAGAAGACTGGCATGACTGTAGTCAAAAATCACAATGATGAACTAATCCCTACCAGAATACAAAACAGTTGGAGAGTGTGCATAGATTATAGGAAGCTTAACAAAGCTACTCGCAAGGATCACTTCCCTTTGCCCTTCATAGACCAAATTTTGGAAAGATTAGCAGGAAAATCTCACTATTGCTTTCTAGATGGTTTTTCAGGTTATTTTCAAATACATATAGCCCCAGAAAACCAGCATAAGACCACCTTCACTTGTCCTTTTGGTACTTTTGCCTGTCGAAGGATGCCTTTTGGTCTATGCAACGCCCCTGGAACCTTTCAAAGATGCATGGTAAGCATTTTCTCTGATCTCTTAGAAAGTTGCATGGATGTGTTTATGGATGACTTCACTGTATATGGTTCTTCTTTTGATGCATGCTTAGAAAGCCTCTCTAAAGTTTTGGACAGATGCATTGAGACTAACCTGGTTTTGAATTTTGAAAAATGTCATTTCATGGTAACAGAAGGTATAGTCTTAGGACACTTGGTATCTAACAAAGGTTTAGAGGTTGATAAGGCCAAGATAGACATTATTACTTCTCTACCTTACCCCACTTCTGTGCGAGAAGTACGTTCTTTACTTGGTCATGCAGGTCTTTACAAAAGATTCATCAAGGATTTTAGCAAGATTGCACAACCTCTTTCTAAACTACTACAAAAAGATACCAAATTTGTGTTTGATCAAGCATGCAAGGATTCATTTGATGAACTAAAGAAGCGGTTGACAACCACTCCCATCATTCAACCACCTAATTGGACGCTTCCATTTGAATTAATGTGTGATGCATCTAATTATGCCCTTGGTGCTGTACTGTCTCAAAGAGTTAGCAAGAGATCTCATGTCATTGCATATGCCTGTCGCACACTTGATGCAACCTAATCCAATTACACAACTACTGAGAAGGAGCTTTTGGCAATTGTGTTTGCATTAGATAAATTTCGCTCCTATTTGCTTGGATCTAAAGTTATTGTCTTCTCTGACCATGCAGCTCTGAAATACTTGCTGAAGAAGGTAGATGCTAAGCCAAGACTGATTCGCTGGATGCTTCTGTTACAAGAATTTGATTTAGAGATTAAAGACAAGAGTGGTGCAGAGAACCTTGTAGCAGATCATTTAAGTCGAATCCAGCAACCTTGTGAAGAAACTTCAATTGCAGATTCATTCCCAGAAGAGCATCTCCATCATTTGCACGGGAAAGATCCTTGGTATGCAGATTTAGTAAACTATCTGGTTGCTAAAGAAATACCCAAACACTTCACCAAATCGCAAATTGCCAAGTTGAAAAGTGATGCCAAACACTACATATGGGATGAACCATACCTTTGGAAGACATGTAGTCATCAAATCATTAGAAGATGTGTTCCAGATCATGAAGTTCAGTTTGTACTTACCTTTTGCCATTCCCTAGCTTGTGGTGGAAACTTTGGGCCACAACGGACAGCTAGAAAAGTACTAGACTCAGGCTTTTATTGGCCTACAATATTTCGTGATGCACACAGATTATGCATAACTTGTGAGCAGTGCCAAAGAATAGGGAGTATTTCGCGCAGAAATGGGATGCCCCAACAACCACTTCTCTTTTGTGAGGTATTTGATGTATGGGGTATAGACTTTATGGGTCCATTCCCTGTCTCTTTTGGCTTTGTTTACATTCTGCTAGCTGTTGATTATGTTTCAAAATGGGTGGAGGCAAAAGCCACTTGTACTGATGATGCTCGAGTTGTTGCAGATTTTATCAGGTCTAACATTTTTAGCAGGTTTGGCATTCCTAGAGCTCTAATTAGTTACCAAGGTACTCATTTTTGCAACCGCACAATGGAAGCCCTACTCTGCAAATATGGAGTCATGCATAAAGTCTCCACCCCATATCATCCTCAAACAAATGGTCAAACTGAAGTTTCTAATCGAGAGATCAAGAAAATCTTAGAGAAAACAGTTCAGCCTAACAGGAAGGATTGGAGCTTGCGCCTTGTTGATGCTTTATGGGCATATAGGACAGCCTACAAGTCACCCATTGGCATGTCTCCCTACAGGATTATCTTTGGTAAAGCATGTCATCTTCCAGTTGAATTAGAGCATAGAACATTTTGGGCAGTAAAGAAATGCAACAGGGATCTAGACCAAGCAGGAATCCATAGGAAGCTTCAATTGCAGGAACTTGAAGAAATTCGATTGGAAGCATACGAAAACTCCAAAATTTACAAAGAAAAGGTCAAGGCTCTTCATGACAAAAAGTTGGTAAGAAAGGAGTTTTCCGTTGGACAAAAAGTTCTCCTTTTCAATTCTCAGCTAAATCTTATGCCTGGTAAGCTACGCCTTAGATAGTTAGGACCATTTGTAGTTACTAATGTTTTTCCTTATGGTGCAGTGGAAATAAAAAATGAGGTAACTGCAAAAATCTTCAAGGTGAATGGACATCGTCTTAAACCATTTTTCGAAGGTTTTCAAAAGCACACGGTAGAAGAAGTGCATTTGCACAATGCCACATACTTGCAATAAATTCAAGAGAAGTCTCTCTCTCTCTCTCTTTCTCTCTTTCTCTCTCTCTCTCTATCTCTTTCTCTCTCTCCCTCTCTCACATTCCTCGCTTATAAGTTTCAACTAATCTCTCAACTTCCTTCTTCACCTCTTAAATCATCCCAACTATTACACTACATTGAGCTTGCAGGAATAATAACTTGAGTGTTTTAAGAAAAAAATGGAGAAAGCTCTCACTAGGATAAAAATTTTGTTCCCTACTCTCCCCAGAAATTTTCTTAAAGACATTTACAATTGCAGACTTGAACGATTGAGGGCATTAACACTCTTAGGCCTTCCAGAAGATGTCTGTTGGATCATTGAAGCTAAGGTACGTTTAGCAGGTGAATTTCAAGAATCATTTGTTAAAAACATGCCAGGTATGGGAAGAAGTTCCTATGCAAAGAAGAGAAGGGCAAAAAGAATTGGAGTTTGCTACAGGTGTGCAAGATGGACCTGTAACACAAGATGCAAGAACCCTGGAATGGTTTCAAGCAATCGAGAGGAGAAAATTCAATTCATAAAAGATGGACTGAGTAAGGAGTCATTGGATGATATCATTCAGACTCTTGAGACGCATCCTAGTGGGCATGTACAAGGAGTTCTTCTTGATTTGTTTGAACTGTTCCGTAAGGAAAAAGCACGTTATAGTCTTGGGAATCTGACTTTAAAAGACCCTGTTGTCAGTTTACAAGAAAACTGAATGGGAAGCACATCCTCGACTCTTAGAAGGCGTTTCAGCCATTACTGGACGTAAAACCAGAGGAAGATGTGACCCACAATCACAACTACTGTTCATTCTCATGCGTGTATGTTTGTCATTTACATTGTCTTTTCAATTTATTGGGCCACCATTTTTTTTTTGAAATTTTCACCCCTGCTTAAAGTCTTTCCCCTCTGACATTCACCTTTTCCTTGAACAAAAAATTCAAACTTTTGCAACCAAAATTCAAACTTTTGCTACCAAATCCTGATCCCGCACTATTCAAGCGATCTCCTTGTCTGATATTGAGTCCCTATAAATTATCAACCTCTATGACATATTTTTTCAAAAAAGACAGAAACACCGTATATGGATAGGATCAATACTATCTGTGTTTTTTGGTGGGTCTAACCTTGGAAAGGATGGAGAATTTCGACATGCAGCTTATACCCTTGGTAAGACATTAGCTGCAAGAAAAATCAATCTTGTTTATGGGGGAGGGATTCAGGGTTTAAACGGATGTGTTGCAGGATCTGCACTAACAAAGGGGTGTAACGTCTTAGGTGTTGGCTTAAAAAATGGGAGCACCTCCTACTTCACCCTGGGTATTGAATTGAAGGTTGCAACCATGCATGACCGTATGAGACACATGTTGATTAATTCTAATGCATTTATTGCATTACCTGGTGGTCTTGGAACAATGGAAGAAATTTTTACCATTATATTTTGGGCCTATCGGAATTTTCATAAAAAACCTTTGGGCTTATTGAATATTAATGACTTTTATAATGGTTTGATATCCTTTCTAGATCATGCAGTAGAGCAGGAGTTCATGCCACAATCCATGCGCAACATCATAGTATCTGCTTCAACTGTTGAACAGCTACTTGAGATTTTGCAAAATCCTACATCTGAGCTCAGTCAAACAATGCAGCTGGTGAACCAACCAAATTAGGATGGCAGAGACAAAAGAGAACCAGATACCACTCTTCGGTTATAACTTTTCCTTACTTTGGTGGTTTTCTTACATTTCTTTCCCTGTTATATGAAATTCCATCTAAGACATTGGGGACAATGTCTTGGATAGGTTGGGGGGAGGATGGTCCGATATAAAAGAAAAATTTTAAAAAAAAAACCCAAAAAAAAAAAAACCCAATGCACACGGTAGAAGAAGTGCATTTGCACAATGCCACATACTTGCAATAAATTCAAGAGAAGTCTCTCTCTCTCTCTTTCTCTCTTTCTCTCTCTCTCTCTCTATCTCTTTCTCTCTCTCCCTCTCTCACATTCCTCGCTTATAAGTTTCAACTAATCTCTCAACTTCCTTCTTCACCTCTTAAATCATCCCAACTATTACACTACATTGAGCTTGCAGGAATAATAACTTGAGTGTTTTAAGAAAAAAATGGAGAAAGCTCTCACTAGGATAAAAATTTTGTTCCCTACTCTCCCCAGAAATTTTCTTAAAGACATTTACAATTGCAGACTTGAACGATTGAGGGCATTAACACTCTTAGGCCTTCCAGAAGATGTCTGTTGGATCATTGAAGCTAAGGTACGTTTAGCAGGTGAATTTCAAGAATCATTTGTTAAAAACATGCCAGGTATGGGAAGAAGTTCCTATGCAAAGAAGAGAAGGGCAAAAAGAATTGGAGTTTGCTACAGGTGTGCAAGATGGACCTGTAACACAAGATGCAAGAACCCTGGAATGGTTTCAAGAAATCGAGAGGACAAAATTCAATTCATAAAGGATGGACTGAGTAAGGAGTCATTGAATGATATCATTCAGACTCTTGAGACGCATCCTAGTGGGCATGTACAAGGAGTCCTTCTTGATTTGTTTGAACTGTTCCGTAAGGAAAAAAGCACGTTATAGTCTTGGGAATCTGACTTTAAAAGACCCTGTTGTCAGTTTACAAGAAAACTGAATGGGAAGCACATCCTCGACTCTTAGAAGGCGTTTCAGCCGTTACTGGATGTAAAACCAGAGGAAGATGTGAGCCACAATCATAACTACTGTTCATTCTCACGCGTGTATATTTGTCATTTACATTGTCTTTTCAAATAATTGGGCCACCATTTTTTGAAATTTTCACCCTTGCTCAAAGTCTTTCCCCTCTGACATTCACCTTTTCCTTGAGCAAAAATTCAAACTTTTGCAACAAAAATTCAAACTTTTGCAACAAAAATTCAAACTTTTGCAACAAAAATTCAAACTTTTGCTACCAAATCCTGATCCCGCACTATTCAAGCGATCTCCTTGACTGATATTGAGTCCCTATAAATTATCAACCTCTATGACATATTTTCTTCAAAAGAGACAGAAACACCGTTTATGGATAGAATCAATACTATCTGTGTTTTTGGTGGGTCTAACCTTGGAAAGGATGGAGAATTTCAACATGCAGCTTATACCCTTGGTAAGACATTAGCTGCAAGAAAAGTCAATCTTGTTTATGGGGGAGGGATTCAGGGTTTAAAAGGATGTGTTGCAGGATCTTCACTCACAAAGGGGTGTAGCATCTTAGGTGTTGGCTTAAAAAATGGGAGCACCTCATACTTCAGCCTGGGTACTGAATTGAAGGTTGCAACCATGCATGACCGTATGAGACACATGTTGATTAATTCTAATGCATTTATTGCATTACCTGGTGGTCTTGGAACAATAGAAGAAATTTTTACTATTAAATTTTGGGCCTATCAGAATTTTCATAAAAAACCTTTGGGCTTATTGAATATTAATGGCTTTTATAATGGTTTGATATCCTTTTTAGATCATGCAGTAGAACAGGAGTTCATGCCACAATCCATGCGCAACATCATAGTATCTGCTTCAACTGTTGAACAGCTACTTGAGATTTTGCAAAATCCTACATCTGAGCTCAATCAAGCAATGCAGCTGGTGAACCAACCAAATCAGGATGGCAGAGACAAAAGAGAACCAGATACCACTCTTCGGTTATAACTTTTCCTTACTTTGGTGGTTTTCTCACATTTATTTTCCTGTCATATGAAATTCCATCTAAGACATTGGGGACAATGTCTTGGATAGGTTGGGGGGAGGATGGTCCGATATAAAAAAAAATAAAAAAAAAATAAAAACCCAAAAAAAAAAACAAAAAAAAAAATTAGGTTAGAATCATAAACTTGCTTTGAGTAAGATGGCTGAGTAAGGAGTTACACTTGACTCTTGATACGCATCTTATGATTAAAAAAAAAAAATTTGAATGTGGAAGTTTGTTGTTCTTTAGATTTCATAAAATAATTGAAGCAAAATGATTTACATTTCGAGATTAATTAGTTTGGCAACATATATTTGAACTGGATAGATTAGATTTGATAAATATATTACCTGTGAGATTTTGAGCCTTATTATTATTTTCTTTCTTGTGTGATTTTCATCCATGGAATATGTTACTTCAGAACTTGCATTGATTCTTTTTTAAGCTACATTTTCACATGAATTGTACAAGAATGATTGAGGCCCTGTTTTTCTTGAACAAACCACTTGGCCAAATAACCAAACCATATAATTTTATCCTTTGATCAGCCCTTTGAGCCGATTAGCCTTTTCTTCTTTTTAGCTCACCACAAATCAAAAAAAAAAAAACAACTTTGTGTGACAAAAGAAGGTGAGGAATACTAGATTTATCATACCATAAGTGTTTCAATAAGTGTGGGGGAGATTATTGTTGTGTTCATCGATATCATGGTTGATAAAAAAAACTGAAGCAATAAATTAATAAATAAACTATTATATTGAAAAAAAAAGAAAAAAAAAGAATGAAGAAGTGATATCTGTTTCTTGTACTTGCACTTAGACTCAGTTCTCAATCCTTACCATTTTCCTTCGTCTAACATTGTGTCTCTTCAATATATCATTTCATCTTTCTAATCCCGTTATAACCAAAATAAAGACCTCTTGATTTGTGCATTGCATGTGTACATAGTAGTAGAGAAGTAGAAGATATGCAAGCCTATGATAGTTCATCTTTCATGGATTGAATTTGAGAGAAACACTTACCAAATCAAACACTTGAGAGATTCAGAGTATATCATGTGAGGTTTTATCTTTCTCAATCTATGTTTTTCAAATTAAAGTTGCCTTTCTAAGTAATTTCAAAAATGTGATGAAAGAATGTTTCATGAAATTTTGTGAATTCTTGAGAAATCAACTCAAAACTTTGATGTTCTTTCCAAAAAAAAAAAATAAATAGTCACCAATCCTTAACTTAAGTTTGCCCGAGATATGCAAAAGATAAGTGTGGGGGGAATTTGATAAGCATAAATTTCATAAATAATTATCTCTCACTGTTATCTCATTAAGACTTCTTATATGTTCAATTAAGTGGTCTTTGTCATATTTTATGAGTTTGGGTTCATATGAAGTTTAATTGAATTTCTTTGCTTACCCGATTAAAATGACACTATTATAGTATTTTGAGCATAATAGGGGTTTTAGACATCCAAAAATGATGAAATCTGTCTTGAATGAAAGCTTAAAGAAGTTTCCACAGTTACAAAGCAAGAGAAGACTCTAAATGGGATGTTTAGGACTCCGAAATTATCTCAAAAGATGAAATAGTGTTGCTGACGTGGAATTTGAACAGTGTGCAAACATCCGACCATATCTTGAGATACAGAAGTCATATTGAGATGAAATCAAATCTGTTGGACAGCTAAGATCCGGGGCTACAACTTTTGTTCAGACGTGAAGCTCTAATTCGGAAACGTGAATATCCGAAATTGCGCTGCAAGCAAGTCAAAATTGTTGTGCTCATTGGTGACAAAAATTCAAAAGTGTTTTGCATTTTCAACAAAGCCCATGTGAAAGCAATAAAAGGGTAGAAAAGTAATATCCTAGTTGGTAACTTTCTGAAGATGATGCCTCAAAAATCCTCTATAAATAGAAGGGTTAACAAGAGGAGAAACACACCCCCTTGGAGATTAACTCCAACACCATTTTCCATCTTTCTTTCTTTCTTCTTAGTTTGCCTCCTTCATGGAAGGCTTAGTTTTTCTTTATTGTTAGTTTCCTCCTTCATGGTAGGCTTAGTTTTTCTTTCTTGTTAGTTTGCCTCCTTCATGGAAGGCTTAGTTTTTCTTTCTTGTTAGTTTGCCTCCTTCATGGAAGGCTTAGTTTTTCTTTCTTGTTAGTTTGCCTCCTTCATGGAAGGCTAGGTTTGTAGTTTCAATTCAAGGATTCAAGCTATTTTCATTTTAACTTTGAGGTCTTGATCTTTATTTACATGCTTATTAAGTGGTTTCTACTCTGCTTCACTATATTCTTCAATTTTATTCTTTAATCAAAGTTTGATCGGTTGACGTATTTTGATTAATGCATAATTGATTTATAATTTGTTTTTGATTGGTAAATCATTTTCCAAAAGTTTGAAGAGTAGAAATTAAGTAATTGAATTGAAGGTTTTAATTTTATTACTTACTTCAACTGAATTCTGATTGTGAAATTGGTTTAGATAAAAGATTAAGTGGTTACTAAATCTTGTTGATCATAATTAATTAAATTCTGAGAGGTTTCTCAGTAGAGAATTCAAGGATCATTTTAGGGGTTCCAGATGATCCTAGGTTGATAAACACAATGCATGATTTTAGTGATCAATGATTGGTTAAGAAAATAGCCTCTGAATTCCTTGAGTTGATAATTGTTAAGTGAAATTAATTTCACTCTGTATTTTGCATTTAGAACTTCATATCAAATCTTTCCAAAATCCCCTTGTTCTAACTTTCTCCTTATTTGCTTAAGAATATGAAATGGTCTTTGGGAGATGACCTAGGTTGCACCTTATACTATACCAATAGTTTGGGGGAAATTTAGAAATTATTTTTGCGCGTTTGCGACGAGCGTGTCACCAACCTAATCTCTATGGCTCTACTGGAAAAAGTGGGGTTAAGGTTTCTTTTGAGTCAGAAAAAATTGTGATGACAAAAAATGGTATGTTTGTGGACAAGAGATATTGTGACCAAAGGTTTATTTGTCCTAAATGTTTCTGAATTTATTAATGAGAATGTTTCGTCTTTTTCTTCTGCTTACATGATTGATTCTTATGATGTGTGGTATGCTAGATTAGGACAGGTAAATTTTTTCTATATTAAAAGTTACAAAATAATGGCCTAATTTCTAGAATTAAAAATGGATACTTACATAAATGTGAAATTTGTATTGAATCAAAAGTTAACCAAAAATTCTTGCTTTGTAGTAAAAACGAGAAACTAAATTACTTAATTTAATTCATACAGACCTAGGGGACCTAAAACAAACAATGACTAGAGGTGTTGTGATAAATATTATGTAACCTTTATAGATGATTACTCTAGGTGTACTAAACTATATCTAGGTATACCAAACCATACCTAATTAGGAATAAAAATGAGGCCTTTAATATGTTTTTATCATATAAATTAGAAGTAGAAAATCAACTAAATCGAATGTTTAAAAGAATTAGATTAGATAGGAGTGGTGAATATATAACTTCCAATGAATTTTGTTAGAAAGAAGGCATAATACATGAAGTAACTCCTACTTAGTCACCTATATCAAATGGAGTAGTAGAAAGGAAAAATAGAATATTAAAAGAAATGATGAATGCTATGCTCATTAGTTCTAATGCACTTGATAACCTTTGGGGTAAAGCTTTATTATTTGCATGTCACATAGAAAATAAGATTCCCCATAAGAAAATAGAAAAAAGTCTTATGAGTTATGGAAGGGTTATAAACCTAATATAACTTACTTAAAAGTGTGGGGGTGCTTAGCTAAAGTTATGTTGCTCGATCCTAAAAAGAGAAAGATAGACTTTAAAACTTCTGATTATATGTTTATAGGATATGCTCAACGTATTGCTGCTTATAGATTTTTTGTTTTAAAAAATGAAGTGTTTGACAAAAACTCTATAATTGTGACTAAAAGTACCGAATTTATAGAAAATATCTTTCCATTAAAAATTGAAAGTATTTCAAAAGAGACTAATCTAGATAATTTTGAAAATCTTTCTATATAAGATAATGAACTTCCACATGTAGATCTAAGAAGGAGTGCGAGACAAAGGAAACAAACTTCACTAGGAAATGAATTTTATTTGTATCTTATGAAAATGATCCTCTAACTTATTCTGAAGCTATACCCTCTTCTAATGCTTATTTTTGGAAAAAGGCTATTAAAAATGATTTGAATCTATTATGAAATGTAACATATAGACCTTAGTAGATTTACCTCTAGGGGCTAGACCAATAGGTTGCAAGTGGATCTTTAAAAGAAAATTTATCCTCATGGTTGTGTGGAAAAATAGAAAGTTCATTTAGTTGCAGAAGGTTTTACCCAAAAACATAACGTATATTACTTTGATACCTTTTCTCTTGTAACTAGAATTTCCTCTACTATATTTTTAATTTCATTGGCCTTAATCTATAAACTAGTTATTCACCAAATGGATGTTAAAACTGTTTTTTTAAATGGAGATTTAGATAAGGAAATTTATATGGTACAACCTAAAGGAAGTGTGATTTCTGGTAAAGAAAATAATGTATGTAAACTTCGTAAATCCTTATATGGGTTAAAACAAGCACCTAAAAAATGGCATGAAAAATTTGATATTATTTTGATTAGTCATGGGTTTCTATTTAATGAGAGTGATAAGTGTGTTTATACCAAAGTAGAAAATAATGAATGTGTGATTATATGCTTGTATATAGATGATTTGCTTATCTTTGGCACTTGTAATAATATAGTGATAACACTAAAATATTCCTCTCTTCTAAATTTGACATGAAAGATATGAGTGAAGCAAATGTGATTCTGTGTGTTAAAATCATAAGGAACGATGATTGTATAATACTATATCAAGAACATTATATCAATAAACTTCTTAAGAAGTTTGGTCACTATGACCGAAAGCCAGTGAGTACTCCTTATGATGGAAATTATCACATAAAGAAAAATAAATGAGAACATGTTTCACAGACGAAATATGCTAAAATTATTAGGAGTCTGTTGCACTTAATGAATTACTCTCGACCAAATATAGCTTAAGTTGTGGGAAGATTAAGTAGATATACACAAAACCCCAATAATGAGCATTAGGCTGCATTAGTTAGACTTATAAAATACTTAAGAGGTACTATTAATTATGGTATATATAGTGGATTTCCTGTTGTATTGGAAGTATACAATGATGGAAATTGGATTTCAGATTCGTATGAGACAAAATCCACCAGTGGTTATGTATTTACACTGGGAGGTGGTGCAATATCTTGGAGATCATCTAAACAAACCATTAATGCAAAATCCACTATGGTGTTAGAGTTTCTTGCTTTGGAACTAACTGGAAACAAGGCTGAGCGTTAAGAAACTTCTTAGCAAATATTCCTTTAGGAATTAAACCAACACTCATAATGTCTATGCATTGTGACAATAAGTCTGCAATACCAATCTTAAAAAATAACTCTTACCATGGTAAGAATCAACTTATATGTCTAAAGACATAATGTGATAAAGCAGTTGCTAAAGAATGAAATTATTTCCATTGATTATGTGAAGTCAGAAGTAAATTTTACCGATTCTCTTACAAAACCATTAGATAGAAAAATGGTTTATGAAACATCAAAGGGAATGAGACTTGAGCCAATAATTAAATCAACAATGACAGGAACCTAACCTTTGTGATTGGAGACCCTATGAAGAAGGTTCATATGGGTAATAACAAGTCATTGTTGATTCCTCTAGCACTACTAAAATTTCCATTCCTATGATGTGAGAAGTGTTAGGATGCATTGGACAAGTGGTTAAACTTAAACGGTTTTAATGACACTCATATCCCTTATGGGTAGTGTATTAAATGCAGAATACACTTGATTATGTTATCTATATGAATGTCGAGTGAGACTACTTGTATGAGATTAAGATATCACCTTTAAAGCATTCATAAACTACCAGGTACGTGCATGACCTATTAGAGCAAAACCAGCTAAAACAACATAGAGCTGTGGGGGTATAATGTGACAAGAAGCCTCTAACTGGCATCAAAGTGGATTGGTTCATAGAAGTTCTACTTTAGAAGAACATTACAAGTTAAGCTCTTCTGTCTAAAGTTTGGTTCATAGTCCAAATATGTGGGGGATTATTGGTAAAAGTTATATATTTCAAAAGGATTAAGTCCCATATTGCTTGGAATAGGGACCAATATAAGCTTTATATACTTGGCTACTTCTTGGACTTGTAGACAAGCTAGTAAGGGTTGAGGTCTCATGCACATAAGGTAAAATCGGTTAAGTTCCCCCTCTGTGGGCAATAATGCAGTCCATATATTTTTTATTTTTAAAGATTTTATTTTCTGTAACCATTCATTGCAGATTATTAACCATAATTGTTTGATTCCAAAACTGATATGTTATTTATTTTGATTAAATCACATTATTATAATTATTTTAAATTATTCCTATGACTTCATTATTCAATTTTAAAAGCTGCTCGTTACATTATTAATTTGGATTTATATTTCAAAATATGTCTACATTAGCTAAAGTTGTTTAAATTTGAATATTTTGGTATAAATACATATTAATTTTTTGTTTTAAATTTAAATTTTAAATTGATTTAATTATAGTTTTAAATGAGTTTCATTACTATTTATCAATAATCATTTTTGTCTTAAGCACCACTCTTACATAAAGGAGGAATAATTTACCTTTTCGAATAAAAAATTTCCTTCTTCATATGGTTGGTTACTTTATTTCTTTGCTAATTTTGTTCCTACTTTTCCTTTGTAGATGAGTCTGTTGAATCCTGGAGGATACCGCAACCAAATGCAAATATCCTGAAGGATAGCGCAACTACATGCATTAGATTAAAGATTTACAACAATACATCCATTATTTAACTAATGTCATTCATAATTCTAAAATATAATAAATAAAATTAATTAATAAAAGAAGTTATCAATTAGAAACCAACTAAGTAAAAGATAAGAGATAAAACTAATAGATAAAGAAACTATCAACTTCGAGAAAGTAGTTAACTAATAGAGAAACTAAAACTAAAAAATAAAGATAACTATTTAAACTATCAACATAATCCTTTTAAATATCCATTAATGCTGGTTATACATCATATATATTTTTGACCATGTTAACTTTTATGCTACTCCATAAAATTCTATCAAACACCAATAGAAGTTGGCCATGAAAATTATTGTTGAAAAGATCAAGTAATTATAGGTAAGTGAGATTGGAGAAGTGAGGGGATAGTTTGCTAGAGATGCACTTTGGATTTGAAAGAAAGAAGTACATTTCTCTTTGTATCAGTGTTGTTGCATATTATGTTATGAAAATCATGGCATGAAAGTAATTATATCTTTTTATACCGAAAGAACCATAACTTTCAAGAAAAACTTCTGCATATCGATCATTTCTTTTTAATCTTATCAACTTGTGTTAATATAATATTCCACAACTTAGCTTTATTTTTGCATTTGATAATAGTAATTAAAGTAGTCTAAATTTAGCAATGAAACCTGTCAACAAAATTAAGGGTAATTCAGGTGTATAGTAATTCTACATGTAAGATATGAAAACGCGTGTTAAATCTCAGTTTGCTGATGACAAATTCTACTGCTTCTGTATGTCCCTTGCTTTCCTTCCAATTAACTCTCAATTTTAACTATATTACTTGCTCTAATTGATATCCCAGTATTCCTATAACAACAATATATAAATATTATTATTCTCATGGCTCATCTAATTAACCCTAAAACAGAACATCTACTCCTAAATTTGGGAAGATTTTAAAAAAATGTGCTTATCTGCTTTGAGAGTCATCTAGCTTTCCATCCAATTCAAAACTCAAATGTAATTGAATTCAAAATTCTTTAATTTAGAAAGTTTTTATGTCATGAAAAAATTAAAATATAAATTAAAATATTATATGTGAAATATTAAAATATAGTATAATCTACAAATATGTTAAAAAATAGTAATTAATAAATATTATATATATATATATATATGTTAGTTTTCTATTTATGAAAATTTAATCTAATCTCAAGGACAACTTTATTATAATATTAGTTTAGCTCACTTGGGATAATGAATTCAACAATCGTATAACAGAGTTGTTACGTGAACCTGTTAACTCAAATAAATGAAAATGGGCAAATTCAGTAAACTTTTACCAGAGATAAGGATGTTAAATAAAAAAGAAAAATAAGAAATCTTTCTCTAATCGTCGTTGTCATCCAGTAAAGTTTTCTATATATATTGATATGCATTACAGAGAAAATTTAAAATTAGAGTTGGCGAAATCGGTATACAGGAAAATAAAAGAATCTAATTTCAGTTTCTTTAACAATATAATCAACTGCTTTCTTGGTTTCCTTTACGCATTTAATTTTAGAATTTAATTAAATTTTTACATTATTTTTAATCATAAATTATTGTACTTTCCTAAATTATTAATTTTAAAATGATTATTTTTAAAATTATATTTATTGTAATTTTTAATTGAATAATAATATAAAAATATTTATATTGATAATTTATTAAAATTAAATATATTTTGACAATAATTTATGCTAGAATTATTTGGTTTAATAATTTTTTATAAGATGTTAATTTAATAAATTTAATTGTTCAATAATTTTTAATTTAATTTTAAGTGTATGTTTAAATTAGTTTATTTTTTCAAAAAATAATTATTTTTTTTAAAAAAATTATTACAATATGTACTTACTAAAAAATTTTATATTCAACATTCCAAAACTACAACTATGTTAACAGTTTTAAAAGAAAGAGAACTCATATTTCTATTCATAATTTACTTAATTTGATTTAAATTAATTAAATATATTATATAATTTTTAGATATCAACAATTCATATATATATATATATATATAGATATATATATATATATATATATATATATAAATTTTCAATCATATTATACATCTTCAATTATTTAAAATGAAAGTGAAATATAATTATAGTTAAACTTTATCTCTAGTAAAATAAACAATTATCAAAGAAGAAACTCTATTTTTTCAGAAAAAAAAATTAAAAAGTAATAATATTTTCTTTATTTCAGAGGAGCATATAGTGCTATGGACTAATTAGTTAGATCTATAATGAACCATTAAAAAAACATTATGATAATTAATATTTTCAATAATATTAAATATTAAATTTTAATATTTATACTAATTTAATTATTTTATATAAAATATAAAATTTATCAATTTAATTATTGATTTAAAAGTTATTCTTAAATAGATTATTTATATAAAATTTTATATAAAATAAAAATTGATAAATACTTCATCTTATAACTTTATTTTAAATGATTATATGTTATTTAAATATATGTAAAGATCGATAGTTAAATAACATATCTATACATTTTAAATTATTTAAAAGTTGATATACAAAATTATAAAAATATTATAACATGATTCAACAATTAGATTAATAAATTTTATATTATATATAAAATTATTAAATTAACATAAATACTAAAATTTGAGACCTAATATCAACAGATTTAACTTTTTTCAAAATATTATATATTAATATTTTTTATTATATATTTTTAATTTTATAATTATTACTCTAACATCCAGAAGGACCAAAAGAAAAACATTTAAACCTAAATATATTTTATTTCATTATATTTATCAGGGCCACACAACTCTAATAAACAAGTTCCATTACCAAGAAATTATACTCCCCAATGACTTAATTAATGTAGTTAAAATTTATAGCACGCTTTGCTCATAAGTCTTCCATTGTAAGATACAGTGACTATTATCCGTATATAACAGTTTTGGCTCTTAGAATGCATTGCATTTGGATATAAGAATTTCATAAAAAATAAATAAAAAAAGAAAACATTTAAATTAATGTATTTTCTTGTTACACTCTAATATCTTATTTTAAAACTGAAATGCTTATGTGTGATAGAATTAAACAAGACTCAGAGTTATTCTAGGTTTACTATTTAAAAATTCACATTGGTACCAAAAAGGTTTGTTTGATCAGGTTAAATGATTATTAGAAACTTACTTTTTGTTGTTTCTTAATTTGTTACTATCGTCCTTTATACATAGTAAGTATACATGCATTATCTTAGTTTTTTTTCAAAAATAACTTGTATATTAGGTTTAGCATAATATATAAGTTAAATTATTAAAAATAAACAATATAATATTGTAAATTTATAATTAATAAATTATTATATATCAAATTATTGATATAATAAAATTATTGGTTGATATCTTCCATTGTTCTCGGGGTACATACTTAATCTAGATGGTAATATATACTACTTAAACAAAGTTGTGTGCTTGGAGAACTAAGAGAAAATATTGTTGAAATTTTCTTAGATTAAAAATAAAAGTCATTCAATAATATAATGCAAATTTGATAATTTTAAATAGGATAGGAACTCCAACCTTGTAGGATGGAATAAACATCAAATATATAATCATTGCATATTGATATCAACCTTTATTTATGGTAAAAAAATTATTAATAATTTTCAAGGTAATGAGAATCAAGAATAGATCGAAAATGGATGTTTGCCAATCGTTTATAGATGAATATGATGTTGTAAAAATTAGATATTTCAAAAAAATTTAAATTTAATTATTAATAATATTATTATTATTTTAAGTTTAACTATTTAAATTAATTTATAATTATCATTATAATTTACAGATATTTAGAATTTATTATTAATTATTTTAAATTTAATTTATGAGTTATTTGTTTGTCAGGAAGGTTTATTATAACTTTATTTTTTAATTGTTGAGGAATATTATGGATTTATTTCTTGTTGTCATTGATTTAATTTTCAATTGTTGTAGTTTTAATTTCTAAACCATTGCTTGTAGACATGTTTCCTATATATGTATCTATTTTCTACTTGGTTGATATACTAGTATTCCTTACTAGTTCTATTTCCTGCTTTATTTAGAAAAGACTGTTGTATACTGGGGGATCATACCATAGGCGAACAAATCTTTTAGGGTAGTACTATCACATGCCTCCACCTACAAGTTATCAAATTTATCCAACAATCTCAAGGATTTTTTCTATTAAGTGATCATATGAGGAATTGCTATTAAATTTCAAACTCAAGCTCATTCTCCCAGATAAGTAATTTTTAAGCTTCAAGTTTTTGTCTTTACGGAATTTGATGATCTAGGCATCTCACTTTTTACCATCTTTCTATACTTAGATGTTCTAACTATAAGTATTTGTTTGCAAATTTATCGGTTTCATTTTCACATACTGTATTTTATTTTATTTTATTTTATTTATTTTCTATGAGTTTCCATCATGCTTTTGAGGTATGAGATTAATCCTTATACAATGTATTTATGTTGCACCTTTTTGTGTAATTAGTCATTTATAATTTTATATGCTTCTTTGACCTTTCCTTATATATATAGATAAGAGAGTTATGGATTCGGGAGATAAAATCAATTTTCTAGTTATTGTGGATGTTATGATATAAGCTTGTATGATAAATATAAATGTAAATGTAAAATTAGTACTTGGAGAATATATGATTGATTATCTCTTGTTGACATATAACATATCATCATATAAAAAATTTGAAGGGTTGCATAAAAAAAAAATTTAACATGTATTAATGTGAGTTAAAAGATAACTAGCATGAAATTATGGTTATAAATTTTCATTACGTACCTTCCATATCTTTTCAAAAATTGTTTCTTTAGATCATCCTTTTTCTAGCATATTTGTTGTCTTTCTTTGATTTCATTGTATTTGTGATGGTTGCATAAGTCAAGCTTCCAAGAATTTGACATTGTATAATGATGCACCACTATAATTCATGCTTTAGGTTTTCATATGTAGTATAACACTATATTACATCCTAAAGATCTACAATACTTTTCAGGACCTTGCCATATCAATTTGCATGTATTATGAGATTGCATGCCTTTTTACTATGTTGTTATTCATTTTTTCAATCATGAATGCTACTTGAAATTGATTTAAGCCATTTTTATTTACCTTGATTGGAGATTACCATATGATGGTTTTACTTTGGAATAAGGTAATATAAACTATTCATGTTAATATAAGGTTATTAAGTTGGTGTAAGAGCTAAAGTTTGACAGTTGGTGTCAACGGATCCTGACTCATATATATATATATATAATGCAAGTCAATATTTACTTATATTTAATCTGTTGGTTTTATATAAAATAGAGTTGTTAGTGAATAATTATTACTTAATGTGATTTATGCTTTATGTAGCAAAGATAAATTCTATATTTACATAATTTATGATCCTTTAGTGATGCAGAGGTCCTAGATGTAAAGAACCCCAATTGCAGAGCGATTACTCCTATTGGACCTCACACATTAGAATATGATTTAGGTATTTTTCTTTTGTATTATAGGAACCAACAAGCCTAATATGTATAGGATTTGGACCCATATTTCCTGTATTTTAGTTTAGTCTTTTTGTGTCTTCTTTGTCCCAATTTGAGGTTGCATTGAGGAGTGAAGATGGCATCATTATTAGGTTGAAATCCAAGCCCAATTTGAATTCAAAGTTTCCCTTTCCTTCCCTCTATTTTGCATCTCCTCCATTTTGCCTATATAAAGGCATCAGTTGCATAATTTTCAACATTTAGTTTATTTTGAATGATATTATGAGTTTTCACTCAGATTTTTAAGAGAAATTTTCTCCCTATCCTTCCTCTAGAACCATATTGGGGGGGTTGATGAACCACTTCATCCATGGCTGCTCGTGGTAGTGAAGAAGAAGCCCATCCTCCATAAGAGGTGAAACTTCCAAGTCAAGTAATAGTTGAACTCAATTCCTCTTCCATTCTCCACCAAATTGAAATATCCATTAATCCAAATGAACCACCTTCTTCCACCTCTACATCAACTAGTATCAAAGCTCTATCAATGGAGGTGAGATCTAATCTTTAATCGGTTTATATTTTCATGTTCTCTTCATTCTTTTAAGTTCATCTTCTACTCCTTTTTTGTTTTCACTTTTGATCATGAAAACAAGGTTCTATTTCTATGATTCTTTTTGCATTAGATTCGTCTTTATTTCTAGTTTTTGGAATGCAATTATTTGATTTAATTGGTTGAGTATTGAATTCTAAGTTGTCAAATTCTTGGAGTATGTTCATCCTCATGCGCAAATGCAGCTAGCTTGAGTAAAGTGAGCATACTTGGTCAATTTTGGTCCAATTTAGATTGCTTAATTTGATCTCTATCCTTCAATTAATCAGTGTGAATTTACAGTTCTTCAAAATATTTTGGAAAAAATAATTTTAAATTTGAATCCAATTTTGGCACCAAGAACTAAGTGATGTCGAGTTCATCCTTTTGATCCGAAATTTTTTTAACTTGTTTAGGTTTCATTCATTATGTTTTGATCCTTCTCTATATGTTATTCAGAGTTGAATGTTGTATGGTTTGTCTATTTCAATTTCCAATGATATGCATGATCATGTGCATGCAATCTAATGCTAGTTAGGCTTGAATCATGCATGTTCTAAGAAATTAAGGATAGGTGCTAAAATGTAAGCTTAATTAACATCTTAAGAAACATTAAAAGATACTTAAACACCTCTGATACTTCTATGACTTGAGCTGGATTAGGAGACAAATTAGACAAACATACTTGACTTAGAATTACCCTACCTTTGCAAGGAAGAGTGCAAATTCACTACTTGGACTATGAAACTTAGGATCATAAAAGAAAAATCCAATGCAAAGACCATTGGAGGATTGTGAATTCTGGACTGGAATCAAAAATTGGACATAAGCAAAATCAAAACAAAAGAGAAATAAAATACAAAAAGACTTGAAGAAAAAGTAAAGAAAAACCAAAGGAAAGAACAAGTAAAAGTTATAGGAAAAATGCATGTGAATAAGGTCCATTATTTGAGTGAAGTATGCTTGTGTATTCATGAATTCATGTTCATTCATAGGGTTCCCAAATTAGGTCTTAATACTTAGTTTGTGTATGATTCATGTAGCTTGGCCGAATAGCGTTGATCCTTTGCATGAGTATGTTCATGCTTCTCTTAGGTTTCTAGGCTTCCTTTCGTGTGCTTACCTTTAATCTAAGCTTCAATTCTAGTTTGTCTAAATTCTTGGATTCTAATTTTTGTCTTACTTAAATTCCTTTTGAGTATACTATTCTTGTGCTTAGTTTTTCTTGATTTTGTTTAAAATTCTAGTTTTTTCATTTATCACTTTCACTTATATGGGCACTGCTTCACCACCTTGTTGACATTAAACATCATGAGCTTGGGTTGAGTTATTCCTTAGCCTTAAGATTGGTTTGGAGGCTGTTTGTTCATAATAAAGTGGTGTGGGAGGGGTGGTTTCATGGTGAGGACATTATAGGGAAAGAGTGGAAACACTTGGTGAGATTTAATTGTTTTAGGCTTAATTTTCTAACACTAACCTAGTAGGGCAGCAAATGTCCTTTTTGTATGTATAATTTTGTAGGTACTTTAGGGAGGCCTAAGCACAAGGAAATTTTACCGAGGAGCTCAAGGATTAAAAGCTTTGAAAACTTGGACTTTGAGAATGAATTGAAGACTTAGACTCAATACCGAATTGAAGACTAGAGTGAAGGCTAATTGTAACACTAAGCATTTGGTTTTGAACTTGTAACTTTTAGATTGAATATATGTAATTAGGTTTTATTCAAATTGTAAATCCTAGTGTCTTGTTGTAGGATTTTCTTTTGGTGTAATTTGGATTTTTTCTTTGCAATTTGTTTGTAAGAAGAACTTTGGACATTAGACCTTGATGTAGGACACTCACCTAAGGTCAATCTCTAATTCTGTTGGTGGTTTGTGCATGCAAGAAGTATAAGGAGGGTGCTAAATGTGACTTTTCTTAGAACTATTTGGTAGCACTAACCTTGTCTTCTTTTGCAAGGTCAAGAGGGCTAGGTATATTACTGAACCCTTGTGTTGTTGTGTGCCTTATAGCCTAGACTACCTGCTAAGTGTTTCTGGATTTATGTGATTCGATTTTCTTAGCCTAGCAATTTAGGTGTGGAAAAAAGTTATTTTTCTACTTTACAAATGAGTGATCACAAATATTCACCTAGGAATCAAGGTTATATAAGGTAATGTAAATCCAAACAAGAGTGTTTGAAGATCACTTAGACAACTTAGAAAGAAGATGCTTAAATAGGCCTAAAAAGAACCCAAGGATAATTCAAACAAGTAGGTCTAGAATGGAGGATATCACAACGATGAAGAGACATCAAACGATGATGTCAACTTCTTTGGGATAAACATGGATCTAGAAGAAATAGAGGACACTCTCCACAAAGAGAGAGGTCATCTTCAAGGCATAGGCCTCTCTCACGAAGAAGAGCACTATCACCTTATGACCAAGCACTAAAGGTAGATAGATATAGAGATAAGGGTCATAAGCATAAGGAACCTTCAAATCATAGAGAACCCATTAGGCATAGGACTTATAGGATTAGGAACCATAGGTCTAGGAAACATAGGAGTCTAAGGTCCTCTAGGGATAACTTAGATGATAGAGATTATAGAGTTAGTCATAAGAATAGAGATTAAGGGGTAGAGATACCTTAGAACCCACAGAGTTACCTAAGATTAAAATTCCCAAGTTCTAAGGGGAGAACAACCCAGAGGAATCCTTAGATTGGGAGCTTAAGATAAAGCAAATATTTTCAAGCCATGCCATTAGGGAAAGACTTAAGTTAAAGCTAGTTGCCTTAGAATTTAGTGACTACACCCTAATTTGGTGGGGTAGGCTTAACAAAGAAAGATATAGGCCCTTACGTGAGTGGCAGGAAATGAAGCATATCATAAGGATAAGACATGTACCTCCCTACTATTTAAGAAAGGTCCATAAAATGTTAAAAAGACTCTCTAAAGGTTTAAAAAGTGTAGACAAATATTATAAAGAAATGGAGGTAGCAATGATTAGGGCTAATTTGAAAGAAAGTGAGGAAGCCACCACAGCTAGGTTCCTAGATGGGCTTAGGCATGACATTAGAGATATGGTAGAACTCCATCAATACTTAAGCCTAAATGACCTTTACCACCAAGCTATAAAGGTATAAGCTCAAATCAATAAGAAGGGTAAAGGAAAATACACTACATAAAATTCATCTACACAAGACACTTGGACAAGTAAGAAAAAGGATTTTGGCCTCAAAACTAGGGATGGTAAAGAAGCAAAGATCTCAAAGAGTCCAAGGGAAAAACCCCAAATTTACTTTTAGGGAAAGAATCATTTGTGAAGTGCTTCAAGTGTTTGGATAGGGGGCACATTGCATCCCAAGCCCAAATAAGAAAACCATGGTCCTTAAGGACAATGGTAATTATTCTTCACTAGAATCCTCTAACTCTGGTCCCTATCCTTCCTAATCTAAGGATGAATTTCTTGAGTATGCCTCGAAAGGTGACCTTTTAGTGGTTAGGAGATTGCTAAGGAGTACAGTTAAGGGAGAGGAAGAAATACAAAGGGAGAACATCTTCCATAGATGATGTTCAACAAAGGAGCGGACCTGCTCCTTAATTATTAACAAGGTAGTTGTACAAATGTGGCTAGTACTAGGTTGGTAAATATGTTAGGGCTAGTGACCACCCCTCATCCTAAGCCATAAAAACTATAATAACTTAGTGATAAAAGGACTTGTTGGTCAATCAGCAAGTACTCTATACCTTTACCATTGGGAGGTATGAGGATAATCAATTAAATTCTTTTTTAAAATTTTTAATGAGTTCGTCATCTCATTGTAATTACGGTTACGACAGATGGTGACTCTGTTGGGACTTTAGAGAGTCAAGCCTGCTTACAATTGAGTGTGTATTGTATTGATCCCTGCTTTGTTTATTTATCCGTTAATTTGTTTATTCTCTGCACAACCCTAGGATAGACGAATTTAAATTTACTCTCTCTATATATGATAAGCATAAATTTCATAAATAATTATCTCTTATTTGTATCTCATTAAGACTTCTTATATGTTCAATTAAGTGGTCTTTTTCATATTTTATGAGTTTGGGTTCATATGGAATTTAATTGAATTTCTTTGCTTAACCGATTAAAATGACACTATTATAGTATTTTGAGCATAATAGGAGTTTTAGACATCAAAAAATCATGAAATATATCTTGAATGAAAGCTTAAAGAAGTTCCCACAGTTACAAAGAAAGATAAGACTCTAAATGGGATGTATAGGACTCCGAAATTATCTCAAAAGATGAGATAGTGTTGTTGTCGCTGAACATGAACAGTGTGCAGAGATCTGACCATATCCTAAGATACAGAAGTCATATTGAGATGAAATCAGATCCGTTGGAAAGCTAAAATCTAGGGCTACAACTTTTGTTCAGCCCTAAAGCTCTAATTCGAACACGTGATATCTGAAATTTCACTGCAATCAACATCAAAATTCTTGTGCTGATTGGTGACAAAAAGTCAAAAGTTTTTTGCATTTTAAACAAAGCCCATTGGAAAGCAATAAAAAGATGGAAAAGTAAAAAATCTGGTTGGTGACTTCTGAAGATGATGCCTCAAAAATCCTTTATAAATATAAGGGTTTACAAGAGGAGAAAAACACACCTTGGATATTAACTCCAATACCATTTTCCATCTTTCTTTCTTTGTTGTTAGTTTGCCTTCTTCATGGAAGGCTAAGTTTGTAATTTTAATTCAAGGATTCAAGCTATTTTCATTTTAACTTTGTGGTCTTGATCTTTATTTACATGCTTATTAAGTTATTTCTACTATGCCTTACTGTATTCTTCAATTTTATTCTTTTCATCGAAGTTTGTTCGGTTGACGTATTTTGATTAATGCATAATTGATTTCTAATTGGTTTTTGATTGGTAAATCATTTTCCAAAAGTTTGAAGAGTAGAAATTAAGTAATTGAATTGAAGGTTTTCATTTTATTACTTACTTCAACTGAATTCTGATTATGAAATTGGTTTAGATCTAATGAAAGATTAAGTGGTTACTAAATCTTATTGATCATAATCAATTGAATCCTAAGAGTTTTGTATTTAGAAAATAGTCTTAGGGGTTCCAGATGATCCTAGGTTGATAAACATAATGCATGATTTTAGTGATCAATGATTAGTTAAGAAAATAGTCTCTGAATTCCTTGAGTTGATAATCGTTGAGTCAAATTAATTTCATTCTGTATTTTGTATTTAGAACTTAATATCAGATCTTTACAAAATCCCCTTGTTCTAACTTTCTCCTAATTTGCTTAAGAATCTAAAATGGTCTTTGGGAGATAAACTAGGTTATACCTTATACTATACCAATAGTCGGGGAAAATTTAGAAATTATTTTTGGGCGTTTGCGACGAGCATGTCAATATACTTGTTGCGATTTCCCCAATTGCAGGTATTCCCAATTATTTGTGTGCCCTCCACACAGATTAGATATATGCATTCATCTCATGAGTGGGGTCCTACACCCGAGTCTGAGTGTAGCCTAGGATAGAGGGGTCTAATGGTGTCACTTTGGACGTACGTCCTGTTTGACTATCATGAAAATCCCGGCTAGAGTGCGTCCTATATGTGCCCTGCAATTGGTAGCTTTTTCTACTATTATGGCAAGCATTATGAACTGGAACTTGGTTTTAGTAACCTTTTACACCTCAGGATTACTGACCACCTTCGAAAGGTTCATGCATTAAAGGCCATAGATCCATAGGACAGGTCACCCATATAGGATGCAAGGAGGGCACACACCCTTTTCATGATACAAGGTCCACAATTTGCTCACAGGCACTTATTCGAACCAAATCATCCGAAGTGGCAGAGACGAGATAAAATTCGAAAGTTGGGGAAATACGGAAAATCAAGAAAGAAAATTAAAGAAAAAGAAAAACATATATATAAAAATTAGAAAGAAAAATCAAATAAAAGATCAAGAAAAGTTAAAATAGAAGGGGAAAGATAAAAATTTCTAGGAAAAATTAGAAAAATAATTTTAAAATATTGAAAATATAAAAAGATTAAAAAAAAGAGAAAATGAAAATTTGAAAGAAAATCTAAAGAATTCTTTTTAGAAAATTTTAGCAAAAAGATTTTCAGCAAAACTGAAATACCGAAAATTACTTAATTATTTTCAAATGGTCAACTTTCAAATCTTTTTTGTGCATTTCATCATTTATTCATTCATAAATTTATTAGTTAAAAAAGATATTTTGAATATCATCCCATGCATTTTTTATGAAAGCATCGATATTTTTATCACTCATGATTTTTTGCATTTACACTGATTCTCAAAAGTAATTTTTTTAATTTAACAGAAAAATTGGAGAAAGACAGCTTCCTCGACATCCTTATAGGATTCGTTCCCGGTTAGAATCATGGATTAGCTGGAAAGACAAAATGAGGAATTGGGAAATGAGGTCAAGATGCTGAAGGAACAGATGGCCAAACTATTGGAGACCATCCAACTGTCAAAACAAAAGGATGTGAGCGAATCCCTTCTAAGAGAACCAATTGATCCATCATATCCTCCCTGCTATAGTCCACAAAATCCTTTACCATCAACCATACCTCCACAAACCAAACAGGTTCATTATAGGTTTCCTCATGGGCAAGCACCTTTCATGGGACAAACACAAAACCTGTCTTCAAACACCATAGAAATTACTTATACCATTTCAAACACCATCTCACAAGCTTACCAAATAGTTGCCGGGGGGACGAATCATATGTTCACCCAAGAACCTCATGCTATACACATATCACCTCTTTATCCTCATAACCATCCTTTTAAGGAGGATACTAAAAAATGGAAAACCCTGGAAGGAAGGATCCAGGCAACATAAGGAAGTGCATATGATGTTAGAGATGCATTTGACTTGTGTTTGGTTCTAAACATGGTCATTCCTCTCAAATTCAAAGTTCTTGAATTTGAAAAATATCAAGGAACTAGCTGTCTGAAGAACCACCTGACCATGTACTACAAGAGGATGTCTGCATGTACTCATGATGATAAGTTGCTCGTCCATTTCTTTCAAGATAGCTTAACGGGGGCTGCTGCAAATTGGTACACTCAATTAGAACGGACACATATTTGTTCATGGAGGGATCTGGTTGATGCATTTCTGAAGCAGTACAAGTATAACCTGGAGATGGATCCTGATCAAACTCAGCTTCAGAACATAGCCAAAAAAGGGGATGAGACCTTCAAACAATATGCACAACGGTGAAGGGAGTTAGCTGCTCAAGTACAACCTCCACTATCCGAAAAAGCAATGGTCAGCATGTTCATTGAGACATTCTAAGATTCTTTCTATGATAAGATGATTGGTAGCATGACTACTAGCTTCTCCGATGTTGTCATCATTAGAGAAAGGATCGAAAGTAGTGTGCGTCGGGGAAGGATCACGCACAAGTCTATAGGGACAGCTGATACTTCTGTAGGAAAGAAGTGGACAGGAGAAACTTATAATATGGCTTCTAGTCAAGGCCAATACATACCTCAGATGGCACCTTATGGACCAACTGGTTTCCAACCATCACCATATACACCTTATACACCATATCCTTACATCACCACCACCTACCAAACACCCTACCATCCAACATACAACTATCCTATACAAATCCAACCACCAACACCATATACGGCCCAAACATAAGCAATAAGCCAAAAGCCGAAATCCTAACCAAAGCCAAAAGAAGGAGAAGAAACCTATCCAGTTTGATCATATTTCAATGATCTACACTGAGTTGCTGCCTCACTTGATCCAGAACTCTCTATTGGCTCCTTACCCTCTGAAAGCTCAATAACCACCATATCCTAAATGGTATGATGCAAATGCCAAATGCGAATACTATGCAGGATACATTGGTCATTCAACAGAGAATTGGCAGGTTTTGAAACGTAAGGTGCAAAGCCTAATTGATGCAAAATGGCTGGATTTTGGGAAGCTTACTCCTAACATAGGAAATAATTGCCAAATCACGAAAGCCCATCAACCAGCTGAAAGAAATTGGGCCAATACAACGAGATGCCTTGTAAAGAGCTAGGTCAAAGCTATCAAGGAAAGTCATCCAAGATTTTTCATACTTTTCAAAATTAATCCTTTGTAAATAAATCTCAATGAGAAATATAAAATTTACATTTTTCATGTTTCTTGAGCATGTACCTTACCATGTTAACTTTACTTCTTGAATTTTCCATTCTTTTCGTCATTCAGCCCATTTCTTATTCTACACCTAAACAATAAATACCTGTCAGTGACAATGTCATTGCTGTAATAAATAATTTGAATGTCTTATTAATTAAACTCAAAGAGAAAAATTAATTGAGGAAGCAGAATAAGCAGAATCCAACCATGGATTCCAAATCACCATTCATAATGATTCCTCTCAAGGAACATCTTGTATAATAAAGGAAGTAATAAATATCCTGCTGGAGCAAAGTTCAAATCCAAGCAAAATTTAGAGATGCGAAATAGATCTGCTGAATTGAAAACCAAAACAAATCTAAGTAAGGCAAAATGAAAGATCTGTGATAAGCATAAATTTCATAAATAATTATCTCTCACTTTTATCTCATTAAGACTTCTTCTATGTTCAATTAAGTGGTCTTTGTCATATTTTATGAGTTTGGGTTCATATGAAGTTTAATTGAATTTCTTTGCTTACCCCATTAAAATGATACTATTATAGTATTTTGAGCATAATAGGAGTTTTAGACATTCAAAAATCATGAAATCTGTCTTGAATGAAAGCTTTAAGAAGGTTCCACAGTTACAAAGCAAGAGAAGACTCTAAATAGGATGTTTAGAACTCCGAAATCATCTCAAAATATGAGATAGTGTTGATGATGTGGAATTTGAACAGTGTGCAAAGATCCGGCCATATCTTGAGATACAGAAGTCATATTGAGATGAAATCAAATTTGTTGGATAGCTAAGATCCGGGGCTACAACTTTTGTTCAAACGTAAAGCTCTAATTCGGACACGTGAATATCCGAAATTGCGCTGCAAGCAAGTCAAAATTGTTGTGCTCATTGGTGACAAAAATTCAAAAGTGTTTTTCATTTTCAACAAAGCCCATGTGAAAGCAATAAAAGGGTAGAAAAGTAATATCCTAGTTGGTGACTTTCTGAAGATGATGCCTCAAAAATCCTCTATAAATAGAAGGGTTTACAAGAGGAGAAAAACACCCCTTGGAGATTAACTCCAACACCATTTTCCATCTTTCTTTCTTTCTTCTTAGTTTGCCTCCTTCATGGAAGGCTTAGTTTTTCTTTATTGTTAGTTGCCTCCTTCATGGTAGGCTTAGTTTTTCTTTCTTGTTAGTTTGCCTCCTTCATGGAAGCCTTAGTTTTTCTTTGTTGTTAGTTTGCCTCCTTCATGGAAGGCTAGGTTTGTAGTTTCAATTCAAGGATTCAAGCTATTTTCATTTTAACTTTGAGGTCTTGATCTTTATTTACATGCTTATTAAGTGGTTTCTACTCTGCTTCACTATATTCTTCAATTTTATTCTTTAATCAAAGTTTGATCGGTTGACGTATTTTGATTAATTCATAATTGATTTATAATTGGTTTTTGATTGGTAAATCATTTTCCAAAAGTTTGAAGAGTAGAAATTAAGTAATTGAATTGAAGGTTTTCATTTTACTACTTACTTCAACTGAATTCTGATTATAAAATTGGTTTAGATGAAAGATTAAGTGGTTACTAAATCTTGTTGATCATAATCAATTGAATCCTGAGAGGTTTCTCAGTAGAGAATTCAAGGATCATTTTAGGGGTTCCAGATGATCCTAGGTTGATAAACACAATGCATGAGTTTAGTGATCAATGATTAGTTAAGAAAATAGCCTCTGAATTCCTCGAGTTGATTATTGTTAAGTCAAATAAATTTCATTCTGTATTTTGTATTTAGCATTTAATATCACATCTTTACAAAACCCTTTTTTTTCTAACTTTCTCCTAATTTGCTTAAGAATATGAAATGGTCTTTGGGAGATGACCTAGGTTGCACCTTATACTATACCAATAGTTTGGGGGAAATCTAGAAATTATTTTTGCACGTTTGCGACGAGCGTGTCAATCTGACCTGGCAAAAGAAAAAAAGGAAACCCGCTGGATTAAAATCAAAGATAATCCAGGAAAAACTAGGGTCAAAATTCAAGAAAAAAAAAAGAAAAACCCCCTACATTAAAATAAAAAATAATCCAAGAAAAAGTAAGGTCAAAATTTAAAAAATAAATCGACAAAGTGATGATCAGAAAAGGTCTTGTTGGACTAAAATTTCAAAAACAATTCAGGCAAAATTAGGATTAAAACAAAAGCCCGCTAGGTCAGAAACTCTCAAAGGCGGCCTAGGCAAAAGTTAGGGCACACAAACAAAAGCCCGCTAGGTCGAAAACCCTCCAAGGGCGACCTAGGCAAAAGTTATGGCAAACAAAGGACCTGCTGGGTCAAAAACTCAAAGGAACAACCCAGGAAAAAGTTATGGTCAACCAAGAATCCAAGTACAATTTGACATTTCTGCATTTTTCCTAAAAGTTGGGAAAAATTTTGCCATTCCTCAAATTTGATTAATTTGACAATCAAGATTATGAAAAGTAGCATTGGCATTTTTCATCAAAAGGTGCCATTCAGGCAATTGAACCCACATCTTTCATCTTTCCTCCCAAATACACTACCCTAAACCTTACATATAAAACTTGCCTATCTCCTCCCATCGGCTATCCAAAATCACTTTGCATACCTCAATGGTGCACATGTGACACGCTCGTCGCAAACGCGCAAAAATAATTTCTAGATTTCCCCCAAACTATTGGTATAGTATAAGGTGCAACCTAGGTCATCTCCCAAAGACCATTTCAGATTCTAAAGCAAATAAGGAGAAAATTAGAACAAGGGGGTTTTTGTAAAGATGTGATATCAAATGCTAAATACAAAATACAGAATGAAATTAATTTCACTTAACAATTATCAACTCAAGGAATTCAGAGGCTATTTTCATAACTAATCATTGATCACTAAAATCATGCATTGTGTTTATCAACCTAGGATCATCTGGAACCCCTACAATGATCCTTGAATTCTCTACTGAGAAACCTCTCAGAATTCAATTTATTATGATCAACAAGACTTAGTAACCACTTAATCTTTCATCTAAACCAATTTTATAATCAGAATTCAGTTGAAGTAAGTAATAAAATGAAAACCTTCAATTAAATTACTTAATTTCTACTCTTCAAACTTTTGGAAAATGATTAACCAATCAAAAACCAATTATAAATCAATTATGCATTAATCAAAATACGTCAACCGATCAAACTTTGATTAAAGAATAAAATTGAAGAATATAGTGAAGCAGAGTAGAAACCACTTAATAAGCATGTAAATAAAGATCAAGACCTCAAAGTTAAAATGAAAATAGCTTGAATCCTTGAATTGAAACTACAAACCTAGCCTTCCATGAAGGAGGCAAACTAGCAACAAAGAAAGAGGCAAACTAACAACAAATAAATCCTAAGCCTTCCATGTAGGAGGCAACTAACAACAAAGAAAAACTAAGCCTTCCATGTAGGAGGCAAACTAACAAGAAAGAAAAACTAAGCCTTCCATGTAGGAGGCAAAACTAACAAGAAAGAAAGAAAGAAAATGGTATTGGAGTTAATCTCCAAAATGGTGTGTGTTTCTCCTCTTGTAAACCCTTCTATTTATAGAGGATTTTTGAGGCATCATCTTCAGAAAGTCACCAACTAGGATATTACTTTTCTACCCTTTTATTGCTTTCACATGGGCTTTGTTGAAAATGCAAAACACTTTTGAATTTTTTTTCACCAATGAGCACAACAATTTTGACTTTCTTGCACCGCAATTTCGGATGTTCACATGTCCGAATTAGAGCTTGACTTTTGAACAAAAGTTGTAGTCCCGGATCTTAGCTGTCCAACAGATTTGATTTGATCTCAATATGACTTCTATATCTCAAGATATGGCCGGATCTTTGTACACTGTTCAAATTCCACGGCAGCAACACTATCTCATCTTTTGAGATAATTTCGGAGTCCTAAACATCCCATTTAGAGTCTGATCTTGCTTTGTAACTATGGACACTTCTTTAAGCTTTCATTCAAGACAGATTTCATGATTTTTGGATGTCTAAAACTCCTATTATGCTCAAAATACTATAATAGTGTCATTTTAATCGAGTAAGCAAAGAAATTCAATTAAACTTCATATGAACCCAAACTCATAAAATATGACAAAGATCACTTAATTGAACATATAAGAAGTCTTAATGAGATAAAAGTGAGAGATAATTATTTATGAAATCTATGCTTATCAAATTCCCCCACACTTATCTTTTGCACGTCTCGGGAAAACTTAAGTTAAGGATTGGTGACTATTTTTTTTTGTTTGAAAGAACATCAAAGTTTTGAGTTGATTTCTCAAGAATTCACAAAATTTCATGAAGCATTCTTTCATCACATTTTTGAAATTACTTAGAAAGGCAAATTTAATTTGAAAAACATAGATTGAGAAAGATAAAACCTCACATGATATACTCTGAATCTCTCAAGTGTTTGATTTGGTAAGTGTTTCTCTCAAATTCAATCCATGAAAGATGAACTATCATAGGCTTGCATATCTTCTACTTCTCTACTACTATGTACACATGCAATGCACAAATCAAGAGGTCTTTATTTTGGTTATAACGGGATTAGAAAGATGAAATGATATATTGAAGAGACACAATGTTAGACGAAGGAAAATGGTAAGGATTGAGAACTGAGTCTAAGTGCAAGTACGAGAAACAGATATCACTTCTTCATTCTTTTTTTTTCTTTTTTTTTCAATATAATAGTTTATTTATTAATTTATTGCTTCAGTTTTTTTTATCAACCATGATATCGATGAACACAACAATAATCTCCCCCACACTTATTGAAACACTTATGGTATGATAAATCCAGTATTCCTCACCTTCTTTTGTCACACAAAGTTGTTTTTTTTTTTTTGATTTGTGGTGAGCTAAAAAGAAGAAAAGGCTAATCGGCTCAAAGGGCTGATCAAAGGATAAAATTATATGGTTTGGTTATTTGGCCAAGTGGTTTGTTCAAGAAAAACAGGGCCTCAATCATTCTTGTACAATTCATGTGAAAATGTAGCTTCAAAAAGAATCAATGCAAGTTCTGAAGTAACATATTCCATGGATGAAAATCACACAAGAAAGAAAATAATAATAAGGCTCAAAATCTCACAGGTAATATATTTATCAAATCTAATCTATCCAGTTCAAATATATGTTGCCAAACTAATTAATCTCGAAATGTAAATCATTTTGCTTCAATTATTTTATGAAATCTAAAGAACAACAAACTTCCACATTCAATTTTTTTTTTTAATCATAAGAAGCAAGTTTATGATTCTAACCTAATTTTTTTGTTTTTTTTTTGTTTTTTTTAATTTTTTTTTTTTAGATATCGGACCATCCTCCCCCAACCTATCCAAGACATTGTCCCCAATGTCTTAGATGGAATTTCATATAACAGGAAAAGAAATATGAGAAAACCACCAAAGTAAGGAAAAGTTATAACCGAAGAGTGGTATCTGGTTCTCTGTTTTCTCTGTCATCTTGATTTGGTTGGTTCACCAGCTGCATTGCTTGACTGAGCTCAGATGTAGGATTTTGCAAAATCTCAAGTAGTTGTTGAACAGTTGAAGCAGATACTATGATGTTGCGCATGGATTGTGGCATGAACTCCTGCTCTACTACATGATCTAAAAAGGATATCAAACCATTATAAAAGCCATTAATATTCAATAAGCCCAAAGGTTTTTTATGAAAATTCCGATAGGCCCAAAATATAATGGTAAAAATTTCTTCCATTGTTCCAAGACCACCAGGTAATGCAATAAATGCATTAGAATTAATCAACATGTGTCTCATACGGTCATGCATGGTTGCAACCTTCAATTCAGTACCCAGGGTGAAGTAGGAGGTGCTCTCATTTTTTAAGCCAACACCTAAGACGTTACATCCCTTTGTGAGTGCAGATCCTGCAACACATCCTTTTAAACCCTGAATCCCTCCCCCATAAACAAGATTGATTTTTCTTGCAGCTAATACCTTACCAAGGGTATAAGCTGCATGTTGAAATTCTCCATCCTTTCCAAGGTTAGACCCACCAAAAACACAGATAGTATTGATCCTATCCATATACGGTGTTTCTGTCTTTTTTTTGAAAAAATATGTCATAGAGGTTGATAATTTATAGGGACTCAATATCAGACAAGGAGATCGCTTGAATAGTGCGGGATCAGGATTTAGTAGCAAAAGTTTGAATTTTTGTTGCAAAAGTTTGAATTTTTGTTGCAAAAGTTTGAATGTTTTGTTCAAGGAAAAGGTGAATGTCAGAGGGGAAAGACTTTAAGCAGGGGTGAAATTTTCAAAAAAAATGGTTGCCCAATAAATTGAAAAGACAATGTAAATGACAAACATACACGCATGAGAATGAACAGTAGTTGTGATTGTGGCTCACATCTTCCTCTGGTTTTACGTCCAGTAACGGCTGAAACGCCTTCTAAGAGTCGAGGATGTGCTTCCCATTCAGTTTTCTTGTAAACTGACAACAAGGTCTTTAAAAGTCAGATTCCCAAGACTATAACGTGCTTTTTCCTTACGGAATAGTTCAAACAAATCAAGAATAGTATACCTAAAAAAAATTGTTAGAAAGGTTAAAAATTTTATACAAACTCAAAAAATTGTTAGAAAGGTTAAAAATTTTATACAAACTCCTAAATAAGCCTAGGAAACTAAAATGGTCCCCGGCAACGGCGCCAAATTTTTGACACGCTCGTCGCAAACGCGCAAAAATAATTTCTAGATTTCCCCCAAACTATTGGTATAGTATAAGGTGCAACCTAGGTCATCTCCCAAAGACCATTTCAGATTCTTAAGCAAATAAGGAGAAAATTAGAACAAGGGGGTTTTTGTAAAGATGTGATATCAAATGCTAAATACAAAATACAAAATGAAATTAATTTCACTTTACAATTATCAACTCAACGAATTCAGATGCTATTTTCATAACTAATCATTGATCACTAAAATCATTCATTGTGTTTATCAACCTAGGATCATCTGGAACCCCTACAATGATCCTTAAATTCTCTACTGAGAAACCTCTCAGAATTCAATTGATTATGATCAATAAGACTTAGTAACACTTAATCTTTCATCTAAACCAATTTTATAATCAGAATTCAGTTGAAGTAAGTAATAAAATGAAAACCTTCAATTAAATTACTTAATTTCTACTCTTCAAACTTTTGGAAAATGATTTACCAATCAAAAACCAATTATAAATCAATTATGCATTAATCAAAATACGTCAACCGATCAAACTTTGATTAAAGAATAAAATTGAAGAATATAGTGAAGTAGAGTAGAAACCACTTAATAAGCATGTAAATAAAGATCAAGACCTCAAAGTTAAAATGAAAATAGCTTGAATCCTTGAATTGAAACTACAAACCTAGCCTTCCATGAAGGAGGCAAACTAACAACAAAGAAATAGGCAAACTAACAACAAATAAATCCTAAGCCTTCCATGTAGGAGGCAACTAACAACAAATAAGTCCTAAGCCTTCCATATAGGAGGCAACTAACAATAAAGAAAAACTAAGCCTTCCATGTAGGAGGCAAACTAACAAGAAAGAAAACCTAAGCCTTCCATGAAGGAGGCAAAACTAACAAGAAAGAAAGAAAGAAAGAAAGAAAGAAGGAAAGAAAGAAAGAAAGAAAATGGTATTGGAGTTAATCTCCAAAATGGTGTGTGTTTCTCCTCTTGTAAACCCTTCTATTTATAGAGGATTTTTGAGGCATCATCTTCAGAAAGTCACCAACTAGGATATTACTTTTCTACCCTTTTATTGCTTTCACATGGGCTTTGTTGAAAATAAAAAACACTTTTGAATTTTTTTTCACCAATGAGCACAACAATTTTGACTTTCTTGCACTGCAATTTCGGATGTCCACATGTCCGAATTAGAGCTTGACTTCTGAACAAAAGTTGTAGCCCCGGATCTTAGCTGTCCAACAGATTTGATTTGATCTCAATATGACTTCTATATCTCAAGATATGGCCGGATCTTTGCACACTGTTCAAATTCCACGTCAGCAACACTATCTCATCTTTTGAGATAGTTTCGGAGTCCTAAACATCCCATTTAGAGTCTGATCTTGCTTTGTAACTATGGACACTTCTTTAATCTTTCATTCAAGACAGATTTCATGATTTTTGGATGTCTAAAACTCCTATTATGCTCAAAATACTATAATAGTGTCATTTTAATCGGGTAAGCAAAGAAATTCAATTAAACTTCATATGAACCCAAACTCATAAAATATGACAAAGTTCACTTAATTGAACATATAAGAAGTCTTAATGAGATAAAAGTGAGAGATAATTATTTATGAAATCTATGCTTATCAACATACCAAAAGAAATATGAAAAATGTAAAAATAAAAAGAGTAATTTTGAAAAGTCATGATAAATCGAATGAATCCTCAACCATCGCAACATGGCATGATTGTTTCCCAAAGAGTCATCCTCCTGTCAGCCACAATGCCACCAAAACAAAAGGAATGTGTCTTACTCAATGATGTTGACCACTGTTGAGTCTAAAAGATATGGCAAAAAGATCTCAAAGTTGACCAAGAAGCCAAGATACAGAGCCAGTGCAACTCATCCTGAATCTTGGTTTCCCATGTACCAACTATAAGGTTGTCGAGAAAGGAAAATGTCGAGAAGAAAAATGGCGACCCTAAAGCTTTTGGAACCATCTCATAGCATGCATTCATCTCATAATATTCATTTCATGATATTTGACCAAATAATCATTTCAAACATTAAAAAGCAGTAAATAAGTTAATGCATCGCATCCTTTTGCACTCATTCAAGCATCACGTAAGCATCTTGTCATTCAAGCATCGCATAACTCATTTTTCAAAACTAATTAAGACCAGGGAAAATTGCCCAAATTAATCATAATTAAAAAGATTTCTAAAAATATCAAAACAGGGGCAAATGCTTGCCTAGAAACTTCAAATTGAGGCAATCCTCAATTTCAAATCAAGATTCAAACTAGGACAAACACTTGCCCAGAAAAATTCAAGTTGAGGCAATCCTCAATTTCCAAAAAAGAGAAAATCAAAACTAGGGAAAAAGCTTGCCCAGAAACTTCAAATTGAGGCAATCCTCATTTTCAAATAAAGATTCAAACTGAGGCAAACGTTTACCTAGAAAAATTCAAATTTGAGGCAATCCTCAATTTCAAAAAGAAAAAATGGGGCAAACGCTTACCTAGAAAAATTCAAATTTGAGGCAATCCTCAATTTCAAAAAGAAAAACTAGGGCAAACACTTGCCGAGAAAATTCAAATTGGGATAATCCCCGATTTTTGAAAAATCATAGTTTAAACTAGGGAAAGGATTGTTTCCCTAATTCCTTGAAATTGAGGCATTCCTCAATTACTAAAACTCTTCTAAACTAGGGAAAAATTTTGGCCCAAATTTCTTCAAAAGAAAATAATTATCAATTGGTTAAAAACCTTCAAGTTCAAGGCAGAACCAGAAATTCTATACATCAAGATAAAAATTTTCGAATAAAGTTGTTCAAAACAACTAATTCCTCCTCACCTGTTCAAACATTAGGCAATCAACCTGCATTCCCAAGACCCATCACATCATTTTCCACACCTGCCCTAACGGGTCATTCTATACTTTTTTTCTATCATGACACACCATATTTTCTTTCCTGTCTTAATAGGTATTTTCCATTTTTCTTGCCGGTCATAAAAGGCATCTCTGCATTACCTGTGTCAACAGGTTCTTTTTATAGCTTGTCTTAACAGGCCATTTCGACATTACCTGCCTCAACAGGTTTCCTTTCATTGCCTGCCTTAACAGGACTCTCTCCATTTCACTTTGCCTGTCTTAACAAGCCATTCCTTCCCACTCCTGTCTTAACAGGTTTCCACATTTTCCACACTCCAGCTTATGTTGTTAGGCCTCCTTGCATGTTTGATTTTCTACATCTTGGCTTATAATGTCAGGTCTCCAACACGTTTAATTTTATTCACCTTGGCCTATGTTGTCAAGCCTCCAGCACATTTAATTTTCTGCACCTTGGCCTATGTTGTCAAGCCCCCAACATGTTTAAATTTTCTGCACCTTGGCCTATGTTGTCAAGCATCCATCACGTTTAACTTTTTGCATCTTGGCCTATAATGTTAGGCTTCCAGCATGATTAATTTATGCATCTTGGCCTATAATGTTACGCCTCCAGCAGGTTTAATTTTCTACACCTTGGCCTATGTTGTTAGGCCTCTAGCATGTTTAATTCTCTGCATCTTGGTCTATAACGTCAGGCCTCTTGCACGTTTAATTTTCTACATCTTGGCTTATAATGTTAGGCCTCAAACACTTTTAATTTTTTGCACCCTATACTGTCAGGCCCCAGCAAGTTTATTTTCTGCATCTTGGCCTATAATGTTAGACCTCCAGCACGTTTAATTTTCTGCACCTTGGCCTATGTTGTAAGGCCTCTAGCACGTATAATTTTCTACACCTTGGCCTATGTTGTCAAGCGTCCAGCATATTTAATTTTTTGCACTTTGGCCTATGTTGTCAGGCCCCCAACACGTTTAAATTTTCTGCACCTTGGCCTCTGTTGTCAGGCATCCAGCATGTTTAATTTTTTGCAACTTGGCCTACAATTTCTGGCCTCCAACACGTTTAATTTTCTGCAACTTGGCCTATAATGTCAGGCCTCCAGCACAATTAATTTTCTGCATCTGGGCCTATAATGTCAGGCCTCCAACACGTTTAATTTTCTGCATCTTGACCTACAATGTTAGGCTTGCAGCATGATTAATTTTCTACATCTTGGCCTATAATGTTAGGCCTCCAGCACGTTTAATTTTCTCCACCTTGGCCTATGTTGTCAGGCCTCTAGCACGTTTAATTTTCTGCATCTTGTCTTATAATGTCAGGCCTCCAGCGCGTTTAATTTTCTGTATCTTGGTTAATAATGTCAGGCCTCCAGCATGTTTAGTTTTCTGCACCTTGGCCTATGTTGTCAAGCCTCCAGCACGTTTAATTTTCTGCACCTTGGCCTATGTTGTCAGGCCCCCAACATGTTTAAATTTTCTGCACCTTGGCCTACGTTGTCAAGCATCCATCACGTTTAACTTTCTGCATCTTGGCCTATAATGTCAGGCTTCCAGTATGATTAATTTTCTGCATCTTGGCCTATAATGTTACGCCTCCAGCAGGTCTAATTTTCTGCACCTTGACCTATGTTGTTAGGCCTCTAGCATGTTTAATTCTCTGCATCCTTGTCTATCATGTCAGGCCTCCTGCACGTTTAATTTTCTACATCTTGGCTTATAATGACAGGCCTCCAACACTTTTAATTTTTTGCACCCCTATACTGTCAGGCCCCAGCAAGTTTATTTTCTACATCTTGGCCTATAATGTTAGGCCTCCAACAAGTTTAATTTTCTGCACCTTGGCCTATGTTGTAAGGCCTCTAGCACATGTAATTTTCTGCACCTTGGCCTATGTTATCAGGCCTCTAGTATGTTTAATTTTCTACACTTTGGCCTATGTTGTCAGGCCCCTAGCACGTTTAAATTTTCTGCACCTTGGCCTATGTTGTCAGGCATCCAGCACATTTAATTTTCTGCAACTTGGCCTACAATTGCAGGCCTCCAGCACGTTTAATTTTCTACATCTTGGCCTATAATGTCAGGCCTCCAGCACGATTAATTTTCTGCATCTTGGCCTATAATGTCAGGCCTCCAACACGTTTAATTTTCTACATCTTGACCTACAATGTGAGGCTTCCAGCATGATTAATTTTCTACATCTTGGCTTATAATGTTAGGCCTCCAGCTCGTTTAATTTTCTGCACCTTAGCCTATGTTGTCAGGCCTCTAGCATGTTTAATTTTCTGCATCTTGGCTTATAATGTCCAGCCTCCAGCATGTTTAATTTTCTGTATCTTGGCCAATAATGTCAGGCCTCCAGCATGTTTAATTTTCTGCATCTTGACCTATAATGTCAGGCTTCCAGCATGATTAATTTTCTGCATCTTGGACTATAATGTCAAGTCTGCAGCTTGTTTAATTTTCTGGACCTTGGCCTATGTTGTCAAGCCTCCAGTACATTTAATTTTCTTCATCTTGGCCTATATTGTCAGGCCTCCAGCACGTTTAATTTTCTACATCTTGGCCTATAATGCCAGGCCTCTAGCACGGTTAATTTTCTGCATCTTGGCCTATAATGTCAGGCCTTCAGCACGTTTAATTTTTACGTCTTGGCCTATAATGTCAGACCTCTAGCACGGTTAATTTTCTGCATCTTGGCCTATAATGTCAGGCCTCCAACACGTTTAATTTTCTACATCTTGACCTACAATGTGAGGCTTCCAGCATGTTAATTTTCTACATCTTGGCTTATAATGTTAGGCCTCCAGCTAGTTTAATTTTCTGCACCTTAGCCTATGTTGTCATGCCTCTAGCATGTTTAATTTTCTACATCTTGGCTTATAATGTCCAGCCTCCAGCATGTTTAATTTTCTGTATCTTGGCCAATAATGTCAGGCCTCCAGCATGTTTAATTTTCTGGATCTTGACCTATAATGTCAGGCTTCCAGCATGATTAATTTTCTGCATCATAGACTATAATGTCAAGTCTCCAGCTCGTTTAATTTTCTGGACCTTGGCCTATGTTGTCAAGCCTTTAGTACATTTAATTTTCTTCATCTTGGCCTATAATGTCAGGCCTCCAACACGTTTAATTTTCTACATCTTGGCCTATAATGCCAGGCCTCTAGCACGGTTAATTTTCTGCATCTTGGCCTAGAATGTCAGGCCTTCAGTACGTTTAATTTCTACGTCTTGGCCTATAATGTCAGACCTCTAGCACGGTTAATTTTCTGCATCTTGGCCTATAATGTCGGGCCTCTAGCACGTTTAATTTTCTACATCTTGGCCTATAATGTTAGGCCTCTAGCACGTTGAAGTTTCTACATTTTGGCCTATAATGTCAGGCCTCCAGCACATTTAATTTTCTGCACTTTGGCCTATGTTGTCAATCCTCGAGCACCTTTTAATTTTTTGCACCTTGGCCTATGTTGTCAGGCATCCAACACGTTTAATTTTCTTCATCTTGGCCTATAATGTCAGACCTCCAGCACATTTAATTTTCTGCCCCTTGGCCTATGTTGTCAGGCTTCTAGCATGTTTAATTTTCTGCAGCTTGGCCTGTGTTGTCATGCCTCTAGCACGTTTAATTTTTTGCTCTTTGGCCTATGTTATCAAGCCTCCAGCTCGTTTAATTTTCTGCACTTTGACCTATGATGTTTAGCTTCCAGCATGTTTAATTCTCTGCACCTTGGCCTATGTTGTCAGGCCTCCAGCACGTTTAATTTTCTACACCTTGGCCTATGTTGTCAAGCCTCCTGCATGTTTTGTTTTCTGCACCTTGGCCTATTTTGTCAATCCTCTAGCATGTTTTTTTTTCTGCATCTCGGCCTACCATGTCATGCCTTGCATATTTAAACTTCGTCGGCTTATCACATGAAGCTTGCAAAGCTCATCCAAAAGCCGCCATCTCTCAGGCATTCGTAAAGCTTCCTTTTAAGCTCAAGGCTTTTCTGGTCTTCCAAACATCTTCAACACTTGTCTCGAACATAATGTGTTCACGTCTTTACTCATTTCCTACCATGATAGTCTAGATAATTATTTCTCATATTATCTGGTAGGAAAATGAGTAAAGTGGGGCAAACTGTAAAAACTCAATTATGTCAGTGACCCCTTTTTTAAAATTAATTAGTAAATAAACAATAATTTAAATAATAAATAAGTAAGAAAAATAAATAACAATAATAATAATAAAGATAAACAAATATATAAAAATAATTTTTTTAAAGAACAAAATGAGGAAAAATCTAAAAATAAAAAATCCAGAAAATCAAAAATAAATAGTTAGTTAGTTAAAAATTGAAAAAATGAAAAAAAAACAGAATTGAAAAAAGAAAAAGAAAACAAAGAAAAAAATATAAAAACTGAAAAATAGTAAAAACTGAAAAAAAAAACAAAAGGAGAAGAAAATGAATAAATAAATAAGAAAGGAGAAAAGAAAAATTATTTGGGACGGTTAAAATTTGGTTGAAGTTAGTTATTCTAGGTCTCGATATAAATAGGGAAAGTGAAAATTGGGAAGGGGCTTCATTTTTGAAATAAAAGGATCTCAGGTTCTATCTTTTTGGCTTGCAACGAAAGTCACGGAGACTCAAGTGTACCATGCGGTCACCATAGATTAGCAGAGGATATTAAAGCTTTCTTTATGAGAAAACGCGTTGGAGGCTAGCTCTGTGTCTTTTGGCTTGAAGAGCAAGGACGAAACAGTAGAACCACGCAAGCTCAGAATTCTACTACAAGACCTCTAGCATCAGAGCATCTTTTGGAAATGTGAAATTATAGTATGTCATCCTGCATAATTTGCTTCTAAGGAACCGAGTTCAATCATCAAGTAAACACAAATCCATTGTTGCTTCTAGTAGAAATTTAGATTCATGTCACAAGATGATAGAAATACATTATAGATTTCTTATGTGAAGGCTGCCTTATAATGCATGATTTAGTCGCATGATGATTTCTGGTTATAGTACTGCTTGCTATGCTTGTAGTTTTAACACAAATCAAAACCAGATCAGTGTGCTGAGATGTGATGTATGTATAAGCTAGCCAAATCTGTAAGTCAGGAATTCAAACCTAAAATCACTGCAGAGTCAGTTTTAAAGCATGGATCACAAGCCTCCAGTCTTGCCATAGCAACAAATTCAATTTCAGGTCCGTAGACTGAATAAGACATATACCAGCCTAATGAGGTCAGAATAGGAAATTATGAGTGAGTATGGGAGGTTGGGTAATCCTGTAAGTATAGTTGTTGTGTCTCCAGGTTGATTTTAGCCTAACACTACACCTTTAAGACTTGAAAACTGGAAATGTATAAGAACTGGTACCAATCCGTTCTAGTATGACAAGATCAACAAGAGCTAACAGCGTGTACAGGATAATTTGAAGAAGATTAGCTTCAGCAATCTGGTTAGGAGTGTCCTTGGAGCTAGGACAGACGTAGATGGAGTTTGCTGCCTATTAGTGAGATTATCTACAGGAATCCAGGATCCATATTAGAATATGTAGGCATATATGCTCAATTCGAAGAGAATCTATGGATAGGAACAGGAATGGAATTAAAGCTAGTTTGGCCCCATATTATTCTTGAGGTTTACTGGATTTCAGTAAAAGCATCTTTATGAACCCTTTGACTCTCTACATAAAAGCTGATTTAGTTCTTAGAGCCAATACTAATAAAATGATTGATGAAGTGTGCTTGGAAACTTTCTGTACCTAGTGAAAATTGATCCTGGCTTCAAGCAAAAATCCCACGATATTCTTACCATGCTTCAAATATAAACCAACCAGGCCTACTAAACAGTGCTTCAGTATGTCTAATGGCACATTGGCACTTCTTATTCAAATTATCAGGATATAGACCCAGTGAGACTATTAAGAATCAGCCATGCAATAGACATACAACTGAAGAGACATTCCAGGCTTAGCCAAATTCTAATGCTTGAATGTCCATGCATAAAAGTAGGAACCAGGATATTCCAGAAGATTACATCAATGGTCCCTAGGCAGTAATGTTGTGAGACTAAAAGGGAGTGCGGGAGATCCTTAGCTTTGGACTTACATTCATGGTGATTACTTGAGAATGCCCTGGACATCTTTATGTTGTGTGGTGCATGTTCAACAAAACACTTGGCGCCTTGACAGATTTCTTGGGTTCAATCTTGTTCCCATTTTTATAACTGTCCTTTATGTAAAAGTATTCCAAGATGAGAGGGAAAAACAAATGTAAACTCAATTGTTTTCAGATTGTATGTGATCGTCTTAGGGACTAATGTTGGTGTCCATTTTATGAATTTCCTCGTGCAAATACTGATACCAAAGGTATAACCATAGCTACTATTGTAGCAAAGTGTCATGCATTGGGTGATCAATACTGTTGTGTGTGGCAGACTTGAGGCATTTAATCTTAGGATTGAAAAGTTTCTCAAATAAAGAACAAAAGCAATGCTCGATACTATGCAGGCTGAGAGTGTGGCAGTTGTGTTTGCAACTAGAAAATAATAGTATTCCAACACTTTGTCTCATAAACTAGCCAACATTTACCTCATCTCATAGAATCTGGGACCAGTATATTCTTGACAGAGACATTCATTAGCTTGTTGACCCTCTGTTCTGCAGTACATCAGCTGCCTCCATGTGCTCCCAGTTTTGTTAGGTTAAGTTAATATGCATGAATACTAAGACCAAGCTAGAAACTTGGCTTAGTGGCTAGTGCGCTGCACACCATTTCCAGAGCCCAGGTTTGATTCCTGCCCAAAGCTTTTTGTTATTCCAGTGACATTTTATAAAGGGTCAGGCAACAAATGGTAATGGGCCAGTTTAAATTGAATCCAAAAAGTCGTAATCAGTCTAATCAATATTTAAGCAAATAATTTTACAATTTTGTAATCTTAAGCAATTTTGAGGTCAAGCCTAATTTTTGGTCTTAATTAGAAATCCAATTTTTTTAGGATTGAGCCCAATTCAAGTCTAAATTTCAAATCAATTTTATTTTATTATAAATCAAGACCGATTCAAGTCTATTTTTTTTATCAAGTTTATTTTATTTTAAATCAAGTCTAATTATTTTCCTCAAATTCAAATCAAGGTCATTTTATTTTAAATCAAGTCCAATTCTTTTCCTCAATTTCAGATCAAGTTCATTTTATTTTAAATCAAGCCTAAATCTTCTTCTCAATTTTGAAATCAATTCTATTTTCATTATTTGGGTCAAGCCCAATTCCTTTTTTTGCCTAAGCCCAATCCCTCTCTTATTTTTGTTACTTTATAAATTAAGTCAACATAATAAATTCTAAGTCTCACATGAAGAGCTCTAAATATGAGCTGGTAACTTTTTCTATTGTTCGATGTTTAAAGATTCATATGGGTCCCAATGCAGCCTTAGTTGTCTTGGACCATGTGCATATGTGGACTAAGAATTCCTTTCAAATAAAAATATTCTAGAAAACACTGTTTTAATTCTAAGTCTCACGCAACGAGCTCTAAATACAAACTGATAGTTTTTTCTACTGTTTGATATTTAGAGATTCATATGGGTCCTAGTGCAGCCGTAGTTGTCTTGGATCTTGTGCATATATGGGCTAAGAATTATGCAAAAATATCAAAACTGCTTTGAAAATCATCTTTCAAAATTCTTTTAACCTTCAAAGATCAAGTCTTCAAAACAAAAACCAGAACTACGTAGCCTTGAGTTTTCCATTACACCAGGGAATAGGTAGGAGTAGGATCAAATCCTGTTAGGCTATTTTCATACAAACCTATTTATTTTATTTTTAAATTAAAGGAATCAAACAGTTCTTCAAAAAACATCAAAATCACACACTCATTTTAAAGGTATCATTCTTCGGAACGAGCGAGTAGGGTGCCTAACACCTTCCCTACCCGTAACCGACTCCTGAACCTAGATTCTTCCTCAAGCTAGGGTTTTTCCAAATCTTTTCCCTTAAATAAAATTTGGTGGGGAGCTCCACTTAATCAATTAAATTCTTTTTTAAAATTTTTAATGAGTTCATCATCTCGTTGTAATTACGGTTACGACACAACTACATATATGTATGATGCTAAAAATAATGTAATTGATCCTCCTCCTAAGCATTCATCCATAGAATATGCAAACATTATAACTGAAGAAGTCTAGAGGTCATTTATAGCTAAGCGTAAAGATCCAAAATTTCACGTATTATGATGCAATGCGTACAATATAATTAATTATATTTCATGTTTATATGCATTTCAAATAATATGTACTTATATAATTGCTAAGTGTCTTTATAGGAAATAAGTAACGAAAATCGACAAAGAACACCAAATCCTACATATCTATATAAAAGATCACGTACAGGTTATGCTTGACTTGAGTAAAAGATGGTAAGGTATACACATTTACAAGATAGGATAAAGCATTTTTAATCCATTTGATTAATTATTTTAATTTATAGTTGAAGGAGGCTGGGTTAGGTGTTACATCCATATCTTGTCTTGTATTCTGGAAGGTTGATCGTGTTAATAGGAAATGAGTGATTGAGAATGAAAAAGTTGCTGAAATTTAAGCTCAATGTATAAGTAGGAGAGTTTTAATTCTTTTTCATGATATTCTTGATATTGGAAATTATTTCTTTTCTTATTTATGCTTATCAGGAGTCATTGTTGTAACTTGAGTCATAAGAATTGAACTTCCATGATGATATACTTTCAAAGACTAAATATTCCAAAATACCTTGGTTGTGTTAGGGGTGTGGGGTTTGGCGTATCATAAAAATAGTATTTCCCACAACAAAAATGCTCAAAATTAAATGATACACTTATTGAGGTGACTAGCTTAAAATCCATGATGCAACACCTTATAGGAAAGATAACTAACCTAGAGAATAAGATTCAAGAAAGGGAGGCAAAAGATAGACAAACAAGTAGGTGCATATGTAGCTTGGCCAATCAAGCTCATCAATTTAGATACTAATGTATGTATATTTCTTACCTATTCAAGCAATATGCTCCTTTTGCTTTTATAATTTGACTAAAAACACATCATGTAGTTATGTATATTATGCCATTTCTAATTGGTTGGTAAATAATTATTCATTAGAGTAAGCTTGATTGGAATGTATATATTGGAATACCATTGAATTATCTTTGATGTAGAAAATGTAATAGTTTAATTGTGTAGACAATATAATTTTGACTGTCTTTCCAATGATCATTAAACAAACAAGGGAGAATATATTTATAATCATTTTTTTTATTTTTCCATCTATTACTACCTTGAAGTTTATTTTTATTTTCCTTCCTAAAATCTTCAAGTTCAATTATTACTTTGTATGTGTATTCAATCATTTACAATATACATTTTATATGCTTTTATTAATTTTTGCTAGATAAATGGTAGTTTCATTGATTAGTTCAAATTTTTCTACCATAGTCTTTTTAGATTGATGCACAATCCAAATAAAAGAAGGATACAATTTCTAGATAACAAAAGAGTCAACAACAACATTGAGTAAGAATAAAAGAAAAGATGTGATTCAATAGCCTGCCTTCATAACTCAAATACCATTTTTTACTTATCTTAAAATACATGTGCAAAGTAAGATACAAAGTGCACATAAACTTTATATAGAGATGGAAGAAAGTATATTTGGAAAATCGTTTATTGATTATCTTGGTCGACAACAAATCAATGAGCTTCTTCGTCATAGGTAGATAAGTGCCTCCGTTATTTGCACATATATAAGGTATTTTATGCTATAGTAATTGTATGTTATTCATATCTTTTAATATTAATTTTCTTTTCTTAGTTGTTGTTAATATATGTAATTTACTTTGTACATATTTATTAAAGGTACTCGTATTTTGAGTTGGTGCTCCCAACTCAAAAAGATGAAGAGATTCTCATTCTCAATCCCTATATAACATCCTCATTAGTTAACGATCTTTGCCAATATGTAGTTAATAGTATAAATATGTTCCAAGAAAAGGATAAGTTGTTTTTAGTTCCTTATAATATGGGGTGAGTAATTTTTTTTTAGTAAACTAGCTTTTGAAATTAATTGTTATCAATGCAAAAACTGAAACGATATATTATTTGAATTTGATGCATGGAGATATAAGAAATTGACCCTATATGAAGGATATGCTCAAGTGGTAAGTAATTGGGTATTATTAATAAATTTATGTAACCATAAGTATTTACTTATATTGTGTTTATGTGTCATTTTTAAAGATTTCCAAATTTATCGGGTTACCAAGGAGGTTAAGTTGTTAAAGTCTAAATCAAATACAATTAGTTGGGTCGTTACAGAGGTATTTTTAAAACTTCTCACTATTATTTAAAAAATTATATCACTAATTTAATAAGTTTTAATTTGTTTTTAATAGTGCCTCTAACAAATAAATAATGTAGATTGTGGTTATTATGTTATGAGATTTATGAAGGAGATAATCTTAGAAATTAAAATGTGATCCCAATAGAGGTATGCAATTTTAAATTGGTTTTATATTTAATATATTCACAATTTAATTGAAACTTTAATATTGTTTCATTCTAACATGATTTTATTTAATGTTGTATATTGCAATACTTCCTAACTATAAATTTACTACCTACTCACATTCCCAATTAGATGAAGTTAAAGAAGAATGTTGTTGCTATATGGCTGATAATTTTATCTAGCAAGTAGTCTGAACATCTAGTTTCATAATTTTCATGTATATGGCAATAATATGATGCTTATATATGTATGACAATGATGCTTATATGTGTAGAGTGTATGTTAGCATCAATGTCATCTCATCTCAGTCCATTTCATAACCTAATTTATTGGAGAACTTATTCAAGTGTTAGATATTTATGATCTTCAAGTTTTAATTTTCTATATGAATATTAGTTGAAAACCCTTGAAACTTGTTAAGGTTAGCACTGCAAGATTTGATTATCTTCTTCTTTTTCTTCTTTTTTTTCTACTAAGTTTTGATTAATGGTTTTAGAATCAACTTATCTAGTCGAACATTTTGATCGTGAATGTTGAACTTTCCCATTTATCTAAGAATTACGATTTATTTTTTTGTTTTTTTTTTTTTGTAGCTTAAATTTTTTTCTACAAATAAGTAAAGAAATACAGTAAAAAGGTATCTTTGACTTTTGGCTTTGAAGTAGTCGTTTGCTTATACTAAGGTGCATATAACCAAAGATGCTCGGTTTCATTTGAACAAGTGATACTTTCCTACAATGAATATTAACATAATAGATCATTATAAGAAATTAGACTAATCCATTAAATCTTAACATATTTTGAACCATCAAAATTTTGGGTATCAATGGTCTTGGTTGTAATAATCTCTCCATTTTTATGATAACAAAGGTATTATGATTTTATCAATCATATTTTGACAAGAAGAGTAAAAATGGACTCCCCTTAAGAGAAATATCTAAATAAAAGAGAAAATTGGTAGAAAGTATAGAAGAAAGGCACATATTTAACTTTAAATAAGAATATTTCATACAAAGTTATAATTTCTCTCCCTTGGGCATGTATAAAAATAAAAGGATAAAGAATATAAACAAAATAAAGGCCAATCATCCTGAAGTTTTCTCTCAAGCAACTCTCGGTCCTTTTTCCAAGATTTAGTAAGAGGTAGAAGAATGACCTTCAAATTAATAACTTCAAAAGTATGACACGAAAATTATTCAACTTATTTACCAATCTCTTATTCCAACAAAATTTCTACTTCAACTGGTCCAATGTTAGCAAGAGGTGACATTTGAACTTATAATGGAGAGGAAGAGATGGACTTAGGTAAAGGTATAGGAGAAGAAGATAGTGATGAATATGATGGCGGTAAGGGAGAAGATGGGAAATGGATTTAAGGTAATCAAAGATTTATAGGATTGGTTCTAGTGGAGTGTCTAGAATGATATACATGGGAGGTGGAGAAAAGGTTTTAGGGAGGAGGAGAATTTTTTAAATGCAGGTGGATACATATAGAGGGGGGAGAAGAAAAGGTAAGGTGTAGAAGACTATGCAAGGAGGTTTAACAAAAATGGGTCCATCAAGATAAATGTGAAATGGAGAAGAGATGGTATAACAACAAGAGAATCCTTTTACCTAGGAGTGGAGGATTTATCATCTCCTGAAAGTGTAGAAGATTTAGATTTTCAAGCATAAGTGCCATGTGATCTTGGAGGAAGCAACAAGTGTCTGCTTCTTCTTTATACTTCTTTTCAAGTAGACACTTGTGTTTTGATAAAGAAAGAAGTGTCGATTCGAGATTGGGGTTAGATGCAATAGGATTTGGCTTGACATACTCATTTTTCCATGTGAAGAAATTTTAAATTAGTAGTCTTAACATTAAATGATTAGTGGAAATCAGAAAATTGTACTAAGGTCCCATAATACGATTATTGAGAAACTCTTTAGGATCATGTTTGCATCTAAGTAATCTTCAAATAAGAGCCTTTTCTTCCACTGAAACATGGTAAGCATGATTTTTTTAAAAAACTTTAGCAACCATCTCACTTGAGTGGCTTCCTAATATTGTATTCCTTGAAGATCATTTCATATTAGATTTAGGAATAAAGGTGTTCAAACTCAAACACAAGAACAAGATGAACATTCAAATTTACACATTAAAGAATACATCAAAAATACCTATTCAACAGGAATTTTGTAACAACCATAATTTCTCATAATGAACTTTTTGGGTTAAAAATACCTTTTAGTAAGAAATAAAGTAAAGATAAGAGTAAAAGACATAAACTAGAAAATTTTTAGACCAAAATACCTCTACACCAGGATAACCCAAATAATGTGTAGGAAAAACTTAAAACAAAGGTTAAAAGACATTATAAGAAATTAGAATACATCAAGGATGATTGAAAAGTCATAAGAAAAGAATAAGAACAAAGATAGGGTGAAAAAGTCATCAAAAAGCTGTGAAAATGCCCAAAATACCCTAAACCCTAAAGGACTAAACTATTCCTGAAAAAATGGAAAATGACATTAGAATGATTCAGGAATTAAATAATAAGTGTTAGAAACATTGGAGGAACAATTTCGGAACCTCCTGAGAAATGTTGACAAAAAATATCAAAATGCCCCTAGAAGGCCAAAAAGGGCAAGAAAATGCAAAGCAGAAGCCAGGAAGTGGGTCCTATTCATGGAGCACGAAATTACATGTGGAAAATTAGGTGGTGACTCACCTCATGAGTCATCACTTTAATTATGGAAAATAAGATAAAAATAATAAATAGGAGAGATAAAATTAACCATGGTTAAAGAAAACTAGCCTTGTTAAATTAAAACTAACCATACTTAAGATAAGTTCATCTTGATTAATTCCAAATTCAAAATAATTAGTATTAATCTAGTCCTAAAAGGATAATTCCTTACACTTACATTTATTTTATAAAATGAAAATTTCATGCAAATGTACCAAAATGCCCTTAAGTGGGAAGTTAATTCCTAAACTACGATTAAGTGGCCAAATTCTATTTTGGCTTTGAAAGGGCTCATTTGCTTCATTATGCATCTTTTAAACATTTAGAGAAATCCTCTAAACTCTCTAAACTCAAATTATTCCTAAAATCCAAAATTTACACTAAGCTTAAACTTCCAACTCTGAGGTTTAAGTTAAATCAAGACAAAATCATAAAGTCCCACCACCACCACTAAAAGACCTTATGTGGATAACTAAGGAAGAGTAAGAGCAGCCCTAAAATCCCCACCAAACCCATCACAAAATTCTTCAACAAGTAGGTTTTACATTATATTTTTCTAAGCTTTAAATCTTGTATTTATGGTTTGATTTTCTTCTTTTTGGTGGGTTCCTCTCTAAAATATATGGATCCCATTTTGCTTGAATTTGTTAGAGTTCAAAACATCCCTTGATGGTTAAATATGATAATCGTAATTTTTTTCTGGACGCTAAAGAGAGGTTTTGATGGATTAAAGTGCTTCTAGCAACCTTAGGAGCAATTTAATCACTTAAAATTTTTTAAAAATCAATTTCGATGCCTTGGGGAAGATTTAAGTGTCTATGAGAAAATTTTTGAAGTTATCAAAGTAAGGGATAGATAGATCTTGGATTATATCTAGTAGATCTACACTTGTTTGCCATGAAAGATGCTTTCTTTAAGATTTTTATGTTCAAAGTTAGAAACTTGATTATTTCTTTTCTTAAAATCTTTGATCATGAAGTTTTCTTTGTTCAGAGTCCAGAGCAGCACTCATATATTAAAAGCCTTAAAAGACTAAGAAAGATTATACGATAAGATTCATAAACTTAACTTGGACTTGAACTTAAAACTACTAAGTGTAAAGGTGGAGTTTTAGAGCCAAAGTTGCACAAATCACTTAAGACCTTCCACGACCATAACCATGACCAAAGCTATGAATTAAGGACATATGATGAACCAAGTGATAAACTTCATGACACCAAAGTCATGTGGCAAGAAAATTGAGAAAAGACTTTTGTTTAAGTCACTTATAACATTTGGCCACTTCCTAGTTAATTAGAAAATCTTGAGTCTAAAATTTTAATTAGGGTATATAGAGGAACCTAATAAAGTATAAATATGGAATTATAAATTTGAAAGGGACTTGAAATTAGTAAAGTGCTCATTCAGCCATTTTTCTTGATTTGAGTAAAAATATACTAAAATGCATAACACCAAGACCAAGAGAGAACAAACTAATAAAAAAGAAACCTTCCTCTGGCCACCTAAAGCATTTGACCATTCTCCAATTAATTAGGAAAACTTGAGCTAAAATTTCAATTAAGGTGTAAAGTGGATCCTAAATCAGTTTAAGGAATGAATTTTAAATTTGAAAGAGATTTGGTAATGTTTAGGTACCATTCGACCATATTAGACAAAATTGGTAAGAACTAGTTAAAACTTTGCTAGAATTTAGGAATGGATCTAAATGAGCTTAAGAAGGTTATTATAAATTAATTATGGGGTAGAGGTGGAAACAAGAGAATTCATCCATGCTCACTAGATAAGGAAGAAAGCCCTAAAAATTTCTAAGGTTGGTGTTAATTAATAGCCTAAGTCCTAATTAGTGTAAATCAACCCTTAGAAGAATAAAAAAAAAAAGAACCATAACACCTTAGGACTAGAGAGGATGGATTTGGCCACCTAGGTAACAAATAAGCAAAGAAGGCTATTTTGGATATTTAAAGATAATTAAACAAGATATGAGCAGAAAACTTTAAGTTCATGAGATAAGCAAGTAGGTTTACTAATGGAGAAAATATAACTAGTTAAGTTATTAGTCAATAAGAATAAAACCTATAACACTTAAAATTGAATTAAGTAAATTGTGCACAAGGCATTCAATTTAAGGATACATAGTCAACAATTAAAAAGGCCATTTGACCAACTAGAGAAGAAAATTCTATATAGCATAATATTTTATTAAAAATATTAAGGAAAACATAACCTTTGAGCAAAGGAAAGGTTGAGAAGTAACTTAGAAGGATAAGTAGACTAAGATCCTATGAGTGATTCATCATAAATTTAAAAATTAAGTAAGTTGGACAAGTTATGGAAGTAAGTTTACATGCTTCCCAAGATAATAACATTAAGCTAAAATAAGAAAGCCTTAAATTAAATATGAATCCTTACTTGAGAATATCATGTCAACTTATTGTATTACTTTATGGGTACATAAAGAGGAATGTAAAGTGTATGGACATTACTCATGGTTGACTAGAGAATGACGTATTACATGATTATCATGTATGGATAAAGATGTGTTAATAGTGTGAAAATAAAGACTAAATGTGCTTAGCATATTAGTTGGATTGTTTGAGTATGCATATTATCTGGGAGCCTATAATAAGGAACCTAATTAATTAAGGAATCATTAAAGAAAGAACTTATTTGAAAAGTTAATATTACTCTTAATGTTTCTTATACACATTTAAAAGGCGTCAGGTCCTTCTACAATGGAGATAAAAAGGTTCTCCAAAAATCCTTCTATTATGAAGCGTTAGGTCTTAAATATTTATAATGGTGATAACCATCAAAGAATGAGCTCATATCCTATAGAAGGTAGACTAACAGGGCTAGTGAGAAGATATTGTTTGAGTAAGTAGTAATGTATGTTTATGTTTTAATTATCACTAAGAGAGTGATAAAGAAAAAAGAAGAATTATGTAAGACATAGATGAGATGATAGTCAAATGATATCTATGTTGTGATCCCAAATATTTATGAGACTCACGTAATTTATATGCTTAATTAAAGACTAGTTCTTCTTATGTAAAATAATTCCACTTCAATTAGAGTTTTTGAAAGATTAAAAATAAACTTGTATGCATAACATGTTTTCTAATAAAATGAAGTGGCTGGGATGAAAGTGATGTCACTAACCTAGGGTAGAATCCTACTAAGAAACTTAGTTTTTCACCTCTCCTCCATCATTTTCTTCCCAAACATCCTGAATGTTGTTCCCGACTACAGTGGTCTTCGTAGAGATTAGCAATGTGAATTGGTCATTGAGTGCTCACGAGCTAGTCATCATTACCCAGGCCATTGTATGGATTTATTTTTCTTTGGGCCATAAATTTGTGTCTACTATTATGGGCCCAGACTTCTTGACTACAAAACTCATATACCTTTAGAAGCATTTCATCCTAATAGGGTATTTCCACCACCACCAAGCTACCAAGCTCCACTTGCACCGGTTGTAGACTCCTCCTCTTATGAAGCAGAGAACGACCCTTAGTCGCCATCTCATTACTATACCACATCTCACAATTGGTCATCCCAGGGTAGCTCACCTTACCTTAATCCATTCCCCTTCCAAGATTTTCAAGAGATGCTGAATAGAACCGTTGTGGCGATAGATGAAAGCTTGTGGCTACAATGTCAAGATCCCCGTACATGAAGCGTTTGTGTGACCACTCTAAATAAAAAGAAAAATTGTCTTACCAATAATTACAAATTGTAAATAGATGCATAATTATATACTAAATAATTAGTATGTAGTTTGTAATTTATTATAAGTAATGTGAATATGGTAGAATTAATTATATATGTAATTAAGTATGTAAAGGTACTACTGCCTTAACTTAATTAAGTATATACAATTATAGAATGTATAATTATAAGCTGTATGAATTCTAGTATGCGTGTATTTGTTATAAATTGAATTATTTCTTATTAGAGAAGAATAGAACATTAGAAGTAACTTAGAGCATTAATGACTTAAACATGAACAAGGATGCTTGTTTATTTATATTCTGCTATGACTGTTATTCTGACAAGACTTGTATTTTATATCAAGAGGTTTTCTTAAAAAAAAATTACTGTATTTTCACTAATATTTATTTTCTAAAGATTGTGCACCATTAAGTAAGAGTCTAATGATGGACTGTATGTACAACCTAAGTGTAAAAATGTTAGGGTGTTACAAATTTGATAAGCTTTGATCTCCACCACAATGTTGGAGTCCTCCATTGATAAGGAGAGCTTGAGAATTGACTCAAAACATAGAGCTTGAAAGAGAATTTTCTTTCTAAGAAGTCTCACAAAAATATTAAATATGATTTATGATACAAGATGTTAAATTTACAAGTGAAGGTGCATATTTATAGGCAACACAAAAATCGACCAAGAATGTAGTTCCTAAATTGGGCCTTCTAAGGCCCAAACTTAAGACTAGGTTGGCATTCCTAAAGTGAATGAAAAGGTTTGAAAGGAAATGGTACCCTTGTGTTATACAAATAGGGTACCTTAAACCTAATTTCGATCTTAAAAATTCTAAACTAAGTAAAATGAAATCAAACAAAGACCCTATTGATAAGCATAAATTTCATAAATAATTATCTCTCACTTTTATCTCATTAAGACTTCTTATATGATCAATTAAGTGGTCTTTGTCATATTTTATGAGTTTGGGTTCATATGAAGTTTAATTGAATTTCTTTGCTTACCCCGATTAAAATGACACTATTATAGTATTTTGAGCATAATAGGAGTTTTAGACATCCAAAAATCATGAAATCTGTCTTCAATGAAAGCTTAAAGAAGTGTCCACAGTTACAAAGCAAGAGCAAACTCTAAATGTAATGTTTAGGACTCAGAATTATCTCAAAAGATGAGATAGTGTTGCTGACGTGGAATTTGAACAGTGTGCAAAGATCCGGCCATATCTTGAGATACAGAAGTCATATTGAGATGAAATCAAATCTGTTGGACAGCTAAGATTCGGGGCTACAACTTTTGTTCAGAAGTCAAGCTCTAATTCGGACATGTAAACATCCGAAATTGCGGTGCAAGAAAGTCAAAATTGTTGTGCTAATTGGTGACAAAAATTCAAAAGTGTTTTGCATTTTCAACAAAGCCCATGTAAAAGCAATAAAAGGGTGGAAAAGTAATATCCTAGTTGGTGACTTTTTGAAGATGATGCCTCACAAATCCTCTATAAATAGAAGGGTTTACAAGAGGAGAAACACCACTTGGAGATTAACTCCAATACCATTTTCCATCTTTCTTTCTTTCTTGTTAGTTTGCCTCCTTCATGGAAGGCTTAGGTTTTATTTGTTGTTAGTTTGCCTCCTACATGGAAGGCTTAGATTTTCTTTCTTGTTAGTTTGCCTCCTATATGGAAGGCTTAGGTTTTCTTTATTGTTAGTTGCCTCCTTCATGGAAGGCTTAGGATTTATTTGTTGTTAGTTTGCCTCCTTCATGGAAGGCTAGGTTCGTAGTTTCAATTCAAGGATTCAAGCTATTTTCATTTTAACTTTGAGGTCTTGATCTTTATTTACATGCTTATTAAGTGGTTTCTACTCTGCTTCACTATATTCTTCAATTTTATTCTTTAATCAAAGTTTGATCGGTTGACGTATTTTGATTAATGCATAATTGATTTATAATTGGTTTTTGATTAGTAAATCATTTTCCAAAAGTTTGAAGAGTAGAAATTAAGTAATTGAATTGAAGGTTTTCATTTTATTACTTACTTCAACTGAATTCTGATTATAAAATTGGTTTAGATGAAAGATTAAGTGGTTACTAAATCTTGTTGATCATAATCAATTGAATCCTGAGAGGTTTCTCAATAGAGAATTCAAGGATCATTTTAGGGGTTCCAGATGATCCTAGGTTGATAAACACAATGCATGATTTTAGTGATCAATGATTAGTTAAGAAATTAGCCTCTGAATTCCTTGAGTTGATTATTGTTAAGTGAAATTAATTTCATTCTGTATTTTGTATTTAGCACTTCATATCAAATCTTTCCAAAATCCCCTTGTTCTAACTTTCTCCTTATTTGCTTAAGAATCTGAAATGGTCTTTGGGAGATGACCTAGGTTGCACCTTATACTATACCAATAGTTTGGAGAAAATCTAGAAATTATTTTTGCGCGTTGCGACGAGCGTGTCACCTATCATGAAGAAGTCTCTTGTTGGGCGGTGACCTTTGCATCACTTCCCTAGCTTCAACCATCGGATATAAATAAGTAGTGTGTTAATAGATCGTTATAGGTCCATCAAGATTTAGAAAGTTGTTGAAGAAATCGTTTAGTCTTTCATGGACTTTCTTTTTCTTATACTTCTTCTTAGAGGATGAATAAGCTTCCTTCTCTAAGATATCCTAAAGAGTAGGAATCTTAGTCCCAAAAATCACATACCAAAAATGATCAAGAAAGTATTAAGAAGTTCGAACAAGACAAGACTTAAGGGTAGGATACCAAGATTTAAAGCATTATCTTGTTGGCTTCATCTTCTGCCTTAGGAGTTCTTTAAAAGGAGGAGGTTCACAGGGAACAAATTGTATGATGACCTTTGGAGTGATGAGAGAAGACACGACATAAGACATACTTTTCTCCTTAAGAATAGGACAATCTTCATAGAGACAGGGTGGAACTGAGAGTCATAGAAGATATCTATGCATTAATATCTAATTTCCTTTAATTGGTTAACATCTTTGTCTACATCACCCAATCTTTGTTGCAGACGATGCTATTCTTGGAAAAAGGTTGCTTATTGATCATTTGGATAACTTAGGCTAGCATTTTCTAGATCTCTAATGCACTTAGATGTTTAGGAGACAAAATGAGATTCTGAATGGCTTACCTAGTCTAGAGTTTCTTTGATGGACTTGGTTAAGAAGATTGTTGTTTGAGAAGAATGGCTAGAAAGATCTTAATTTGAGTTCTTAGGAGCTTTTTATTATAGGGATTATTCTTGATTAGTTTCTTCTTCATAGACTATAGTTGAGAGATTAAGTAAGGATCTAATAGACCATCCTCCTCATTTTTTTTTCTCTTAAAATATTCATAGGATTCTTCAATAGAAGTTCATTGATGTTTGAAGGGTGGGGATGGAGGAAAAATCTCCATAGGCAATCTTTATTAGGCAGACTTTCTGTTAGGCTCTACATCATTTTTTGGGAGGTGAAGAGGTAATTTGGATAGGCTTAGACGATTGAGTTCTTGTCCCCTCATCCTTTGGTTTGCTTAAACTTGAATATTCATGCAAGTTTCTCCTTTGACTTTGTGCATCAATCTCCTTATTGATATCAAGCATAGGGTACAAAAGGGAGAATCCTTACTTGCCTGGTGCTGTAAACAATGATCTCTTTTTTGGAACCGATTTCTTGTTGCCCACAGATGTTTATCCTACGCATGGCAAAGAACTTAAAGAAGAGCATGCCATACATAATCTTTTACCCTTCCTGAAAACAACATGGAAGATATGTGAGAATAATCTCTAGAAGGTTGGATCACTTTTTATTAGAAACTGATAGATGTAGAACCTATTAAGAATTGAAACATAGTCTTTTAACTTTTTCCTCAGGGTGATGATATACAACATTAAATTATGGAGGATCCTTGCTTGAGGCATCATATTAAATACCTTCAAAATCTGGGGAGCCTTTGTTCCATAGAAAACACCAAATGACTTCTTGAGAAGAAATGATAAAATGCTCCTTTGTTAGTACACTAGATAACTTGCACAAGTACCATGATGGAGATCACCATCCTCTTTCCTTGCTTCATTCCCAAGAGTTTTTTTTCTTTAAAAGGTCACCCTTTAAACATCAATATCATTAATGAATTCTATGGTGATTTATTTAACGTTTCACCAAAACTCTAAAATCCTATTTGGGTAGTAAGGTCCATCAAATTAGACAAACTTGTACCATTCAATATCACTCAACTCCTTAGTAATTTTGTAGTCATCATGTATCAATGCTTATGGACAAATGAAACATTCAGGCATGACTATTTCATGATGAAACCTTAGTCTTGCCATATTCATTGAGAGTGAAAAAGAGGAATATAGGAGTAGGGTTTGGAGAGAATAATTACAAGGAGCACTTAGGGAAAGAATGTTCACAAGGAAAGAGTTGGAAAGACAAATTCCAAGGGTATGGTAAGTAGAGAGGTAGAGCGAAGGTATTTGAAAACTGTTGATGTGGCAAGCATTAGATTGGTCACCAAATTGAACCTAAATACAATCATATTCTAAAAATAAATACCAATTTTACGATTAAGTCATTCATTCGATTCCATTATTAGTTTATCTCATGATGTGGAATCTTTGGAAAATACTTATTAGAGAAAATACAGTATTTTTTTAAAACAACTGTTTTGATATAAAAGGTGAGCCTCATCGATACAACATTCACATTAGTAAATAAAATTACTAGACATCCTTGTGTGTATATAGATTATTATCATTACGAATCACTCCCTTCGCATCATTTGTCTCTCATCAATAATAAAATACATTAACATAAACCATTTATACACATACAAAATTTATATAATTATACAATCCTTTTTACTTGTATATAACAGTCTTAGGCACTAAGACCTTTACATACACTTTATTACGCACCATAATGTACATACCATATTTATATACATATTTGCTTCATATTTGAGTACATGAACAGTTTACCACTACATAATAATAACTAGGATGTTTGCATCCAATAATTTACAAAAATTTACATTATTTAGCTTTGGGAAACCAAATACATGTCCATGGTTTCTAAGGCCTTCTAGTTCTCTTTTCTTTATCTTAGGAGATGATTTTTACTAATTGAAGTCTATTTCATTAATTAATACCTAACTTAAATTTTTTTAATATTTCTCCCTCACACATGAAGGTCATGGCCAAATGGTCTAATATAGCTTTCCAATCCCATGCTTCCTTCCTAATTACTTAATTTATGCAAGCCTAGGTTTAGTCTTAAGTCATAGTGAAATCTTAACTTTCTTTCACTAACTTAGCTAACATGGTCAAATGGACTCCTTAACCTTTTTAAAACTTTCTTACACTTTTAATCCCATATACTTATATGCCAAGGATGCTTAATTAACCCTAGTTAAAAATTAAAACTCCTTCTTGACTAATTAACACTAAGGTGGCCAAATGCCACTCCTAATGTGAATGGAATCAAATTTCATCTTTATTCGACTTAAGTTGATGAGTCCTTCTAGTTAGAGTTTAGACCATAAATTTTACCAAGTTTAGCTAATTTTTAAGACTTCTCTTCTATTTCTAAGGGTCATGGCGGAATGTCCATTTCCTCCTCACAACTCCATGGTTCATTTTTAGTTACCAACTTATGCATGCTTGAAATCTAGCTTAAGTGTCAATTAAGGATTTCATTTGATTTCATGAATCTTGCCTACTATGGACCTAGCCGCTTTTAAACCTTTTTTACAACATTAAATCTTTCCATCTACCTAATGAAGGTTCTTAATGTATCATTAACCAAATTTTAAGTTTATTTTCCTTTAATTAGGTTAAGTTGGTCGAATGCACACCTAGTAGGTTTTAGGACATTTTAGCTCATTTTCTCTTCTCCTAAAAGTTGTTTGACATCATTTAGGACTTAGTCATATGGTTTGTATCCCTTTAAGAAATTTTATCCTTAACTTCATCCATATGGCGAATGTTTCATTTAGGTTTTCCAATCTCACCTTTTCAAAATTCCTTCTCATGTCACCTTGGTTCCATGATTTTGTGAATTTGAAGAACCTTAAGTACTTGATCCATATAAGGCTTGTCCAAACTCCTTAGCTTGGGTCATAGTCAAAGAGAATCGTAGGTGTCATATGAAGCTTGTTCCGTTTTTGGCCCCAAAATTTCAACTTTCACTTGATAGTTTTGAGATCTATGTCTAAAGCAAGCTTTTCAGACTTATGAATTAATTTTTCTTAGACTCTTAATATTTCAGTCCATGGGTTCAGATCTAGACATATTATTATCCAAGTCCACTATAATAAGAAAATCAACAACTTTCAAGCTTTAAGCATAAAAATATTCAAGATAGCATTTTTTTCAAAATAACTAAGTGTAGATCCAAAAGATGTACCCCAATATCCATCCATCTCCTATCATGAACACTTCAAAAAATTTTCTCATGACCTCTCAATACTTCCCAAAGCATCAAAATGGATTCTTAAAGAATTTCCACCAATTAAATTGCTTCTAAGGTGTCTAGAAGCACTTTAATCCATCCAAACTTCATTTTACCTTTCAAAAATAACTAAAAACTGGTGATGCTTATTTTGAACTGTTCAAAGGAATCCTTCAACCCTCAAGAGCCCAAACAAAAGGATATTTATGGATCTTAGAGAAAGGATCCACAAAAGAAAGAAAACCAACCATAAAAAGTAAGATTTAAAGCTTAAAAGACAAAGTAGAAAATCCTACTTGATAGAGACTTGGTGTGGGTTATGGTGGGGTTGTGGAGGCTGAACATAGTCCCTCCTTGATGATCCACAATGAGCTTCTTAGTGAAAATGGTCAGGCTTCGTGTTTAGAGATTAATTTTAACTTAAATCTAAAAGATGGAAACTTAAGCTTAAGGTGAAATGTTAGGGTTTTTGGATTAGGTTTAACTTGGAGAGAGTTTCAAGAGATTTTCTAAGTATTTAGGGGGGAAAATCGGAAACAAATGAGGCCTCCTAAGGGGCTTAGTGAATTCGGCCAATCTAGGGCAAAGTAGAAATAATTTTTCACTTAAAGGTATTTTAGTAATATTGAATGGAATTTTCATTTTCTAAAATAATTCAAAATGTGAGGAATTATCCTTTTAGAATCATATTAGTATTAATGAGGCTGAGTTTGTCAATAATTAAGTTTATCTTGCCCTAAGCATGGTTAATTTCAATTAATCAAGGTTAATTAACCTTAACTATGGTTAAAGGACTCTTTGCATTTATTATTTTTATATTTAGTGCATTTACTTTGGATTGACTTCATATGATGACTCATAACAATGTTTTCCATATGAAATTTTTATGCACACCATATGGGGTCACTTTTGACTTCTTTCTCACAGTTTCTTCCCCGATCAACCTTCTAAGGGCATTCTGTAATTTTTCTTAATATTACCCAAGAAGTTCCCAAAATTGTTCCTCTGACAATTCTAATATTTTATGGTTTATTACAGAATTAATCTAAGAACATTTGATATTTTTCAAGGAACTGATTAGCCCTATGCTAAAAGCAGAGCTTTCTAGAGACGTTTTGGACATTTTTGGAGTTTTTTAAGGGTGTTTTCACCCTTTCTTTGTTTCTAAATATTTCTCATTACTTTTGGTCATTCTTAATATTCTATAATCCCTTAAAATGTCTTAAAGTTTGATAAGTGCACTCAATAAGATGGATTTTCCAACAAATTCTCTTTTATCCACAATTCTCACAAAATAATGCTTGTGCCATTATCTTCTAGAGAAGTTTGTGAGGATCAAATAAAAATGATAACAAAAAGAGGGGAAAAGGATTTAGGGAAAAATTCAAAATAATAGAGAGCAAAAAGTGAAGGCTTTATTTACTAATAAAAGTAAGGTGAAAAGGGCTTTAGAAGAATTCAATGATGTTTTTTTTTTATAAAGAAATGCCTCATAGTTTTCCACCAATAAGGGAAATAGAACATCAAATAAATCTTACCCATGGTGCTTCTCTACCCAATAGGCCTGCACCTTTTCTGGGTGGAAGGCTCTAGAGGAATTGCAAACTCCATGGTGGAGCAATCCGAACTCATCACCGTCAAAATGAACAGATGTCCCAAAGAATAATATACATGTATGTTAGCTTGCACTATTATCATCAATCTATGAGAGTTTATCGTCCAGTTTATGTTACTGATTTCCATGTAAACTACTACATTTGTGACTGTAGGGCTGGAACCTGGCGTATGTGTGTGGACTGTAGGGCTGTCAACAAGATTACGGTAAAGTATCGATATCCTATTCCGATTTTAGATGATTTACTAGATGAAGTGTGTGGCTCTTGTTTGTTCTCTAAAATTGATTTAAAAAGTGGATATCACCAAATTCGTATATAGGAGGGTGATGAATGGAAGACTGCTTTTAAAACGAAATGTGGATTATATGAGTGGGTTGTTATGCCATTTGGTCTTTCTAACGCACCAAGTACCTTCATGAGATTAATGCATCATGTCTTGCGAACTTTTATTGGAAAATTTGTTGTTGTCTATTTTAATGATATTTTAATATATAGTAAGACAATGCATGAACACTTCGATCACCTACGTGCTGTGTGTACTGCCTTACGAAGCCATGAATTGCATGCTAATATTGAAAAATGCACTTTCTGTATGGAATCAGTTGTCTTCTTAGGGTTCATTGTAAGTTCTCAGGGAGTTAGTGTTGATGAAGAAAAGGTTAAGGCAATTAGAGATTGACCCAGGCCTACAAATGCTAATGAGGTAAGGAGTTTCCATGGTTTAGCAAGTTTTTATAGGAGGTTCGTACAGAATTTTAGTTCTATAGCTGCCTCTTTAAATGAACTTGTTAAAAAGAATGTTAATTTTAAATGGGATAAGAAACATGAACAAGCTTTTAATTTATTAAAGGACAAGTTAACCAATGTCCCTGTATTAAATTTACCCAATTTTGATAAAGTTTTTGAGATTGAATGTGATGCCTCTAGAGTGGGTATAGGAGCTGTTTTAATGCAGGATTCCAAACTCGTGGTATATTTTAGTGAGAAACTTAATGGAGCGGCACTCAGCTATCCAACCTATGATAAGGAGCTCTATGCCTTGGTGAAGGCCTTACAAACTTGGCAACATTACCTTTGGTCGAAGGAATTCGTCATCCATTCAAATCATCTTAGCTTGAAGTTTTTAAAGTCCCAAGGTAAACTCAACAAAAGGCATGCCAAGTGGCTAGAATTTATTGAGATGTTTCCTTATGTTATCAAGTATAAAAAGGGAAAGGAAAACATTGTAGTCGATGCTCTGTCACGAAGGTATGTATTACTTACGACTCTACAAACTAAATTACTTGGATTTGAATTACTAAAAACCATGTATGCCGATGATGTTGAATTTGGACAATTATGGGCAACGTGTTCTGATCATGGTTTTGAAGACTATTTTAGGCAAGATGGATATTTATTTAAGAAAAATAAATTGTGTGTACCTAAGTGAGGCATAAGAGAAATGCTTATTAGAGAGGCTCATGGGGGAGGATTAATGGGACACTTTGGCATTCAAAAAACTTATGATGTTTTACATGAACATTTTTTTTGGCCAAAAATGAAGCATGATGTTAAACTCATTTGTGAAAAATGTATTACTTGCTTACAAGAAAAATCTAAAGTGATGCCTCATGGCTTGTATACACCCTTACCTGTTCCTAAATATCCATGGACTGATATTTCTATGGATTTTGTATTAGGGCTGCCTAGGACCTCGAAAGGAAAAGATAGTATTTTTGTTGTTGTAGATAGGTTTAGTAAAATGGCACATTTTATTGCTTGTTCAAAAACTAATGATGCCACTCATATTGCAGACTTATTTTTCGAAGAGATTGTACGTTTACATGGCTTACCTAAGACTATTGTAAGTGATCGAGACGTTAAATTTCTTAGTCATTTTTAGAGAACCTTGTGGGGTAAACTGGGCACTAAATTATTATTCTCTAATGTGGCTCATCCGCAAACAGATGGACAAACTGAAGTTGTGAATAGAACTTTAGGCACCTTATTACGTACTATAATTCAAAAAAATTTAAAGGATTGGGAGAATTGTTTGCCTCATATTGAATTTGCATATAATAGGGTTGTTCACACATCTACTTCATTTTCACATTTTGAGATTGTATATGGATTTAATCATTTATCACCTTTAGATGTTTTACCATTTCCTACTAATGACTCTCTTAATTTGGATGGAAAGAAAAAGGCTGAATTTGTGCAGAAATTACATGCCAAGGTTCGCGCCAATATTGAGAAGAAGAATGAACATTATGCTCGGCAGGCAAACAAAGGACGCACCAAGGTGGTCTTTGACCCTGTCGCAACGTAATTCCGACGAGCTGACGAACTCTCTAAAATTTGAAATGGATTTTGATTTGATTAACGTGGAGTCGCCACCAAGTTTTATTTAAGGGAAAAGTTCGAAAAAACCTTTACTAAGAAATGAGACTCGAAGTTCGGGAGTCGGTTACAAGTGGGGAAGGTGTTAGGCACCCCACTCGCCCGTTCCAAAGAACGGCACCCTTAACTGAGTGTGTGATTTTGAAAATTGTTTGATCCCTTTAACTAGTGTGAAAAATAAATTTTTGATGGAGGTTAGCCTAACAGGACTTGATCCTGCTCCTACGTATTTCCCCAGTGCAATGGGAAACTCAAGGCTTACGTAGTTCTAGTTTGTGAAGGCTTGACCTTCAAAAAGTGTTTTGAAGGAATGTTTGAAGATTTTGCTATTTGAAAAGAAGTTTTATTTTTGGGAGGGATCTTCGGTCCACTCATGCACAAGACCCGAGGCGGCTAAGGCAGCACAAGGACCTATACGAACTGCTAAATGTTGAATAGCAGGTAAACCGCCAGTTCCCCATTTAGAGCCCATTGCGTGAGACTTAGAATCCCCAAAATATTTAGGAAAAGATATATATTTTTTTTTATTTTTGAAAAGGACCTCAAGTCCACTCATGCACAAGGCCCGAGGCGGCTAAGGCAGCACAAGGACCTATACGAACTGCTAAATGTTGAACAGCAGGTAAACTGCAAGTTCCCCATTTAGAGCCCATTGCGTGAGACTTAGAATCCCCAAAATATTTAGGAAAAGATATATATATTTTTTTTATTTTTGAAAAGGACCTCAAGTCCACTCACGCACAAGGCCCGAGGCGGCTAAGGCAGCACAAGGACCTATACGAACTGCTAAATGTTGAACAGCAGGTAAACCGCCAGTTCCCCATTTAGAGCCCATTGTGTGAGACTCGAAGATCCTAAAATACTTAAAAAAAATTATTCTCGAAACAAAAAGAAATACTTCGCAATTGATGTAGGTCATAAAAAAACCAGATAATGAGACAATTAGGAGTTTAATGTAATTTTTAGCAATCATAGGATTTTTATGAGATTTATATGATTTTTAGATTTTTTATTAAAAATTTTGTAATTTCCGGACATTTTATTAATTTTCTGAAAATTTTTTATTAATTTTCTGAATTTTCTATATCTTTATTAATTTTCTGGAATTTTTCATATTCTTATTAATTTTCTGGAAATTTTATTAATTTTCTGGAATTTTTATTAATTTTCTGAATTTTCTATATTTTTATTAATTTGCTGGAATTTTTATTAATTTTCTGAGTTTTCTATATTCTTATTTTCTAGAAATTTTATTAATTTTTGTTTTTTTCTTCTAAAAAAACTTTTAATTCTGGCATTTTTATTATCTTTTAATTTTTATGATTTTCTGGATGTTTAGGGGGGCAAATCGGTAATTATCTGGGCAGGGCCTATTGGGAATTAACAAAATTGGTCAGGGGCTAAATTGTAATCTTATGGTTTGGGACAGGGTAGGCATTAGTGTACATGTTCAGGGGCAGTGTCGTCATTTACTCGGGCTGATATTTAGGCAAGAAAAGAAAAAGTGTGGGAGATGTGGTTCGAATCCAGGGTGGCGGGCTCGCTGACTGAGCCTCCTGCCAACTGAGCTACTCTCATTCGTGATTACATTCCCTTTCCTTTCTATATTGTATCTGTTACATGGTGATGTGTTGCTTTTGCATGCATGCATGCCTTCATTGGTTGCTTACCCGAATGTATTTTGGGTCTCGCTGCCCCCCCCCCAGAATAAGTGAGTGCTTCCCTCTTGTTACCTGGTTTATAAGCTCATGTCCTATGGCTATTTGCAAGGGTTATGGGCAGCTTTGTCTTCTCCTTGGATTAACGTGCACCTCTAAGGATCCCAATGGCACCATTCGGTTCTCCTTTGACCCAATCCCTCACTCGGACGTATGTCTTTTTCTTTGGTTTCTGCCTAACTACATTCAAGAGTAGGGACGTAAGCATAGTTACAAGGCCTTCCTTGTGTGAAGAAAACTCTTAATAGGAATCGTCGTCAAAGCTAGCATTGAGATGGTGTGCTTAATTTTCGCTTATCCCCCCCATCTCCCTTTGAGCCTGTTATATCTATCAAGTCAGTGGACGTCCTGCATACTGTGGAGCGCCCTGCGTTACTTCCTCGAATGATTTCGATCATGAATGTTGGAATATCAAATCTCTAAGGGTTTCCAAGGTCTGTATTTCCCTCCCCCTAACAGGAAAAGTATATTCAGATGTGAGGAGTATGCATGATTTGAGCTATGCACTGGAATCCGTAAGGCAGATTCATGAGGTAAGATTTTGGGGTTAGTCAACTCCTGCACTTTGTTCTCTTACTGTAGATGCTTCATATCGATGGGCCAAAGTGAGACGTTCACTGGCCTGAGTGCATACTCCGGACACCCTCGGCTCTGAGGAAGGGTTATTACTAACAGCTGAGGCTTCGAACTATCCTACCTATGGGTATTTTTAACGTTATGGAAGGATAGGTTCTGGCCTCTGAACGTGTGATGGACGACAACGCCCGGTCAACCCCCACGACACTGATCTCAACACCAAATTGGTTGCTAGGGGTCTCTGGATGGGTGATATTTATATTGGGTCGATGGTGTCTTAGTCTCGGCTACCCAAGGTGCCTTAAAGCTCTTTCGGTGCAATCCTTTATTTAGACTGACCACCATCATTAATTCGGCTCTAACCTTCCCAAACTGATCTACTAACAATGGAGGAACTGATCCCAAAAGGTGGTTACCCTTTAGCTTATAGGGACTGAAACGCGTGTCATCTTCTAAGGAACTTAACCCATCTTTTGCAAACACGGACGTAGGACCACGTGGGTTGGCAAAGATCAGCTCGTCTCACGATTAATCCAACTCTAATTATCAGCGTTTATCATGGGGTGTTGCTTTGCTCAACTCCCCTCTTGGTAAGTACCATAGGTTTTGGGTGAAAACAGAGGACCGAGGTATGAAGTAGCGACGTCTTAAGGTTGGGGAGAGAGGCGTATGGTACCTTAACACATAACAGGGGAACCTGCGTCTGCACAGTCCCATAAGTAGGGAGGTATATCCCATTCAAATTGCCTCGGTTTCTCTTAGATCAATTCTAAATTCCCAACCCTCCATGGAGTGACTTGATCTTCACCGATATCTACCCCTTATAGAAAATTTTCCCTCTATTTTCCCTAATCTTGACTTGGTTTGTTTTAGACTCAATGAAATGGTAACAGTATGCAGAACATACATCCCCCATACTTATACAAGAATTAGACATTCACTGAGAGCTAAATCCGACGACGAGTCTTAATTAACAGAAGGGTATTACCATTATTATGGAATGTGATTTATCATAATGCCTACTGCATTTTCGAATCTTGGTTCTCGTTTTCTCATGTACATAGGAGCGTAGTATACATGCAGAGGAACTTGACGTTTATCTATAATTCTACCCAGCTTTCATATATATTCTGGATAAAATTCTTGCCATTAGAATAAGACAGCTTTCAAACACCACCTATGCATACATATGGAATCACGTTCTTGCATCATCAAAGATCATGGTTCTGGTTTCATAATTGGATATAGTTCAGATGCACACATCAAGGTGAATCAGGATTCTTTATTCATCGAGTATTACATCGAAACTAAACTTAACCGGGAATTTCATACAAGAACAGATTCTTTCTATGGAATTGTGTTATTCAAGAACAAAGAATGCGTTCCAAAGGCTAATGGATTTTCGTCAAGCTAACTTGTTTGAAGGGATCAGAACACGTCTACACCGATTCAGTGTTTAGACACTTCAATCTCTTCGTCTCCACTGAGCTACGAAATCTTCCAGATTTTCTTCCAAGCCCTAGGGAAAGCGAGTTGTTTATCTCTGGGAAAAATCAGAACCCCCTCTCAAACTTGGTTTCGTCTTTTATAGGCGCCAACCGCTTTTCAATTTTTTCCTTTTCTCCCTCCCTTCTCATCTTTTTCTGCTAAAAATTCTATCACAATTTTAATAAAATTTTTTTGCTATTTTACCTTATTTTGATTTTCAAGTTTTTCAGAACTTATTAACTTTGGCTTTATCCCTTTTTTTTCTAATTTCAGATTTCTTTTTATTACTTTTCCAGATTTTAATTTTAATTTCCTTTAAATTCTTATTTCCAAATTTCTCTTTTAATCTTTTTTTATTTTTGTTAATTCCAGATATATGTATATTTTTTATTTTTGTTGTTTCAATTAATTTTTATTATTATTATTTTTTTATTATTTAGGTCTACTTTACAAAATGATTTTTTTTTTTATCTTTTAGAAAAAAATGTCTGTTTCTGTTTGTTTGTTTTCTGTTTTCTATTTTCTGTTTTCTGTTTTCTTTATCTTCATATTTTAATTTTGTATTAGTTTTGAATTTGAATCTTTTTCTTTAATTATCTTAAAATGGGTCTCGGACATAATTGGGTATTTACAGACCCTGGTGACTGGGTGTGGGTTCACTTGCGAAAGGAACGATTTCCAAATCAAAGTTCCAAATTACATCCTAGAGGAGATGGTCCAAGTAGCTATGGTAATGTGAGTGCCACTTTCAATGTTTCTGATTTATCCTTATTTGATGCAGATGACCATCAAGATTCGAGGACAAATCCTCTTGGAGAAGGAGGGAATGATATGAACGTGGGCACCACGATAAGCAAAAGAGATCATCTCGAAGATTATCTACAAGGAATGGAAGGTCCTATGACACGGAATATGACCAAACGTATGGAACAAGCACTTGAAGGTCTTATCAAGGAAGTTCAAGGAAAAGACTACGTGGATCCAAGCCTAATTCCAACATCAGGATTACTTTATGTAGTCATATCATTGAAGATATTAAGTGATAAAGTTTATGATTTGCTATGGATTACATCAGGATTTGATATTTATCTAGAAGTTATTTGTTTTAAATTAGTTACAATTCAAATTGCAATCTAATTAGGATTTCTAATTTGTTATCTGTTTTTATTAGATTTGGTTAGCTATAAATAGGAGTTAGGGATTCAGTGAAAAGATAGATCTTTGAGTATTAATCATATTTTCTCTTTGAGAGTTTTTCATCTCTGTGTGAGTTGATTCTCTTTGTTCTTGGGCAAAGAACTACCTTTGATAACGTTGGTTCTTCCGGCAGGTCGCGGTAAGGGTCACTTTCCTCTTGATAACTTCGGTGCTCTCCGGCAGGTCGCGGTTTGTGTCGAGTTCCTTTATCTTATCTTATCCTAATCTTACCTTATCCTTTCTTATCTTATCCTAATTCTCAAGACGTTCTGTTATCGTTTCCGCATTTCGATTCATTCGCGTAGGGTGAATCATATCACATTCAACCATGTTTGAATAAATTGGTGAAAGTAAGTTAAAATCTTGTTAAGACTTAAGAATGAACCTAAATATGCATAAGGTGGTGAGTAGGAATTAATTATGAAGTTGAGGTAGGGAGATGGACCATTCAGCCATGCCTACTAAAATTCCTAAAAATCTCTAAGTTGGTGTAGATTAATAGCCTAAGTTCTAACTAATGTAAATCACCTTCTAATGTGAGAAAAAAAATGAACCATAATGCTTTAGGACTTTAGGGAGTGGATTTAGCCACCTATAAATTAATTAGGTAAAGTAGGCTAATTTAGATGCTTAAAAATATTCAAATAAGATATGAGTAAGAAACTTTGAATTCATAGGTAAGGAGGTAAACAAGTAAGTTAATTAGTGGTTCAAATTTGATTAACAAAGTTATTTTCCTAGATAGCATAAAATTTCTAACACTTTTAATTTTAATTAAGAAAGTGGTGCATAAAACATCCAAATTGATGAAGTGCCTATGATCTAAATTATCACTAAGAGAGTGATAGAAAAATGAGAAGAATTATGTAAAGGAATGAATGAAATGATATCTGTGATATGATGTAATGTGATTTTAAAAGTATATGAGACTCATGAAATCTAGAATAAGTAACTTATACGCTTATGATAGAAACTAGTTACTATTTCTATAAAAAGAAATCCATTATAATTAAGGTTTTCTAAAAATTAAAAATGAACGTGTATACATGACATGTGACAGGCTCGTCGCAAACGCGCAAAAATAATTTCTAGATTTCCCCAAACTATTGGTATAATATAAGGTGCAACCTAGGTCATCTCCCAAAGACCATTTCATATTCTTAAGCAAATTAGGAGAAAGTTAGAAAAAGAGTGTTTTGTAAATATATGATATTAAGTGCTAAATACAAAATACAGAATGAAATTAATTTGACTTAACAATTATCAACTCAAGGAATTCAGAGGCTATTTTCATAACTAATCATTGATCACTAAAATCATGCATTGTGTTTATCAACCTAGGATCATCTGGAACCCCTACAATGATCCTTGAATTCTCTACTGAGAAACCTCTCAGAATTCAATTGATTATGATCAACAAGATTTAGTAACCACTTAATCTTTCATCTAAACCAATTTTATAATCAGAATTCAGTTGAAGTAAGTAATAAAATGAAAACCTTCAATTAAATTACTTAATTTCTACTCTTCAAACTTTTGGAAAATGATTTACCAATCAAAAACCAATTATAAATCAATTATGCATTAATCAAAATACGTCAACCGATCAAACTTTGATTAAAGAATAAAATTGAAGAATATAGTGAAGTAGAGTAGAAACCACTTAATAAGCATGTAAATAAAGATCAAGACCTCAAAGTTAAAATGAAAATAGCTTGAATCCTTGAATTGAAACTACAAACCTAGCCTTCCATGAAGGAGGCAAACTAACAACAAATAAATCCTAAGCCTTCCATGTAGCAGGCAACTAACAATCAATAAATCCTAAGCCTTCCATGTAGGAGGCAACTAACAATAAAGAAAAACTAAGCCTTCCATGTAGGAGGAAAACTAACAAGAAAGAAAACCTAAGCCTTCCATGAAGGAGGCAAAACTAACAAGAAAGAAAGAAAGAAAGAAATAAATAAATAAATAAAATGGTATTGGAGTTAATCTCCAAAATGGTGTGTTTCTCCTCTTGTAAACCCTTCTATTTATAGAGGATTTGTGAGGCATCATCTTCAAAAAGTCACCAACTAGGATATTACTTTTCCACCCTTTTATTGCTTTCACATGGGCTTTGTTGAAAATGCAAAACACTTTTGAATTTTTGTCACCAATTAGCACAATAATTTTGACTTTCTTGCACCGCAATTTCGAATGTTCACATGTCCGAATTAGAGCTTGACTTCTGAACAAACGTTGTATCCCCGGATCTTAGCTGTCCAACAGATTTGATTTCATCTCAATATGACTTCTGTATCTCAAGATATGGCCGGATCTTTGCACACTGTTCAAATTCCACGTCAGCAACACTATCTCATCTTTTGAGATAATTTCGGAGTCCTAAATATCCCATTTAGAGTCTGCTCTTGCTTTGTAACCGTGGACACTTCTTTAAGCTTTCATTCAAGACAGATTTCATGATTTTTGGATGTCTAAAACTCCTATTATGCTCAAAATACTATAATAGTGTCATTTTAATCGGGTAAGCAAAGAAATTCAATTAAACTTCATATGAACCCAAACTCATAAAATATGACAAAGACCACTTAATTGAACATATAAGAAGTCTTAATGAGATAAAAGTGAGAGATAATTATTTATGAAATTTATGCTTATCAACATGTTTCTTAATAAACTGAAGTGGCAAGGTTAAATATGTTGTCACTAACTTTAGGGTAGAATCCTATCGAGAAATTTAGTTTCTCACCCCCTTCCACCATTTTCTTCTTAGACGCTATGAATGTCGTTCGTGATCACGCTAGTGTTTATTGAGTTTAACAACGTTAATTGGTCCGCAAATGCTCACGTGTTAGTTATTACTGTCTAACCCAACGTGAGGGTTTACTTTTCTTTGGATCATCTCTTCGTCTTTGTTGTCACGAACCTAAACTTCTCTAAAATGGACTTCGTCATTCCTTTGAAGGCTCTTCATCTCAATATGGTATTTCCTCTGTCACCTAGTTATTAGACGCCTCTGACTATACCACTGGTAGACTCCTCTTCATCTAAAGGGGAGAATGATCCCCAAACATGCTCTCATTACCATAGTTCTACGTTTTGCCATCATAGGTAGTTCTTCATATCTCAGGCCGCACCCATTTGAAGTCTTCTAGGAGATGGAAGATAAAACCGTTTATTCCTTAGATGAGAGTTTATGGTTGGAACGTTGTGGCCCCTGTTATTGAAGCATTTGTGTGGACCTTGAAGCAGAGAAGTTTGAGGCATACCCATAATTTACATTTTGTAAGATAGTCTTAGATAACAATTATAATATAAATAAGTAATATGTGGTTTTGTATTATATTGTATATGATGTAAGTATGATAGTAGTAATTATATGTCTAACTAAGTTTGTAAAGACATATATGTCTTTACTTAACTTTCTTTAAATCCAATGGATTGTATGACTATAATGTTTGTATAATTCATGACATATAAAAGTTTATGCTAACTTGTGAACCTAAGTGATTGAAATAAGTAGTAAGTATGTATAAGTAACATAGACAAGTTATTAACTTAACACGAATAAGGACATCTGATTATTTATTTTCTGATACAACAATTACTTTGACGAGACTTGCATTTCCAACCAAGTTCTTTAAAAAAAATGACCATATTTCCACTAATAGTAATTTTTAAAAAGATTTCCCATCATAAAATAATAGTCTAATAATGAAATCACATATGCAACTTAAGCATAAAATGATATTTATTTTTAGGATGTTACATCTATAGAGTTTATTGTACTTGCTTGTACAAATGGCATATTTCAAGATAAACCTTGCTTTAATGTTGTTCTACTTCTTGGAAGTCTACTTAAAGATCCATAAATTTTCTAGAATGTTGTCTCCTTGGGCATTTAAAGGGACATAGTCACCCTTTATGATGACACTCCATAGATTATACTAGGTAGTCTTGATGAATATTACCATCTGGTCTTTTTAGTAGGGATAGTCTATCTTAAGAAATTTTAGAGGTCGATTAACGAAAAGCTCCTTCTGGAATTAATTACTTGCTTGAATCAACCATAATAGGATCATTTGTTCTCTTCACTTGACAAAATGCTCAATCCAATAAGCTAAACTTAAATACCAAATGAGAATATGAAGAATAAATTGAGAAAAAAAAAGTTAAATCAATTTTATAATTTTTTTTGTGAATGAGAATGCCGAGAAGATTAAGTAGATAGTAGGTACTACATTGGAATAAAATAAAGAAATTTATACAAAAATATCATGTTGGTTTACCATTTCCAAATCAAAGGATTATATTGAGTCCTCATTACAAGTCAAAATTTTCACTAAAGATATATAAAAAGTTGTCCCAACAAACTAATCCCCACCATGTATCCTTTCATAATAAATATCTCTAAACTTTTATCATCCGAATATTATTTTTTTAAGCTACTTTAAGATAAATTAAAAATAATTTTAAAAAAAATAATTTGATGAGATGATATTTCATTAAACTCAAACTTTGATGACAATCTTTTTTAACATCAATAGTTAACATAAATTATTAAAAAACTTTAAATTAATCTAATAAATTTTAACATCTTTTCATGTATCAAAATTTTAATATCAGTTATCTTAATTTTAATATATAATAATAATTTTAGATAAAATTACAATAAATAATAATTTTATATAATATTGTTACGATGTTAATTTTCTATCTCTCTTTAATATATTAATTATTTTATTTTATATTTTTTATATTTTAGCAATTTTTATCTTTTCCTTAATTATATAAATATTGTATAAATAAATTGTGTAAATACTACATTTCTTTTAAAATAATTTATGAAGTTTATAATTTTAATTTCAAATGACACTCTATGTATAAAAGTAGAAATATAAAGGCCCAATTCCAGATTTAAGTACAATTTAATGATAATTCCATTTGCCAAAGGGTTAATCTAATTAGAGTTCCACATTCACCACCACGCCGTGTTCTAATAAACAAGTGCCACGTAGTTAGACGAATTCAAACTAAAAGAAATCATAACTTCCTATTGGCGGTGACAGACGTCGCCAACATCAGTATGTAATGTTAGAGAAACCAGAGGTTGAAAAAGCGAAAAGGACAAGAATGCATTATATCCGGATTTAAGAATCGCGACTTTCCTTTCTCTCTCTAAACACACTCTCTCTCTAAAATCCACCATACCAAACCCTGGGCTTACTTTTTCACTTCAACAAGATCTAACCCTGGTACTTACTCTCTTCTTCTTTTTTTCGGTTCATTTCTCTTTGATGGGTATCAAAGTTTGAATCTTTATGCTGTTCTCTTTTCTGGGTATTCTGCAAAATTCCATTTTCCTCCCCTTTATTACATCTGTGTACACCATGGACAAATCTGTGCAATTTTTTCGTCTGGGTCTTTTATTTTTCCCCAAATTCACGAGGTGAGAAAAAAAGGGGGTTCTATTTGTGTTTATTGAATGTTTGAAGTTTCAATTTTTGTTAGATACAATCTCCATGGAGGAACAAGAGAAGGGTTTGTCTACTTGTGGGGCTTCAGAATCCACAGTGATCCATGATGAGAAGAAAGTGGGTGGTGAAACCCTAGATGGGTCTGTGGTTCAGATGGACGGTTCATTCTCCGAAGAGTTGGTCGGAGAGGGTGGGGCTTGTAATGGGAAGGATGTAATGGTGGAGGTTTTGGGTTCGGATGTGTACATAGATGGTGTTTGCACTCATGGGAGTGGTGCTGAGCTGAACGAGGAAGAAAGTGGTGGTGGATCAGTTGAAGGTGGGAAAGATTTGGTGGGTAAGGATGTGAAGTCTGGAGGCGTAAGCAGTGTGGAATCTGAAGAAGCCAGGAGAGAAAATGAGGCAATGGAATTGGATAGTGCGGTGTTGGGGAGGGAAGAGAGAGATGAAGCAGTGGTTAGTAGTGATGCTACATCTATACAGGAAGAGACTGTTTTGGATAATAGAGCCCGGAAAGAAGTGGGAACTGGGGTTAGCAACGCTGAAGTTCCTATTGTGGCAGATGTTGGGGTTGAGTGCGCAAATGCACCAGATGTTGGGTCCCCAGATCACGGGGTGACAAATAGTAGATGTGATAGTGCTTTAGGGTGTGCATTAACTGGTAGTTCTATAGGAGGAGAAAATGTACAGAGTGGATGCACTGAAAAGGATAATGGGGCACTAGGTGATGGAAATGATGCGACCTTAAAAACATTGGATGCAAACAAGAACATTGCTAACTTGCCGAGTGATAAATTATTGGAGAAAGAAGCATGTATCAGTGACAAAGTTGACTGTGAGGAAAAGTTAAATTCAGATGGAGAACAGCCAATGGAGATTGATAAAGTTAATGACAACAATAATAATGTACTAGAGGAGGAGGTTGTTGGAACTGAAGTTGCAATAGACAAGGCTCTTCTGAATTCTGAGGAAAAACAATGCTTGAGCTTAGAAAAATGCACAGAAAAGGAACCTGTGACGGACACTTCACAGGTTAGTTCAGACACCGGGCAGGAAATTGTTGACAACGATTCAACAAGAAAAGTGGAATTAAACAAGAATGCTTCTGATGCTGAAAATTGTGGGTTGCATAAGGGGATAGAAGTAGAAGCTGAAGATCAACCAGAAACAGAGAGGATTCAAATAGTGAAACACACTTCAGAGATTGAGGGTAAGATCTCTGTTGATCTTGTCACTGCTTAGTTTCCAGCTCAAATGAATCTTGTATCCGTAAATGAAAATGTTTGCTTGGTTCCAGATAGTTATCCTTATAATTCCATGGTTTCAGGGATATTTTTTATCTTTTGAGAGTGAGAAAGTTTTAGATTCTAATACAGTTTCTATGATTGTAGGAGAACACATTCAAATTGCTGACCAGGATAACCTTGCGCCAATGGATGCTGGAAAGGAAAATTTTGATGATGAGGCTAATACTAGGCAAAATGTTGAAGTACAAGCTGGTGTTTCTGAGCCGGCTGGTTCAAATGGAGGTCAGGAAGTTGAAGTTGAAGAGTTTAATGAAGCGGTACAAAGAAAAATTGAAGTAAGAGTCACAAGACGTGCATTGTTGAAGCTTGGGAGTTCAGAAGGATTTCATCAGGCAAGATACTCACTGCCAACCGAAAAGGAAGGTGAGTTTTCTGTGTCTGACATGGTTTGGGGAAAGGTGAGAAGCCACCCGTGGTGGCCTGGACAGATATTTGACCCCTCAGATTCATCTGAGAAGGCAATGAAGCATTATAAAAAGGACTGCCATTTGGTAGCATACTTTGGGGATAGAACATTTGCTTGGAATGAAGAATCTCAGCTAAAACCTTTTAGGACACATTTCCCCTCCATTGAAAAACAGAGCACTTCAGAATCATTTCAGAACGCTGTAGAATGCGCTCTGGATGAAGTCACAAGACGAGTAGAATATGGACTGGCGTGTTCTTGTATACCTAAAGATACCTATGACTCGATTAAATTCCAGACTGTAGAAAACACTGGGATTCGACGAGAAATAAATGTGAGACATGGGTTGGATGAATCTCTCAGTGCTGACTCCTTTGCCCCTGATAAACTTATAGAATACATGAGAACACTATCTCAGTTGCCAACTGGTGGCTTTGATCGTTTGGAGCTTGTGATTGCTAAGGCTCAATTGCTTGCATTCTATCGTTTCAAGGGTTACACTAGCTTGCCGGAATTACAACATTGTGGAAGTTTGGATGATGAGGACACCTTAATTCAGGACGATGAGAAAAAATTGAGTGAAGATATTGATCATGCAACTCCTGCAATTAAGAATGATGGCCAAGATGGTCTTGGAAATTTGAAAAGCCAGAACAGCTCTCGTCGCAAACGTAAACATAATTTGAAGGATATGATGCATACAACAAAGAAGGAAAGAAGCTTGTCAGAACTAATGGGTGGCAGTCCAGATTCTCCTGATGGTGATTATTGGTCAGAGGAGAAGGCAACTGATAATCTGGTTTCAACAGGCCATTCCAAGAAAAGGAAGACCGTTGATCACTATGCTGATGACTCTGGGATGCAAGATGGAAGAAAAACAATTTCAGTAGCAAAAGTTTCATCAACCACAAAGCCATCATTTAAAATAGGTGACTGTATTCGTAGGGTTGCTAGTAAGCTTACTGGGTCGCCCTCTATGAAGAAGAGTTCTGGTGACCGGTCTCAGAAAACAGATGGAAGCACTGATGGTTTTTCTGGTAATGGATTTGATGTTTCCTTCCAGAATTCAGAGGAGGCTCAGAGGTCAAGTCTGGTTGTGTCAACAGAGTATTCATCGTTGGATGATTTGCTATCTTCACTTCACGGGGTGGCACAAGAACCCCTTGGAGATTATAGTTTCCTGAATGCTATTGTTAGCTTCTTCTCTGATTTCAGGAATTCAATAGCTGTGGCTGATGATTCTGTGAAAGAGATCTTTCGGACAGATAAAGTTGGTACTAAAAGGAAGAAACCGCCCATAGCCGGATCACCTGAAACATTTGAATTTGAGGATATGAATGACACATATTGGACGGACAGGGTCATTGACAATGGTAATGAAGCGCAACCAGCCCAACCGACACCACCATCACAACCATCACGGAGAAACCGGAAAAAAGACTATCAACCTATTCCTGCTGAGCCAGGGAAGCCTGTTCAAGTTACTCGAAGACCTTATTCCAGAAAACAATATTCTGACAGTAATCATGTTGTGGCTCCTGAAAAACCTCCGGGCTATATAGATGAGAATGCCCCTGCTGAACTTGTTATGAACTTTGCTGAGTTGGATTCTGTACCTTCAGAAACAAACCTTAATAGAATGTTTAGGCGATTTGGACCTCTAAAGGAATCTGAAACAGAGGTTGATAGAGTAAGCAGCCGGGCAAGAGTGGTTTTTAAGAAGTGTGCTGATGCAGAGGTTGCTTGCAGTAGTGCTCAAAAGTTCAACATATTTGGTCCAATACTTGTAAATTACCAGCTTAATTATACTCCAAGTGCATTGTTCAAAGCCCCACCTGTTGCTGCAACACAGGACCAGGAGATGCATCTTGATCTCTCCAATTTTGAAGTTAATATGGTCTAAATTGTTTGGTAAGTAACTTTAAATAACTATTTCATGCACAATATATTGATTAGCTCACCTTGCTAGGTTCACTTCTATGCTGTAGTTACTTTATGCTCTTGTAATGGGGTGTGCATCAGCTTCAAGAAAAAATATTTTTTGAAGATCAATTACCATGGTAGTTGGAAGAGGCTACTTTAGAGTGAGCTTGTCTGTAAAGCCTACAATGTTTTATCTACCCTCGATTTGATAATTTTATCTAAGGTGCTTCCGATCTTAATCCACCAAATTGATTTAAGGGTGGATACATCCTTGCTTATTTTAAAGACAAGCTCACTTTAGAGAAGCCTTTATCAATCATCTTAGTTATTCAGCTGTGGTTTTGATTTGATGGTTGATTTACTTATTCCATAACCTTAATTGACCAAAAATATTTAGGGCAGGGGAAATTTAAAAGGAATATTCCAGAACACCATTGACTATCAAACGTGATCAGGAAGAGGATGCTCAGGGACATAATATCTTACCCGCCATGAAATTTCTATGGTCTTCTTGGATGAGGGAAAAGAAATAAAGAAAGGAGAAAACATGGATAAAATGCATTTTCTTTATTTGGTTGAAGAAAAAAAAGAGAAAAGATGACTTTTGAAAACAAATGTTCAAAATTTTCTCTTCAATTTAAATTTCAAAATTTTCCCTCTCCTCTTAAAGAAACAGATGGCTAAGAAAAACAAGGATTGTCCAGCTATTATGCGAGACCAAATAAAAAAATTTAGAAAAGAACAATACATCCTACGGAAGTTCTTTTTACTTAAAACTTGTCCATTACAAAACAAAAGTCAGTTTGGGAGCAGTCATTTTGTAGAACTTTGGGTGGGATCTATATTGATGTTCAATTGTGTATTGGCTTGAAAATTTTGATAAGTAAATCATCTGGTTGCTTTAGTAGAAAAATATATTTGAATTCTGCTTTTCCTCTGTTTAGCTAGGTTGGTCCTTCCATCCCATGTGACTGTAAAGAGTTGGGATACTTGAAAAATAAAGGGAAAGATCGGGTTTTATTGTTTGCACCATTCATGTGTTTGGTCTGATACAATCTGTTAATTTACTTCAAATTGACATCTAATTTGAATTCAATGTTTCTATGAACAATAAATGATATTTGAGATTCTCATTTTAGGGACTGTTGACAATCATGTGGCGGCATAAGTTTGGCTGAATGAATTGCTGAAGCAAATTTTTACCAAGTAGCTGCTGAAGGAGGTAACCAGAATGTTGATTCATCTGGTCATCCATTTTTCTGTTAAGAGATAATTTTGGTTGTAGGATTCCTTTGTTGTAGCACCGTAGTTTGTAATCCATTTCTTAGTTTTCTGTATAGCCTTGTCAGCTGACCCTCTTTCGTAGTTGCCTTGCCATCACTCCTTCCAGATTGTTTTGAATTCTGTAGTCTGAACTCTGATTCTGTGTCAATATCCATGCTACATATAATAGTCATCGGGGATTATACCTACTCTTCAGAGGGATAGAAGTTGATGCTAGTCATATCGGTTATATGCGCAGGAGTATGCTAATCATTAACTTATCAAAATCTTCATATTTTGTTGCATGTGTTTGATAGGATATTTTTAGATACTGATGAGTGGTGGTGACTGTAATGTAGGAGTATGAAATTGAACAGAATTCAGGTACTTGTTATAGTGAAAAATGTAAAATGGTTTTTCATGATAGTGTTATTTTGATACTCTTTAACACCCTCCCTCCTTACCTGCTGAAAGTTTATGCCAATTGATCTATAGCATGTTTGGTTTATATTTTTGAAAAAAAAAAACTTATTTTTGTCAATTTTTTTGAGAATTTTTGAAAAAGTAAATTATTATTTTCTTGAAACAATGATTGCCAAACATGCTCCTATTGTATTCCTCTATCTATCTCATAATTGTAGCACCGAAACCCAATTGCGAACAATGCTGGGGCAGAAATGCTTTGGAAATTTCAAAAATAGGAGTGACCTAAATTATGATCTTTATCATAGCACTTAGTTCCTTTCCTGATTGTGGTTACTAATTACTAGATTTCTTTTCACCCATAAACCTGATTCATGATTCGCTCTTCTTGATAAGTCCAATTCAAAGGTCCTAAACAGTCCCTCTATATAATCCCAACCTTGTTTAACTTCGTAACATGATGATCTTCCATTCTTCCTTCTTTTCAAATGGTTTATTTCAAACTTGTGCGATGTATCTTCGTTACGGTGGCTTGAATGAATTCACTCGGATTTTTAAGTTGAATGCTTTCGTTAGATTGAAGGTGTACAATGAAGTGTAGAGTACGCCTGGGTAATAAGTTCATGTGCACTACTTGGGTTTAGTTTGGCATGGCTTGGGAAAAAGTGACATTCAGTATGTATGATAGATTTTTTCATCTTAGTTCTTAAATAAAAATATAAGCTGTTAAAATAAGAACCATAATTGTCGAGGAAGTAGGCAGGGCTGATAATTTAGTAGCGGTGTTATTAATTACTATTATTTTTTATTGCGCTCAAGAAAATTGCCATAGCTTATGGGTCTGAACTGGTTAATGGACTCGTAATTGGGTATTTCGGAATTAAGGCCATATGCACCTGTGGCATACCTCTAGGTTGCAAATAATAGTCTCATAACTTCAACCTCATCATGATTGTTGTTTTTACGAAATTAAAATGGGCTCTTCATTGTTCTTTTGTTTGGTACTGCGTGAGATTGGATAAATGTTCGTCTGGTGGTTCCTTTTTTTGTTTTACCCCATTTTTTATATCTCAAAATACAAATAGAACAAACTATTTTAATCTTCTTTTTATTTTTCAATTTTTTACATACATTTTTTTAAAATATATACAATTCTTTTTTTTTACTTTATAAATATATTATACGTATAAACTTTTATTTTCTTACATGGATGTACATGTTCTTATCATAAACTGACAAATAAGATAATTTTTTTATATATGCTAAATATTATATAATTTTTTTATTTTCAAAATATATTTTAATTAAATTCAGAAAGTTAAAATTAAAAAAAATTTAAGGTAACAAAAAACTAACATAAATAATGAAATAGATTATACTTTTACGTCTTCAAAATAAGAGATATTTCAATAAAATTAAAAAAATCAAATTATTAGATTAAATAAAAATTTATTAAAATATCTATTAATAATTAAAAATAAATCAGTTTATGTGATGTATTTTTTATGAATTTTTTTTTGTAATAAAGTTCAAGTAATTTTTATTATTTTAAATAGATGAGATTATAATTTATTTTATTGATGATGTTAGGTTACCCTAAAGTTGCTTTTTAAACTTTTTATACTTAAGTATTTTAATCACAAATTTTCTATAGTAGGAAGATTTAATTGTGTTATAGTTATAAAATATAAAAATATTCGTGTAATAATTAAGATAGAAAGTTCTGTACAATGAACCAAAAAATATAATAAGGGTAGTTATATTAATATAAAATCAAGATAAAAGGTTTTGGTTTGGCGTATTTATAAAATAGAAAAAAAATTGGTATAGATTCTAGAAAAAAAACTAATTTTGTGTAAGAGATTCAAAATAAAATAAACATTAAAATAATTTATTTAATAAAATGAAAATATTAAGGATGGTGCAATAATATTGATATAAAAGCAATTTTTTTATTTTGTTTTTATATTTGGGTGAGCCCAATAATATTGAGATGCTGTGGGCTGTGTTAGTTTGAAATATTGATTAGAAGAGTTCATAACAAACTTTTGGATATTATTTTTTACAATTTTTTTTATTATATTTATAAATTATATTAAACACTTTTTTTAAAAGAGTGTTAAATATATATTGTGAAGTTAAAATTTTAAAAATGATTATAAATTATCTTTAATATTAAATTTCTAAAAGAGTATTTAATAGATTTTAAAATTAAGCTTTTGAAAAAAAGGGTAATATAAATAAAAAAAGATAATTATTTGATAATCAATTTAAAAAATATAGTGGAATTTTTAAAATTAAATATTTAATATATTATATCAGTTATACTTAAAATTAATGTAAAAAATTTTCATATTATTTTAATTAATATTCAATAATTTTTTTACATTGGCAATAAATATAAAAAAATTTACATTGATTGCATTATCAACTGATCTAAAAATATTTATTTTAACACAAATTTAATTTAAAAAAATACCTTTCGTGCTTATACTCTTACCAATTTTATTCGTTAGAATTTTTACGTTGAAAGGAAAAAATTAGAGATTAGGGTTTGAGAGAAATGAGAGTAGGAGAGGGAGATGTGAGTGAACGAGAATAAAACCCTAAACCCTAAACCCTATATTGTTAAGAATTTTGAATTGAAGTTCATGAAGAGGTGAAGAACAACATTAAATGTTTTAAACTCATAAAGTTACTGATATGATTTATCCTTCACTAAATAAATCAAAATTATCAAAGAGGAATGTAGTTCTTTGTTTAAAAATCAAAGGAATCAATCAACTCACATAGAGATGAAAAAACTTAAAAGAGTAGTATTATTATTCATAAAATTGTATTTATACAAAATTTCTAAATCCTATTATATAGAAAACCTAATTGACAAAAATTGAAAAAAAATTACAATAAAAAAAATGAAGTTCTAATTAAATTGTAAATCAATTTAAAATTTTAATTTGATTTACTAATAATTCAAAACAAATAACTTATAAATCATTATCAAATCCTAATATAATTTATAGCAAATCAATTACAAATCCTAAATCTTATAACATAAGATCACTAGTAATGTAACTACATAAATTAACTCATGTTGGGTTTAAGTTTGAATTAACATAATTCCTTTCTTAAATTTCTTCGATGAGATCTTGAAATACTTGTTCTATCTACTTGATTTTATTCCTAGTTATTGGACTTTCCTTTCTTTGTAAAGAATTTTTCAAATAATCACTCTTCGTTAACATGGTGCTCATGCTCGTATCTGTCAGTCATTGAAGAAGCTAAGCTTCAAGTCCCTCGAGCATTCTTCTTTCTTATTTACGAACAACTTGTTCCTCTCGATGCTAAAAGTTTTTTCTTCTTTCTTTCCTTTTTCTATTTCTTATTATCATATATCAATGATATATAAAATGTATGTTTATACTTAAATGTCTATTTTTGAGTTTTGTAGGTGTAATCATTGAAACCTGGATAGTGCAAGGCTCTAACATATGCAAGTATCCTGCAATTTTTAACTTTGGTGACTAAAACTCAGACATAAGAGCCATATATATTGCATTTACAAAGTTAAAACTTAGCAAAATTAATATATGATAAAAATGAATCTAATTATATATATATATATATATATATAATATGGTTGATTTACTTACATTATTTTTTATTTTTTAATAGTATTTTAACCGTAAAAATAGTTATATCAATTTGTAAATAATCCGCAGAAATTGTTTTAATCTGAAATTCCCAAAAGGCAAAAATTAAAACAGGTATACGATGCAATTTTTTTTATAAATTAATACTTATTTGTAGAAATCTAATAAAAACAATTATATAGATACACTGCTAAAAGTAATGTTCATTGAAAGATATTATTATAAATAAATATTTAATTTTAAGTAAAAATCAGCATATTAAAATAATATATAATTAATTATTTATAGTTGGTTTGAATCTTAACTTTTCTTTTATTTATTCAAAAAGAACATGTAAATGTTTACATGCCCAACAATTAGTGATTTGTGTCATTTCTTTATTTCAATTGGTTACAGATGTTTTATAATTATTTTGTGTAAAATAGGTTTTAAAGTCTTCGAATATCGGGATATCCTTAAATCTTATATTAGTAGCATAGTGGTGGTTCTCTTTGGTTTACCTTTTTTAAGTTTATTAATAGATTTATAAATATATTATCTTATCTCAAACAGGGTCTTTTAATATGGAGAAACTTGCTGTGTGATCTATCCCAACTAACAAAATAGGAAGAAGTTAAACGACGAGAAGTAACATTTTTATTTATTAACCTTATTTTTGTTTTATCCAATATAATCTTTCTTGTTTTCTAAATTGTTGGTTCTGTTTTCTTGTTGGTACATGAGTCTATTTATTATTTTTAAGAATAAAATTATTTTTAATTATATGATTTAATTTTATTGTGTAGGAACTTAAAAATTGGTTATGGAATCTACAAGTAAGAATATTGTTAATTTGAATGATGATGATGTTTCTAAAACTCCTGTAATGTCTGAAAGTATTGAAACAACTAAGAAGGAGTTGTCAAATGTTTGGAAATATTTTACCAAGATTGGTATGGATAAACATGGTTTTGAAAAGGCTACATGCAATTATTGTGGTCATGAGTATAAAGTTGGCAAGAATCCTAAATCAAAGCTTAATTATGAGACTTCACATTTAAGTCGCCATCTTTCAGTTTGAAAATTTTTGAGTCAAGTGTGGAGGTGAAAGATGATAAGTCTATCTCAAGAAAGATCAATCAAGACATTCAACGCAACATGCTTGCTAAGCTCATAATTAGAATGATTTGCCTTTTAACTTTGTTGAATATGAGAGTGTTAGGGAATGGGAAAAATATTTGAATCCAAGTGTTGAAATTCCTTCTAGAAACACCACTGTGTCAGATGTTAAAAAGTTATATGTCAAAGAGAAAAAGAAACTTAAAGAAATTATGTGTGGGCTTCCTAATAAAGTATGTCTAACTTCTAATGTGTGGACAACAACTACCACTGAGGGTTATATATGTTTAACTTCCCATTTTGTTGATGAGAATTGGAAATTAAATAGTAAAATTTTGAATTTTTGTCGAATGATGCCCCCCATACTGGTGTTGAATTGGAACGCACTTTATTTAGCTACTTAAAGGAATGGGGAATTGAAAAAAGGGTGTTCTCTTTGACCTTGGACAATGCTTCCTCTAATGATAGCATGCAAGAAATTTTAAAAAACCATCTTAATGTTCAAGGTAACTTGTTATGTGATAGTAACTATTTTCATGTTTGCTGTTCTGTGCATATTCTAAATTTGATTGTTCAAGAAGGGTTGAAAATAGCAACTGAAGCTCTGTATAAAATTAGAGAGAGTGTTAAGTATGTTAGAAGCTAGGATGGAAGGATGAATATTTTCAAAGATTGTGTTGGTAGTGCAAGTTTAGATATGAACACTGGTTTAAGATTGGATGTGTCTACTAGGTGAAATTCTACATATTTAATGCTTGAAAGTGCAATCAAATACAAGCGAGCATTTAATATTTTCAAAGCGGCAGATAGAAATTATAAAAATTGTCCATCTCAAGAAGAATAGGATAGAGGAAAGAAAATTTGTGTATTCTTAGAACCTTTTTATGAGATCACAAATATGATATCTGGTTCATCTTATCCTACTTCTAATTTGTATTTTATGCAAGTTTGGAAAATTGAATGTCTCCTTGAAGTAAACTTGGCAAATGATGATAATGTAATAAGGGAAATGGCTATAAGGATGAAAGGAAAATTTGATAAGTATTGGAAAGAGTACAATGTTGTACTAGCTTTTCAAGCTATTCTTGATCCAACATTGAAGATTGATTTCTTAAATTATTGCTATGTTAAACTTGATTGTTTAACTGTTGAAGATAAGTTTAGAAATGTGAAAGATAAGTTGAAGAATCTTTATGAATAATATATTAGCATTTTTTCTATCCGAAGTGTTTCTCTTTTCCAATCATCCAATGAAGTTCTTTTATTGCCTAAGTTAAGCGAAGAAGGAAACAAGCCTAAGAGATCAAGAGTTTTTAGTGTAAGTTTTTTATCCTAACTTAGCTTTTATTTCTTTCATGTTTCTTTTGTTTAGCTAATTAATATTTTATTTATTGCAGGATTATAAAATGCATAAGAATGAAGCTAAATCATTTAGTGGTAAGAATGAACTTGATGTTTATTTGGATGAGCCACAAATAGATGTTGATGATAGTGAGGACTTTGATGTCCTTCATTATTGGAAGATCAACGAGAAAAAATTTCCCACTCTTTCTATAATGGCATGTGATGTGCTCAATATTCCAATTACTACAGTAGCATCTGAGTCTGCTTTTAGTATTGGAGGACGTGTTCTTACAAAATATAGAAGTTCTACTCTTCCTGAGAATGTTCAAATGTTAATTTGCACTAGGAATTGGTTGCATGACTTTGCTCAAAATCCTAATGGTAATATTTTGTAGAATAATTATTCATTACTATTTCTTATCTTAATTATTTTACAATTGTTACTTTAATTATTTTCTTTGGTTGAATTTCAGATGATGAAGAAGAGGATAATATTTTTGATTTTGAGATAACAATAGGAGAATCTAACGAGTATGGAGAATTTAGAGACCAATTGTACGTAATTTTTTATTTTATCATATTGCAATGAGATCTTGATGAAATTAAATAATGAGCATGTTGTACTTTATTTACTTTTATATCTCACGTTTAGTAGTTAAAATTATTAAAATAATTTGGTTTCATTTCAGATTGCTTTATGCTTGTGCTAGGATCCAGTTGTTTAGTCTCTGAATTTTATCAAGTAACTATTTTTATTGCATGCTAGGATTTGGATTTATTTTCCATTGACTATATTGATATATGAATGTGATATATGACCCCAATAAAACGGTCTTCATATCACATTTGTTGAGATTTCATTGTTCTTAATCATATAGTGAAGTAATGGACACTATAATTATGCATGATTTGCTCATATTGTTACTTGGACCTTTTATGTAAACCATGTACATTGTATTGGTGAAAAAATTGAGAGCTAATATATTATATAACAATTTTTAAAAATTTTCAGTCCATGGGTTGGTCCTAACCCATAGAATTTAGTGGACTTTTTGGTCCGGTGGACTTTGCAAAAGTGAGCTATGTGGGCCTATGGGCTATTTTAACCTCAGCCCATGTGGGTTAAGATTAGGTTGGGTTGAATGGGTTAAATTAACAGCTATAACTACAAACCTTAGTGCATACTTGAACTCAGTTGGAGCCAATTATAGGCATAGTGCAGACTTTGCAGCAGGAGGCTCATCAATTCTTCCAGTTGGATATAGTCCTTTCCATCTTGACTTTCAAATATAACGGTTCATATAGTTAAAGTCTCGTATCAAGATTTTATACGTGTACTCTATCAAATTTTGTATAACTTCTCGCAAAGTTGATGTTAATAAGATGTTTTAATTTATGTTTAATTTATTTTATTTTTTATTTTTTTATATAGGTCATTGTTAAGAAATTTATACCAAACTGCATCTTATTAACCTTATGAAAATTATTCTTTCTAGTACTATACTAATTTTAATGGATAATATATTTTATTAGATATTTAAAATTTCTTATAACAATCTTCACGGACCTTAGCTTGTGCATAACTAAAAATAATACTTACACAATAATCTTTTAATTTTGGATTCTAAATATTTTTTTAAAAAAATATATATTAGCACACTAATTCTATTTTTTCTACAATTTGAATCCTTCAGCTTCCACATTAGTTAACATCAATATATATCAATTAGCTACTAGGTTTTTTTTTGGAGTATAGTTAAATAATTGAAATATATTATTTATTACAATTTAACTCTTTTAAAATGAAGAGATTATGCTTTAAAAAATAATATATGTTAATAATTATTAATCAAAAAATCAGCAATAGATGTAATTATGTTTTAAGGAATGTCTTCGTAGCAATTGCATTGTTAGCTGCAACCATTAGCTTTAATAGTTGGTTCTTTTGGTTACTCTATTGGCCAGCCTAGGGTATAGTGTTTTGGGCACTATTTGTTCTTAAACATAATGGGTAATTAATTAATTAATTTTTACAAATTAGCTATGTTCACTCATTATTATGTTATATTATTTTTCTTTTACATTCTCAATAATTAATGCATAGTCATTTCATTTGGTTATGCATGATTTATTTATTCTATGGAAAGATTTTAATCTGATGCATAACCGTGACCATGAAAGTTCTTCAAATAGTTCCAAACTGAATAGCATAGTGAGCCACATCTTGAACTCCTTAATTCACCATGGATGGTTGATTCTTTTTAAAAGACTTTCTTATTCATCTTGTCCTTAATATAATTTTTTTATACCAAATTTTTAATCTGATTTAACAACCAAACCATGCATTTTGGTGTTTACAGGAGAATTAGCCATAAAACTTACCATCAAAACCAAGGACACATAGGAGGATGAAACATGGGTTCTAGTATGTATTTATTTTCACACATTGTTCTTAATTTGAATCAATAGATAGATTTGGTTGTTCAACAGAAGAAAAAGAAAAATCTTTATCAATTCTAATAAGATGTATTATTTATTTGAAAAAAAAAAGTCATTGAAATAGACTAGTTAAGTCATACCTTATTTTTTTTATTAGAATTTCTAGCCAATTCCTTAAAAATAAATTTAGAAGATCACATCTATCGATGATAGCAATTTGGGTTAGGATGAGAGAGAAATCTACCGTACAAAAATAAAAATTAACAAAATTTAATCTTAATTCATTTTTGGACTATACTATTATTTATTTATTTTTTTTTTCAAATTCATTATACATTAGTGTTTACTACATAGTATAATGAATAATTTTTAAATTTATCTAAAACATAGGATTGTAGTGTTAGAGGTTATTTTTAGAAAAATAAAAAAATTTAAAAATCAATTTAAAGAATAAATTTTAGTTTAATTTTTTTAAAAAAATCATATATTATATATATATATATTATAAAAATTATATCTATTAAAGTTGTCATAATATTTTTTATATAATTTTTTCTATATACTAAATCAGCTATCATTTTAATTGATATAGAGAGAAATAGATTTTTTTTAATTAGTAATCATTGATAAGTGATGTAAATAAAAATTTACATAAGTTCTTAAATTAGTGTAAAAATTTACCAATTTTTATATAAACTATTTTTATACCAACTTAAGAATCAATACAAAAAATTATTTATACAAAAAAAAAATTATTAGTATTTTAATGGATGTGATCTTTTAATTTTAAGGATTCATTAGGAATTTTATAAGATCTCAAACCATTAGAATCGAGATAGAATTAAAGAGAAAATAGGAAAAAAATTTAAGATAAATTAGATTGAATTTTTAAAGAAAAAATATAAAAAAAAATCTTTAAGATAAATTAAATTGAGTTTTATTTTTTCTCTTATTTGTAGATCTCTTTCTTAAGTTGAAGGAATTTTTTTAAAAGAATTTAATTGATACCAATCTTAATTTACAATGCTCCTAGTATCAAGAATTCTATCATTATTTATAAATATAGTCCACCTTGGATTAACAATAAAAAATTTTATATCGTGTACTTTCTTTGCTTATTTTATTTATTTGTTTTGTTCATTATTTTTCTATATTTTTCTTTGTTTTATGTATATTATTTTATTTTTCTATTTTCTGCCATCAAACATTTATGATTATAGAAAGTAAAAAATGGAATAAAAGTTCATAGACACTCAAATTTTTTTTTTTTTATGAGTTTTACTTTTATATGAAATTGTGAACAAGAGTGATTTATTTTGTAACATCCTAAAAATGAAATTCATTTTTATGCTTAAGTCATACACACGATTTTATTATTAGACCATTGTTTTACGATACGGAATCTTTAGAAAAAATAACTATAATGAAAATATGTAAAAAAAATTTAAAATATCTTGATATAAAATGAAAGCTTCGTTGGAATAATTGTCGTATTGGAAAATAAATAAGCGGACATCCTTGCTTGTGTTTAATTAATTAATTGTCTATGTTGCTTTTACTAATTTTCCACTTCTCTTTATTGAGCAGAATTACAAGTTATCATAAATCTAGACATGCTAGAAATTATATAAACTTGATGACTATACAGTCCATATTTATACATAGTTAAGTTGAGTTAAGGCATCTATGCCTTCACACACCTAGTTATATGTACAACTACTACTGCCATATAAATACACCGCATATATTATGATACAAAACTACATAATAAATAATTAGAATATAGTCATCCAACTGTATTATAAAATATACATTATTGGGGTGATACTAAATTTTCATCAGTGCTTTGGACATGAGGATCCTGAGATTCTAACCATCCAACTTACGTTGCCAATCTTTATGAATACCACCGCTTTCACGAACAATATTATTAGGGTCTGAGAAGGAAAATGGTGGAAGAGGGGTGAGAAACTAAGCTTTTTAGTAGGATTCTACCCTAACTATAGTGTCAACATTTTCAACCCAACCATTTCAGTTTATTTAGAAACATAACATTCATACAAGTTCACTTTTTAATTTTAAAAAAAAAAGTTAGCTGAAATGTCGTTTATAGTTGCAAAAACTAACTTCTTTTATAAACATACAAGGATTTTATTTTGAAAATTTCATACATTTTTCATTCTCATGATATCACATTATATTATATCATAGATATCATTTGACTATAATTTCATTCATGCCTTACTCATAATTCATTCTCATTCTCTAGTCATCCTTTCCATGACAATTTAATTTAAGGCATATCATTTATATTCTTAGTCAAATGATATCTTTCAATTCTCATATACTCTACCTTTTGTTCTAGGATATGAGCTCATTTTGGATGGTCGTCATCATCATAATTTATTGAAGCCCTGTGACTTCCATATGGAAAGTCCTGTAACCTCCATATGTGCCCAAGCCTTGTGACTTGGCATGGTAAGAGTAGTGTCTTAAATTTTCATATTGAATTTTTCTTTAGTAATCTCTTGACTTATTAGGTTCCATTTTAAGTCTTTGTGATAATATGCATGTTCAATATTCAATCAATATGGTATGCACAAATAGCTTCCAAATCATCTAATTTCTCATATAATTCATCCATTCATGAAACCATAATTCACATCAATTTTCATGCATCATTCAAAAGAGCTCATATAGCCTCTAATCCAATATATCTTCACATTTATCATCCACACATGAACATCATGTAATACATCACTCTCTAAATAATCAAGAGTATTATTCATACCTTTCACATTCATCTTTGTGTACTCGTAAGATAATACAACAAGTTGACATAATATTTTTAAATAAAAACTAATCTTCTAATAAAAAATTTCTTTAATTAAGTTTGATGTTACTTTCTTGGACAACATGTAAACTTCCTCCAAGAGCTCGTCCATCTTGCATTATTCATAAGATTTATGACAAATCTCTCATAGAATCTTAGTCCACTCATCTTTCGTAGTTTCCTCTCAACCTTTCCTTTTCTTAAATATTAAGTTCTTTTTAATATTTTTAATGTAAGATTATGGTATATAGAATTTATTCTCTAGTCGGCTGAATGGCCCTTTTAATTGTTTACTCTTTGCATTCCTTAAGTTGAAAGTCTTATGCATAACTTACTTAATTTAAAGTTTAAGTGTTCTAAGTTTTATGCTTGTTGACTAATAACTTAGCTAATTAAGTTTGATCCATCAATGAATCTACTTACTAGCTTCCTTGCTTATGAATTTAAAGTTTGCCACTCATATCTTATTTAGTTATTTTTAAACATCCAAACGAGTCTACTTACCTATTTCTTACCTAAGTGGTCGAATTCACCTCCTTTACTCCTAAGGACTTATGATTCAATTTCTCTTCCTTTAAAAAGATGATTTACACTAATTAAGATTTATATTATTAATTAACACCAATCTTAGAAATTTTTAGAGCTTTTATTCCTTTTTTGGTGAGTATGGCCGAATATTCATATTTTCCCATTTACTCCATAATTAATTTGTAATCACCTCCTTAAGTTCATTTAGATTCACTCTTAAATTCTAGTAAGGTTTTAACTTGTTCTTATTAATTTTGTTCAACATGAATGAATGGTACCCAACCATTATCAAGTCTCTTTCAAATTTAAAATTCATTCCTTAAACTTATTTTTGCTCCAATTTACACCTTAATTAAAATTTTAAACTCAACTTTCCCTAATTAATTGGAGAGTAGTCGAATGCTCTAAGTGGCCAAAACAAGGTTTCTATTTCCTTAACCTGTCCTCTCTTGGTCTTGGTTTTATGGATTTTAGTTCTTGGTACATCACCTATCCTTAGGTTCACCATGATTTGTCCTCACTCTAAAGCTTTGGTCATGGTCATGGGAAGTCTTAAGTAATTTGTTTAATTTTTGGTCCAAAATTTCACCTTTACTCTTAATAGTTTTTAAGTCCAAGTCCAAGTTAAGTTTATAGATCTTATTACATAATCTTTCTTAATCTTTTAATACTTTTAATATATGACTCAAGATATAAAATTTATCCAAATTAAATATTTTAAAAAAAAAGATATAAGCAAGTTTCCAATTTTGAACACTAAGATCTTAAAGAAAGCATTTTTTTTATGGCAAACAAATGTAGATCTACTGGATCTACTCCAAGATCTGTCCATCTCTTACTTTGAAAACTTTAAAACTTTTTTCATAAACTCTAAAATATTCTCTAAAGCATCAAAAATTGGTTTTAATAAATTCTAATTGATTAAATTGCTTCTAAGGTTGCTAGAAACAGTTTAATCCATCAAAACTTCTCTTTAACTTTCAAAAATAACTAAAAAAAATTATGATGCTCATATTTAACCATAAAGAACATTTTTAAGCTCCAAAAAACTCAAATAAAAAGGATCCATAGATCTCAGAGAGATCCATAAAAAAAGAAGAAAATCCAATCATAAATACAAGATTTAAAGTTTAGAAAAACATATGATAAAATCCTACTTATTGAAGACTTTTGTGATGATTTTGATGGGTCTTTATGGTTGTTATTCCTCCTTCTTAATGGTCTGAACAAGATATTTTAGTGTTGGTAGTGGGACTGGATGAATTTGTCTTAATTTAACTTAAACTTCAAAGATGAAAGTTTAAGTTCAGTGTAGTTTTTGGTGTTTTGAGAGAAGTTTAAGTTTGAATGAGTTTAAAAACTTTTTCTAAGTGTTTAGGAGGTTCGTTATGAAGAAAATGAGTCTCTTTAGACCTTAGATGAGTTTCATACACTTTAGGACATGTGGGAATTAAATTTCCACTTAAAGATATTTTGTTCCATTTTAGTGTAATTTATATTTTTAAATTAAATATAAATATAAAAAATTATCCTTTTAGCATTAGATTAATTCTAATTATTTGAATTTATTATTAATTAATATTAAATTAATCTAAGCATGGTTAATTTTAATTAAACAAGATTAATTTACTTTAATAATAGTTAATGTTATCTTTCTTATTTAATACTTTTGTGTTATATGATGTTAATGAAATGAATAGCTTTGCTCGCATTTTTTTGTCTTACTAACCTTTTAAGGATATTTTGGTAATTTTTTTATATTTTTCATGATGTTCCTATATTTTTTCTTATATGTTTCTAACACTTATTAATTTGTTTTTGAATCATTCTTATATCATTTTCTAATTTTTCGGAAACAGTTTAAGCCTTGTGGAAGATAAAATTTTTAAGGACATTTTGAGCATTTTTAAAGTTTTCTTATAATTTTTTTTATTTTTTCTTTATTTCTATTATTTTTTTATTACTTTATAATCATTCTTAATGTATTATAATTTTTTAAAATGTTTTATGATATTTTTATCTTTTATTAAAAATTTTCTAATTTTTTTTAAAAATTTTAAAAAAATATTTATAATTATTAATTTATCAATCACTAAATTAGATAAAAAAATTTAGAATGATATATATATATATAGATATATTTAGTTTTATGAATAGGATTTAAAATATCATTAGATTTTTTTAATTTTTAATCATTTTTTTATGATTTTTTTTATTAATTTTATAGTTAATTTTAATATTAAACTGTTATTTTCCATTATTAGATAAAAATATTAAAAGTAATATATATTTTATTTTATTAAAATTTAAATAATAAATTTAAATTTATAAAATATCCATTAACTATAAATATAGATATCGATTTAAATTATTACTCATGTGCATACAAGTTTTTATCAAAAATTTTACCAGCATATTGCTAGTCTAACTAAAATTTCAATACAAACAAAAAATTGAACAAATTCTTATTTTTGTCCTTAATATATCGATGATATTTATCAAGTTAATTTTTAAATTAATAAAAATTTATCAAGTAATCTGATTAAAAGTATTAAAATTAACGTAATAAATTTATATATACATATATTAAATTTTATTATAAAACTTTATTTATTTAATTACTAATTTAATGGATGCTATAAATATTTGAAATAAAAAGTAATTTAAAAGAATCATATAAGAAATTAGAAAACTCCACGACGCACTTCTTGTCTCCACCACTTAGACCATGTGGACAAAATTTCTTTCAATCATTATCTCCCTCTATTAAACGGTTTTGCATCCAAGGATGTGACTATACAACAAGCTTAGTCTATTTTATAATGATATAGTCATATATGAATCATATTTTTATTTTATATTATTTAGTAAAAGTTAACTATTATTCAAATATTCACTATCGAGGATTAATTCACATCGGTATAAGAAAAATATATATTCATGAGCTATATTAATCTTTTAAATTATAATTTGCAATTACATTTGCAGTATAGTTTTTCAAGAATTGTAACTAATACCATATCGATTTTATTTATTTTATTATTTTAACAAAATTTACTGCAATAGTAATCGTAACTACAATGTAGTAGCCCGTTCGGGTGATTTTGTTCTTTGAAATTTTTAAAAATTTAATTTAATTTTAGTATCAAATTTAAATTTTTAGTTCTTAAAAAATTGTTGTTAAAGTAAAAATATACTTAAAAACAGAAAAATAAAAATCATTAATAACAATTACAAAATATTAAACCATCCCAAAAAATAAAAATAAAAATAACAATAAAATTTTTAAAAAATAATAAAATTAAAAATTTAATAATAATAAAAAATAATAATAAAAATAATAATTTATTATTATTATTGTTATATTTGTTGAAATTTTTATTGGTATGATGATGATAGATGTTTGATGATGATGGATGTTGAAATAAATTTGATTAAAAATAAAAAATAAAAAATAATAATAATTTTTTTATTTATTTTAATAATTAAATTAAAATTATTTTATAAATATATTAAAAATAATTTTAAATTTTAATTTTAAAAATAAAAATAAAAAACTAATAATCATTCTAAAAGAAACTTAAAAGTTCTAAATCTAACCAAATAAAAGAAATTATATTACGGTAAAAATTATTCAATTTATTGACAATAAATAAAAAAATCAAAATATTTTAACATCGGCTTAAAATGATTATATATTTAAAATTTTTAAGTTTTTTATAAATTAAGATTAGTTTTAATTTTTTAATTTTAATTTTTTATTTTAACTTTTAAAAGCTATTGAAAACTAGAGATGAAAAAAGCTTATCAATTTATACACTAATCTATATCTATTACTTTATAAGTTTGTTTAAACAACATTAATAAAAAATTTAAGTTTTCTAAAAAAATAATGTGTATATAAATAAAAGTAGCTTATCAATTATACACTAATCTATATCTATTACCTATAAGTTTGTTTAAATAATACTAATAAAAAATTTAAATTTTTTTAAAAAATAATTTGTATATAAATAAAAGTAATTTTTCTTTAATTAACAAAACACTTTTAAATTTTTTTTTGCAAATATATTTATTTTCTTATTTTTTTCATTGTGATTTTGTTTTTTATTTTTACATTTCTGTTTATCTCTCCTTTTTGAATATCGAAATATTCTTTCTCCAATTTACACTATTTTATAATTTTTTATTTCATCAACATATACTTCAATGTTAATTCAATGATGTAATTATTTAAAGTATGGGTATATTTATTTTTGTGTCTATCATGAATCATCCTTTTATCAAATTATATGGATTTTAAAAAAGAAAATGTCCAATATAAATAGGTAAATATTACAAAGAACCTCTTCCATATATTTTACTAATGAAAAATTATATTAATACTTGTTCATAATTATTCAACAACTAAAATTTATATAGATTAGAATTTTTTTGGTAGGTTCAATTTTCAAGAAACAAGATACTAACAACATTAATGTAAATACATGCACTATCAATAATCATGCTACATAACTTGTCATTTATGTGATACCTTATATAAAAAATATGATCATATGACTCTACAACACCATCCTTCTTAGGTTGTATGCTAAGAGCATAATTAGTAGTAAGTATATTTTCATGCATAGGTTCAACAACTTCAACATTACTACAATCCCTCAATAAGGGCATTTCATCATCACTTGATCTCACTCTCTATGTCATCATTATTCAAAAAATCATTTCTCTTATTTGTACATTCAGAAATAATATTTCTAATTTCTTGACATTTGAAACACTTAATATTATGTGATCATGAACTTGAATAAGTTTAAATTTTTACTTTACTAAAAACAATGAATTACTTGTCCAACACATTTTTTTAGGCATCGGAATAGTCTTATTATTCTTCCAATTTGATCTCCAAGAAAAGTTAAAGATGAAAAAAATTTGGATCAATTTATAGACTTCAATTATCTATCCACCTAAATTTGTTTGTAGAACAAATCTTTCATCTTCATATAATATTGTAATTATATCACTTTAGTTTCACGATTTTATTTTACATTGATTCTCATCATGGATATCTTTATCTCCTTTTAGTAATCCTCCACACTCATAAAACCTAGAGTTAAACTTTACAATTACTAGTGCAAGTATTTATGATAATAACTTGGTACAAATTTTCTTCTCACGATAGTCTTCATCTCTTACCATGATTGAATGGGTCCCACCAAATATTAACATAATCAATAAATTAAAAAAAATGATATTTTTACCTTTTTCACTTATGAGTAGTTATGATAATCAAATATATGTTCGACCATTCTCCCCTACTCCAAATATAATTTAAGATCATTCTTTCCTTGGAATGAATAGATTTTCATCTTAATATTATCCAAGTTGTGGTTACCTTTTGGTTCATCTTTTATTCTCTTCTCATAGTTTTTTTCTACTTGGATAATCTTCCTCTTCTTCTCTTAATGATGGTTATTCCTTGAAATGGTCCAAGACCTAGATGAAATTTTAATCATCCAACTTTGTATTTAAGGCTTTAAATTGTTCATTAACAGACTTGACAAAAAAATTGAGATCAAGCACTCCTTTTTCCTCTCCTCCTCAACTTATGTTAAAGTGTTGTAAGAAATATATTAGAAAATTAAAAAACTCACTCTCACAATTTCATATACACTCAATCAATGTTCAAGCACTCATGTTTCACTCAATTATTTTTTTGGTTTTTTTTCCTCTAATAATCTCACCACACCTGTCATGTTTCACTCAATTATTTTTTTGGCTTTTTTTCTCTAATAATATCACCACACCTATCTTTTACCCCTCATCTTTACCATAAGAGCTCTTAATTAAGAACTTTTTTTTGGATGATTTTACATAATAGAAATAATAAAAATACGATGATGATAATGATGATGGTGACTTTAGCTGTCAAATAACAAAAGAGAGTTAATAGAAATGGAGTTAAAAAAGAACTCAAGTTAGAACAAAATATTGAAATGTGAGAAAATCAATGAAGGTATGAATAAAAAATACAAAATTTCTTCAAAAATAATTTTTTTTATCTCATTTAATTTTTGCATTTTTAATATGAACATTTTATTTTAGGAATGCTTTTAAAAAAATTAAGATAATATAATATAATCAAATACAATCGAAATAAGAACTTTCAACAACAATATGACACAAGCATTAACATAAAATATAATTAATAAAATGTCATTTTGTTTATTTATCTGTGGAAATTTAGGTATAATTACTACACAATTTTTGATAAATCACTTATAATTCCATCTAAATTTTCTTATTTTTGCAAGAATGGTCATATAAGTAGAGAATAAAAAAATAGGCAAATTTCAAACAAAAAAAAAAGGTAAAAAGGACACAAAAAGATAAGGTAATAGCAGAAGGACAAAAATACTCTTCATAGGAAGCCAGCACAACCTTGTTAGGAGCAACATGCCACCCTTGCAGATCAAGATTTTTGACACAGTCATGCAGACCTAAGCATGACCATGTTGGCGAAAGGTAGCACGCATATGCAGAATAGTGAGCATGACTGTGCCAAATAATGATGGTAGGCGCTAACAATGAAGCCACATCAAGCTTAGTGATGTAGAAGAATTTCTAGTCAGCCCTAGTGACGTTGCAGATGATCTAGAACAAGTGTGACAACTGAGAAAGTGGCTAGGACAACTCAGTTTGCAACAACTAAAGTCTTAATCCATGACTATAACGCGCACATACAACACACCATTCCCAACCCCAACAGCAACATCATTCATTTTTCATGGGACACACCTCTCCTTACCTTGGAGATACTTCCTACCATTTTTCACTTTCTAACCTCTCCATTCTTGATTTTTCCTCTGATGTCCTCTCGTAGAATTTTGGTGGGAGGAATCTCCTCATGGTTCAAGTTGTAGAGTCACTTATCGACCTTACTAGCATTCTAGTTTTGTATTTCTTATCTAAGAATTAAGTTATGGACATTTTTGGATTAATCTTTCTCATGTGTAACTAATCCTCCATTCATATGACTTTGGTGAATCTTATGATATAATTGCTTGAACCCTAGTTTTTTCTCCATGAACAATTATATGTCATTTTGTTATGAACGATAATATTTTCTTATCTAATTATGTTTTCTTATTATACTTAATTCATTAATAAAAATTGGTTACTCTTATTAATCTATAAGTTGGTTGGGGATATGCAGTTGTACTATTTCTTGATTGACGAAACTATAAGGTAATTAAATCTAAGAGTTTTGGAGGATCAATCAAAATTCTAGGTTTCTAATCAATCAATTACTTAATAATATTTAACATCCTCCTACTCTTAATACTTTTTCTTATTTATCTGTTTTGCATGATCATTTGAGGTAGTATTTAGGAAAAAATTATTATTATTGCATGATCATTGATAGTAATAGCACTAGAGTAGATGATTAGAAATTGACGATCTAAATCGTTTATAAAAGAAAATTGGAGGTAAAAATAAGTAAAGTTATAAGGAGATTTAAGGTTCTATATTTATCCATTACTTACATTCATGTTCTTGTTTTCTTTCTTTCTAATTTTTTCAAACTTGTTTTATTTTTGATAATCACACACAAAACATTATTTGGTGATTTCAAAAGTTAGGACTTAAGCTTCTCTATTAGATTGTTGGCATAGTTTATGTGAGATTGACACTAGAGGTCTAAATATCATTTTTACATTGATAAATATACTAGTCCGTAGATAAAACTTGTCAAAAAAATTTGCACTCACGTTTTACACGTAATAATAATCAAACTATTTTTTTTTGTGTTTTATAATAAAAATATAAAAAGAAATAAAAAATTAAAAATACTTGAATTTCAAGAATTTAAACTAGTTGATACTAAATGATACCAAAATAAAAGTAAAATTAAAAATTGAATTTTTTAAAATTGATAAAATTAAAAAAAAAATTAAGAACTTATCTACCCACAAAATTATCGTAAAACCAAAATTATCATAAAAGCATGATTCAAACCGCATTCTTCTGATAAAATAACATTATATTTAACTTATAAATTTTATTCTTATTCGTATATAAAAGCAATATAATATAAAAATAAATAATAATAATAATAATAATAAATATTCTAATAAATTAAAAAGTCATAATCAATCGTGAACCAATCTTAAATTTTAATTTTGTGTTCTATATATTTAGATTTGTAAAAATAAAACTATTTTATCTGTCGTTTCATAAATTTTATGTTTTGAACTAAAATAATTTTTTTTCATTTTTTTTAATTAAACCTTATAAAACTTGTCACTTCTCTTAATTATTAATTATCTTATTTTATAAAAAAATTTAAATAAACTAATTAAATCACTATCATATAGCGAATTATTGAAGACTACGTATGGAGAAAAGTTAGAACCAATTAACTACGGTGATAGCCCACTTGACCTATTTTTGTTACTGTATTGCCTGCCCTATAATTTGATGCAATATATCATGGACAAATATGTGATTCAAAAGTGTTATATCCTTTTTTGGGTGGTGGCGGCTTATGGAGGAAAATGAAAAGAGGCATGTGGTCCAATTTGCATGATTGGCTTTTGGTATAATTGAAAAGGCACTTCAACTATATACCGCAAATGAAACACGTGATGTCTTCTCTCATCTGCCACATCCTTCGTCTTCTTAACTGCCCCGTCATGTCTCACCAAATATCTCTCTCCTGAATTAACTTAGTTTGGGCATTTAAGGTTAATCATGACACAATAATGACAATATCATATTTTAAATATTTTCTAATTCAATTCAGTACTCTCTTTTTTAAAACTTTTATTATTAACTAAATCCTTAAAATATAAAGTTGTTGCTTAGTTCATCTTTTTGTGTCTTTAATCTTCTATACAGAGAAATATGATGATAATTTACATTTTGATAGACTTATTTGATAATAAATATTTTCGAAATAATGTAGCCATATTACAAGCGCCTATTATTTTTTCATTTTCTGAAGTCACTTTCTATCACTAAGGACAACAATACTATACTATAGATAACATCATTTGATTGATTTAATTTTCTTATGCATTTATTTGGTTATTTTTAGAACCACATATAACATCATACTTGCCCATCTTTTAATATAACTCATCGAATAAAATTTCAACATGTTTATCTTTTAAGATAATTTAATTAAATACAGTTGTGGGAATATAAAATATTTAAGTTTAAATTTTATAATGCTATTCTCACTTAAAAAAATTTAAGTAATTTTTATAATAAATAGAAGAAAAAAAATAAACTAGATTTTTGAAAGCTTGAATCTAATTTTATTTTTAAATTTGAGATTCAAATTTAATTTATTTATTTAACATGGATGGTTTTTAAAGATTTTTCTAACCTTTTTAAAAGTATGACTTAACTTATAACTCTATTTTATAATAAGATCTTGTAAATAGATTAAAAAACAGTACTCGAAAATATGTTAGTGAACTTAAATTTATATATAAATCAATAAACTTGAATTTTTAATTTGAAAATATATAATCTTAAAATAATAATAATATAATAATAATCTTGAATTTATATAATATTATATTATTTATATTCATCTAAAAGAACCGTTTGTTACACCTAAAATATTTTTTAGAATTTCTGAAGTCTAGTTTTTTTTTTAATTATAGGTTGATGTAGGCAAGCTTATAAGTTATCAAAAAGTAATTTAACCTATTTTTATTTCAAAAATAAGTTTGAGATAAAATGAGTAATATCATAAAAAATAAAAAAATAGTTATAAAAATGTTTTATAAAAAGTTTAAATAAAAATATTATTACTTAATTTTATATTTTTTAATGATTTCTTTTTTTTCTCCCGTCATAAGCCACGTGGGCTTTTCACAAAACACACGTATGTAGTGAAGCTTTCCCTCTAATCTTATATTTATACTACTATTCTCATCACTCAACTGAATGTGCTAAATCATGCATTGCATCTTAGTAATTCATGTTTTCTTGTCGTATAATCAAAATTGAAGTGAATCATTAAACGATCCATTAAAATTATGTGATATAAGAAGAAAAAGATCTATTAATTAATATGAAGCTGCAAAATTGTGAGCTAATGTTATATCTTCCTAAAACATGTTCAAGTTAATCATCTTAACACTTCACATAAAAAATATTAAATAAAAATAAATATATTTAATATCATAAAATATGAAAAACTTTAATATTTTTCTATTTTGCACAACAATTTAAAATGATTTCTGATTTTAACATCTGCAGAATATTAACATTTTTCTTCTACTTCATTTGTTTTATCTTTTTGTTTATAATTCTATATTTCTCTATTTATTATTTATTATCTATTATATTATTTATCACATTTTTTTTCTATCTCTTATTAATTGTATCTAACCATTTTCCACTTTAGAATTATTCACCTACAAAATACATGTATAAAATGCAAACACAGAGAGGTGAAAGCATGTTGATACTTGAGATTATGTTACCTTACCCGTATCAAGATAAAGGACAAGTGTTATCAGTTCCCTGTGTCCTCACAGTTAGCACTTCACAATATCTTTGCATATGAGACAAATGTTATCAGTCTCAAACCAGATCCTTTTGCCTTATTCCCTCTAATCCTAAAAGAAGCACCTATTCCTCTCTTTATCCACTGTTTTCTCCTGTTCTTCCTCCACCTTAATTATTCTATCTTCTTCTGTTATGCTTAACCTTTAAAGGCTCCTTTCTCTCTCTCCCTCCCTCTCTCTCTCTCATTCCTAATTTGATACAAGTTTTCCGTTTTAATGTTCTTTGATTTCACTGCACAAGTAAGTACATGAGATTATTCCAAAAGGTTGTGATTTGAAGAGAAGTTGGTAAAAGAGAGCTATTTCAAAACATGCCTATGTTTGATCTCAATGTTGTTGACAGTAACCATGCTGATGCTCCACCTGAAATATCAGATTCTAGAACCTCCAACTCCTCTGTGTGGAATCCTACAGAGGAAGATTCCTCAAACAACTCTTCTCCCTTCATTTTTGACATATTGAAGAAAGAGAGAGGTGGCTCAGAATTTGATGCCACTGAAAGGGACAAGAAGAAGGAAGAAGAAAACAAAGCACAAGCACAAGAAGGAGGGACAGTCACAAGGACCCTTTTCCCTGTGACTGCTGATAAAGGAGGTAGAGTTTTGCCTGATTTCAAATTGGGGTTGTGGGGGAAAACTCAGTGGCTTAACTTGTCATTTCCAGAACCTGATGGACAAAATGGAATGAAAATCTTGGAGCAGAAGTTACCTCTTGTGAGGAAAAATAGGCGAGGACCAAGGTCTCGCAGCTCACAATACCGGGGTGTTACCTACTACCGTAGGACTGGTAGATGGGAGTCACATATATGGTATGCAATATATGATGCTCAATTTTTACTTCTATATGTCAAGTTTCCATTTAGATTCCTATTATTGAATGCAATCAAAGTTTTAAATTGCTGTCTGTAACTGCAATTAGGCTGGTATCATGGTTTTCAAGGTCTTTGTAAGCATATTGCAGCCACAATTATAGTAACATTTAGTTGAAATTTTCCATAATTAAATTGGAACTGCAATTTAAAACCTTGAATTCAGTACTCCCAATTATTGTCCTTGCTGTTATGAATAAGTTTGGTGGTTTGGACACAATTTATTGATTTTTTGCTTTTATTGTGACTGTGAATGCAGGGATTGTGGGAAGCAGGTGTATTTGGGTGAGTGGATATTTGATTTGGTTGGTGTTGTTATGATTAAATTATTGGTTGGCTGAATTGGCCTAATTTGATTTTTGCTAGGTGGATTTGACACTGCTCAAGCGGCTGCAAGGTGAGGACTATTCCTTTGACTGATACATTGTTTGTCTGCAGCACTTGTTCACAAACTTGATTTTATTATTTTCTTTACAGAGCATATGATAGGGCTGCTATTAAATTTCGGGGAGTGGATGCTGATATAAACTTTAGTTTGAGTGATTATGAGGAGGATTTGAAGCAGGTATTGAAGAAAAAAGTTGGATAACTATTAGTTCTATACTTGTATTTGAATCTTGTGTGTGGACTAAATTCATGATTTTCTTGGGATGTAGATGAGAGGTTTGAGCAAGGAAGAGTTTGTCCTCATACTTCGTCGACAATTTAATGGAATCTCAAGGAAAAGTTCAACATACAGAGGTGCATTACATGGTCAAGGAAAACCACAATTGGGACCATTTATTGGCAAGACGTGAGAATTGCTATTTCAAGCAATAAGCCTTGTTCAAAATTTGGCCATGTCTTATATGCAATGTTTAATGTGACCTACGAGTATGAACAATTCTTGTAAGAGGAGAGTGGTTATGGGCACAATCAGTGAAATACTTACGGAATAATGTTGTATATGTAAAAAATAGGTGGATTGGAGCATAAGGAAGAGATATAGTAATAAAGAAAAAAAAAAGATATATGATACAATAAAAAGAAAGAAATAGAAAAAAAAAAATTAGAATAGGTCTGAATGAAAGTACTATTGAAACGTATCATTATCAGGATTGATACTTAAAGATACAACAATGAAACAACTTCAGCAAGGATTTTGCTGTTTCTTTTAATGAATTTTCAATATATATTGCAATGTTTTTTATTAATTGTGCCTATACACATCGTATTTATGCAAGAATTGCTCATGTTGTGTGAATATGAAAAGAAATTTGCATACGTCACTAGTAGTGGCCTGTTTGGATAATTATATAGCGATTTTGTTATCCTATTTAATTAGGCACTGTCTTTTTTCCCTATCTTATGGATTTGTGTGCCACTGGCAGGCTTATCCAACAGAGAAAGATCCCATGGTTCTTCATTAAGATCTTGAATTTATTATCGTACCATATAGTTACATATGACATACGGAGCTTAATCTAACAGATTTCATTTTATATTTTTGTGTGCAGATTTTATCCCAAGCCATCCATCAAGTGTGATGATGGAGAAAATAATGCCAGTTTTAAGGCCTGTCCCTATAAGGGAGAGATAATTGCAAATTCTAGCATAGGCATTGAAGGTATAAAGCGATGTTGTGGATTATACTTATTTATTTATTTATTTTTCTGCCTTATTACTTACTTTGAGTGATAGAAATTGAAAATATTGTCTCTTTAACAATAGTATAAAGAAGGATAATAATTATCTTAATCATTTACTTATATTTTTTATTTAATAATTGATAATTTTTTAAAATAAAAAATAAAATAAATTTAATAATTTATATTTGAGTATAAATAAATATATGTTATTATTTGTAGAAAAGTTTTTTCTATATAATGAGCGTGCTGTTACTATTGATGCAGATACTTGCCATAATCTTGATTTGAGCCTAGGGATATCTCCATCTTCTAAAAAATTGAAGAATAATGATTATGGAGAAGGGTTTCCCTTTGGATGTATGGCCAGCAAGATGCACGAAGAAAGGGGAACAATGGTACTCCTCTTTGCTTTATTTTTTGTGCAAAAATATTTTTATGGGTAGATATTCACTTGCTTAGGAGCATGTCTGTTTTTATATCCTGTGCTATTTAATAACTTTTTATTAATATTGAATTTTATTAATTTAATTGTTAGTTGAAAATTTTAATTAAGTAGATGAAGTTTATAAGATTTTGCATTTATAAAACCTAGTTGATATTTTATTTCAGCTATTAATTAAAAGTTCAAAATAAAATAATCAAGATTAATAGATAATTCATTTAAATGATATATATATATATATATAATATAATATTTTTAAATAAGATTTTAAATTTAAGTTGTGTGTAAAAAAATATCCACTAAAAAAAGAAAAATCCATTGCACTGGAAAAAATACTCTTTATTTTCCTTGTTGCAATATTATTTTATGGGTAGATATTCACTTCTTTAGGGGCAAGTCTTTATATACCATTTTGTTTAATAACTTTTATTCACCTTTTAATTCAATTCAATTATTTAATTAAGTAAATTAAGTCAATCAAATTTTATACTTTTAGAAATTAGTTAATATTTTATTATATTTCATTAATTCAATTATTAGGTTTTAAATTTAAAATAAGTAAATTCAGAGTGATGAATAATTTATTTAAGTGGTACATATTTGATTTTTAACAAGATTTTGGATTTGAATTGTATATGTAAAAATGCTAGCAGAGAAAATAAACCCCATTGGTACTGGAAATGCTCCTAATTCAAATAAAACTAAATATCACGAAGGATACCTTTAAACTAAAAAATAGATAAACAAGTATTCATCATATTTTACTAATGCATTTTGTATTTTCCTAGCTCTTTATCTATATATATATATATATATATATATATATATATATATATATATATATCAATGTGAGATTAATTTGTACAAATGGACAAGAATATTGAAGATATGTAACTTTACATTTCTAATGTTAAATCATGTATTACTGACAGGAGAAGGCCATGGCAGACAGAATAAAAAATGTTCCTTTGCAAAACTTTTCCAGCTTGGCCTGGCAACTTTGCAGCAATGGCAGCATTGCCTCAGGGCCATTGCAATCAAATGCAGCATCATCAGGATTCGTCTCTAGCTTCTTCATCACTCATACTTCCAATCAGCACACTTATTAATTATGCCAATAATTTTGGCATTGCCTCAACCACATTACCCTTCATTAATTTCCCAGGGTTGCAAGGGCCAGAGTAGCTGAAACCACTAGGAATTCAGCTTATTTACTCTTTGCTTTTTGGAAGGTTGGGTGAGCAGGATTTCATTACCACATATATCTGTAAACTATTGATTTCATCATGTTGTGACTGTATTAAATAACAATGCCAAGCATTGATTACAATGGCCACCAGAAACTTCTACATTCATTGTGATTCAGAATACAATATTGTCTCATATGTGGCAATTAAAGTAAGAGATATTTATTGCAGTATGTATTTATTATTTATTTGATAAATGTGTATCTTAAGGCATTAGTTAAGAAATTACAACTGAATTTTTTTTTCATTGAAGTGATATTAATGGATCTCTATCATGAATTTGAACTGTACCCCAATATGATTTTAATAAAAAATTTACTGATTTTTTTACTAATATTTTAAGAATATTGGTTAGAAAGATTCTTGTATTCAATCTTTTTTATAAGATAAATTTTAAAATATTTCGATGATTTTTATTATAAGATAATTTATAATTTTTATAAATATTTATTATTTTTTCTATTTATCCTTAATAAATAGAAAAGGTGAGAACCTAAATAAAAATTATTGATAGTAAAATTAAAATGAATATGGATGAATTGACAAGTTATATTTTTTAAAAGATTAAAAAAATTAATTAATTTAACCATTTTTACTGAAAAGCGATAATTGTTATTTTTATGTGTATATTGTCACTTAAATTAATTTTTTTTCTCTAATATATCTTTATTATATACATTTTTTATTAGTTTATTTTGACACTTCAGGATGCCTAGGCATCACATGAATTAATCACGAATATATTTATATTAAAAAAAATTGATACACATAAATAGTAATATATAACCTTTTTTAAATGTAAATCATTGATTTATTTTTTGATTTGGTTCACAATTAGTATAAATATTCTCTCTTTTTGTTTTTACAGGATAATTTTGACTAAATTATATTGTCAAAATAACGTGTCATTTTACTAGCTTGATTAGTTGATACCTTGTTGCTCTGTTCCAAAGCTTTGTTCATCCATAATAATTTCAAACCCACGTTCTGAAAGGGGAAAAAAGTGAAAACCTGCTCGGTGTGTATCCTAAACATAATCGGAACAAATGCACCAATTAAAAAGGAAAAAAAAAAATTGAGCCACCAGCTAGATTAAACTCCTGCGTCACTTCCTTCAAGCCACCAACCAATTATTATTACAATGTATATACCCTAAACTTAATATCAGAAACATTTTGTCGTGGGGAACATGTGTTAGAAACTAGTGATTAGCCAGCACTTTTGGTCGTAACATTCATGTAATAATAAGCCCAAATTATCAACAAAAAGAACATCAGAAATTCAAAAAATAAATGGAATTTTTTTCAGAAGAAAAACAAAAGATATTACCAATATAGATGAAAAAAAATATATTAGGGAAAAAGAAAACATGTATATATGTATGGTATAAATGTAAATGAAGTATAGCAAAGCCAAATTAAGATCCTTCATGTTTAAATATGTAATATTCATCAACTTGATTCGACAAAAATATAAATATGATGAAAAAAAATTAAAAATAGATCGTATCTAACAAAATCATGTAAAAGATGAAATATGCATATGAATTAAAATTTTGAAGTCATAACACGTACGTGAAAGATGAAATATGCATATGAATTAAAATTTCAAGACCATTCACAACACCACAATATTCAATTGTAATACCTTGCATCCATCCACAACCAAGACCTGTGGTAATTTATAAAGAACATTAGAATTAAATTTTAATATAACAAGAGTCTAACTTTAAAGAACATAAGGAGATAAATTAACAAGAAACCAAATTCAAAGAAATAACATCCTTAACGTGTATGACTTCAAAACACTTTCTTGAACCAACCAAAAATCTGCATGTAGAGTAAAAATTCACCAAAGCATTGTCAACAAAAATGTTAAATTCTACCAAAGCTTTTATTTGCTTTTAATGTGATCATAAAAGATGAACTCACTAGAAACAAATACTAACAAGTTACATTACTCTTCATTCTTCAATTCCTTATTAGTCTTCAATTCATCCTTCGAATGCACATTCAACTCATCTATTCCATGACAAATAGATGTACTATCTTCTTCTAAAACTCACAAGTCATAATCAATAAAAATGTAATTAGATAAATAATTCCAACATAATTATTAAAATTAAATAAAAATATAAAAATCATGTAAATTTTATCTATAGAATTCAAAACAAAATCATGTAACCAATTTCTAGTACAAATGAGCATCTGAACATTATCGAGAAGGATGGAACTTTGATATTTAGTAAGCATACATCCACCAATGTTAAATGCAGATTTCGATGCCACTATAGTGATTGGAATACTTAACACATCACGTGCCATGATAAAAAGCATGGAAAACCTCTTCTCATTGGTTTTCCAATAACCCAACATATCTAAATCTTCATTATCTTCGTAATCAAAGGGTTTATCTTCTAGATAAATATCTAATGCACTTTTTCCAATATTAGATTAGTTTGATTTTGGAACCTTTTGAACTCCTACAAACATAATATATAAATTAGCTAAATAAAAAATAATTACAATATTAAACTAATTACTAAGCATTAAAAAATACCTTAAAAACTTTCTATCTCTTATTCTTACTTCCTTCTTCATTTGACTTATCCAAAATATTAGAATCACTGAATGATTAAGATTCACCAAATGGTGCTTTGAAACAACATATATATTCTTCGTAAATCTTCTCAATTTTTTCTCTCACATTTTTAACCTTATTTCAAAATTTGATTCTTCAATCTTAGTATAACAAAAGAGGATAAATTCAAGTTTCAAACGTGGATCAAGAATGACTCCAAAAGCTAATACCACACTATACTCTTTCCAGTACTTGTCAAATTTTCTTTTCATGCTTATGATGATTTCCTTTATCACCTCATCATCATTAACAAGTTTTCATTTAGCATACTCTCAATCTTCCACACTTGCAAAAAATATAAGTTTGAAGTTGGATAAGACGATCCTAATATCATGTTTGTGGTATCATAAAATGGTTCTAGAAACTCACATTTTTTCTCCCCTTCTCCATTCTTCACCTGATGGACAATTTTTATAATTTGTATCTGTCACCCTTAGAATATCAAATACTTTTTCATATTTCAATGCACTTTCAAGCATTAGATATGTTGAATTCCACCTAGTTGATACATCCAACCTCAAACTAATATTACTATTGATTCTGCTTCTTGCATGTAAACTTTAAATTTAATCATCCTCTCGTCTGAGTCCCTCACATACTTAACACTCTCTAATTTTATAAAGTTCTTCATTGGCTACTTTCAATTCCTCTTGAACAATCAGATTAAGAATATGAGCAGAGTATCAAACATAAAAAATCACCATGACACAACAAGCTATTATGCAAACAAAGATGGGCTTTTAAAATCTCTTGCATATTATCATTGGTAGAAGCATTGTCTAAAGTGATAGAAAATAACTTTTTGTCAATTTCCTAATATTTCAAACAATCAAATAAGATAGCTTCTAATTCAAATCCAATGTGAGGAGGTTTGAATCGATAAAAGTTAAAAATTTTACTAATCAATCTCTTGGTATCATCCATAAAGTGTGTAGTCTGCAAATATATCCCTCAGTGGTAGAGGTTATCCATACATCAGAGGTTAAACATACTCTATTAGGGATTGTAGACAAAGTATGCTTAGTTTATCCATCTCTCTTATATAAACTTTTTTAATATCTAACACAACAGTGTTCCTTGACATTTTGGATTTAGATACTTTATCCATTTTCTGACCATGTCATATTCAACAAAATTGAAAGGTAGATCATGCTTAGTTATAACTCTAGCAACAAGGTCACGATGGATCTTTTGATTAATTTTCCTATTGATTGACTTTTGGTTAGACACAATATCATCCATATTTGATTTGATTTGATTTTGAAAACTCTTTATAACCAGAAATATGGTGATTAAGTATGAAGTCCTATAATGCATTTTGGTCTTGAGATTTTTACCAATTACAAAATATTTACCATAATAATTGCATGCATCCTTATCATAACCATCCTTATATTTTCTAAGTTTTGAAAAAAATTTCCATACAGATGAAGTTTCTTTCTTGGTTGACTCATTTTAGAAAAAGTAGGTAAAGTTACAAAAACCACTTCATCTTCTACATTCTGATTCATAAATGTCATACTAGAAATTTATAAATAAAAATAAATTTTCAAGGATCAAAAGAAATCAACAAATGGTAATAAAAGTAACAAGAAATAAACATGATGCTAAAAATAAATATATCACTCAAATTTTCTAACAAATATAGCCAATCAAACATATATTCTTCAAGTTATATTAACTAATTAAACCAAACAAGTTATGATCTATATCCAAGTTGAAGAGAAGAAAAGAAAATTTTTTCAAAAATAAAAGGAAAGAAGAAAAAGGTAAAGAGGTTTATATTGCCGACAAGAACAATACCTATGGTAATTTATCAAAGTCAAAATACCAATTTCCAGAACCAATGCTCCCAACAAGCTTGCATGGATCAATGATTTTCTTAAGTATGTTTATATCTAATAAACCGTTCCTACTAGTAATGTCTTGTTAAAAGGTTGATTTTATTCTCGTTAGTAAAATAAAAATTAAACAATAAATATTGTACTTGACCATATGTTTACACTTTCACATTCCCCACGTACTTCCATATAAAGGCATGTGTGGCAGTCTTAGAGAATTTTTGAAAAGATGTTAAATTTAGGTAACTATAGGTTGGTTGAAGGTGAAGGTAATGTGTATGGTAGAAGTTTTAGGAGAAAAAGGGGTTGTTCAATGAGTAAAGATATAAATAGGTTGAGTTAAAATAACTTGTATACAGTTTAATCCTATCTAAGTTTTAAATTTAAGGTTAATTTTAACCAATTTATCATATTATAATTACTGAAATACACCCATACACACAACAGATATAAGAGAGAAAAAGATGCTACTTCACTGGATTATTACACAAAACATCGTGAACTTACGAGACTTTTACAGACTAACTATAATAATTAAATATAAAGAAACTACGACCAATATTGTTTAGTGGTGTCCCTCAATCTATTTATGTATTTCCAACAATGTCAAATTTTGTTTTTACAATTGGAAATAAATAATGGCCACAAAACCAAACTTTTAATGGTATTAGACTTAATTATTTCAACATTTCAATCTTTACCCATGTTTGGAAACCCACTAAAATCACTAAATCACATTTGCAGGAATTGATTTAAAATCATGACTACCCAATTAGGATGTATGAAATCAAGTTTTGAAGGGTGTATATAGTAACAAAAAAGAACTTTGTAACTCTTTTATAAAATAAAAAATAAATCACATCTATTTAACTTAATTTTCAATGATATTGTAACCATGTTTCGAATTATAAGACATATATTGGTGAATTTTGCTTTTAATTTCATATTACACAATCCAATTTACAAAGTAGCAATGAGGCTAGGATGCAATTTCGTCCAATAGATTTTTCCTACCAAGTAAGTACGTTTTTGTATTTTTTTTCAAATCTTACTCATTCTCTCTTGTTAGACAAACACCATATATTTATAGCATATGGATTCACTTACCCACATTCGGACTTTCCTACTCTCTTTCACTCACTAGACACATAAAGCTCACAAATTTATCCACAACCAAATCAGTAAACACAACCAAAGGAAAAGATGAACCATAAAGAACTTGCAAAAATGCTATGATTTTGCTTTCGAAAGAAAGAAATGAGACCTTAAAGAAGAACTTCACTTCTTGCCATGATGGAGCGCGTGGTGATTCTTTTTAATTTCAACATTTATGAAGGAATTAGGAAGGTTTAAAATTAACAATGAAATTGAAAATAGGATTCTTCAATTCTAAAGCTTAATGCTTTATATTTGATTTTCAACGGTCTGTAATTTGGATCTAAAAACCTGAAATGAAATTCAATATTTCAGGGTTAGGGTTGATCCATGGATTTCCCTACTAGATCCATTATTTTTAAGGTCATTTTATCAGAGATATTTTAGTTATTTTGTTTTATCTACAAGTTAAGGCTGGATAGGATATAAAAAGGGCTAGATAGGGCTAGCCCTAGTGCCAAAGCCCAATTTCACAGCTTTAAAGATAGAAAGCGATTGTTGGATAACAAACAAATGGAGGTAAAGAAATAGTAACTATTAACTAGAAGAATATCCAATAACACTAATAATATCAACAATCCTAGAAGAGGAAAATAAAAAATATGTTTAATAAGAGAGACCAACAAAGAGAACAAATGCAGGAGCTAATGTCATTTTTAGCTTTGGACATAATTAACAACAATTTTTGTCTTTTGGATCTCAATTATGGATAAAGAAAGAAAATAATAGTATGTTATTAGCCACATGGAACTCTATTAAATATATTTTTAGGTTTATTACTTTAACATATCTTCTCTCTTTTCCTTCTTTCCTAATCCTGAACCTATACTAATTCTTTAACTCATGATTCTAAAGTCTTCTTAATAAAATATCAACCTACATATTTTAATATTTTCAATGATGGCAACCTATAGCACCGTATCATTTAAAAGTGATAATGCATTGCAATGAAATCATTTAGTTAAGAATTGATGATTTATATAGTTGAATTTGGATTTTAAAATTCTTTCATTGTTAGGTATAAGGCTTACTTTTTATATGGAGATAAGTTCAAATATGTTAGCTTACTTCATATCTCATTTGTTTAAATTAAGAAGGATTTTAAAAAAAATAAGGGAGAGGAAAAATATAGAGATAAAAAAAAAGTAATCTTAAGAGAGAGGGAGAAAAGAAATCTCTTTTCAATTTGAAGTATTTTTATCTATTTGATTCTCTTTTGTAAGCATTGTTTCTTGTTGCGTTGGTTTATTGTATGCACGATTTATATAGTTGTTTGAGACTTTCTTGTACTCTTAGTTTAATCATAGTGGAGTTATTTATTTTGTTTGGACTATACATTATTTTTCCTTCACGTTAAGAAATTTTTTCACTAAATAATTTTGGTGCCTATTATTTATTTTTACTATTACAGTTGTTGCTCTATATTTATTATTACTTCTCAAGGTTATTGTAAGTTTAAAAAATATATATTTTTGTTGTGTTTATCATACGTTTATTGTGTCTCTGTCATTATATTATTATTTCTCCCATCAAAGTGGTATTGTAGCTTTTTGGTTATTGGGATATTTACTTGCTTGAACGATGGAAATAAATACAAATAGGATGGTTAGTTTGAACGACTCAAATTAACACTTATGGAAGGGTAAAATGAAAGATTTTATCTTCGTGAAGAAAATGCACCTTCCTGTCTTTACTACTCATAAGTCAAATTCTATATATAATGAAGAATGGGATTTTGAGCATTAACAAGTATGTGGTTTTATTTGAAATTTTATAGATGATAATGTTTATAATCATATTGCAAATGAAACACATGCTACAATTTTGTGGGAGAAGATTGATCATTTTTATGCATCTAAGACAAGGAATAATAAATTGTATTTGTTGAATTGCATTGTAAGTTTGAAGTATAAAGGAGAAAATTCTATTTCAGATCACTTAAATGAATTTCAATCTCTCCTTGATCAAATGTTAGGAATGGGTATAGGTTTCATGATGAGATTTTGGTACTGTTGTTATTGAATTTCCTACTTAAGTCATGGAAGACATTTAAGGTTTCCATTACCAACTCAGCCCCTATTAGTGTTGTCTCTTTGCAAATGGTAAAGGATGATGTTCTTAATGAAGAGATAAAAAGGAAAGTACATGGTTCTTAATCTTAACTTAAGATGATTATCATTGAAAATAGGGGGAGAAGTAAAAAAAAATTAAAGTGTGATAGAGAAAAAAGCATAAGTAAGTCCAAATCCAGGTACAAGAATATGGAGTGTCATTACTATCACAAAATAGGACACATAGAAAAGAATTGTTTTAGTGAAATAAGGAGAACAAAGGCAAGAATGGGAAGCCAAAAGTGAAGGATGATGATGATGATTGTGTTACTATTGTCACTTGTGATGATCTCATTCTTCTTTGTGGTTATGATTTAGTTAACCTTGTATCAGATGAGAGCATATGGATAATTGATAATGGTGCTACATTGCATGTTACACAAAGGAAAGAGTTCTTTACCTCTTACACTTCTAATGGTTTTAAAGTGCTAAAGATAGATATTGATGGTGTGTAAGGTTATTGGTGTTGACGTTTGCTTGCAAACCAACATGGGAATGCAGTTGTTGTTGAGAGAGCTTAAACATGCTCCATATTTCCATTTTAATTGGATCTCTGTGCAGATTCTTGGTGATTATGGGGTTATGAAAACCACTTTGGTTTTGGAAAATGGAAACTTGCCAAAGGTAATTTGGTTATGGCTAGAAAGGATAAAATTTCTCAATTGTATTGGATAAAAGATTTGGTTGCTGAAGACAATGTGAATACCATGGATATGGAGACATCTTTGTGGCATCAAAGGCTTAGTCATATCAGCGAAAAAAGGCTTAATTGTTTAGCTAAAAAGGATGTGCTTCCAAGATTGAAGAATACAAAGTTGGAGAAGTGTTCTTATTGCATGGCTGAAAAGTAGACTAGAGTATCCATTAAGAAGCATCCACCCTCAAGGAAGTCAGTGTTACTTGAATTGATGCATTCAGATATTTGTGACCCATTAAAGGTAAATTCATATGGTTGTGCACTTTAATTTGTTACCTTTATTGATGTTTTTTTTAGGAAGCTTTGGTATATGCTTTGAAAGCAAAAGACCAAGTGCTTGAGAAATTCAAACAATTTCAGCCTTTGGTTGAGAGATAGTTGTAAACACTCAATTATGTCCGAGACCCCCAATTGTTAAAATTAATCAAGAAATCGATACTAAATTAAATAATAAATAAATAAGCAAAAACAAATAAAAGGAAAGGCTGGAAAAAATAGAAAAATAGATAAAAGCAGAAAAATAACTAAAGATAAATAAATAAACAAATTAAAAAAGAAGAAGAAATGGAAAATAATGAAAATTCTGAAAAAGAAAAATAAATAAAGATTAATAAAATAAAAAATAAAGATATATAAAATAAAAATAAAAATAAATAGAATTTGAAAATAAAAACAGAATTAATATAAAAACTGGAAAAAGAAAAATAATATAATTAAAAAATATATATAAAATAAAATAAAATAAAAGAATATGAAAAAAAAGAATAAAAAAAAACTAAAAGGCAAAACAGAATAACAGAAAAGAAAAAAGAAAGGGAGGAAAAGAAAACGAAAGAATGAAAAAAACAGCTATAAATAAAAGAAAGGAAGCAATTTGGCAGGGGATGCTCATTTTGAAAATTTTGGAAAAAGGTAGCAAAAGGCTCTCCTCTCTTGGCCTCTCCTGACTTTCCTTAAAAACTCTTCTCTGCTAACACCTACAAGGGAAGTTCTCCGGATTGAGGGTGGCTATTTTCTCCGATCAAGAGTGGTATTCTTGGAGCAAGAAGAAACTTGAAGATCTAGAAGTGTGTTGCGGGAGGTCACAGTATTTTCGTGCGAATTGCCAAGTAAGATCCACGACCATGCATGATAGAAATATACTAAACGAATATTCAGGTTTACGCTTATGTTCACTAGCATTGGTTCAATTATGCAATTAGAATTGAGGATAGGTTACTATTATTCCATATTAGTGTTTTTATTTGCCTCGGCTGGAGAATTATGTTTGTAACTCCGTTGTTAAAATATGAACCGAATCATTGAAAGAACACGCTCCGGAGGTGGATAAAATTCTGAAACTAATAGGAGACATAGTTATTCAGCTCTATTCTACAGTTATGTGGATCTTGATATTCTTGTAGTGTCAAGTTTGTACTTATAGCGGATGAGATAAAAGCTTTCTTGTTATGATGCTCTCTCTTAAGAATCTTCCATTGGTTTGTCAAGACTTACATCACTGACTAAACTTCTGATTCGAAGTGATCATGAACTTTAGAAAGGTCGCAGTAGTGATATTTGAGGATTGCTCTGTTTCGTTATGAATTTTGCTTAATTGTCAAGGATTTAAAGGACATGAATCAGAACCTTAGTCAATGGTCCTCTCGATGGATGATAGGTGTTTCCTACAGAGGCTTGTTAAACCTGTGTGCATATAGTATCTGTTGCTCGACATTCATAGAGCCTCCCTGATTGTTACCTGAATACTGCCCATGGCCAGTTTCGATGGTTCAGGATCAAAATCAACAGGGAGATGCAACAACTTCAAATCTTCAATGGGAAGAGTGACAACTTCCAAGGAAACACGAGCATGTTATATGTTGCAGATTTTCAAGGAGGCAATGGATTTCGTTTGAGAATTTCGTAGCTGTCTAAGGGATCCAAGCTACCCCTGCTATTTTCCTTGAATGATCTAGTTATTGTCATCATGCAGAAGTGGCTGGTGGAGTTCAGGTACAATCAGTTCGGGCACGAAGGTATTGTGAGCCAATAATGGTTATTCGTCCATGCTTTTACCACTCCTGAAGGCGTAATAATTCGTAAAAAAAAAAAATGCGCCTCAACCATTGACATGATAGCAAATAGAGGTGGAGTCAAGTGGAATATAGTGGGGGAAGCCTTATCGAGCATTCATTGGCCAACTGCACACTGATTCACAATGTATATGTCTGGGATCTGATCGTCTTCAAACATCCATGTCGTCTATGTTGCTAGCTTTGCTTAGAGGGGTTGTACGGCTCCTGGGAATAGATGTGTACATGCTATGCATGGCCTTTCTCCCATTGGATTTTTGCTAAAGAAGAAAAGTTACCTCTGATACATTCATGCCAAGCAATGACATGGATTACCCTAGATGCGGAATCAGCATACTCGAACTAATTCTACAGGTACTCATGTGATGCTCCAAACTGTTTTAGTGAGTGGGCGGTCCCTGCACATGGTCGTAGAAAGTCCTCAAATCAGGGCATAGTGAGAAAACTTAGGCCATATTCTCCAATTAAAGAAAGATTATGCAACCTCCGTGTGATCGAGCAACAAGCTTTGAAGTTGATTCAGAGGGAATTGAGGCTGATCTGATCATGGAATTCAATATTGGAAATTGAGGTATGAGTATGAAGGAATACCATCATAGTTAACTCCTGTTGGTGTGGGGGTGAGTATAGTGGACCCTTCAAAGAGCCTCCACTTATGATTGCCAACACTGTTGATTACTTAATCGACTATGTCTCCTGTTCTGCTATGTTGACTTATGAAGCACCAGAGACTCACGATCGCAGGAACTACGCTGAGGCCAAATAGTTTTAGCTCTTGAGAACACAGTAGCCATTCTGCTTGCATGGGAAGGCAGGAGTCGTAATGAAGGGACCAGATGGTAGTCCCCATCTTAGAATTTAGAGATGAGATCCACCAAGATGGAGAAAAATAAGCAAAATAAGTTAACATAAGCACTTAGAAATTTTGAACGGAAAACTATACCACTTGGTGAAGTTTAAGAGAAAAGATTTTTTTTTTTTTTTTATGGAGAAAGCACTCCCTTGATAACCTAGGTTATGAGCTTTCACAATAAAAAAGGAGGAATTGTTTTTTTTTATATATGTTTATATGTTTAAGATTCAAAGTTGGAAACTTAAACTTAGTAATTTTTTGGTTAGAGGAAAGGTAAAAAATTAGAGTTTCAAGTGGATGATTTGTACTGAGTGTTTTGAGTGAGTTTTTGTGAAGTAAAATGATGGTTATTACCATGATAACCAATTCGGACACTTAAGGTTAAAAATAGGAAATTTATTGTTAATTTTCACCTAATATGAATAAATCAAATTATGATGTATCAGTTCATGTGACCTAACCATGGTTATATTTTCTCTCTTTTCCTTTTATTTTTTATTTTTTATTTAGTGCATTAAGTATATGCTTACTCATCAACTTATCTTCTTGGAATTAGTACCCATTTATGATGAGTCTTATCACTTGTCAAATCACTTAGAAAAATATGCTTTCAAATAAACACGGAATGTTGGCCTTTGCTAGTAATTTTTGTCCTGCTTAGTTTATCTTTGTATGACTATAGGCATTTTGATAATTATTAGAAGTTCTCTAATAAGATCTCTAAACATCCCCCTTAAGGTTTCTACCCTCTATTTAGTTATACCCAGTTTGTTCCGAAGCTGCTCACTTGGATCTATTGACAATTTGGTAATTATAAAAAAATATAAATTTTTTATTAGATCTCTAAAATTTCACCTTGAGGTTTCTATCCTTTATTTACCACTCGTTTTATCTTGGTGTCATTTTTGTAATTATTGAGAAGTTATAAATTTCTTAGAGATTTCTAAACTTCTACCCTAAGGTTCTTATCCTTTATTTGTTGTCATTTTTATCTTAAGGGTATTTTTGTTATTTATCTAGGAATCTCCAATTTTGCTGGGATCTCTAAGTTTTTTTATTTTATTTCTACTTCAAGTTTTAATTTAGAAATATCAATTTATAATTCATAAAATTAATAAAAAAAATTTCAAAGTGTTACATTATCAACCTTTTCTAAAAGTTTGGTTATTCAAATTCATAAAAACTCTTAATTCGTGCTTCAACTCAAATTTATTCTAAATTAATTATATCATACTCGTGATTGAATAAGAAATTTGAATAATAGATCACATTCAATATAATATTAATTGGCTATTTATTCTTATCAAATTATTAAATCTTTTATTTTATTTTTCTATTATTTATCATTTTGTATTAACCTATATTGTAAATATTGGATCACCTACTTAGTTCTTATCATCTCTACAAAAGTTCTGCCAAGAACTTATGATATTCTTGTGCAATATTTATTTCTTATGTATAGGATTATTTACATATTAAAAAATGGATACTTATCCTACTTTGTAAAAATAATTGTTTCTAAATTTATTATTCTATTTATTTAACATATTATTTTAAAAAAATACACATTAAATATTAAAAAAATAAAAAATATTATTTATTCATTGATCTTATAAAATAATAAATAAATAAATAAATAAAATAAAAATATTAAAATTTTAGATAAAAAAAAGAATATCATATAAAACAAAGCTAACAATTCCATTAGTAACAATAAAAAACTAAGACAAAGTAGATATAAACTAATTTAGACAACTTTAAAAATGGTTTTTAATTTTTTGTTTTAAAATTTTAAAAGTTAAATCCAGTTTTAATTTTAAATTTTGAATTATAGTTTTAAATTTTTAAAAAATTGTTGCAAAATGAATGAACTCAATTTATTCCAACCTTTCATTATGAATTTATTAAAATAATTATTAATTAAAATTAAATAAAATAGAATTTTTTAAAATAATAATAAATTTCAAAAAATAAAAATTAATAATAATAATAATAATAATAATAATATTATTATTATTATTATTATTATTATTATTATTATTATTGTGATGATAATGATTAAGGTGTAATGATGATGATAGATGTAATTGTTATAATAATGATGGAGTGGAGGTGGTGATAGTAATAGTGGTGATAAATTGAAGGTGGTTGTAGGATGATGATGATGATGATGATAGTAGTGGTAGAGTGAAGATAATAGTTGTAATGATGATGATGATAGTATTACATTGGAAAAGATAATTTAAAGTTTAGAATAAATTTTTTAAATTAAAAATAAGTATTAAAAAACCTTTTTTTATTTGAATAATTGATTAAAACTTTAAAAATATGTAAAAATTTAATTTATAACTATTTTAATCAAATAAATTTTATTTTTAAATTTAATTTAAAAATAAAAAAAATAAAAATTTGCAAACAACCGAACAACATTTTAATTGTGATAAGATAATTTCACATATTTTTATTAATTTATAATTTCAAATTTTATAAAATCAAAACAAATTATAATGAAGGTTTTTATTAAATTTATAATCCATATAGTGATTAATATATATATATATATATATATATATTAAAATGCTGTTATATTTTTATTTTATGTTTAATTACATTTTTTTCTTTTATTTTAGCTTATGTATGATATTAATTTTTTTTATTTTAATTGATTATATTTTTTTTTATTTTCTAATTGATAACAAATTTTTTTTCTGAAAGTAAATAGATCCTAAATATTGCATCATAATTGATGAAAGTATAAAAAAATATAATATGATATTAATTTGTGAATATTATTAATGAAAAATGTATCAAATAGAAAAAATTAAATATATTTTTAATTCCTTTAAAATACTTAAATTTTAATTTTGATTCCTCAATTTTAAAATTTTTTGTTTAAATTTTTTATATTTTAAAATATTATAATTTTAATTTCTGCTATTAATTTAACAAATTAAGTTAAATTAATTATTATTAAAATAAATTTTAATTATTTTATAAAATATCTTAATTATAATTCTATAATCATGATTAATATATTTTAATTTAATATAATTTAAATTAATATCAAGAATCATAATTTAGGTATTTTAAAAAATAAGAAATTTAAATCAAAGAATTTAAATTTGAAAAATAAAAATAAAAATTTAAATATTTTTAAAAAATTAAAAATATATTTAACCTAATTAAAAACTATTATTATTAGAACTTCAAAAATCATTTTTATACTTTTTTTTATTTTTATTTAAATATTTTTATATTTTTCTTGCCAATATATTTTATCTATGGTTATGCTATATTTTTCTTTAATTTTTGTTAATTATCAAATAAAATTTAGAACACTGAAAGATTTAATTTAGTAATTAAAAAAATTAAATATAAAAAATTAAAATTATACATAATTAAAGTAAAGGAATTAGCAATATAACTTAAGGAAGCTTTAGTTTTAAAATAAATTTTTTAAGAAAAGAAATGATAAAATCAAAGGGTAACGGGCAAAATTAATGAGGTATTGGTTGAAGTAATATATATATATATATATATATATATATAATTTTAAAATAAATTTTAATTTATATTATGTATATAAAATTTTTTTACTATGAAAGTTAGATCTTTTATATTGTAAACATTTTTAATTTAAATAAAATTATTTTAAAAAATGATATATTGAAATAAATAATTTAATTAAACACTTATATAATAAATTTTTATTATATAAAAATTTATAACATAAACTTGATCATAAAACTTATTATAATAAATTAAAATTTATTCTCATAAATTATATTAAAAAAATATATTAAAATTGATTAAATTAATGACAAATAACTTGTAATATTTATATATTATTTTTACAAATTCTTTCATAATCTCCAAAAAAAGGTGTTTCACATGTGAAATAGTTATGTTAGTTTTCTTTTTTTTTTTTTACTGCAATTTTCTTTGATACTTGAGGGAGGGGCAAATGCTCGTCAAACAATTCTCTGCGGAAAACCATAAAACACCAAAATTGTAGATAATTAATAAATAAAAAGGGTTGGTTTAGTTGTTGAAGGGTTTTTCCTGGGCATCCCTGTGTTTGTGACTGAAACCAAAAAAAGATGTGGCGCACCTTAGACAGCAGCACCCACCTCACCCTCAAAACCTTGCGCCTTCGTTCCTTCCTCTTCTCTTCTTCTTCCTCTTGTACACTCACCAACATTTATTGCTCCTCTTCTTTCACCACTTTCACCACAATCATCACTCCCTCACATTCTCACTCTTTTCTACCCCTTCCTCCCTCAAGCACCCACGTTTCCTTCACTAACAATAACACGCGCCACTTCGGCTCCACTTTTGGCTCCTCCGTTCTACGCTGCGTTTCTTCCCTTCCCACCCTCGACTGGAACGACACCGTTTCGTGCTCTGAGGTCGACGTTGAAGGCAGTGATGGTGATGGAACCGTCGACCATGACACCAAGCCTTCTATTCCTGTTAGAGCATTCTTCTTCTCTACTAGGTATTTATTATTACGTATCCCGCTTGTTTTTTTTCCATACCTTTTTAATTTTGTTTTACATGAAGCGATTTTGAGCATGTTTCATTTTTTTAGTTTGAAATTGAGAAACTAGGAAAGTGGGTATAGGAAGGGAAGGGATGGGATGGTGAATGAGGTTGGAACCTTTCTTCGAAATTTTAATTTCGGGGTCTGTTTTCTATTTCTTTTTCTTGTACTATCATTATTATTTTTTATAAAACAATTTCACTTTTTTTGGTGCAAGAAAAACGAAGAAAGGGTTTTACTAAACGCGGGAACTCTTTGGATCATGTTGAATTTATAGACACATTTTAGGGTTTAGGGTTTTAGTGTGTAAATGGTTGGTCTATGTTAGATAATGAACTGATGTTTTAGAGTTTAACTGGGGACAAATTATCCGTATACTTAACTCGTGTTTCTTTTGAATGCATTATTACATGTTTTTGTTATATTCATAAGCATTTTCATACATAATTTAGTGAATGGTGATAGCCTCAAAGCACTCATATGGCTTATGGCGAGCCTACACACTACTACTTCTTACCAAGTTGAATCTTTTAAACTAGTCATAAGTATTAGTTCCAAGGATTTAAATAGCTGGCTGCGTCAGCCTGCAGTGGCTTGCAATGATCCCTATCTATGTGACTGATTGTAATTTAAAACCTTGATTACTGTAGTTATCAATAGCATGGTTTAGCTGTATAGTGGGGCAAGCAGCCATGGGCCATTAAAAAGTTTGAGTTGCCGTGCCTTTTTGAATAGCGGTTGTAGTGGTGCTAGAGTGAAAGTTTTAAATGAAAACCCATCTTTCCCTCAAAATAGCATTGCCTTGCGTGATTTTTTTTTTCGAGCAATGTTATATCTGATAGGTACAGAGATCAGAATAGGACACAAAAACAAGAATTTTGGTTGCTCTAGGCAGAACCCTAGCTCCTTAATTCAGTATTAGTATGATACTGAACTAAAATGGGTAAGATTCTCTGAATACAAGCACCAATTCTCTGGGACAATTCGAGAGTTCCTAGCACCTCTCCTCCAACACGATGAATCACTCATCTCTATTTTCTGTTACATTTCCTATTTATAATGTCCTCTCTAACTACCCATGATCCAACCAGCTATGAACAGTATCTAACCACCCAACTAACTAGTTACAATTGATTTGCGATATATTTCCCTGTTATCACCTTTATGCCTCCTACGATACATCCTCATGTTAGGTCTATCAATACCCCTTTAAGAGTCCCCTTGTCCTAAAGGTGAGAATCCGGGAAAGCTTCTTAAGCCTTTGCAGCAGATTCCCAGTTACTTTCAAAGGAAGGCAGTTGCTTCCATTTAACGATTACTTCCAAATCTCCTGTAGGACTTTCCCTTATGTCTAACAATTTCTCCAGTTGCATCTCCAACTCCAAGTTTGTCCGTAAATGCTGGAAGTAGGGACTAAGGTTGAGAATGAGGACCTACAGCCATTTTAAGCAAGGAAACATGAAAGACAGCGTGTAGTTTGCTGTTCTCTGGCAGCTGTAATTTGTATGTGACCTGTCCAATTCTTTCTAGGATTGGGAAAGGACTGTAGAAATGGGGACTTAGCTTCTCATTTATGCACTTTTGCTAGTGACTTCAGTTGATATGGTTGTAACTTCAAACACACTAAATCTCCCACCTTATATCTACCTCTCTATGTTTCTTGTCTGCTTGGCTTAGGCTTTTCATCCTATCCCTTGCCTTTACTGGATTATCTTTCAATTCCAGCAGGATTGCATCTCTTTCTGCAGTCAATCTTAACTTTTTCCAAACATCCGAGGGAATTGCTGTGCCTTTGAGAAGTATTGGTAGGTCACGACCATATAAGGCCTTGAAGGGGGTCATCCTAGTAGCAATAATATAATTAGCATTGTACCAGAATTCTGCCCAGGCTAACCAAGAGGGCCACTACTTGGACAGAGGTCCTGTCAAACACCTCAAATAAGAATCGAGCACCTATTTGTATCTTCTGTTTGTCCATCTGACTGTAGATGGTATACTGAGCTTAGTTTGAGCTTTGTTCCTGCTAATTCAAAAAATTCCCAGAAGAAGTTGCTTAGGAAAATGGAATCTCTATCAGAAATAATGGATGAGGGAAACCTGTTCAGCCTAACCACCTCCTTAAAAAATATTTTTGCTACATTCTTAGCTATAAAAGGATGGCTCATAGTTAGGAAATGAACATTTTTTCTCAATCGGTCTACCACCACTAAGATGGTATCCATTCCTTTTTTGCTTTTGGAAGACCACCAATAAAGTCCATTGACAACTTGGTCCAAACTTGAGAGGGAGTTGGCAGTGGCTGCAATAACCCTACTGGTGATAGTGCATCATATTATTCCTTTGGCAAATCTCATACTCTGTTCTGAACTTGTGAATGCCATGTTTCATTGCTTCCCAGTACAGAATAAAGGCTATTTGTTTGTAGGCTCTGAAGTACCGGAAGTGACAACCCATGGGAGAGCAGTAAAATTTTGCCTAGAATTCAGGTTCAGGGATCTTCGTGGATTTTTGCCTAGAATTCAGGTTCAGGGATCTTCGTGGATTCTTGGGAAAGTACTAACTACTCCTTGTAATACAATCAATTCCCTTGTCTTTTATACCCAAGATGTCAATCCAGCTTTGTTAACAAGTCCTCCATTATTTTTTTAAATTTCCTATCATTTGTTACTTCCTTAGCCCAATCTTGCACCTCATTACACTGTAATACTGATAGAGCAAAGAAGATCATCGTCGTAATCAGCCACGCCATTGTCCCTTCTTGACTTATCTTTTATGTTAAAATCCAGCCCAATTAATTTTGAAGCCCATTTTTACTGTTCTTCATTAACCAGCCTCTGGTCAGTAAGGAATTTAAGGCTTTTTTGCATCAGTGTTGATAGTGAAATGCGTCCCTAATAAATAATGATGCCACTTCTTTACTGCAAAGACCATGACCATTGATTCTCTTTGGTAAACCGATTTAGTTTGTGCCTTTTCAGATAACCCCCAGCTAAGGAAAACTATGGGTTTACTTCCTTGAGAGAGGACTGCACCTATACCTTTACTGGATATGTCAGTCTCTACTTTGAAGGGTTTATTGATGTCAGGAGTTGCTAAGATGGGCAGCTTCAGCGTTGCAAATTTGAGCTTTTCAAAGGCCTGCTGTGCTTCTTTACTCCAATTAAATCCTTCTTTCTTCAAAAATTGAGTCAAGGGTGTGGTTAGAATCCCATACCCCCCTAGAAATCTGCTGTAATATCCTGTGAGGCCTAAAAATCCTCACATTCCTCTTGCATCCTTCGGGACTAGCCACTTGGCTACAACTTCAAGCTTTTTAGGGTCAGCCGAAACCCCCTGACTGAACAATGTACCAAAGATACTCTTAATGGGACTGGCCAAAGGAACATTTCTTCTTGTTTACTAACAGGACATGTTCTGTTAGAATTTGTAGCACTTGTATGAGGTGCTGTACATGTGAAGATAAATCTGGGTTGTACACCAGGATATTGTCAAAGAATACTAAATCACTAAAACAAACCTTATGAGAAATGGCTTCAGTGCCACATTAGTTAAGGCTTGAAATGTGGAAGGATTGGATTTTAGGCCTGGTAGTCCATGCAAAATCTCCACTCCTTGTCTTTCCTTTTCACCAAAATGATCGGACTAGCATAAAGCGGATACTATTTCTTATGATCCCTACTTCCAGCCTTTTGTTGACCAGCTTCTCTATCTCGGTTTCCTATCCATGAGAATAGTGATAAGGCCTAAAGTTTGGTATATTAGCTCCTTTTAAATTAATAACATGATCTAGCCTTCTTTCAGGTGGTAGTCCTTTTGGCTTCTTAAAGATATCCTCATATTGCACTATTAAGCTCTTAATATCTTTCGGAATAGCTACTGCTGCCTCTTTTTCTTCCAAACATTCTATCATAAATCCTTCCCTTCATGGTTTTGCTCCTTTATCATGGATTTCAACGGAACTTCTTTGCTAAGCACAGGATCTCCTTTCAAAACTGCTCCTTCTCTTCCAATCGTGGAAGTTAACAATTTAAAATCAACTTCCATCCCCCCTAAGCCCTCTAACCATTCTAACCCTATTTCAATATTAGTCACCTTCAGTTTTAAGACTAAAATCTTGAGATACCTTCAAACCTTGTAGTTATAATTCTAGTTGTTTACATTTCTCGTGATATGATTCACCCTTCACATAATGAATTGGAATGCGGCAACATTAATTGGAACATCTTGAGAATTAAGATAGGATAGAGTAGAGGAGCACGATACGAATTGTGACCTTCATAGAAAGTACCGAAATTATCAAAGAGGAACATGACCTTACCCCAACTTGCTTGAAGAACCAACGTTAACAAAAGTAATTTTTTGACCAAGAAACAAGGGAATCAACTCACTTAGAGATGAAATGTCTTAAAGAGAAGTATTATTATTCATCAAACTTGTATTTATACTGATTCCCTTTATTCTATTATGTAGAAAACGTAATTGGCCTAAATTGAGAAAAAATCTAATAAAAAGAAAACACATATGAAATTCTAATTAAATTGCAAATCAATCTAAAATTTTGATTTGATTTGAAAATAACTTAAAACAAATAACTTGTAAATTAATATCAAATCCTGATGTAATTTATAACAAATCAATTACAAATCATAAACATTATCATGTAAGATCCTTAAGAATATGACTACATAAATTAAAACATTGGATTTGGATTTGGATCAACATAGTCCTTTTCTTGAACTTCCTTGATGAGATCTCGAAATGCTAATTCTATATGCTTGGTCTTATTCCTAGTCATGGTACCTCCTATTCCTTGTAGAGGATCTTTCAAATGATCACTCTTCTTTAACATGGTGTTCATATTCGCATCATTCCCTCCTTCTCTGAGAGGATTTGTCCTCTAATCTTGAAGGCCACCTGCATTAAATAAGGATAAGTCAGAAACATTGAAAGTGGACTCACATGATCATAGCTACTTAGCTTATAGGCATTATCATTGATCCTTTCAATCACTTGAAATGGACCGTCTCTTCTAGGATGTAGTTTGGAACTTCTTTGATTTGGAAACCTCTCATTTCGCAAGTGAACCCACACCCAATCATTAGGTTCAAAGACCACCTTGGTACGTTTGCCAGGCATGGTGTTCATTCTTCTCAATATTAGCGTGGCCTTGACATGTAACTTCTATGCAAATTCAACCTTTTGCTTTCCATCCAAATTAAAAGAATCATTGGTACACAATGGTAAAACATCTAAAGGCGATAAAAGATTAAAACCATATACAACCTTAAAAATTGAAAAGAAAGTAGATGTTTGAATAACCCTGTTATATGCAAATTTCATGGGTTAAACAATTTTTTCAATCTTGAGTTCTTTTGTATTGTGGTATGTAATAAAGTGCTTAAAGTTTTATTCACAACCTTAATTTGTCCATATGTTTGTAGATGTGCCACAGTATAGAATAACAACTTAGTATCCAACTTATCCCATAAGGTTCTCTAAAAGTGACTAAGCAATTTAATATCTCAATCACTTACAATAGTTTTAGGTAAGCCATGTAAACACCAATCTCTTTGAAAAAAGAATTAGCAATATGGGTGGCATCATTAGTTCTAGAATAAGCAACAAAATGTGCTATTTTGCTAAACCTATCTACAACGACAAAAATACTATTTTTTTCATTTAGGATCTTAGGCAACTCTAGTACAAAATCCATAGAAATATTAGTCCAGAAGTATTCAGGAATAGGTAAGGGAGTATACAAACCATGAGACATTATCTTTATTTTTGCTTGTAAATAAGTAATGCATTTTTTAGAAATAAGTTTAACATTATATTTCATTTTGGGTAAAAAAAAAATGTTCATGTAAAATATTATAAGTTGAGTTATAATTGTTAGTAAAATAAATATCCTTGTACATGAGTACAAAACCTGCTCTTTTATCCTCAAAACACTTTCAACCTCTCCTCTATAAGTAAATACACAAACTATTTTTTCTTTTTCTTTATTTTCTAATTTTTCTTTCTTTTTTTCATTTTTTCATTTTTTTTGACTTTTTATTTTTTCTTTACTCTATTTCTTCTTTTTTCTCTTTCTTAATTTTCTAACTCTTTTTCTCTCATTTTACATTCCTTTGAGATTTGCATATAATAATAATAAGCCTTAATAGGCCTTAGTGGGGGTCAATACAATTGTTCAATTATCCATTACAAGAGAGTATTTATTTTGAAATTCATCATACGTAACCTTCTTATCATATTGTGAAGGATGCCCTAACAATAAGTGACCTACATGCATAGGGGCAACCTCGCACAACATAGCATCCTTGTGCTTCCCTGTAGAAAAGGACACCAAAAGGAGTATGATGCTTCTTAGTAGGCAAGTTTAATTTCTCCACTAGTAAGGTATTGACAACATTGGTGCAACTATCACTATTTATAATTATACTACATACCTTATTTACATGGCAACGAGTGCAAAAAATGTTTCCTTTTTACTCTAAATTTTCTTCATCCTTTGGTTGGATGTTCAAAACACGTCTTATGACTAAGATATCTCCATGCAGGGTTCTGCCACATCAACATTACTATAGTTCTTTACTTCGACATTCCTTCTCCCTTTGAACTCACTCTATTCTGTCGTTGTCAAGAATGGTCGTGGTCATTTGATTTAAATATTGAAAAGCAATGTGTCCAAGACCTTGACACTTAAACCACAAATGTGACTTGACTTATAAGGGAATTTAGTTTTGGGTTTACCTTTGAGAATAAGTACTGCCGACTTCTCCTTGGATTCCTCCTATGGTTTAAGATCTTCCTTCTTGTTACTAGTTAGACTTCCGTGATGAGCTAGAATCGTATTTATGAATGCTTCTAGGTTTGAGTTGTCTTTCCATCTGAATAGCTGTATGAAGTAATTCCTCCATCTCTACATAATGTTGTAGCTCCACCACGTCAACCATCCCTTTTTAAACCCTAACGAATCTTGTTGTAGTGACTTCTCGGTCTTCCTCAACATTAGCTCTTGTCATGGCAATTTTCATCTTCTTGTAATAATTTTTAACACCCATGGCATCTTGAGTAAGACTGCAGTTTTCGGTGCAAGTTTCTATGATAGTGACTTGATATAAATCTTCTTCTCATGACTGCCTTCATCTCTTCCTACATTTGGATAGGTCTTTCTCCATACCTTATCCTAGTAAGCACAAATTGATCCCACCAAATATTTAGCATTGTTGTTAAAAGATACAATAACTAGTTTTATCTTTTTCTCTTTCGAGTAATTATGACAATTAAAAATATGTTTCACCTTTCTCTCTAATTTAAGATAAGTTTCAATATTATTCTTTTCTTGAAATGGTGGGAGAGATAGTTTAATACTTCCCAAGTTTCCATCCTTTCCTTCTTGATACCGTCTTCTTTCTCAAAAACTTTCACCTTCTGATTCCAATTTCTCCCCCCCCCCCCACCCAAATTTGCTGCTTTTGCATTAGGATGGGGTAGTCTTTGGGGACTACTTCAATGAGAAGCTTGAGACCTTCGTCTCGATCGATCTTACACATCATCCAACCTTCTGTTTAATCTTTGAAATTAATTTTGAACAAATTTTATGAATATTTTCAAGTCTGTTTTGTTTTGGTAGAGTTCACCAATTAATGTGACAGTGCTGCAAATTAAACACAAATAAATAAATATATTAGTATAATGAAACTTCACTAATCACTCCCTTAGTGTTTATCCCCAATATTGACATTCTTTACTTGTGTTTATACTCAAATTAGCTTTTTCTATAATGTTCTCACAAATTTTGCCTTTTACCTGTCGATTCTCCTTATTAGTCTTTGAACTAAGAACTTTATAAGTTGATTTTTCAACAGATAATGAAATAATAAAAAACACACAAGATGAATAGAATAAGGACTACTAGTCAAATAAATAAAGGATTAAGACAATTCAGGATTAAGAACTTAAATATTACATTGAGCAAAGACCAAAGGCTTTCTTTTTTTTTTAATATCAAATTGTCTTGAACTTTTTTTTTAAATTGAATGTCTATCACAATTTTTGCTCACTTTTTTTCTTTTTCTTTTTATACTTTTACTTGTTTATTGAATATTTGATAGATAAAAACTTTAATACCGTAAGAGATAGAGATATAATTATTATTTTTTTAAGAGAATTTATAGGATATATGATAGATAAAAAAGAAGGATAAACAAAAGATGAAAGAGAATAAGAAGGAAACTGAAAAACATAGAAAAGTACGAATAAAATAAAATAAGGGATAAATTACACTTGATTCTTAGAGTTGAAGCTTTGATAGCAATTGATATGATTCACCCTTCATGGAATAAATTGGAATGCGAAAACTTTGATTAAAATGTCCTGAGAATTAGGATAGGATAGAGTAGAGGAACCCAACAAAAAAATATGACCTGCTAGAGAGCATTGAAGTTATCAAAGAGGAACATGATCTTATCTCAACTTGACGGAAGAACCATTGGTATCAAGGATAGTTCCTTGTCGAAGAACCAAGGTAATCAACTTACACGAAAATGAAACTCTTAAAGAGAAGTATTATTATTCATCAAACTTGTGTCGACTGTGAATCCTTAAATTTTATTATATAGAAAACTTAATTGGCCTAAATTGAGAGAAAATCTAATAAAAAGAAAACAAATATGAAATTCTAATTAAATTGCAAATCAATTGAGAATCTTAATATGATTTGCAAATAATTTAAAACAAATAACTTGTAAATCAATATCAAATCCTAATGTAATAAATTACAAATCCTAACCATTATCACCTAAGATCCTCAAGAATATGACTGCATAAATTAACGCATATTGGATTTGGATTTGGATCAACATAGTTCTTTTCTTGAACTTTCTTGATGAAATCCTAAAGTGCTAGTTCTATACGCTTGGTCCTATTCCTAGTCATGGGACCTCCTATTCCTTGTAAAGGATCTTTCAAATGATCACTCTTCCTTAACACAGTGCTCACGTTCACATCAACTTGACTCTAAATTAGTTCTGTCTCCCACCTCATAAAACGGTGGTGGGAGATACCTTCAAATTAAGTCTTTCTACCAAACTTCTTGCAATGTAGTTATGAGAAGCCTTGCAATTGCTCAAACACTACCACCTTTTATTCTCTAATTTGTCCCCACAGTTTCCATGACTTTGGATAGGTTAACCTTGCCATGGACTTCAAGGATAGTTGTAATGGTAATTCTGTTTGTTTTGTATCTCCTTGTTGCTCATTTTTTTTTCTTCACACTTTTCTGGTTCTTCTTCCACTATCATCACTCTCACTTGCTTATTTTGCAGATATGACTAGACCATTGTCACATTTGAAGCAAAGCCCCTTGGCCCTTTTCTTAGAAACTTTTGCATGAATGAGTTTCTTCACCTCCATTGTTGACATTTCCTCTGCCTTGCTGCTTGGATTGATTTTCCTTGATAATTTTCATGCATTTCTAGTCCTTTACTATATCAAACCTGGCCTCCCTTGGGGCTGCTCTCGGAGGCTTGTTGAATATGGAATTAGATTTCCTAATACCCCAGAAAAGCTTCCCTTGTGAAAGTATACTTGATTTCTCTCTTCAACCTTTACCACTTTGTTCATCACCTCCTTGAGGGTGTAGAAGTCACCCATATCTTTCTTTGAGCTGATTTCTTCCTTCTCATTCCAGAATATACTCATGAGATACATCTCATCTGTGCATCTTGACACTACCATTAATGATTCAAATTATATATTCCATTACCAAACCTGTTTGCTTCATTCTTAGGAGCTTCCAAAAAGGATTTTTGATAGTAGATGGCTGGAACCTCTCAACCTCATCATGCTTGAACCCATTCCAAGTGGGTCTTTTCATACTCATAACCCATCACTGATACCAAGTTAGTGCCTTGCCCTCCATTGCCACCATAATGGCGTCCAACTTCTTTGCATTTTAGACCATCCGAATCTTGAAGTAACTCTCAATCTTGTTGACCCATCCTTGACCATCAAACTTGGGAAGATCCACCCTATGCCATTGCTCTTCCATTGGGGTTTTATGATGCAATTCTGGCCATGATTCTTCCTCTTCAAGAAATTCCCTTTCCTCTCTTGGCTCCAGATTCTGCCTTTCTCCCTTTTTTATGAGATCTTGCAAAATTAAAGAGATCTATTCCATTGATTCTTGCATGCTCTGGAACTTCTCTTCCCAATGAGCTTCTTGTTCCTTAAGTCTCTCTTTGATGGCGTGCTCTAAATTCTTGATTTTTGTCTCCATCACCATTCGTACCATGGCTAAGCTCCTTAGACTGGAGCTCTGATACTAGTCAATAGGTATGGTCTGTATGGAGACCAAAATAGGACATGAAAACAAGAAATTTTATTGCTCAAGGCAGAACCCTAGCCCTTTAATTCAATATTTATATGATATTGAACTAAAATGGATAAGATTCTTTGTATAAAAGCACCAATTCTCTCGGATAATTTAAGAGTTCCTTGCACTTTTCCCATTGTAGAATTGTATACAATGAATTACACACACCCATTTTTTGTTACGTCTCCTATTTATGTTGTCCTCTCTAACCACCCAACCAGCTATTAACAGTATCTAACCATCCAATGAACTAGTTATGATTGACTTGTGATTTATTTCCTTATTATCATCTTTATTCCTCCTTGTGGTGGGTCTATCAATTTCTCCCCCTTTTCTTAATTTTAAAAATCGCTAATTGATTGTAGTTTCTCACATTCTATTTGTTGTACAATAATCACTCTATCTCTAGAAACATTGCTTGTTTGTTTCCTTGATTGTTATTTTTATTTAATTGTATGGTTTGCTTAAGACCTATATGACTTTTTATTATTGATTACTTAATTGTGAATTTCATGAATTTTGAGTAATTGTTTTTTGAATTTTTGATCATTTATATGTGTATAGTATACATGTTTAATCTGTATATACATATTCTAAATAGCAACCCATCTTGCTAACATTTTTGAGGTCTACCGCTGTCGAAGACTATAATATTGTTCCATACTATCCTCATTACAAATACAATTATGAATTATGCAATATGATGTGGTACCAAATATGAGATTAATATTCCAAACAAGGCTTTTTTTGAATAAGCCAATTCTTATAGGATCCGCCTTGCACCTCCCAAATATATGCTTCAACAAGAATTAAATAAGGGTAGATTGATACAATAAAAACTATTAGACTAAATGACAAAGACATATATGCTTCAACAAGAATTAAATAAGGGTAGATTGATACAATAAAAACTATTAGACTAAATGACAAAGACATGTTGAGAAAAAGATGGTTTTTCCATATATAAAAATAAATTTATTTTTTTAAACCATTTCATTTATGTATTAAAATAGTGGTAGAAAGAGTACTACACTACATCTAGATACATCTTCCCCTAATTCTTTCTATTCTATCAATGAAGAATCAATAAGAATTCTCAAATGTAGATTGGCTAATTATTCTTGAATAGCAGGCCCCACTCTACTTGAAATTTCTTGATTTTGAAATATATTGAAATCTTGGGTAGTTAAATAAAATGTGGTATGCGCTTTGAGGATGGATTTCATCATTGGCTTTAATTTTATTAGAATTGAAATTTAGGCCTAACTCAATCCTAAAAGCTAGCTCATAGGTGGGGGTTGCCTCCACATTATATACCCATGGTTGAACTCACCTTTAGTCAATGTGGGACTTCTTAATACACCTCCCTCATGTTTAGGATTGGACATCTGCGTGTGGCCCATTAACAGGTCTAGGGTAGGCTCTGATAGCATGTTAGAATTGGGATTGAGGCCTAACTCAACCCTAAAAGTTAGTTCATAGGTGAGGGTTGATTCCACATTATATACCCATGCTTGACCTCATCTCTAGCCAATGTGGGACTTCCTAATAAATTTTAAAATTGGAAAATGTGCCTTGAGTGCTCCAAAACAATGCTTAGATTATTCTCAATGAACTATGCTTGTAGTTAACTAATTCCTCTGGTTATTGGGGTTGTTGACCAAAACAAAAGGTGTGGTCTTGAGTGTGATATTCTTTTTTTTGGTTAGAAACGAACAACCAACAATTTCATCTTTAGTTACTTTGGTTGGGAAATTCAGGAAGTTTTATGGCTCAAATAATGTAGATTTTTCAAAATTGGATAACTAAATATTGCTATCTACTTGATGACTTTTTGTTTCATATATATATATTGATTTATTATTTCTCTCATTTCTTTGAATGTAGTGTTGATTTAAAAAGCTTGGTGGAACAGAACAAACTAAACTTCGTCCCACCATCGTCACGTATGACTAATTATGTAGTTCTTAAGTTTGGCGATATTTGTGATTCCAGGGTATGTCTCTCTTGTGCTATGCATGCATCTTTTTTAACCTTACTTTTTACCGATCATGTTTTGCACTGTTTTCCTTATTTGTATGATTTTTTATTATTGGGAATATGCTTCCTAGTCATTTCATGTAAAGAAATAATAAATAGTATTGCCATTTTGTCTTTGTATAGAATTTATCCTCAGTGCCGCATTAAGAAAGGTGTGGAAGTTTTAAGGACATCATTCATAGTAGTTGATGCGCATAAATGCATGTCAATCTATATTTTAACTTTGTTTGGAAGAAAGGGAGTTGATTATTATAGGAGAGAGAGAGGTTCCTGAATGTGTTGTGTTATGCATACCACACAACTAGTATTTTGTTAGATCTCCAATAGTTGTTAGTTAGGGTTCTGTTTTACAATGAATAATTAGTTAGGTTAGTTGTTATTTCTGTTAGGTAGTTGGGTTTAGATCGATAGGAATCAAGACAATTTGCCTATAAATGGTAGGAGAGGTTAAGAGAGAGGGGATCTTGTCATTTGGAGCAAAAGATTGGCGAAGAATAATAGAGGGATATGACAAAGGTGGAGGAAGAAATAAAAAACATAGAAAAAGATTTGTGGGTAGGCAGAGGTGTGGTTTGGTTGAGGGTAGATCAAATTTCAGGTTTTGAAGGGGTTGAAGAGAGGGGGCAATCTAGTCTTTACTAATAGAGGAGAATCTTGGTAGCAAGAAGTTGATGTTGAAGAAGAAATAGAATGGAAAGAGAATGATGGTTGTAATGCAGATTTGAGTGAAATAAAGATGAAGATAAGGAAGGCTCCAAAGAAGTCACTACTGTAAGAAGTTCACTCCAACCAAGTTCGAGTCACGGTGGAATACAAACAGTATAGGTCAGCATGACCATAAGTACCCCACAGTGATTGCCAACCCTTGGGTTTTTGGAAGTCCGGTTGGCTAGCTACCTTTGCCGGAACCACTAGATGCATGTTCTTTCATGAAAGGAGATGGGTCTTCAATGATTGTGGAGTTCAGGAACTTAGATGTCTTGGATAAATGTCCTTCATTGGAAGCTCCAAACTTGGTTACTGGTGTGGTGGCTGAAACTCTTCTAGCTGAATAGATTGTCATTTTACAGCAAAAGAGGAATGTTGTTCAGGACGGGATAAGAACTAAGACTAGGAAGACATCAATTGGGATGAAAAAGGATTTACAGCCTCAACTTTCGGATCCAATCCATTGCGCAAAAGACAAGGAGAATAGGTGACAAGTCACTGGTAGATAGGGCTACTGCATTGAGAAGCAACCAGAAGGGGGAGAGGCTGCCCTTTCCACAGATTTGAGATTGTTGCTAGAAGAGTTTTGCAAGTGATACAGATTCTCCACAAACCATTTAAGCAAGGAGTAGGAATTGGTCTTGTTGAAGTTTTTGAGGGAAGTTGGCAGCAAGAGAGTCTACAGGACTTAGGACTTTTTATTTGATCTTGGTGGAGTTTATTTCAGCAGCTCAGAGAATTTGCCCAACACTTCAAGCATTGCCTGGGCTGTATATGTATAGCAATGGGATCCTGGTGGAATTGTCTTCAACAAATACCACTTGGTGGAAATTGGTCTTTAGCTGCTACAAGCTATCACTTGAGGACAAGGTGAATCTTTAGGAAGGGAATATTGTTAGATCTTCGGTAGTTGTTAGTTAGGGTTCTGTTTTACAATCAATAATTAGTTAGGTTAGTTGTTATTTTTGTCAGTTAATTGGGTTGAGAAGGAGAGGAATCATGACAATTTGCCTATAAATAATAGGAGAGGTTAAGATCTTGTCATTTGAAGAGGAATTTAGGATCTTTTGGGCAGTGGGAGGTGCAGATCCTCTTTGCAGTGTTCTATCTTTGTAAGTGGTGTTTATCCCTATTTCTATTTTGAAAAAATACCAGGGTTCTAACATATTTATAGGGTCTTTACAATAATTATAATTAAGGGGCTGTTTTGATTTTTTGATATTCTACGGTTACTAACTCTATATTCCACTGTTATTAAGAATTATGTTTTACGACCTCAAATAACCAATATTATCCAACCAATATTGTCCAACTTGGAAGTTTCGGTAAATTTGTGGAGGCTCCTGTAAACTCGTAAGGGTTACTTAACATTAAAATAATGTTTCGAAAACCTACTCAAAGTGTCCGAACAGCATATAATACCTTACAATAGTAAAAATCCAACATTCTAACTTTATCATAAAGCACATCATAATAACAAAATCGGATTGTACAAGGTACAATTGTATATAAATGACCAATCACAGTTCTGTTAATTACAAAGAAAGAAAATGAGACAGGAATTATAACAATTCAACCGTAACAGGACTGCACACAAGCTATCGAACCCATGAAGATCAAAATTGGAACAGGACAGCGAAGGAAATCTAATTATCCTAGAGGATCAAATGGGAACAAATGAACAAAGGCTGAGAGCAACAACTGAACCCCTGTGACAAAACAAATGGGACCAAGTATGGGCTAGCTGCCTTGCTGGTACCTTGTTTATGGCTTCATTTTCAGCTCATAAGCCAAAGCGAATGATGTGTACTGTAGAGGTTGCAGGTTCAGAGGTCAGTATAGATCACAGGTTGCATCTTCGAAGGTTGTTGGGACAATGATGCTCATCCAAAGGATGCTTATTGGAGAAGCAGCGCAGGTCAGTGTGAGTGAGTAGGAGATTTGTCACATGTGTGAATTTCAGATGTTGTAGGGAGAGAAGGAGAAGCAAGGCAAGTGTTCAATAGTCTCGTGGAGCACAGAACAAAAAGAGGGACAAGCCTTAAATGAAACAGATCCTTTTGACTGTTTTGAGCTTTCTTAAGCAGCATAAGCTAACTCACTAACTCGTGTGAAATTGTGAGTCTACTTGAGTTTAACTGATTACACCTGAGTCTAGTCAAGTTTGAAGGACTCTGAGTTTACACGTGAGTTGGCACAAATTTTCAACTTGAACTTATTAACTTGGACAAGTTTGAGTTAATTTCTGAGTTTAACAACCATGCAAATAACTATTGGCTAACTACTATTGTTTCTTTTTTCTTGTCTTATTGCTTAAACATTTTCATATAAAAAACATCATCAGATCAAATTCATGCCCGCGGTATATAAATAGATATAAGATAGAATCCCTTTAGAATGAGGTTTAGGATGAAAGAAGTAAGGGAGATCATCTTTGTTCTTACATATTGCCGTGATGTTTGTGAATACTGTATGATTAAATGTATTGTGTTCTTTCTCAACTGTTTTATAAACACATGAAGTCATAGGATCAGTGATGGTAACTGCAAACTACTTGTTGTTTTAGGGTCCTCCAGGAACTTCTTTCTTGAGTGGAAGCAATGGCTGTTACATGGTGGTTTTTCAGTATGGCTCCATTGTATTGTTTAATGTCCTCGAGCATGAGGTTGATGGCTATCTTAAAATTGTTAAGAAACATGCATCTGGTTTACTTTCTGAAATGAGAAAGGATGGTGAGTTCTTTCATCAAATCTTGTGAACAGTGTATAATGTTCTTAATACTACTTATATCTCAAGGATATCATTTCTAATGGATTTTCAAAAACTTTAAAGTAAAAATGTATGGATCTGAAAGGAATTGAGTGGTGTTAGTATAATATGATGTCAAGGAATTAATATAGCACATGTGGAATAGTTCTGTTGATGTAATAAGCATATTGCGTAACATTACCACATTGTTGATTGAGCTTCAATGGCTTGGCTAAGCTTTGCTAGTATCCATTTTTACATTGATCATTATTGACATTTGGGTTTATCTGCAATGTAGACACTACTTTGATGAGGATGATTTGGAAAGGATGCTCTAGGGTTCTTCTCTAAGGCATCCTTAAACATAGTACCTCAAATATTATGAAGAAAAAGCTCCATAGTTTTTCTTGAAGGGAAAAGAGACTGGAATTTATTGTACAACATTTCAAATTAAAGTTTGTAATTCGTTTATTATCAGAACTGAAGAAAACTATCGTGTTTAGTTGTAGCATTCTGCCAAACCAATAATACAGAACTACCATGTTTTCCTCTGTCAAACTGTTGTGTTGTCTTTTCTACTTCCTGTGGAAAGATTTTGCAAACATGATTCACTTTTTGAAACTATAAGCTCGCTGCCCACAGCTGTGTGGCAACTGTTTCAACTTAGGGATTTTCTGTCAAATTTGTATCAGAACTGAAGAAACTCTTCTTTTTTGTCATGCCTGGACACATTTCTTTTCCTTAGTGCCTGAGAAGACCCTTTACCAGATCTAGTTCAGGAGGTTTATTTTTGTGTCTCACCATTTTCTGGTTATCTTGGAATCCAGCAAGACCAAGTGGGGTCCAACTCCTTTCAGATTTGAGAATGTGTGGCCTAATAATGGTTCTTTTGTTCCTTTACTAATAGATGTTTGGGAAAATGCCCATGTTCAAGGCTGGAAAGTGTTTAAGGTTGTGAGGAAATATTTGTAAGAGGGGACGAATGGAACAGAAATGACTTTAACGACATCAAAATTAAAAAGAGATGAAAATTTGAGGTTGTGATTGTTGATAATATGGAACATGGAGAGACTCTTTCTTACAAACAGGAAGGAATTGTTCCTTCTAGTTCTGCCTTTCCAAGCCTTTGTTTTTTTTTTCTGTACATAATTCAACTATCTATAATTTTGAGTGTCCAAGACTGTTTTATTCATGGAATTCCCACTTTTTTTTGTAATTTAAATGGAGTCCCTTTGGTGTCTCCCTTATTTTATCTGTATTCTAACCTGAATAAAAGGATTTGGTCCATCGTGTTTTCAATTCCTACTCATTCCTTCAGTAGGAATAATTTTCTTCTTAATAAACCCTTGTGGAAATTCCAAGCTTCCTCTAAGGTCAAGTCTTTTATCTGGACTATAGTACTTAATAGAATTAATACTAATGACATGTTGCAGGTAAGTGGGCTGTGTAAGGCTTTTTGCTGTGATATGCATGTAATGTGTGGTGCTTGCTCGGATTCACCTGTTTTTGCATTGTTTTGCTGCAGTTTATTCATGAAGCTCCTTATTTGACATCAGTGGATGTACTAGGTCGCTGGCCCAAATAATTAGATTTTTACAGTTTTTGTAGAAATAAACATGCTAAATTTTTGTGACAACATGCAACCTATCTATAATCTAGTGTTTTGATTGGAGCAGAACTCTTGTAACTTTTAATGAATTTTCTTTGACACACCACATGATTTTGGATAAGATTAGGTGTTTGGCATCTATTTGGTGCAAAGTACATGACTTTCAGTGGGGCATCTATTTGGTGTAGCAGAAATTTTAATGGATTAACATCATTTGACTGATTTTTTCTCTTTTCTTGGACTGTGGTACTGAACCCTTACAAGTGCCTAGGCTGCTAGGTATATGTCCCTTTTTTGCTGACTTGCTTTCCCTGATGTGTCATAAAAGCTGGTTGATCTACAGCCCATATTTTACATTCCGATCTAGATTGGAATTAATGATTAAGTGCTGGAGGACACTGGCAGTAAGTTTATTCATTGCAGACGTGTGACAATTAAATATTCATTGCCTGTATTGTTTTCGGCCTTTGAAATTATTGGTTTTTAGATATGCCATTGCCATCTTATTCTGATCACATTTTTCTTTTTCTTTTACTATAAGTCTCCTTGGTCTAGGTTAACATGCTTTTACACAATTTGATATTTAATCTGTTCTGAGATTTTAGAGTATGAAGTTAGAGAAAAGCCAGCTTTAAGCACCTGGATGCAGGGTGGACTAGATTACATAATGTTACAATACTTGAACAGTGATGGAATTCGAACTATTGGTAGTGTCCTAGGTCAAAGTATTGCTCTTGATTACTATGGTGGGCAGGTATGTTCTACATATAATTAATATATTCTCATATTTGGAGATACGTTATACTGGTAAAATATTCCTCTAAGGCTCCAATGGCCCCTTTCTACTTTCATTCTAGGTTGATGGAATGGTTGCAGAATTTACAGACATAAACCGTGAGATGGAAGCAACTGGAAAATTCAAAATGCAAAGGAAAAAACTTTTCCAGTTGGTGGGCAAGGCAAATTCAAATCTTGCTGATGTGATTCTAAAGCTTGGACTATTTGAGAGGTAATAATTTTTGTTTGTGGTAACAGATTGTATAGGCTAACTTTTAGTGTTTGAAGTTGGAAAGAGAAACTTGTTTTTCTAGTTTTGATTATTTGGGTAGATCTGCATAGTTTCAAAATTTTCCAAATGTATCTTTAATGAAGAAAAAAAAAATTAAGGGTGAAACATAGATACCCGCTTTAGTTTATAAAACATACACCTCCCCACCCCACATGCACCCCAATGTTTGGCTGAGTGTGAAAATATTAGGTTGCTGTTAGTTTTACTGTATAAGCACTTGTACAGCTAACATGAGCTTCTGAACTTTTGAAAAATACCCTTCTCTTATTTTACACTGTCCTATGACATCCTATTTATATTACCCGCTTTAGTTTATAAAACATACGCCTCCCCACCCCACATGCACCCCAATGTTTGGCTGAGTGTGAAAATATTAGGTTGCTGTTAGTTTTACTGTATAAGCACATGTACAGCTAACATGAGCTTCTGAACTTTTGAAAAATACCCTTCTCTTATTTTCTGTTGTTTTAATGAGATGAAAAGTTGTATGCCCTTTATGTACATTAGAATATCTCCAACAAGATCTTGAATCTGTCCACCTCGAAACATCCATGTCATCTAGTCATAAAATGGCTGTGGCTGCTTACAGTAGTGGTTATGTTGTTTTTTGTTGAGACTTAGGATATTCTTTTAATGCCTTCCAAATTCCAATAATTTTCCTTTGCTTAATACCAGCATAAACACTAAGTTGCAGCAAGCTTATTGTTAGAGAAGCTGGAGTGAACTGTTGAGAGAGAAAAGGTTATGCAGAATCTCTAACTAGTGTGAATGAATCAGTGAATTACACTGTCCTATGACATCCTATTTATATTACTGAGTAGTGTGGTATTACCTGGTAAAATACATTAGGACAGTAATTAATGTACATAAAAAGGAAATAAGGAAAATACTTCTATATATATCCCTACACTTCCGCTCAGGCTATATTATATATGCAGCAAGGTTGTTACTAATATAACAAATATGGGAATTTAAAGAAAATTGGTCGTAATGTGAAAGGATTACTTTTGTTCAAGAAAATGGAATTAAAATGCTACATATGATGGAAACAAAGGCATGCAATTCAAAACCAGACTCCCAATCGGAAGATTTGCCTCTGGAGCTTCCATTAATATGTGAATGTTGAAGATTGATTGTTCATGAGGATCTGGTTAAATTAAATCCTTATAGCATGTATGTTCGCCACATTCAGTTTCAGCATCATTAACACCAAGACAGCATCTGCCATAGTGACCTCAGTTACCCCCCCTCCATTTCCATAACTGTCAGTTCACAACCTTCAGTGATTCTTGAGATGAAAACTCAACCATCACTACTGCGACCTCTCCCCCCTCACCATCGCCTCAATGAAAGTAATCTCCAGAGGTATTGCCTCTGCATGCATCTCATATTGTGAATAGAGAAGGTTCAGCAACATGTACCTCTTAAAAATGCCAGTTGCTTCATTTCATCTTTTTAAACCATCACCCGTAGCTAAAGTGAAGGCAAACATAAAAGAAATTGTATAAGCTGTGGTAGAGAACTCAAGATTTAAGGCTCGATGTGACCTTGAGTTGTAAATCTAACAGCAACTAACATTATCAGTCTCACCCAAGCCTCGGGAGGTTATATGTTACAAAGAAAAGTCTATATTTTAAGGCGACCTTGTGTATTCATGTGCTATATAAATTGGGACCTGCAAAGCTTTTTGTCCTGATGCTCATGTGTCTTGCTGATTTTGAGACTAGCAGTTATTTATTTCTTTGTTTTCTTGCTGCTAGATGCTTGCGGTGTAGACTATGGTATTTTTTTTGGTGAATGTTGGATTTGTCCATGGCACTAGGAACAGTTTTTCCATGTCATGTTTTGATATGTCCTTCCAGATGAGTTCTTTCTGTTTGACTGTTTAAATGTGGTATTTGGTATATGCATGCTGAAATATTGGGGATTCTTTTCTTGGCACACTTGTTTTATAAATTTGTCCAACGATTCTTTGTGCCTAAAATTTTCATATCATAAATTATTCCATAGAAATTGCAGAAGTAAATAAAAATGCTTGTTCCTAAGGTAATCAGAAATGGCATGTACTGTGTATGTATGCGTGTAAAATTATACCAGACAATATTAAGATTTCAAATATTATACTCACTTTCTGTATGTCTTCGTTTAACTTTGAAAATTTGAATGGCTTTGGCAGATCAGATATTGCTTGGAAAGATGCCAAATATGCTCAGATATGGGAGTATCTCAGGGATGAATTTGAATTAACTCAGAGATTTGCAAGTCTTGATTTCAAGTTGAAATTTGTGGAGGTATACCTTCCATCTTGGAACCGTGATTTCATCTCTAGAGCTCTATCTGGGCTTTCCATTGACCTTTTCCTTCTTTATTTATAGGTTAGCATTTTAACTTTATCTCCTTTTAATTTTGCAGCACAACATCCGCTTTCTACAAGAAATTCTTCAAAATAGAAAATCTGATTTCCTAGAGTGGCTCATTATTGCATTAATTGGGGCTGAAATTCTTCTATCTCTCTATGATATTGTTCAACGGTCTGCCATGAAACTTTAGCAGCATTCTTTCTGGTGGCATGTAAGATAGCATGCTTTTGAAGGGATGTAGCATACTAGCAGTTGGCGCTATTCATATAGTTTCTAGATATTCGTGGTTCATGTTCATGCATTCTGTCTCTTGTAAATAACAATTTGAAACCCTTTTAACTAAGTTCTTTACTAGTCAATACCTTTACATGTGTAGAATAATATCACTCATTGACAACTGCACCTACATGTTCTATTGGAATATTTTTTGTTCCTTGCATCAATATAATTATTCAGTTAAATTGAGAATGCAGGAAGTTGCCAATTTTATTTTCCTATTATTCATCAAAATGATATGTAGCATGTTGGGTGTGGTTCCTCTCATGTCTTTGGTTTATCATGACCAGATCATGCGAAAACATTTGAGCCATGCATACCTTCTGAAACTAAATCAACGGTCCTTATTAAAACAGCTAATTTTCTATTAAAATTTTCTTTTTCTCTTTCCGTTTCAACAACCTAATTTTCTACTAAAATTTTCTTTTTCTTTCAAGCAATGTTGTAATACTTGACTTGAATATCAACTTGGTTAGTGCATCACTGGTTAAATCAACAAATCATTAGTTGAATCAACGAATCATTAGTTGAACTTGTATATATCAAAATTTGTAAAATTTATACTTAAAAAAAATTTAAAAACATAAGTTAACATCATTTCTGAAATTTAAACAATTAAAATTTAAAAGTAAATAATTATTGTCATAGTAAAATCTTCTTACAAATAAGTTAAAATTTAAGTTCATGATAATCTAATAATTAATTAGTAAAATGATGATTTGATGTTAGTATCATATTTTCTATATAACTTCTATTTGAAGTCAAAAAAAGATAAGTGATACTAAATTTTGAATTAACATTTTGAAGATTATTCGATAATGAGCTTGAATGGAGTTAAATAAAAATTAAGATAGAGTTTTGAGAAATGAAAATTAAAGTTTGATAATTGAGATAAGATTATAAAAGGATATAAATATGTTTTTTGACTCTCAAATAATATTTTTAGTTAATTTATTGTTATTAACATTAAATAATATCATTTTAGAAGTTTTTTTTTTTAAAAATTTTTGATCAATCTGACCAACTTGATGGATTCACTAGTTTATTTATTTTTGTAAAGAACCATTGAGTCAAATAAGATTATACGAGATAGATAAATGATAACACATGATCTAATGAATCATTCGAACTAATTAGTTGCGATTGATTTCTAATCCAAACAATTTAATCACTTGCGTCAAACCAATTTTTATTACTATGGTTTTAAGTCATTTTCTCCTTTCACATAAAAATTTTCGTTTCTCCTTTCATGAATTAATGATACTCATGACCTTTGTATATTTCTGCATGTAAGTATTGTTACTAAATTTCATATATATAAATTGTATGTATTTATAAATTATTTATAATTTTTTATTATTACTTTTAATGTATTAATAATATTAAATATTTTTTTTTCATCTTATATACATATATATTTAATAACAGTTTATATTTTATTTTATAAATATTAAATTATTTATATAGTATGTAAAAAGTTTTAATAAGGATTTAGTCATTAAAATAGTTAAGATATCAAATTTTATAAATTATATTAAAATGATTATTTTATTATGTATAAATTAAGTTAAAGGTTATTTTATATATTTATTAAATGTGTCAATAGCATATGCAATGGCTTCTCTTTCAACCTTTTTGATGCATTTATTTATTGGTAATTTTATTCAAAAAATTTAAATTTAAATTTCAAATTCATTAGTGGATATTTATGAATTTCAACTATTTTTTTTCATTTAACTTCTACCACTTTTTTTCATGTTGTTATTTTCCTATGTTCTTCGGCTTTATTTTATCATTTGTTTTTATAGATTTGTATTTTCTTTCTCTTCCTATCTCTCTTTTACATGTTGCTTTACATTTTTTTTATCACCTTCTCATAAAATCTCTTTTATTTTTGTGGTTCTTTTTATGTAGGTCATGATGATAAAGAAGATAGATGAACATGCCAATCATAAAAAAAATAAATATAAAAAAATAAGTGTAAATAAAAAATGATAAAGTTTACAATGAATATGTTACTTAAAGCAAACATACTTTTTTTTTATGTTATTTTCTATTGTATTCAATTTTTCTTTTAATTAAAGATGTTAAAGTTTTTTTTATTTAGATGCCATTTGTAACACTTTAATAATGATGCAGAATTTTTTTATAAAACATTTATATTGAAAATTTGGTACATTTTTTTTAAATAAGCATTGAAAGTACGAGTCTTATCATAGTAATTAACATAATAGATAGTACACATTAAAATGTTGTCACTCACATTAATTTTAAATAGTCTCATTCATTTATTTAATTATACAACAATATTTACATTATTATTTATATAAATAGTACAACATATAAGAAATATCAAGTTAAAGGCTCTTAGCGAGTCATTTAAAAAAAGAAGGGAATCAGGGTCCATCATAAATAGTCATCCATAACAAAACATATAAAGTACATGCAAACAAAATAAAATCCTTGTTAGATATTCATGAGTTATCTCCTCACGAACTTATGGAATCTTCTTATCATTTATTCCAACCTATGAGCACTACAAAGCTAGTCCATACTATGCAGTTTGAGATAAATTATTGCCATCACGGTTGGCATAATCGAGATCTGAAAGAGAAATAAGAAATTGTAATTTTTTAGTAGGTGTCTACTTTAGGATTGGAGACATTATTTCAAACCCAACCACTTCAATTTATTTACTTTTTTAAAAAAGTGACAAGCATACACATTCAATTATTTCTTTTGAAAATCACTTTTATTTGAAGCGAATTTCTTTTAATAATAGCAAAAATATATTTTATATAGACATACACCTCATTGATTTCTTAAGTCCCATACTCATGAAACTTTACATATCAAAATACTTATTAATTCTTTAGATCACCTTTTATAATTTCATAGATATCATTTAACTATTATTAATTTTATGCCTTAATCATAATTATTCTTATTCTCCAATCACTCTCTCAGTGACAATTTCACTTAAGGAATACTATTAACAATTTAGTCAAATAATATCTTCCACTTATCTACTACTTGACCTTCTATTCTAGGATATGAGCTCATTTCTTAATGGTTGTCACCATCGTAATTTTTTGAAGACCTACGACTTCATCATAGAAGGATTTTTGAAGACCTATGAGTTCAACATAGAAGGACTTTTGCCTTCTAAGTATGTATAAATCCTTGACTTGACACAATAAGAGTACTGTTAAGTTTTCACATAGAATTCTTCTTTAGTGATCTCTTGATTTATTAAGTTATATTTTAAGTCTTCATAATAACATGCATGCTCAATATCCAACCAATATGGTATGCACATATAGCATTCAAATCATACAATTCTCACATAATTTATCAACATATGACCATAGGTTCACACATAATTCATGGTATCGTTCAAGAGAGAACATAACACACTTGCTCATAAATAGACATACTTAAGTATAATAATGATAATTAGGATATAAGTAGTTGTCCAAAAATCTACTTTCTTAATAAAAATATTTACTTATTCATGATCCTTAAATTTTGGACAACATGCACACTTTTTCTAAAATTATTCAAGTTGCCTACATTCTTTATATTTTATGATAAGTTTTTCAAAGGAAACCTATATCACTCATTCCTTCTAGTTTCCTCTCAAGCTTTCCTTTTCTCAAAAGTTTTTTTATTAAATCTTATTTAACTAATTTTAATCCTCCTAGGTCGAATTTCTCTTTGCTAATTTCACCAAATTTATCTTCATCTTTCTTTGTCTTTATAGCCCATTTTCTAAGTCTAATGCCTAAGATAAGAGTTTAATTAGCCTTATATCTAAATTTGGTCAAATGGCCTTAGTGTCTTTTAAGGGCTTATAATATATTTTTCCTTATTCCTAGAAGTTGTTTCCCTGAGATTTTGACTTAAGTTGTTAAGATTAATTAGTCTTAAAAATTTATAGCTCCATTACATCGTTCTTTCTAAGATATGGCAGAATGGCATATATGTATTATAACGGTCATTAAATTTATTTTTATTTTCTCGTAAGATTATTTTTCTTAAATTCTTATCTTAAAAGAGTTAACTAATTAATTCTAAAATTTTTCAAATTTTCCTCTACTAATTTAGGAGCTAAGGCCGACTAGCCATCTTTTTCCACCAAAGTATCTTAATTTAATTTTCCTAATTCCATGTGTGAATCTTATATGTTAAAAATTATGGAGGATATTAATTATCATGTATTTACAACTTTTAAGTCTTTTCTTTCTCATGGAAGAAGCCATGGTTGAATGACCAACCTTTCACCAAAATAACTTTTTACCAAACTTTTACCACCATAACTCTTAGATCTGAAATCAAAAGAAACTTAATAAATTTAGTTTTTTCTCAAGTCCATCTAGTCCTTGTACAAAGTTTAGAAAAGTTTCTTACATTTTCTAAGTCCACAAGTCCTTTCCTTGTCCATTTAGTCATAAAGATCCAATATTTAATTGTTTAATTTTTTATAGCTTCCACTTAAAGTATTTGGGACCATGATCATTATAGGCCATGTTTAACGTTCTTTAAGTTTTAGTGTCCAAAATCTCAACTTTATGTGGTAAAAAGGACAAACTTTCAAGCTTAGAGAGAATGAGACAATGTAGCATCACTTTAAGCTCAAATAATGTAATATTCACAATATCTACTCAAAGGTCTAACCAATCACCACTTGAGAACCTTATAAACTTGAACCAACTTTCTCAAAATTTCCCAAAACTTTTAAAAATGATTTTTAAGAATATTTAAGAGATTAAAATGGTTAAGGAGTTCAAATAAGCATTTTAAACCCTTAAAATTAATTTTGGACTCTTAAAAAATATTTAAAAAGTAGAAATTTTTATTTTAAAAGCTTAGGGAACTTTTAAACAAAATAATACTCAATTAGGTTGGATCTTGGAGTTTAGAGAAAATATCCACAAAGAAGAAGAATAGGCAAAAATAACTAATAAAAGCACTTAGAAAGTTTTAAAGGAAGAAAATCATACTTGTTGAAGTTAGAAAAGATGATTGATGGTTTTTTTTTTTTTTTTTTTATAAAGATACACCTTCTTGGAGGCCCCAAAATGTAAATCGTTCAAGAGGAGTGGAGGATTTTTTCCTTACTTAACTTATGACTTAAGCTTCAAGGATGGAAGCTTAAGTTTGGTTAGATCTTGGTTTAGGAAAAAGTTGAAGGTGGAAGTTTGATGTTGAGAACTTGGCTAAGTGTTTGGATGACTGTTTATGAGACATGAAGGATATATTTTACCCTTAGTAAATTTTGGCCACTAAGGGTTACCTAGGGGTTTGGTCTTTAACCAAGGGAAAAATGATCATTTCACTTGTAATTTTATTTTATTTTTAAAATTAATCCTAAATGGTGTAACCTTATCCTATAAGGTTAATCATGGTTAAATATAACCTAACCATAGTTGGATTTTAACCTAACAATGATTAAGTAACTTAACCATGGTTGATTTTCTCTCTATTACGATTTTTTGTCTTTTAGTGAGTTAAGGCATGGATAATTCACATTCCCAATTACTGACATGCATATTCAATCATCTAATCCTCTAAAAAACATGCCTAAAGATAAGCATGGGTTGCATGCATTTGCTGGTATTTTCTAACTAGCTTGACACATCAGGGGTATTTTGGTTATTTTTAAATATTTTCTAGAAAAGTTTCTAAACTTCACTTCATTCCTAAAGATTGTATTTCTTGATTAGTTCATCCCTTTTTATTTCTAGGTCATTTAGTTTTTTTCCAACAAAATTTGACACTCATCGAAATTCTTGGGTTCTTTATAAGTGCTCTAAGTGTTTCATTGTAAAGCTTCTATCTTTTATTTGTCACTAATTTCTTCCAATGGCATCATAATGACTATTTTTAGATTCTAGATTTCTTGAAAATTTCTAAGCTCTTGTCCTGAGTTGCCTATACTTTATTTTTTGTTATTTTTAATCAAGGAGTATTTTTGTCATTTTTCAAAAAATTTCTAATTTATTTTAAAATCTTTCAAATATTTAATTTCTTTTTTCATTTTATTTTAAAATATATTATTTCTTATTTTATAGAATTTATCAGATAGATTTTGGAGTGTTACACCATTGTTGCCTTTATAGGATGATTTGACCCTTTTAACACTGTGTGCTAGGTGAGATTTGGTTCCTTTAATATTGTTTGAACCTTTTTGCGTTGTTTTGATTTTATTTTTATGTCTTAACATATATTTATTTTTTATCTTAATTTTTATTTTTATTTTTAATTATTTTATTACTTTTAATACCATCATAGTTGTGATTTCTCTTTTATAGGTATCATTTTTCTTAAAATTTCTTTGTAATGATGGCATTTATTTTTGATTTTTATATTATTTTTACTATATTCATTTTCCTTCGCTTATTATGGTGGTGTATCAATAACATCCTTAAGTGAAATTGTAAACAAAATATAGGTTTTAAGTATGGGAAAGATCAAGAAAATCTATTTCATGCACTTAAATAAAAGCTCACACATGCACCCATTCTTGCATTGTTAAACTTTTCTAAATCATTTGAAATTGTGGATATTGGGACTAATCTTATTTACATAAATTATGTTAAATAATTTATGCACTTGGTAGAGCTTCATAAACATGACAACATTAACCTTTTCTAAAAAAATTGACATTCGTGATTATGAATTCTTGAAGTATTTGAAATTTAAAGGAAATATCAACAAAATGTAAGATAAATGGGTTAAATTTTTTTGAAAAGTATTCTTATGTTATCAAGCATAAGAAAGGAATGGTAAACGTAGTAGAGGATGCTCTCTAGAATGTATACATTGCTTACCATTCTTGAAACTAAACTGCTTAGTTTTCAATGTATTAAAGAAATGTAAGTTCATGATAATAATTTCTCTCACATATACACTTCTTGTGATACCATGGCTTGAAATGGGTTCCATAGGCATAACGATTATTGATAAAAAATAATAGATGGTGTGAGTTTAAAAGTTCTTTAAGAGAATTTCTTATTAAAGAAGTTCATGAAATAGGTTTGATAGAGAATTTTGGGGTTCAAAGGTTCATGAAAGGCATAATATACTACATAAGTATTTTTAGTGGCCTTATATGAAGCATGGTTTGTTGAAATTTTATGAAAGATGGATTGAATGTAAAAGGAAAAAAAATCTAAGATAATTCCTTATAGACTTTATATTCCTCTACATATTCCTAATCATCTTAAAATTAATTTATCTATGAAATTTGTCTTAGGGTTGCCACATATTGATGATGCAAAGGAATCATTTTTTATAGTGGTTGACAGAGTTCTTAAAGAGGGTGCATTTTACCCTGAAAAAAAGATTGATGATGCTTGTCAAGTAGTTGATTTGTTCTTTACAGAAATAGTGAGACTTCATAAAATGCTAAGGATTATTATTTTAGACCGTGATGCCAAGTTCCTTAGCACTTTTTAGAATAGTTTATGCAACAAACTTGGTCCAAAACTTATTTTCTCTATTACTTGTCACCGTCAAAACTTCAATTGAAAATTGAGTAGTTATTATAATCTTATCTACTATTTTTAGGGATGCCATTAGGAGCAATATTAAGTCTTGGTAAAATTGCATATCACATGTTGATTTTTCTTACAATAGGGTGATACAGACACAATATTATTCTTCATGACCTTTATAAAACTTCTCTTGTGGTGTGGGATAAAATTATTGATAATTCTAGGAATTTTTTCATCTTGAATATCGAATCTTCAATTGACCATTAATTTTCTAACTTTCATTTTAAACCCTTCATAATCCTTGATTGAATGTCCAACATCTACATGTTAAGTTAGAATTGTACCACGCTGGGAATGATGGTTTCATCCAACACACATGTATTTGGAATATTAAATGAGCATCAAATAGACACAGGAACAAGTTAGCGTTAAAGATGACTAATCTAGGAAAGTGCAGAAAGTTTTATGGGTGAGGTTATCCTTAATTTTGAAAATTTGGTTTAAGTGGGTGATTTGGGCCAGTTTGAGGGTATGTAACGGTAGTTGGTGTGTGCAGGACATGTATAAATGTATGGTATTGGTGATGGTAGATTGTTGATTTGGAAAGGAATTGTGTTTAGGCTTGGAATTTAGAAATACATGTGTTTGTAAGAAATGATAACGATTAGGTTTAAAAAATGGTGCTTACTATTTGGGGTTAATGGTGGGGTTGTAGTGAAAAGCTTTGGATTTGATAGATTTGGTTAATTTCATGCTCCTTATTCTCCATCATGGCTTCTTTCTTTGTTTGACTACCCTCTACATTCTCCATTAGAAACTTTCCAGCCTTAGTCAAAATTTTAATCCTTTCTCCAGTAGTGATAAATTCAATAAAATTTTTGTAAGTTGCGTTAGCTATCAACCCAATGCATGGTTCCTCCAAAGTCCCCAAGAAATAAGAGCACATTTCTAACAATGTCGATGATGATTTCACTTAAGTTGCTAATGTCCTCAATATTTGAGCATATTGGTTGAAAGTTTCATCATTTCTCTTTTGAATAATTCCCAACTTCTTTTAGGTTAGGGCAATGTCAAGATTAAAATGGTATTGGTTTATGAACATGTTTGCCAAGTCCTTTTAGCAGGTGATCTTAGTATGGTTCAACTAAATGTACGATTTGAAACATTGGCCAAACAAATCTTTCTTGGAAAAAGATAACTAAAAATCTGTCATCTTTATACCAAACAATCATGTTGGTGCAATTTTCTTTTAGGTGAAACGGAGGATGGTTACCACTGTTATCATACCTGTTAAAGTTTGAGACTTTAAAGTCTTTAAGAAAAACTTCCATGGTTGGACATAGTTCTTCCACTCCAAAAGATCCATACATAGTGAGACCTTGAATGATGTTGATTTTATCTTTCATATTTTCCATCTATACCTCCTTGATCTTTTCCTTCAATGTTTGGATATGAGCAACCCTAATGGTTGCCCATAGTTAAAATTGTGAGGTATTTCCCATGTTGGCCTAACATTATCATAGAATTCAGTATAAGAATTTTCAAATGTTGGTATCCTTCTCTAACATAAATCTTGGTATTGTTTGGATGAACCTAAATTGGGAATAAATTATTGATCCATTGCACCAGATGATCCTTGAGAAACACTTGTGAATGATAGGATAATTGTTGATGTAGCGAATGAAGAAAAAGATGGGTTTTCCATTACATAACTAAAAGGAAGGACATTTTCAAAATGAATCACTATCGTTATAGTAGTCACAGATGGAATCATTTTTCCAGGGAAGGTTAATGGGTTTAACGTATTAGAGAAGGGGCAACACAATATTCAATTTCCTGCTTGACGGATTCTTGTTGATGTTGAACAGGTTTTGGGCTTCATTTATCCATAATAGCAACTTCTCCATCCTTATTTGAGATTTTGACATCTCTTTCACTTTCATTCCTATTGCATCGACCTTTGTATTGCTCAAATTCCTTTCTAGTTAGTTTTTTTTTGCCATTATGACTTGGGATCTAGTGATATAAATTTAAGATATTTAGAGTCATCTCTCTTAATTATGTGGTGGTTATAGACCTTGTGAGAAATAATAAAAATATATTATATCTAACTTAATTAATAAATTGATACTTATTATGTTCTTTTCAAAGATCTATTGGTGAAAACTTCTAATAACCCACTTGTGATTACCTTTGGTTTTACAAATTAGAATAACAATAAAAAACAAAAAGGATCTTTATTCCAAACTTAAAAGAAAGAATACAAGAAAGTTTCCTTCGCAGATACTTCATTCATTGATTTATCATCTAAGGTTTAGTCATTCTATTCATACACTTTAATAAATTTTTACAATGTTTAATAAAATCAACAATTTTCTATGTTGTATAATATAACATCCTAAAAACGAATACCGATTTTACACTTAAGTTGTTCATTCAGTTCCATTTTTAGTTTGTTATCTCATGATCCAGAATTCATTTTAGAAAATACTTATATGAAAATACGGTAGATTTTTTTAAAATTGTTTGATATAAAATATGATCCTTGTCGATAACATGTTCGTAGTGGTAAAATATATTGTTGTGCGATTTTCTACGTATGTTTAAAACATTTGGAATACTAAGAGTTCATATTGGTCTTTCCATTTTATCATTTTGATATAATAGATAAATAAGATTCAAGCATAACATACACATCATAAAATAATTATACATAACATATCATACAAACCATAAGTCTTAGGCCTGTGAGCCTTATCATATAGTTATTACAAACCACAAATTTACATTTTTGATAATACAACTATTATACATTATCAAATGTACATAACATACTATCGTAATACTAATACAAATAATTAGGATGCTTACATCCAACTATCTACAACATGTACATTATGGGTATGACAACTCAAATCCTATGTCCTTTAAAGAACAACGAAACCTCCACCACCCTCATGCCTATTCGTGGAATCTTGGCCACAAGTTCGGGTCCGGTGACATAAACGATCCATTGGACATCTCTTAATAAGCCTAAAAGGGGTACAACATCGGATACGATGAACTCCCTTGTGAAGAGAATACGTGCGACAAACTATAGTAATGTGATGGAGTTAGGGGGTCAGTCTCGTCCCTTGAAGACTTAGACGTTTCTGCTATAGGGTTTTGTTGTTGGGGGAAAACCAGGAGGTGGCGAGAATACTCCATGAGGATGAAACGCTTCCAAAGGAATTGCGAATCCGGTAGTACTGAATTTTGGGCCTAGGACTTCATGGTTAAAGAGGTGTCCTAGGGAGAAGTAGATACAGACACTTGCTTGGGCAAAGATGAGAAAGTTGTGGGGGTTAGTGGACCAGTTTACGTTGATAATGTTTAGAAACACTACCGCTATCGCAAAAGACATTGGTGTCGTTTGGAAAGAAAGTGAAAAAGTAAGGGTGAGAAACAAATTTCTTAGTAGGTCTTCCACTCTATCTAATGTCCTCACTTTAATTCCAGCCACTTCAGTTTATTTGGAAAATAATTACATGCAATTAAGAGTAATTTTTAAATGTTTGAAAACATTCTTTTGTAGTGGATCAGATTTATTCATAACATACAACTTAGTGTCTTAACATACATTCTTTTTAACATTCATAAATTGGGATCACAAATAAGATATCAGTTGACATACAATTATTCTATGTCGTAAGCTTTATTCTTTACTACTTTTCTTTGTCTTTATCATTTCTTTGTCCAACCTTTGGGACACTTTATGAATCTAGTTTCATCACCTTTGGGAGAAAACAATTAGACATAGACATGTATTAAATTTTTCAAACAATATCTTCTCACTGACTCTACTCTCACCTCCTACTAAAAATTAAGGATATGAGCTCATTCTTAGGTGATCGTCACCACCACATAAGGTGTGAAGGACTCAATGCCTTCATAGTAGAAGAATTTTTGGAACGACCTTTGGCTCCAAGAAGCAACGTTTGGTTTCTCTTTAGTAGGGCTTTTGAGGGCCCTCTAGATTCTAGTGTGCACAAGGCATAAAGAAAGTAGTATTACGTTTTCACATAACGTTTGCTTTAGTGATCCCTTAATCTTTTCAAGTTCATTTCAATGGCTTCCGAATAATTATGCATGGTCAAAAAAATTTCTAATCAATGAGGAATGCATATATAGGTTTTGGATCCATATAAACCCATCTCACACATAATCATTATTTCTTCCTCATTCATAAACATTCACAATCAATATCACAAGTTGACTGGTAAATCACATAACATTGTATCCCAAATATATGTTCAAACAATTTTCTCAATTTTATTTCTAATCTTAAATCACTCAAGGAACTTATTCCACTCAACCTTCTAAGTTACCTTTCATCCTTTCCTTTTCTCAAGTTTATATTTGTTCATTAAAATTTGTACATCTTACAATATTAATCTAGGTGGTCAAATGGCACCTTTTTAAGTTCTTTACTCTTTTTGTTCTCTTTTGTTCAATTCTTATGCATGTCCTAACTATTCTAAGTTCAATTATTAAGTATTTACAAACTTTTACTTATTTCGAACATTTTTTATTAAACATGGCCGAATGGTAACTTCTACCTTTGTCTACTTTCTTTTAAACTTTTTATTTTTCTTATAACATTCTAAGACTTAATATAAACTCTAGGATCCTAATTTCTTCTAATTCATTTCCTCCCTTCTAATAAGTTAATTTAGGTTATTTGAAGTCTAAATCATTCATTTGAATCCAACTTAGATACTTTTAGAACTTCCTTATCATTAAGGTATGCCATGATCGAATTACTTAGTGAACTTTTAATTTCATGTGTAAGTCCTAGCCATCCTTCTGAATCATGCCTCTAATAAATCTTTGGAATATGTTACCTTGTGTTCTCCTTTTTACTACCTTAATAATTAGGTCTAATTGACTCATAAACCTTTAAAATCTCTTTTATTTTAGATCAAATAATATCTAATTAAGACAAGTAAAAATTAATTAATCTTCTAGGTCAATTTATTCCTAAATGGTCGAATGACCCATTTCCTTAAATCCTACCTTTCATACACTTTAATTATATTTTGCTTACATGTTTAGGATCATTATTTAGGCCTAGTCAATGATTAAAACTCATTCTTAGCTAATTTAAAATATGGTAGCTGAATTCCAATCTCCTATACTTAGGTTTCCACAATTTCCTTCTTAGCCCTATGATCATTTACCTAAAAAAATAAATACGTCTCTTTATCCATCTTAAAACTTTTTCATACATTAAATTTATTTTATTCACATGAAAAAGGTCCTTAATTAAACTGAATTGGAAATTAAAACCTCCTTTAGGTTAATTAACCACTAAGTGGCCGAATGCCACTCTTCTATATTTAGGGTTTCCATTTTCTAACCCAAGTTGACTTATGTTGACCACTACTTAAACCTAGTTGACCTAAGTTGACCATTACTTGGGGACCAAGTTTAGAGTACAGAATTGACTTAGTCTAAGGTAATTTTAAGTCTTTTTACCTAAAACGTAATGGAATGGTAGAATTTCACATTTACCCTTTGCTTAAGTTATGATCAATTTTCTAGTTACCCATTTTAAGCTTCTTCGGAATTTTTACCACTTAGTAATTTTTGGATTTTACCTTAAGCTTATCTAGGCTATATATTCTGAAATGTAACCTTTTAAATGTTGATTAAACCTCCAAATAGGTTATTTACTTTCCTAAAATGGTTGATTTATCCTTAAACATATTTTAAACCTATTTTTGTCATAATATCTCTAGGGTGGCCGAATGCACTCCTAGAGGTCTTTAACCCATTTTTGTTTGATTTGATTAGCTTTGTTTAAAGGTTAATTTGGTTCATTTAAAACATGATTGCAGAGCTTAATTTTCCTAGAAAAATTTTAACCAATTTAAACTATGCTTTTGGAGTCATAGCCGAAAGCCTTCCTTAGTTAGCCAAGGTGATTTCTTCCAAGCTTTCATCTCATACCACCTTGGTTTAGTGGTGTTATGCTTTTTGTAGCCCCTCTTGCCTCTGGTCCATGCTTGTTTCATCCAGGTTTTAATGCTTAGGTGTTGGCCATGATGAGTCTTAGGTGCCATACAAGGATTTTGCCACTTTTGGGCTAAAAATTACAACTTTTGCTTGGTAGCTTTCTAACTGTTGTCCAAAGGGAACCTTTAGAACTTATTACATAAATTTATTTCACCTCTTAACATACCTATTCATAGGTGCAGATCCAGCACAGATATCATACCAAACTCATCACAAGAGAAAAATCATAAGGTCAAACTAAATAATAAAACAAGCATGAGAACAACAACATAGCATATTTTTCCAAGCCACAAAGAGTAGAATCTCATGATCTACTTTAAGATCCACACATCCTCTTTTCAAATAAGCTTAAAAAAAACTTTCTCATGAGAGAATAAAACTTATCAGAGCTTCAAAAATAATTTTAAAACAAAACCCACCGATTAAATTTCTTCTAAGTGCCTTAGGAACACTTTTAATCGAACAAACTTTGTTTTTCTTTCAAAAAATCACTAAAAATTGGTGGGGATGATTTTTAACGGTTAAAATACAATTTTAAACTCTCACAATTGAAAGCGAAAGAAGGCACATAGATCTTGGAGAAAAGATGCATGAAAGAAAATAAACACACCATAAAAAAACAATTTAGAAGCATAAAAAGGAAAGTAGAAGGATCCTACTTGTTGAAGACTTCCTTAGTATTTTGTGGGGATTTAAACGCTGCCTTGGGTCCCCTCTTGTCTGCTCTGAACGTGGACAAGTGATGGTGGTGGGGCTTTGGTGTTTATGGCTTTAATGTAGCTTAAGTCTTAAATATTAAGACTTAGGCTTAAATGTGTAGGATTTGAGTGATTTGAGGTAAGGTGAGCTTAGAGAGAATGAAGAGGATTTTTATAAGTGTTTAGGCTGAAAAATTTAAAGCAAATGGGGTCCCAAGTGTAACATCCCAATTTTTCTATGGTAAATGTTTGAGGCTACAAATAGTTTCTAGAATAAAACTAGGTGAAATTAGAAACCAAAAGTAGAGAAATTAGGAAGTTTGGTGCAAAAGACGAAAATGCCCTTGCACTTGGGCAGCTCAAATAATGAGCCAAAAAAATGGAAATACAAGTATAAGACATCCTAAAGGAATTATAAACATCATGTATGGTTAAAATTAGTGAGAAAAATTTAGAAACCTAAGAAGGGATGAAAACCCTGAAAATGACCAAAATGCCCCTAAGAGCTGTACTTTTTGCACAAAGCTAGTCAGTTCCCATAAAAATAGAAAACAGCCTTAGATGAACATGGGAATGAACCAAAATGTCTTAGAAATATCAGAGGAACAATTTGGAAAATTTTCTGGCAATGCTGAGAAAAATTACGAAAATGCCCCTAGAAGGCTGGGAGGGCAAGATAAGGTGATAAGCATGCCAAGAGTGAGCCTCACACCCATGTGCACGAAATGAAATAGCTGGAAAGGTGGTGGTGAGTCACTAAAATGAAGTCAACAAAGTCTTCCACAAAAAGACGAAAGTGAATAGTAAAAAGGTTCCTTTAACCATGGTTAATTAAAAGTAAAGCATGCTTAGGGTAAATTAATCATAATTAGAGGAAATATCAACCTAATTAACACTAATCTAAGCCTAAAAGGATAATTCCTTGAATTTTGATTTATTTTGGAAAATAGGAAAAATCTAGGCAAAATTACCAAAATACCCCTAAGTGCAAAACTAATTCCACTTGGCCCATAAGAGTCTGAATTTTTTGGGACCCTTGGGACCCCATTTGCTTCAGATTTTTCAGCTTAGAAACTCATCAAAATTCTATCCATTCTGTCCAAGCTTGCCATAACTCCGAACACCCAAAACTTACACTGTAAGCCTAAGTCTTCATCTTTAAGACTTAAGCTATATTAAAGCTATAAACACTTCAGCCCCACCACCATCCTTTGCCCACATCTAGAGCAGACCAGAGGGGACCCAAGGCAGCCGTTAAATCCCACAAAGACACTTAGGAGGTCTTCAACAAGTAGGATCTTTCTACTTGTCTTTTTATGCTTTTAACTTGCCTTTTTATGGTGTGTTTGTTTTCTTTCATGCATCTTTTCTCCAAGATCTGTGTGTATTCTTGTGTTTTCCCTTGTGAGAGTTTAAAACTTTATTTTAACTGGTAAAAATCAGCCCCACCCATTTTTAGTGATTTTTGAAAAGAAGAACAACATTTGTTTGGTTAAAAGTGCTTCTAAGGCACTTAGAAGAAATTTAATCGGTGGGTTTTGTTTTAAAATTATTTTTGAAGATTTGATCAGTTTTATGCTCTCATGAGAAAGGTTTTTGAATCTTATTTGAAAGAGGATTTTTAGGTCTTGGAGTAGATCATGAAAATCTACTCTTTGTGGCTTGGAAAAATATATTATGTTGTTATTTTCATGCTTATTTTTATGCTTAAGTTTTAACCTTGTCATTTTCTTTAGTGATGAGTTTGGTATGACCTTTGTGCTGGATCAGAACCTCTGAGTATGCATGTTAAGAGATGGAATAAAGTTTTGTAATAAGTTCCAAAGGTTTCCTTGGGACATTAGTTAGAAAGCTACCAAACAAATGATGTAATTTGTAGCCAAAAGTGGCTAAAATCCTTGTATGGCACCCTAGACTCATCATGGCCAGCACTTAAGCATCAAAACATGGATGAAACAAGCATGGACCAGAGGAAAGAGGGGCTGCACAATCCTAACACAAATGGACCAAGGTGGTGTGAGATGGAAGATTTGAAGAAATTACCTATTTAACCAAGGAAGGCTTTCAGCCATAACTCCCAAGCAAGCTTTAGTTTCGTTAAAATTTTTCTAAGTAACTTAAGCTCTGAAATAGGGTTTTAAATGAACTAAATCAACCTTTAAACAATGTTAAACAAAACAAAAAATGAGTTAAAAACCTCTAGGAGTGCATTCAGCCACCTTAGAGAGATTTTGGCAAAAATGGGCTTAAAATATGATTAAGGAAAAATCAAGTATTTTCAACAAGTAAATAACTTATTTGGAGGTTTAATCAATATTTAAAAGGTTAAGTTTCAGAATAGATGGTCTAGGTAAGCTTAGGGAAAAATCTCAAAATTACTAAGTGGTAAAATTCCCAAAGAAGCTTAAAATGGATAACTAGGAAATTTACCATAACTTAAGCAAGGGTAAATGTCAAATTCGGCCATGCCATTAAATTTTGGATAAAAAGACTTAATATTACCATATAATATGTCAATTCTGAAGTTTAAACTTGGCCCCCAAGTAAAGGTCAACTAGGGTTGAGAAATGATCAACTAAAGTCAACTAGGGCTAGGAAGAAGGAAACCCTAAACCTAAAAGAGTGGCATTCAGCCACTTAGTAGTTAATTAACTTAAAGGAGGTTTTAATTTCTAATTAGGATTAAATAAGGATCATTTTTATGTGAATAGGACGAATTTAAAGTATGAAAAAGTTTTATGGTGGATAAAGAGACCTATTGATTTCTTAGGCAAATGATCTTATGGTGAAGAAGGAAATTGTGGAAACCTAAGTCTAGGAGGTTGAAATTCGGCTACCATGTTTTAAATTAACTAAGTATGAGTTTCAATCCTTAACTAGGCCCAAATAATGATTCTAAATATGTAAGCAAAATATAATTAAGGTGTATGAAAGGTGGAATCTAAGGAAGTAGGTCATTCGACCATTTAGGAATAAATTGACCTAGAAGATTAATTAATTTCTACTTAGATATTATTTGGTTTCGAATAAAAGATACTTTAAAGGTTGAAAAGTCAATTAGACCTAATTATTAAGGTAGTAGAAAGGAGAATACAAAGTAACATATTTCAAAGATTTATTAAGAAGGATGGTTAGGACTCAAATATGAAGTTAAAAGTATATTAAATAATTTTGGTCATGATATACCCTAAGGAAAAAGAAGTTTTAAAAGTGTCTAAGATGGATTTTCCAATTAATGAGTTAGACTCCAAATGGCCTAAACTACTTTAGTAACCAAGGGAAAATGAAATTAGAAGAAGTTAGAATTCTAGATTTTATATTTGGCCATACAAGGATAATAAAGAGAAAAGGAATGTGAAGATCCTAATTTAGATAACTTTGGAAGCATTAGAATATTAAGGATCAAAATTTTAAAGGAAAATAGATAAAGGTAAAAATTTCCATTCGGTCATGTTTAATAAAAAAATGTCCTAAATGAGTTAAAAGTTTTATAAATACGTAATACTTGAACTTAGAATAATTAGGACATACATAAGACTTGAAGAAAAGAGAACACAAAGAGTAAAGAACTTGAAAGGTGCCATTCGATCACCTAGATTAAGATGCTAAGACGAAAAATCTTAATGAACAAATGTAAATTGAGAAAAGAAAAGGATGAGAGGTAACTTAGAAGGATGAGTGATGTAAGTCCCTTATATGATTGCAACATCAAACTGGATTGAGGCATTAGATTGGTTGTGTAAATGTGGCATTATGCTATGTGATTTACCAATCAAATTTCATTATTAGTTATGAATGCTCACTATCTAAGAATGAATAAATGATGGATACTCATGAATGAGAAAGGATGATGATCATGTATGAGATTGGTTTATGATGATGATTGAGATGATGATTGGTCTATATGTGCATTCCATATTGGTTGGAAATGTTTTTGAGCATCCATAATTATTTGGAATCCACTAAAAAGAACTTAAAAAGATTAAGGGATCAATAAAAAAAACTTTATGTGAAAATGTAATGCTACTCTCTTTGTGCCTTATGCGCACTAGTATTCAGAGGGCCCTAAAAAGCTCTACTGAAGAGAAGCCTAAAGTTACTTCTAGGAGACTTAAGTTTCTCCAAGAAATCCTTCTACTGTGAAGACTTAAGTTTCTTCACCAAGTTATAAGGTGGTGACGACCACCCCAGAATGAGCTCATATCCTTAATTTTTAATAGGAGGTGGGAGTAGAGTCAGTGAGAAGATATTGTTTGACAAATTTAATACAAGTCTATGTCTTATTGTTTCTCCCTAAGGTGGTGAAACTAGATTCATAAAGTGTCCCAAAAGTTGGACAAAGGAATGATAAAGACAAAGATAAGTAATAAAGAATGAAGTTTAAGGCATAGAATAATTGTATGTCAAATGATATCTTATGTGTGATCCCAAAGTTATGAATGTTAATAAGAATGTATGTTGAGACGCCACAGTTTATGAATGATAAGAGAAATGAATATTTAAGGACTCAAATGTATGTTCGATAATAAAATGTATCCACTTCAGAGAAATGTTTACAAAGAACTAAAATTAACTTTTTATGCAAGAAATGATTTTCTGAAATAAACTGAAGTGGCTGGGATTTAAGTGATGACATTAGAACTAAGTAGAAAGCCTACTGAGAAACTTAGTTTCTCACCCCTACTTCTTCCCATTTTCTTCCCAGACATTTTGGATGCTATTCATTATGGTAGCAGTTCACGTACTTGAAGTGGACGTGAGACACTCTCTCTGGAAGATATACATTGCACTAATGTAAAAAAAAAAATAATAATTGGATGCAAGCATCCTAACTACTAATATGTAGTATTAGCTAACTTATGTATAAATATTGTATAATAGTTGTAAGTTTATGGTTTGTAATGACTACATGATAAGGCCCACGGGCCCATGACTTATGGTATGTATAATTATTGTGTGACATGTGTGTTATGATTGATCTTATTTATTTATTATAGGCAAATGATAAACGAAAAGAATAATATAAACGCTTAGTATTCCTAAGGTTTTAAATGTATGTAGAAATCCTCTTAATGATTTATTTTACCGCTATGCACGTTTTATCGACAAGGCTCGCAGTTTATATCAAACAGTTTGAAAAAAAAAATTTACTGTATTTTCATATAAGTATTTTCTAAAATGAATTCCGCATTATGAGATAACAAACTAAAAATGGAACCGAACGATCGACTTAAGCGTGAACCGATATTCGTTTTTAGGGTGTTATACCAAGGGTCCTAAAAGAATTTGGCCACTTATGAGCCAAGGGGAATTAATTTTGTACTTAGGGGTATTTTGGTAATTTTGTCCAAATTTTTCCTATTTTCCAAAATAAATCAAAATTCAAGGAATTATCCTTTTAGGTTTAGATTAGTGTTAATTAGGCTTATTTTATCTCTAATTATGATTAACTTAGCTTAAGCATACTTTACTTTTAATTAACCAAGGTTAATTAGTTTTAACCATGGTTAAAAAATCTTTTTACTATTCACTTTTGTCTTTTTGTGGAAGACTTGGTTGACTTGAGTTTGGTGATTCATCACCACCTTTTCCAGCTGCTGATTTTCGTGCATATTGATGTGGGGCCGACTCTTGACTTGCTTATCATATTATCATGCACTCTTTACCTTCTAGGGGTGTTTTCGTAATTTTTCTCAGCATTACCGAAGAATTTCCCAAATTATTCCTTTGACATTTCTAAGACTTTTTGGTCATTCCTATGTTAATATAAGGTCATTTACTATTTTTATGGGAACTAACTAGCTTTGTGCAAAAAGTATAGCTTTTAAGGGCATTTTGGTCATTTTCAGAGTTTCCGAAGGACGTTTTCGTCCCTTCTTAGGTTTCTAAATTTTTATCACTAATTTTAACCATCCATGATGTTTATAATCCCTTTAGGATGTCTTTCACTTGTATTTCCATTTTTCTAGTTCATTATTTGAGTTGCCCAAGTGTAGGGACTTTTTCATCATTTGTATCAAACTTCCTAATGTCTTTGCTTTTGGCTTCTAATTTCACATGTATTCATTCTAGAAACTATTTGTAGCCTCAAAAAATTATCATAGAAAAATTGGGATGTTACATATAAAGAGGACTAGTAATTGCATCTATTTTTAGAAGTCCTAACATCTCTTTGATGACAAACTTAAAAGAAAAAAAAAATAGAAGAAAGTTTCCTTTGTAGATACATCATTCATTAATTTATCATCTAAGGTTTAGTCATTCTATTCATACACTTCACTAAATTTTTACAATGTTTAATAAAATCAACAATTCCCTAGAGAGTAGAAAGAACACTAGTAGTTGCATCTACTATTTTCAAAAGTTATGACATCCCTTTGATCCCCTCATTAGTTGCCCACACTAACCTTATAAATCGAGCAATATAGTGTACAACATTCCTTTTACAATTGCAGATCTCAGTATCCTTTTCTTTTATCTATCTTAATAGATGTGGTATATCTTTTTCTTTTCCTTTCAAGAAATCTTAATACTTTTCTCTCAAGTACTCTACCTCTTAACTCTCCTTGTTGATTCTATCTTTGTAATCAATCACCATTTTTTAATTTCTTCCTTGAAGTATTATAACTATCCTAGTGCTTCCTTTTGATCTATTTGAACATCTTCCAAAGCCTCCTTAAGCTTATGGTTCTCAATTTGATCTAAGTCTCTCTCTCTCTCTCTCTCTCTCTCTCTCTCTCTCTCTCTCTCTTATCTTCTATCTCCTATGTCCTATGGTTCCAAACAATGCTTAATGTTTTCTTCATGTCTTTGTTGAATTCTTTCTTTCTTGGGAATTTATCTAAGAATTCTTTCTCCTCAATGTTCTCTAATTGCAAAGTCTTAAGTATCTTGTGCAACTTACTCAATTCCATACCTAACTTCTATTTCTCCTCTTCTACCTTTGTAATCTTGTTTTCACTCCTTGTAACTATTTTTTAATCATGGATGTGCCTTCACCATTCTTAGAGACTGTCATTGGTGTTTCTTCATCCAATGCAATAATGGCTTGAAATGGAAGTTTAACTTCTAAAGCTCTATTTTTGACCCATCTTTGACAATCTTATCCAAAACCCACAAGTTCTTTGTCATAAGTTTTTTTCTTTTTTGAATGATCTTTTCCCATACTTTTCTTACTTGCCATGATTTTTGGATTTGAGTTTGATCCATGGTATAAAGAGCAGACAATGAGAAACTTAAGGCTACGTAGTTCAGGTTTAAGGGCTCGACCCTTTTAAAGTGATAATAAAAATAGAGTGTTTTGAATATTTTTGAAGAGAATCCTTAGTTCACATATGCACAGGATCCAAGGCAAATAAGGGCTGCACTGGGACCCATATGATTTCTAAAATCCAAACAGTAGGGTATGCTACCAGTTCGTATCTAGAATTCATCGTGTGAAACTTAGGATTATTTTTAGACATATTTTGAACTTTTATTTTTACAGGTGTTCCTAGACCCACATATGCACAGAGTCGAAGGCAAGCGAGGGTTGCACTATGACTCATATGACTCTCTAAATATCGAATAGTAGGGTATGCCACCAGTTCGCACTTAAAGCTCATTGCGTGAGATCCAGGATCGTTTAAAGCTCCGAAAAGAATTTGGAAAAATAAACTTTTGAAATTTTGAAGAAGAGGATGATCCTTGATCCACATGCACACAGTTGGAGGAAAACAAAGGCCGCACTACAACTCATATGACTCTCCGAACATTGAAAGACAGGGTATTCTGCACTTTCAACTTCGAAGCTCATTGCTTGAGATCTAGGATCGTTTAAAGCTTCGGAAAGAATTTGGAAAAATTAAATTTTGAAAGTTTGAAGAAGAGAATGATCTTTGATCCACATGCACAGAGTCGAAGGCAAACGAAGGCCGCACTACGACTCATATGACTCTTCGAACGTTGAAAGACAAAGTATGCTGCACTTTTAACTTTGAAGCTCATTGCGTAAGATCTAGGATCATTTAAACCAAATTGAATAAGGATAAAATTGATTTCTCAAAATGGAGGATTGGACTTGACCCAAAAGAAGAAAAAAAGTAATTGAGTTGGGCTTGATCTCGATTAAAGAAAACTTGATTTGATTTAAATAAATGAATTAGGTTTAAGTGAAGAAAGGGTTTGGGTTTACCTCACAAAACTTGAATTGACTTTTATTAAAGGAGGAATTGGGCTTGGTTTGATTTAAGAAGAATTGGTGTCAAAAATAAAAAACTGAATAGCCTTGTAAAAAAAACTTGTGGGCCCGGAATTATAAAATTAGCCATGTGAGTGCGCTTCCTTTTAAGCCTAGATGCTGATGAATGCATGATTTTAACTTTAATCATTAGCCAATAAATCCAATAAAAAAAATTATGGATGTTGATGCCTTTTAATATATGTGGCCCACTGCCACATTGACCATTTGCTCACCCTTTTATTATGTGCGGATTAGTGCTATCCAATAACATTTGCTCACCCTTTTATTATGTACGGATCAGTGCTATCCAATAACAGCCCACTATCGCCCCATAAATTCAAAAATTGGCACATGAGGTGTTTAAAAAATAAGAAAGCCCCGTGTATAAATCGAACCCGAAACTTATCTGTGGTGTGCGATTAGATGACCACCAAATTGGGTTATAATTTAGGCTTAACTAGTCCTATAAATTAAGTTGACTAATCTGGGTGCTAAAGCTGAATTTGGACCGATTTAAAAATTTCTGGTGACTTTGTGTGAACTAGCATTAATTTCCATGCAGCCATGTACTCTTTATTTGTTTTTCACGTGCAGACTTAATCAAATAATTATAAACCTCATGTCTAGCATTTGAGCCTCATTTAGTTTCACATCCGAATGCCTATTTAGCAAAAGGGCCCATGCAACTAGCTGGAAAGGTGACATTATTAGTGATATTAGCCTACATAATCAGGCCAATCAATGTGCATGAACTAGTTTTAATTCCAGTGATGAAACTTTCCCTAGCACCATGGCAATCCTAGTTAGTAATTTGCAATCTCCCTTTCTTTTCCTTGATTCAGAAAGGAACTCAATGTCAATTACACTATACTTGTAGAATTGCGCAGGTCAATGTGGAACGATGGGTTGAGTCCGTGATGACAAACCACGGGAACTACTTGGGATTATCGGTGGGTGCGAGGTTTACCTATCCTGTTGATTCTAGCTATTGGCTCTTAATATCGCCAAGCATGTTGCTAGGCCAGTGTCATATGATTGGCTATCATTTGCATGAATAACTAGCAAGTGATCAATAATGATACCTTGTACGTTGAAATCCCAGACTCTACCCTGAAACTCATGCTGCAGTCAATGTACAGAAAACAAAAAATAGAAGATAAATGCCGAAAGCAGAAAGACAAACAAACATAAAAATAATAAAAACAAAGTCTGAAATTGAAAGAAGAAGAAGAAAAAAAAAGAATAAGAAAATGGAAATAAAAGAGAAAATCTAAAAATAAAAAAAAGCCAAAAAACAATAAAAAGCAGAAAAAGAACGAGAAAGATAATTAAAAGATAAATGAAATAAATAAAAAGTAATAAAAACAGGAAAAAGAAAAGAAAAAGAAAAAATAAAACAAAATAAAAAATAAAAATAAAAATAAAAATAAACACATAATAACAAACAAATAGTTAAGAGATTACAAAGAAAAAGAAAATAATAATAAAAAATAAATTAAAAAAAAGAAGTAAATAATGAAAAACAAAAAAATAGTAATAATAGAAAATAAAAATTTGAAAATTGAAACAAAAACTGAAAGTGGAAAATGAATAAAAAAGGAAAAGCGGGAATTCTCCAAAAGCAAGAAATATAGAGTATAAAAAGGAGGGATCCAGGGAGAAAGGGGGATTTTTTCCCTCATTTTTTGAGATCAGGAGAAAGCGAGAGTTCTAGACTCTTAGAGGCATTTTCAAAAACCACTTTTCCAAGACTTACTTGCCCTGACTCTTTGTGATCCACAAGATTTGACGTCGACTCTGGAGGAGAAAAGGATTCCGCTGCAGCGTAGATCCAGACAGAGCACCGGTTTGCCAGAGGATTTGCCACGAACTTGCGGAGAAGAACTCCGTGCTCTTGGTTTCTACGTCCATCAAGTAAGGTTGCTCACATTGACTTCCTCCTGACTCGATCTATGATGCTGTGGATGAATATTAATCCTTCTTTGATTCGATTGTAAGAAAAAGCCTTGAGCATAATCAAGAATTGAAAATTGGTATATTTTGAATAAGTGAATCAGAATTGTCTCGTGGCTCTTTGATGATTTGTGCATGCATATCTAGTTATATACGGTTACTACGAGCAGGAAGGCGATTCCATTTTTGTAGATATAATTGAAAATCTGATAGAAAGTGAAGATGTAATTGGATGTTTGCATAAATCTGCATGCGTTGTTGTGTAGACGGCCACGAATCTCGATTGCCACTACAGATCGAGCTTCTTTAGTCACCAGCACTAGGTTGCCTTCAAAAAGCAGTAAAGGACGTATGGTTAATTGTCAAAATTTTGCATAGTTATCTCAACACCTGCAGGACTTTGCACTCTATCCCTCACGCTGAGTAACTCATGTTGCACCAAAACAGAGGAACTCATGTTGCAGCAAAGTCGGTGGTCTCTAGCTTCTCTACCATCCAAAAACCGAACAGAGATTTCATTTGAATAAAGTGCTAGCTAAATTTCAGTAAGATCGTGACCAAAGGAGAGTAGTATTCGTAAGGAATCTCGGTTGATAAGGCAAGGATGAAAGGCTGGAAACAGGGGCTTCATGGTAACAACAGGTTTTGAGCTATGGTTGTCAATACTTTGTAAAAGAGCTTGTTGAAACAATGCTAACAGCTTGATAAGTGTTCCTTGATGCGTTACTCCCTGCCCTGCTAATATAAAAATTCTCATCCATGTTATGAGAATGACTTGCTACTTGGTAAACTCAGTTGTGTAGGAGGCTGAATAATGATGGTGACCACTGGACATGTGATGAGTGCGGTAAGAAAGAAGTCGTGGAATATCAAAAGTAGGAAGCATAGATTTGGGTCACATAAATACGAAGGCTTTGACAAGAAAGATAATTGCCTTGAGGAATCCATTCAGTAGCTAACATACACAAAGCCCGAAATGGCACGCTTCATTACTGTAGCTGTGTTTTGTTGATAAGGCCAATGGTTTGATCAAGACAAGTTGCTTTGTGGGTAGTCGTATGGGATTAGCGTCAATACCTCTAGAATAGTGATGCTTGCTACGACAAGTGGGAGCCCTCTTTGTGTCATTTGGTTGGTGGACCGTGTGCTAGCCCAAGGAGTAATACCCTGCTAAGATAGAGCCTGTGAATCACTAAGCCAAGCAGCCATTAGGGTGAACCAGGTGCTGCCCAGTTTCAATACCCTCGATGGCCTAAGGGAGACCCTCTGGTTCAGCAATGGTGAGCGTTATTACACCTTCTGTGAACCCTCGTAGGAAGTGATTTATACATAAAAGGTCAGGCACTGATAGGAGTAGTTCGGCACCTCAAGCTTTGGGCCTGACTCTGAGTTGATAAATTGAGTCCCATAGCCACCAACTGTGAGATCAGGTCCTTATTGATAGGAAGAAATCACCATGTGCAACCAACACTGTGACCCAGTAGTAACAATGAGGCAAATGACTATAAGGAATCGGGGTCTGGGATGTAAGAGGATCCCATAACCGTTGCTTCCCTTGGCTATGGCGACGCGAAACAAGTCACGAAGATTTCAAATTAGGAAAGTCGCAAGTCAGGATTCAAAAAGGTGTTGTTATTAGGATGAGCGGAGAGTACGCAGGTCTGGTATTAGTTGGACGAATAGTCGAGATTCATGCACATCGTCTGCTGGGGTCGGGAGGTATCCAAAGACAAAAAAGCTATTTTGGTTCTTGCCAAAATTAGAGGCCAAATCGGTCCCATGCGTAGTCTGGCCCATGTTAACAGCAAAGCAAGACATTACCATCACAATAGCCTCGTCTCCAGCTGGTTATCCTATAGCCTTACTCCATGGCCGAAGTTGCTCACATTTCAGTCGTAGCTAACATGGAACCAGGTACGCTCCAATCTGCTGGAGGCGCGGTTGCTCAATGCTTCACTCTTCATAAGATGGTAGTCCTTGTTGGATTGAATATCGTATGGTGAAGTAAAGCTCAAAGAGAAAGCCCACGTCGAACGCCATGCACATGCACGTAAGTTGGCGATAACGGGTAATATTCAAATGAACGAGAGGGCCCACCATCAACTCTGGTTCAGTATCAAGTTGGCCCAACCCACATACCATACTCTAATCAAATTATATAGAGTATGTGTCACAAAAGGGTGAACTGCTCAAGTGGTTGAGCTCGCGTTACTGAATAGCTCAGGACCCAGCGTTCGATTCTCTACCTGCTACCTTCTTTGATTTTCCAAATGAACACTATTCCCCGATCATCGTTTAAACTAACATTGATAGATATTATAATCAAATGTAAGGGGTATGGCTTAATGGTATGGCTTGTCGAGCCCGACCCTCCGGTCGTGGGTTCAATCCCCACATGTCACTTTTTCCAAATTCTCCAAATAAACACTGTCCTTGCTCTTCTTTTAACTCACTCAAATTTCAACTTTCGCCCCCACACTTCTTGAAATTCAAATTCCACCCCTGTACTTCTCAAAATCCAACCTTCATCCCTGCACTTCTCAAATTCAAAACTCCATCCCTACAATTCTCAAAATTCTTATCCCTACAATTCACTTCGCCAAATTCAAGTCAAATTCTTTGTCCAAAATTGAAAATAAATTCTCTTTTTAACTCTTTTCTTCAAATAAAAATCAAATTAAATTCCAAAACAACTTCAATGTCGTTTCTCAAATCAAACCCAAGTTAGAATCTTTCAAAATTCTCAAATCCAAGTAAAGCTCGTTTTTGATCAAGTCAAGTCTCATTTCGCAAAACTCAAAATCAAATTCACTTCAAAGCAAATTCCTTTTTCAAATCAAACCATTTCGTTTCTTATCTTTATTGTATTCAAATTAAATTCTTTTCAAATGTTTTGGGATCTACGGTCTCACGCGACAAACTCTAAACGGGAAACTGGCGGTCTACATTGATGTTCGATGTTTAGTGGTTCGTATAGGCCCCCGTGCTACCTTAGCCGCCTCAGACCTTGTGCATGAGTGAACCGAAAGGCCCTTCACAAAAATAAAATTCTTTTCAAATGCTTTGGGATCTACAATCTCATGCGACGAACTCTAAACGGGAAACTGGCGGTCTACGTTGTTGTTCGATGTTTAGTGGTTCGTATAGGCTCCCTTGCTGCCTTAGCCGCCTCGGACCTTGTGCATGAGTGGACTGAAGGTTCCTTCAAAAAATGAAAATCTTTTCCAAACATCATATTCCTTCTAAAGTACTTTCGAAGGTCAAGCCTTCAAACTAGAACTACGTAAGCCTTGAGTTTCCCATTGCACCAGGGAATACGTAGGAGTAGGATCAAGTCCTGTTAGGCTATCTTCCACCAATCTATTTATTTTCACGCTAATTAAAGGGATCAAACATTTTTCTAAAATCACACACTCAGTTTAAGGGTACCGTTCTTCGAAACGGGCGAGTGGGGTTCCTAACACCTTCCCCACTCGTAACCGACTCCCGAACCTAAATCTCTTCCTCAAGTTAGGGTTTTTCCAAATGTTTTTCCCTTAAATAAAAATTTGGTGGTGACTCCACATAATCAAATAAATTCTATTTTAAAATTTTAGCGAGTTCGTCGTCTCGTCGGAATTACGGTTGCGACAGTAGTTAGTAAAACGTGAGATCTCGGGGGCCCTCACATTGTTAGCTTTATTGGCGTTTTCCTTATTACTGGAAGGGATTTCAGGCGGAGGGACAAACGGGTAAACTTGTCAAAGTGGAGCCTTTCAACTATGAAGAGAAAGGCATGTGTGTAGTTCAGCTAGAAGGATGATTAGAATGGTTGCAAGAGAATTGGAAGGCTGCTGGGTGTCTATTGTAGACTAGGATAAGTCCTTAGAAACCAGTAACAAACAAAGTATTTTTGATGTGATTAACCACCAAGCACAAACACTTACGGGGAAAATAAAGTAGGATTGAATAATGAAGGACTAAATAACCACTCGTTATCGCTACCATTCCATCTAGAACAAGTGACATATATTTCTATTTTAATGCTCACAGGAACCAGTTTATGGCTTTGACTTGCATGCAACAGGCTGTTGAAAAAGTGTATGCATGAATGCTAGGGTGCTGCATCAAATTGAATGTAGAAGATTGGGACCTGGTTGGTTTACCTCAGAGGCATGATAAGAGTATCTAGCAACAATATTGTTGTATGCATGAACCAAGTCCTGAGATTTTGCTTGGGGCTATGATCATATTTCACTACCAAAGAGGAACAGAAATTTGGCCAAAGGAGCTACTAGTTCCTTAATGCAATTCCAAAGCAAATCTAAGTCTCAACATTGAAATTATTATAACAGAACTTGTGCACAAGAATAGAAGATCTCAAGGCTACGTAGATCGATCATTTTATCACGATTGGCTCAACGAAACTGGATCAGTTTTTATGCAAAGGATTAAAGGGTTCATTGGGGTTTGTCATAGGCCAGCAACAGGTCTTTAGTCCACGATTGTAAAGTGGCTTATTAGAAATTTTTCACAGGCTAGGATCAAGTCTCAGGGGTTTAGATCCCAAGCAAATTACTGGAGAAAGGTGTAAAGAAGACTCTCATGCAATCGAAGAAAATTTTTAGCATGTTCACTCATTCCTTCTTCCTATTTGTGGTCTTTTCCTGGTTTTATTCTACATGCACTTGATATCAACTTCAGAAGATCGAGATGCAGGAGCTGATGATACTAGTTTACATTATCATCCTTCTATTATATCATAATTTTAGGTAGATTAACTTGATCTTACACAACCTATTTCAGTAATCAATCTTTTACAAGTTCATGCATACATATTTTGTCAAACAATTCCAAATCAGTATTCGAACTAGAGATCAGAATCTCATTCAATACAATTCACCACCATTCAACTTTTACTCTAATGCATGACAATTCAAGCATGCAAATTACATAAATAAGAGAGAATGGAAGTGAGCACTGGCCAGCTTCAGATGACGGTAGTATATCTTGCTATTCGCGATTTAACCATGAATAAGCTTTGGCTGGATCACCTCTGCAATTCTGGTGCTAGGCAATCTTCCTCTCCTTGGTGAAAGATAAAAGAATCAGAGAAGGAGACCACAATAGAGACTACAAAGGAAGCAACCCACAAGGTCTAGAGAAATAGGAAGAGTCCAGGGCCTTTTTACAATCTTTGGTCCCCTTGATTCCAAAATGCCCCCCTTTTATACTATTATTATTTTCAAAAATTTCCCGCCACCGGAAAGCCCTTTTTATTTTCTCTATTTTCAGTTTTTATTGATTTCTGTTTTTTTCTTCCTTTTTTCTTTGCTTCATTTCATTCATTTTTTTATTATATTTTTATTTATTTATTATATTATATATTTTTGTTTATTTACTTTTTTCATTTTCTAATTTTTCTTTTTCTTGCCTATTTATTTAATTTTAATTAACTTGTAACTAACCTAATTAATTTCTTAACTAACTCCTAACAACTTCCTAAAAATTATCTTTTTTTTTCATTTTTTTTGTTATATAAAGTTATTGTATTTTTTTCTTTTTCTATGCTTTTCTCTCCTTCTTTTTCTTTTTCTTTTTTTTTTGGAGTTTCAATTATATTTGGAATAAAAATTTTTCATAATAAATAGGATTTTGATCTCGGACAGAAATAGGTGTTCAGAGGGATACAATTGGATATTCTTCTCAGTTTCATTTGCTAGCAATTGGAACCATTCATGACCACTCTTAGGCTTTAGGTGCAGTTGACAAAAATCAACAAAAGGATTTTCATCTCTAGTGCCTTTAGCACATGCATGTGTAGTAAGCTAGGTATACAACATAGGAAAACAACATATTTGCAAGGATTATTGAAATAAGGTTCCCTCTCTTGACTTTGTGATCCATTGAAACATTAATAACTACCAAATGGACAAATTGATCATTACTAGGGAACAAGATTACCTTATAGACCATTATGACCAATACAACCATAAATTCATCCCAATCATTCGCTTCAACTATGAAATAAGCTTGTTCTTTTAAATATTTCCCTAAAGACTCCTTAATTGAATTATTTGTCTTCTTATTACTTATCAAATTCTTCACTTGAACTTTGAATGTTTTAACAATGATTTACATCAAAGAGTAATGACCCAGAAACTTGTATAGTGGTTCATTTGTAAAAAATTGACCCATGTTGACCTCAAATAATTCTAAAGTAAGGACTAATGGACAAACTACTAGATGTAAAACATTGAAAAAAGGTTACATTGTAGATGGGGTTCTCACAATAATTAAAATTGATGTACATCCTAAATACTTATAACTACTAAACATTTTATCTATCTCAAGTTACACTCAACCTTAGTATAGAGCCTTACTCGATGTGTGTAATAAATGAATGTGTAGTGTGTGAAGAGACCATAAATAACTTAAAAAATTATAACAAAAAAAGAAACTACCCCAAATTAGCGACAATTAACAAAGTAGAGTATTACATGATTATTGTTCATCTATCCTAAGGTTGAAACAAAGTACTAAATAACAAACAATTGCAAATCTATTTAAAAAGTTATACATCATGGAATTATTATTACAAATAAAAATAAGGAGTAGAAGAAAATAAATGAATATTATTACATAATTTGAATAATTGATTATAAGAAGTTTGACTCCCTCACTATTCTAAGTGGTGTTTCTAGCTGTAATGACCAAGATCATAACAGAAGGTGGAAAAATAAAGAGATTAATTTTGTAAAATTGGAACCTCCATCAATTTTATTTAATTAAAGAAAAATTTAAAAAAATTATTTTAAAAGCTAAAAAAATAGTCTACAAAAAGCAGGATTGGATCAAGAATTGATTTATTCATAAGGAAGAATGGAATATTAATCTTGCAGGAATCCTAATACATCCATTCTTAGGTTGGTTACCTTAAATTAATTTATTCAAATGAAGAAAATATGTATAAAAATTTATTTTGAACAAATGAATAAATAAATAACCAAATAAATAAATAAATAAAGTAAATATTGAAATGAGGACTAAGTGTTATAAAAATTACTTTTGACATGACAATTTTATTTCTATTCCTACATATTATCCGATCTAATAAGAAATTAAAGGCATAGTTATCTATATAATAATTATGGATTAATTAATTTAAATAAATATTTGATAGAAAAAGATACATAAATTTGAGAGAACCAATTTATTATAACTCAAGTATCAATAATTAATTTTAAAAAAAGATTAACAAGACATCTCATCAAAATTATCCATTTTCAATGTAAAATTAAATTAAATTATTTATAAAAAATAAAGTTGAATTAAGGATCATCTAATTGTCAAAACTTAGATATCCCTAATTAAACATGGAGTTAACAAAATGTCTCATCTAAATTATCTCTACTTATATGAAATTAAATTATTTATCAAAGAGAGGAAATCATAGTTTAATTGAATATTGTTTATATTATAATTATACTATTTCTTAAAATTGAAAAATTACAAGAAATAAAATAAGTGAATAAACTAATGATGATAACAATAACAACAATATTAAATTATATAAACTAAAAATTATTAAGAAAAATAAAAACAAAAAGATAAAGGATAAAAAAGAAAATAAAAAAGTAAATAAATAAATAACTAGAAACCTATATTCAAATACTAGCTCTAAAAATAAAAAATAAGAACAATAACCAAGAAAATGTGAATAACAGAAAATAAATGAATAAATAAACAAGACAATAATAATTAATGAAAATAAACTAAACGAAATAAATTTTAAAATTAAATTACAATCAAACAAAACAAAAACAAAAACTAGTTTGAGAAGACATATTAATTAACACAATAACAAATAAGTAAATAATGACTAACAACAACGATTATAAGGATGATAATGATAAAAATATAAATAAAATTGAAAATATTTAAAATAAAAACAATCATAATGATATTTGTGAATACTAATTTTTGTTCGAGAAAAAGTAGTTATTTTTAAAAACATAAATAGATGGAAATAAGCAAGAATAAGAAGGGATGAATAAAAAGACAGGAAAAGAATGGGTCGAGCCCAACTGCTAGCGAATAAAGGAAAATGGATTTCTGAACTGGAAAAGATATGAAGGAAACAAGAAAGAAAATGTATAACAAATAAAAATAAAAAATAAGAAGAAGAAGAGAGAGAAAAGATGATAAACAAATAAATAATGAGGAACATGTAGGAAGAGCCTTCAATAAAACCATTACCCAAAGCTAATCATCCAAAAATGAAAAAAAGGAAGAAAATAAAGAATATATAGTGAAAAAGAAAATTAAAATGAAATAAGAAAAAAACTAGCAATATAAAACAAAGAAGAAAAAGAAAAAGAGAAAAAGAAAGGGAGGAAAAATGGTTAGTTAAGGCAGTTAGAACCCAGATCAAAAGAATAACAATGGTTTGGGATGACTAACCATGATTAAGAGCAAAATATAAAAACTAAAAAAAAGGGGGAGGGTTTTTTTTTTTGGTTTTAGGGGCTTTTTTGGGCATGTTTTCTCTCTGCTTCCGTCAGTGTGTCTGAACGTTGATGGGCTTGGTGGGATTTCTAGAAAGGTTCTTGAGAGCTTCCGGTTGCGATTGGAAAGTTCTGCTCCCCACTTCAGGTCTGCTTTGAATCGAAGTTCCTCCCCTCTACTCCTTTTTGCATTCGCAGCTTTGCAGCGTATGCACTGATCAAGTTCTTCTCCTTGAAGCATCTCCATCTTCGTGAACACGACCAAAACCAGCTTCGAAGCAAATTGATCCCAGCCTCGATCACTGGGTTTTGTAACCTTCAACCTACGTTCGCTCCAGGTTAGTTACCTTAATTGAGTATTGATTGTATGAAGACATTGCTTTACATGAGCGGATTATGCCCATTCGCATAGATTGCTCCCTAATTCCAGGCTTGTGCTTAACTTTGATATTAGTCATGAGAGGAACTGAGCAAGTGATTGATAATTTGTCTCTGTTAATCGAATTAGCAATTAACCTCGTTGTGCCGTACAATTTCTGTTGAGTTGCTTGGTGATAATACACTGATTCATCACTCGGTCCATGCGTATTTGCTCTATTCAATCTCTGATCCTTACATTGTTTGTTGTGGTAATCACAGATGAAATAAGTCAGTATAAATGATGCCTCCACACCTTATCTGCTATCAGTTGTATTGTAGAGACCATATATTTGGTGTGTTTGCAAATAGCTGGTTGTTTATTTGCAGTGGAAACTCTCGAACGTGTTGGAATCTGTGGAATGCATGATGCATTTACTGCTAGTATTTTCTTGGCTGAATAACCTGTTATAGAGACTCTAGTATATCTTTTGCTTTGTAGCCTAAAAAGGAAATTGAAAAGTAAAAAAATGATTGCCTACTGTATGCTATGTGTAACTGGACTTAAATCCATAACTTCCTAGAACTTCCAAATTCCAGATCTTGTTCCCTACCTAACCAGACCAATTCATCAGATAGGAACTACATGAATAAATCAAAACATATACAGTGACCAAGAAGTTTCTAGTTAACAAAGTAAGATAGTGATCCTGTCAATATAAACAGACGATTGCCGTAATGCTCCCTAGCTGAGTGCTAAATCTGGCCATGAATGATGAGGGGACTTAAAGAAATCTCCAATGGCCTTATTTCCTATCTCTCTCCTGATAGCTTATCCTAATCCCTTGGCATCCTATGGGGCACACAACTTCTGGCTGCAAATACACTAGAGACTGCCTATGGCCGTACACCTCCTGTGGAGCATCTATACCATTTAGTGTCAGATAAATAGGAGTGACAGACCTGGCTTTGGTCCACAAAATGTATACAGAAGTTCATCATGCTTTTGCCTTCTACCATATACATTCGGTTGAGAGCTTTGAGCTAGACACTAACCTTAAGATTAAAATGAAAACATTTAAATTCAGGGAGTCTAGTTCATCTGGGAATTAGGAATGAGTCCGATTTAGATGCTAAAAATTACAGGCCGTGAGTATCCCTTAGAGATCACGGGTCTAGGTGCTGTTCAGAGTCCATCCTATTCTAAAATTTAAGGCAACCTCAATCTAGGGAAAATTTGATCAAGTAACGGGGCAAAAAACGTTTTTGGGCAAGGTTAAGAGCTCCAGTGGCTGTCAGGCTAGCGTTTAAGTTGACAGGCAAGTACTGACTTTGTTGCCCTGGCATAGCACAATTATGCAGGCGAACGCTCACCACCTGCCATTTTTTAGGCATAGGAACCAGCATCTACCAAAGAGATTCTCCCACAACCAAAGCCGCTGTAAGCCTTGACATTAGTCATGACAGCTATCTTCTTTAGGAACCATGGGCTAGAATTGGTTTCCAATGAGTTACAACTTTAGTCTTTGTAGCAAATACTGTGTTCAGGCAACAATAAGACCCTTGGAGACTCCAACCTTAATTATCTGAAATCAGTCTATGAATCAGGCCTACAAAAATAGACTCATCTACCTTCTCTGATATAGAACCTTGAGTTTGAAGCTTAAGGCTGATCTGTAAACTAGGTATTAGAAATCTGCCACTCTTCGGATTTAATCTACTAGATCTGAATTCTGCCTACGACCTATAATACACAAATTTGTCTTTTCCCGTACAAGCATAGGAAAAACCTTGAGTATGGTTTAGTTTTCAAGCCATAACATTGCACCTGATAACCTGTACCTTAGATAGGTGTTTGCTCAAGGTCTATAGCCTTCTAGTTAGTGAACAGGATGGTCAAAGATGGTGATTGACTAAACTAGATATCTGGATGTCCAACACAATTTTTAGGGTCAATATATCTATCCATGACCAAGCAGAACCTGATTCGAGTCCAATAACTTGCAGGAATACCAACCAAATAGGTACCTAATATGTAAGCCTCAAATTCAAGACCTTGATGGAAAGGAACAATAGACAGGCTTTAAGTAAACTATTACTGGCTTAGAAGAACTAAGGAGTCTAGCCTTGGGCATAGCAAAGAACAACCAGTATTCTTTATGCTAGTCGACAAAATAGGCAAAATAACAAGGCCTAGAACCAATCACAATCAAAGAATAACTCCAGGTCCCCAAACTCTGATCCTAGAGTTAGAATGTAAAACAAAGGATCAGACCCTGATCCAATGGCTTAAGAACCTGTCCCAACCTGAGGGAAAGTCGGAATGTATCTGATATGATTCACCCTACGCGAATGAATCGGAATGCGGAAACAATAATGGAACGTCTTGAGAATCAGGGTAAGGTAAGGTAAGATAAGGTAATATTAGGATAAGATAAGATAAAATGAGATGGGATAAGGTAAGATGAGATAAGATAGATAAAATGTGATAAGATGAGTAAGGTAAGATAAAGTGAGATAAAATAAAGGAACCCGACACAAACCGCGACCTGCCGGAGAACACCGAAGTTATCAAGAGGAACGTGACCCTTACCGCGACCTGCCGGAAGAACCAACGTTATCAAAGGTAGTTCTTTGCCCAAGAACCAAGGGAATCAACTCACACAGAGATGAAAAACTCTCAGAGAGAAAATATGTTTCAAAATCTGTCTTTTCACTGAATCCCTAACCCCTATTTATAGTGAACCTAATCTAGTAAAAAAGATAATAAATTAGAAATCCTAATTAGATTGCAATTTGAATTACAACCAATTTAAAACGAATAACTTCTAGATAAATATCAAATCCTAATGTAATCTAAAGTAAATCCTAATGTAATCTAAAGTAAATCATAACTTTATCACTTAAGATCTTCAATGATATGACTACATAAATTAACCCATGTTGGGATTGGGCTTGGATCCACATAGTCCTTTCCTTGAACTTCCTTGATAAGACCTTCAAGTGCTTGTTCCATACGTTTGGTCCTATTCCGCGTCATAGGACCTTCCATTCCTTGTAGATAATCTTCAAGATGATCTCTTTTGCTTATCGTGGTGCCCTTGTTCACATCATTCCTTCCTTCTCCAAGAGGATTCGTCCTCGAATCTGGATGGTCAGCTGCATCAAATAAGGATAAATCAGAAACATTGAAAGTGGCACTCACATTACCATAGCTACTTGGAAGATCGATTTTATAAGCATTATCGTTGATCCTTTCAATCACTTGAAATGGACCATCTCCTCTAGGATGTAATTTGGAACTTCTTTGATTTGGAAACCGCTCCTTTCGCAAGTGAACCCACACCCAGTCACCAGGGTCAAAGACCACCTTGGTGCGTCCTTTGTTTGCCTGCTGAGCATAATGTTCATTCTTCTTCTCAATATTAGCGCGAACCTTGGCATGTAATTTCTGCACAAATTCAGCCTTTTTCTTTCCATCCAAATTAAGAGAGTCATTAGTAGGAAACGGTAAAACATCTAAATGTGATAAAGGATTAAATCCATATACAATCTCAAAAGGTGAAAATGAAGTCGATATGTGAACAACCCTATTATATGAAAATTCAATATGAGGCAAACAATTCTCCCAATCCTTTAAACTTTTTTGAATTATAGTACGTAATAAGGTGCCTAAAGTTCTATTCACAACTTCAGTTTGTCCATCTGTTTGCGGATGAGCCACAGTAGAGAATAATAATTTAGTGCCCAATTTACCCCACAAGGTTCTCCAAAAGTGACTAAGAAATTTAACGTCTCGATCACTTACAATAGTCTTAGGTAAGCCATGCAAACGTACAATCTCTTTGAAAAATAAGTCCGCAATATGAGTGGCATCATTAGTTTTTGAACAAGCAATAAAATGTGCCATTTTACTAAACCTATCAACAACGACAAAAATACTATCTTTTCCTTTCGAGGTCCTAGGCAGCCCTAATACAAAATCCATAGAAATATCAGTCCATGGATATTCAGGAACAGGTAAGGGCGTATACAAGCCATGAGGCATCACTTTAGATTTTGCTTGTAAGCAAGTAATACACTTTTCACAAATGAGTTTAACATCATGCTTCATTTTTGGCCAAAAAAAATGTTCATGTAAAACATCATAAGCTTTTTGAATGCCAAAGTGTCCCATTAATCCTCCCCCATGAGCCTCTCTAATAAGCATTTCTCTTATGCTACACTTAGGTACACACAATTTATTTTTCTTAAATAAATATCCATCTTGCCTAAAATAATCTTCAAAACCATAATCAGAACATGCTGCCCATAATTGTCCAAATTCAACATCATCGGCATACAAGGTTTTTAGTAATTCAAATCCAAGAAATTTAGTTTGTAGAGTCGTAAGTAATACATACCTTCGTGACAGAGCATCAACTACAATGTTTTCCTTTCCCTTTTTATACTTGATAACATAAGGAAACATCTCAATAAATTCTAGCCACTTGGCATGCCTTTTGTTGAGCTTACCTTGAGACTTTAAAAACTTCAAGCTAAGATGATCCGAATGGATGACGAATTCCTTCGACCAAAGGTAATGTTGCCAAGTTTGTAAGGCCCTCACCACACATAGAGCTCCTTATCATAGGTTGGATAGTTGAGTGCCGCTCCACTAAGTTTCTCACTAAAATATACCACAGGTTTGGAATCCTGCATTAAAACAACTCCTATACCCACTCTAGAGGCATCACATTCAATCTCAAAAACTTTATCAAAATTGGGTAAATTTAATACAGGGGCATTGGTTAACTTGTCCTTTAATAAATTAAAAGCTTGTTCATGTTTCTCATCCCATTTAAAACCAACATTCCTTTTAACAAGTTCGTTTAAAGGGGCAGCTATAGAACTAAAATTTTGTACAAACCTCCTATAAAAACTTGCTAAACCATGGAAACTTCTTACCTCATTAGCATTTGTAGGCCTGGGCCAATCTCTAATTGCCTTAACCTTTTCTTCATCAACACTAACTCCCTGAGAACTTACAATAAACCCTAAGAAGACAACTGATTCCATACAAAAAATGCATTTTTCAATATTAGCATGCAATTCATGGCTTCGTAAGGCAGTACACACAGCACGTAAGTGATCTAAGTGTTCATGCATTGTCTTACTATATATTAAAATATCATCAAAATAGACAACAACAAATTTTCCAATAAAAGTTCCCGAGACATGATGCATTAATCTCATGAAAGTACTCGGTGCATTAGAAAGACCAAATGGCATAACAACCCACTCATATAACCCTTATTTTGTCTTAAAAGCAGTCTTCCACTCATCACCCCCCTTCATACCAATTTGGTGATATCCACTTTTTAAATCAATTTTAGAAAGCAAACAAGAGCCATACAATTCATCTAGTAAATCATCTAACCTCGGAATAGGATATCGATACTTTACCGTAATCTTGTTGACAGCCCTACAATCCACACACATACGCCAAGTTCCATCCTTCTTTGGTACTAAAATAATAGGAACCGCACACAGGCTAAGACTTTCCCTCACATAGCCTTTCTGCATCAACTCCTCTACTTGCCTTTGAATCTCTTTGGCCTCTTCAGGACTAGTTCTATAGGATGGTCGGTTTGGAATCGCAGCACCGGGGATAAAATCGATTTGGTGTTCAATGCCTCTTATAGGAGGCAAACCCATTGGTGATTCTTTAGGAAATACATCATTAAATTCCTGCAACAAAGATTCAACCACACTAGGGAAAGAAGAGTTATGATTGTTAGTAAAATAAATATCCTTGTACATGAGTACAAGAACTTGTTCCTTTTCCCTTAAAACACTCTCAACCTCCCCTTTGTGAGCAAATACACAAACTTTCTTTTCTTTTTCTTTAATTCTTGATTTTTCTTTCTTTTCACCCTCACTCTTTTTTTGACTTTCTACTTTTTCTTCACCCTCAATTCTCTCTCTTTTTTCTCTTTCTTGATTTTCTTTCTTTTTCTCTTATTTTACATTCTTTTGAAATTTTTATTTGGTCAGAATAAGCCTCAATGGGCCTTAATGGAATCAATACAATTTTTCGATTATCCACTACAAAAGAATATCTATTTTTAAATCCATCGCGCATAACCTTCTTATCGTATTGCCAATGACGTCCTAACAATAAGTGCCCAGCATGCATAGGGGCAACGTCACACAACACCTCATCCTTATAATTTCCAATAGAAAAGGACACCAAGACTTGCTTACTAACCCTTACATCCCCACAATCATTCATCCATTGTAGCCGATAAGGATTAGGATGCTTTTTAGTAGGCAAGTTTAATTTCTCTACTAGCAATGTACTAGCAACGTTGGTGCAACTGCTGCTGTCTATAATCATACTACATACCTTGCTGTTCACATGACAACGGGTGTAGAATATATGCTCCCTTTGCTCTGAATCTCCTTCATCCTTTGGTTGAATGTTCAATGCACGTCTTGTGACCAAGATTTCTCCATGCACAGGTTCTGCTATCTCCACATCACTACAATCCTCCAACTTTGGCATTTCTTCTTCCTCTGAGCTCACACTGTCCACTTCGCCGTTGTCACGAATGATCATAGTCCTCTGGTTCCGACATTGAGAATAAATATGCCCCAGACCTTGACACTTAAAGCAACGAATGTGACTTGACTTATTAGAGGATTTAGTTTCAAATTTACCTTTGGAAATAGGTGCTGCGGATTTTCCATGAGATTCCTCCTTTGGTTTAGGCCCTTCTTTCTTGTTGGACCAATTGGACTTCCATGATGAACTAGAAGCATATTTGTGAGTGCTCCTAGATTTGAGTTGTCTTTCCACCTGAATAGCTTTATGAAGCAATTCCTCCATCTCTACATAATGTTGTAGTTCTACTACGTCAGCTATCTCCCTTTTTAATCCTCCAATGAATCTTGCCATAATGGCTTCCCTATCCTCCTCCACATTGGCTCTTATCATGGCAATTTCCATCTCCTTATAATAATCTTCAACACCCATAGCGCCTTGAGTAAGACTTTGCAATTTGCAGTACAAGTCTCTATGATAGTGACTTGGTACAAATCTTCGTCTCATGGCTACTTTCATCTCTTCCCACGTTCGTATAGGTCTTTCCCCATACCTCCTCCTGTTAAGGAAAAATTGATCCCACCAAATATTAGCATAATCATTAAAAGATACAGTGGCTAGTTTTACCTTTTTCTCCTCCAAGTAATTGTGACAATCAAACACATGCTCTACTTTTCTTTCCCACTCCAGATAAGTTTCAGGTTCGTTCTTTCCTTGGAATGGTGGAAGAGATAATTTAATATTCCCCAAGTTGCTATCCTTTTCTCCTCGATATCGTCTTCTTTCCGTACAACATCCACCTTCTGATTCTATGTTCTCCCCCTAATCTGTTTCTTCATCGCGGTGAAGTGATCTTTGAGGACCACTTCTACAAGACACCCGAGATCTCCTTCTCGAACAATCCTCCATGTCCTCCAACCTCCTGTTCAACTGTTGGAATTGATCTTGAATTGATTTCATGAATACTTTTAGATCCATCTCATTTTGATGGGGTTCACTACTCATGTTAGCAATGCTGCAAATTGAACAAAATAAATAAATTAGAATAATAAGGCCTCACAAGTCACTCCCTTAGTGTTTGCCCTCAATATTGACGCTCTTCACTCGTGTTTACACTAGAATTGGATTTTTCTATAATGCTCTAACCAACTCTTGCCTTTTACCTCTCAATTCTCCTTATAAATCCTTGAACTAAGAACTTCACAAGTTGATCTTCCCACAGATAACGAAAGAGTCACAGATACACAAGATGAATAAGGTAAGGAATATTGGTTAAGAATTAAGAACTTAAAGAAATTATATTGAATGAAGACTGATTTTTTTTCTATTTTTTTTTCAATTGTCTTGAATTTCCTTTTTTTTTTCTATCACAATTTTTTTTTGCTTCTTTTTTTTTTTAATTTTTTTTTATCCAAAACTTCTTTTTTTTTTTTTGTAATATTTGGTAGGTAACAAATTTAACACAAGAAAATAAAACAAAGGATAGATGACACCTGATTCCAAGAGCCGAAGCTCTGATGCCAAATGATATGATTCACCCTACGCGAATGAATCGGAATGCGGAAACGATAATGGAACGTCTTGAGAATCAGGGTAAGGTAAGGTAAGATAAGGTAATATTAGGATAAGATAAGATAAAATGAGATGAGATAAGGTAAGATGAGATAAGATAGATAAAATGTGATAAGATGAGTAAGGTAAGATAAGGTGAGATAAAATAATGGAACCTGACACAAACCGCGACCTGCCGGAGAACACCGAAGTTATCAAGAGGAACATGACCCTTACCGCGACCTGCCGGAAGAACCAACGTTATCAAAGGTAGTTCTTTGCCCAAGAACCAAGGGAATCAACTCACACAGAGATGAAAAACTCTTAGAGAGAAAATGATGTGAGCATGGAAATTGGCTTTCAAGAGAAATTTTTAGCTTAAGGATAATAAAACTGAAATTTTTCCTAATTTTAATTTGGTTGTATTTTTCTTTAAGTTGTCAAAGTGGGAATAGCTTATTCCAACATGGAATAAGAATAGGTTATTTAGAATAGGAACAGGCTTAGGTTAAGAGCTTGGTTGACTAAGGGCAGCCCAAACCCACAACCAAGCAGCCCCCTTCCTTTTTTCCTATAAATAAGGGCTCAATGTAAGCAAATGGCACCTTTGGTCATTTTATGCTATTGGAATCCGAAATTCCCTTGAGAGAGCAACTTTCTCTTCTCTTTCTTCTCCTCTTGCTTGTTCTTGAGGTTAAGACCCTTTTCCTTATCATTGGAGCCTCCAATGTGGTGGAACTTGGCTTATCTTCCTAGCTTCCTCTAGCTAGTGGAGTGGCGCCTAGCTTAGGAATTATTTTTCTGCAATTTACATTCTGCCATTTACATTCTTGCAATTTACAATTCTGGTTCTTAGTTTATGCTTTAATTTTCAGCCCCTTTCCCCTTTAATTTTGGTCATTTTCGTTTTGCCCTTTCTTCCATTTCTGCATTTTATTTCCAGCCTTTAATTCTTGCAATCACCTTCCCCAATTCCCTCTTTACATTCTGCAAATTTATGTTTCCTCTTCTTTTCATTTTTATGAACAATTTTGTGCTACATTGAACACAATTTGAGGAGCTCCCAAAACTGCTCTGAATTTTGAGCTTCAATCCTACCTCCAACTAGGTCCATCCTGTATGAGATCGTTCAGTTTTACGAGCTATGTTCAATCAGAAGTACATTTATTCCCTCTATTTCACGAGTGTTGGTAGGTGCAGAGAATAACCTTGTGTTAACTTACTTAACAAAATGTGCACTCTCCTATTCCTTATGGGATCTTACCTCACTTTTACTCATCTATACTCGATGGAGATCGAGACTTATTTTAGCATTTTGGATACAATGAACAGGTTGCATTCAAAGATTTAGTTTAATGAAATTTGTGCTAATCTTCAATTTGATTCAAGTGCAGAGATGAAAAAAATGTCGAATAAACATATGAAAAGAAAGTCGCATAGATTGGAAATTATGCTAACCTGAATTATGCAAATTTCTGGCGATGCAGATATTTGCTCTGCTGAAACCTAGGGTGGAGCCCCTTGGATGCTACTAAGCCAACGAGAATAGCAGAAGGTTGAGCAGCAAGTTCAGGAAGCTCCAGAACTCCCGGAGAAGATTTGAGAACTTTCTTATCACCTGAAGATCTAAGAGTCCTATGCGACCTTCTTCTAAGATTTTTTCCTCTTTTTTTCAACCCCCATTCCGGCTCCCTTTTTCCTCTATTTATAGCACTAATTAGTTATTAACCATGTGCTAACAAACTAACTGCTTTCCGACTAACTATTAATCGCCTTCTCCCTTTTCTTAATTTCTGCATTTAATTTCTTTTTATTCTTATTTGTGTGTTTTTTCGTTCTTTAATTTCAGTTCCTGTTTTATCTTTTATTTTTATTATTTCATTTATATTTTATTTCTTATTTTTCTTATTTTTCTTTTAATCTTCTCTTTTATTTTTCTTTTTTTTATTATTTATTATTATATGTTTTTATTGCCTTTTTTTTGTTGATTTATTTTCCTTTTCTCTTTTTTTCTTATTTTTCACTTTCTTATACTTTATTTCTATTTTTATTTGCTTTCGTTTTTTCTTCTTCTTTTTCCTTTTGTTTATTTCTATTTTCTTTTCACTTATTTATTTTAGTTTTCTGGTTTCACTTTTTTTTTGGTTAATTTTTGTATTTTCATCATTCATTATTGTATTTTCTATCATTTTTGCTTATTTGTTTACTTTTCTATTAATATTTCTATTTTTCTATTTTTTTAATTTTTTCTCCTTCGTTGTTTTTTTAATTTTTATTTCCATTATTTAAATTATTATTTATTTACTAATTAATTTTACCATGGAGGCCTCAGACATAATTGAGTATTTACAATATATTAAATCATCAATAAGCAATCATTGTGAAAATATGAAATTTTACCTGATAGATAAGCATTTGAATTTCACCTTCAAGGAACAATTTCTTTCATCCAAACTTGTCCACAGTAAAGACGGAAACAAATGTAGCAATCACATTAACACCACTAGAGATAACCGCAGACATAAGGGAAGCATCAGTACCAAATCCTATGGTTTTGAAAAGAATGGGTGCATAAACATAATGACATTGATGCCGGTGAGTTGTTGGAAAAATGGAATGAAGGAACAAAATGTAAGTTGAGGCCTATATTTTGGTTGTGTAATGTTTTTCCATGGGTTTTCCACCTTTTTAGCTGCCTCACCAGCATTAACCATATCTTGGTATTCTTCATCAACATTATTAGTGCCACGAATCTTTTGTAACATTTCCTTAGCTTTTTTATGTTGGCCTCTTTCAATCATGGAGTTAGGTGTGTCGTCTAAGAAAAGAGACCCTAAGCACAAGATGATTGCTGGAACAGCTCCAACACCCAAAGAAATTCTCCATCCATTTTTTGTACTTGGAAGTTCCATAATTTATAAGATTTGCAGCTAGGATGCCAATTGTGGTCATCATTTGAAACCCAATATTTAGTGCTCCTCTAATTTTTGGTGGAACCATTTCAGATAGATACATTGGAACAGACTGTTATGATTTAAAAAATAACAATTGAAAGAATCAGTAATAATTTCTTTGAATTCAATATCAGTAAAACTTAAAAGTGTATCTAATATAATATGTGTCTTCTTAATTCTTACCTGATTACAATATCCCACACCAAAACCAAGCAATAAACGACCAATGATGAGCATTTCAATATTGACAGCAAAACCATTCAATAATGCACTAACAAGAAAAAATAAGCCAGCTATAACAATTGAGGGCTTGCGGCCAATCATTCTTGTAGTTGCGGAAGCAAAGAAAGAAGGTACCAATGCTGCAATATATAGGGTAGAGATGAACAATGTAAGGAGTTGCTTGTCAAATTTACAATACTGACACTCCTTTTGTGACTCATCCTTCATTTGTTTATATACTGTTGCAACCGTAATTATGACGAGACGACAAACTCGCTAAAATTTTTTAAATGTATTTTATTGATTTGATGTGGAGCCACCACCAAATTTTTATTTAAGGGAAAATATTTGGAAAAACCCTAAGTTGAGGAAGAATCTAGGTTCGGGAGTCGATTATGAGTAGGGAAGGTGTTAGGCACCCTACTCGCCCATTCTAAAGAACGGTACCCTTAAACTAAGTGTGCGATTTTTGCTGTTTTTAAAAACAGTTTGATCCTTTTAGTTTAGGATGAAAATAAATAGGTTGGTGGAAGATAGCCTGACAGGACTTGATCCCGCTCCTACGTATTCCCTGGTGCAATGGGAAACTCAAGGCTTACATAGTTTTGGTTTCAAGGTTTGACCTTCGGAATGAAAAGGAATATGATTTTGAGAGTATTTTCGATATTTTTGCATAATTCTTAGTCCACATATGCACAGGATCCAAGACAACGACGACTGCACTGAGATTCATATGAATCTATGAACATCGAACAGGAGAAAAAGCAACCAGTTCGTATTTAGAGCCTATCGCGTGAGACTTGGAATTATTAAAATGGTATTTTCTAAAAAGGGGATTCTCAATCCACATATGCACAGGGTCCAAGACAACTACGGCTGCACTGGGACCTATATGAATCTCTAAATACTGAACAACAGAAAAAGCTACCAGTTCGAGTATAGAGCCCATCACGTAAGACTTGGAATTATTAAAACTGTATTTTCTAAAAAAGGGATTCTCAGTTCACATATGCACAAGATCCAAGACAACTACGACTGCACTAGGACCCATATGAATCTCTAAATACTGAATGGCAGAAAAAGCTACTAGTTCGTATTTAGAGCCCATCGTGTGGGACATGGAATTATTAAAATGGTATTTTCTAAAAAGGGATTCTTAGTCCACATTTGCACAAGGTCCAAGACAACTACGGCTGCACTAGGACCTATATGAATCTCTAAATAATGAATGGCAGAAAAAGCTACCATTTCGTATTTAGAACCCATCGCTTGGGACTTGAAATTATTAAAATGGTATTTTCTAAAAAGGGGATTCTCAGTCCACATATGCACAAGGTCTAAGACAACTACAACTGCACTGGGACCCATATGAATCTATAAATACTGAACAACAGAAAAAGCTACCAGTTCGTATTTAAAGTTCATTGCATGACACTTAGGATTATAAATGGACTTGATTTCAAATAAAGTAAACTTGATTTGAATTTGATGAAAATAATTGGACTAGATTTAATATAAAATGAACTTGATTTGAAATTTAGGCTGGAATTGAACTTGATTTAAAATGAACTTGACTTGATAAGAAATTGAGGAAAAGAATTGTGAACATGATTAAGTAATCAAGTGATAAAAACTTCATTTCAGATCCAATTTAGACAAATAATATCATTCCATAAACTAGAGAGATAAGACAAAGAGAACGCAACAAAAATCACCGAAATCAGAGATCATTTGACTGACTAAAAACAAAAATGAAACAGACGGAGATGGAGATAAACCTCAAGAACACAAGAGATTTTAGCACCAAAATTTGAAATCAAATCTCGGAATTTTTAGAAATTATTTTTGGTTGATCTAAAAAATTAAAACCAACCAATTTAAAGATATGGATCATAGGAATCAAATAAAACAAGTTTGACATAATCCAACTAGAAATGAGCAAGTTATGCACAAATCAAACAAGCTAGGTTCATTTGCGCACCAAGACGAACATGCTTCGATAATTAGGCGATAGAAATTTCATTTTAGATCCAAATTAAACAAATAATATGAATCCAGAAACTAGAGAGAAAGAAAAAGACAATGCACCAAAAATCATCAAAATCAAAGATCATTTGCGTGATAAAAAATGAAAACAAAAAATAAAGACGAAACTGAACTCGGAAATCCGAGAAGAAGCAAGAAACATAACCGGAATAAAAGTTGGATCTAATCTCCATTGGAAGGTGATGAAGAACTGGTTCCATGGAAGCGAAGGTCTAAATTGGATGCAGAATTAGAGAGTCTCTTATTTCCTCCCTTAGAAAATTTTGAATTCCTCCAATGACTCAAAGTGCCCCTCTTCCCCCCCCCCCATTTTGGTGAAGGACCTCTCCTTATATAGAAGGAGGAGGGATTAAAGAAGTCCTTTTTGTCCAATGTGGGACTTCTTTCTCATATAGGAGAATTTTTCTTTTTTTCTTTTCTTTTTTCGAATTCTTATTTTATTTGGTGTGGGATTTCTTTTTCTCTTTTCTTATTTTTTCCTCTTTTTCTTTTTCCTCTTCTTTTATTTTTTTATTCTTTTTTATTTATTTATTTATTTATTTATTTTGTTTTATTTTTTCCATTACTTTTATTTTGGTTTTTTGAATTATTTTAGACTAAATCAGCTTTTGGCTAAAAACAAAATAATTTATTTTGGGTTTTGAATCCTTGGACATAATTTGGTGTTCACAGTTTGCCCCTCTTTGACCGAAAACTTAGGAATGCTTGCCCTGATAAATTTGAGGATGGTAGTTCAAATGTTAAAATTTTGGATGAGCTTTAGAAACCTTGAGTAATAAGCCGACATGAAAATATTCAGGGCCTGATATGGTAGGCCAAAATGTTGAAATTTGAAATATAAGGCCTAATTAGGCTAACAGAATGGAAAAGAAAGGCCTGTTAAGATAGGAAAAGTGAACTGAAAAAGCCCTGTTAGGACAGGAAAGGAGGAGAATGGCTCGTCAACACAGGAAAATCAAGATGGAAGCGACATGTTAAGAGAGGCGAGGATGCATAAATTAAAATGCAAGGCCTCACATCATAGGCCTGAGTGCGGAAAATCAAACATGCAAGGCGTGACATCATAGGCTGGGAATGCAAAAATTTAAACATGCAAAGCCTAACATCATAGGCCGAGATGCATGAAAATTAAAATGCATGGCCTGACAACATTAGCCGAAGATGCGGAAATTAAACATGCAAGGCTTGACAATATAGGCTGGAAGCGTAGAAAATTAGACATGCAAGGCCTGACAGTATAGGCCGGAAGTGCAGAAAATTAAACATGCAAGGCGTGACAGCATAGGGCTGGAGTGCAAAAAATTAAACATGCAAAGCCTGACAGTATAGGCCGAAAGTGCAGAAAATTAAACATGCAAGGCCTGACAGGATAGGCTTGGAGCGCAGAAAATTGAACATGCAAGGCCTGACAACATAGGCCTGGAATGCAAAAAATTAAACATGCAAGGCCTCACAGTATAGGCTGGAAGTGCACAAAATTTAACAGGCAAGGCCTGACAGCATAAGCCTGGAGTGCAAAAAATTAAACATGCAAAGCCTAATAGTATAGGCTGGAAGTGCAGAAAATTTAACATGCAAGGCCTGAAAGTATAGGCCTGGAGTGTAGAAAAATAAACATGCAAGGCCAGACAACATAGGCCTGAAGTGTAGTAAATTAAACATGTAAGGCCTGATAGCATAGGTCAGAAGTGCAGAAAATTAAACATGGAAGGCCTGACAGTATAGGCCAGGAGTGCAAAAAATTAAACATGCAAGACCTGACAATATAGGCTGGAAGTGCAGAAAATTAAACATGCAAGGCCTGAAAGTATACGCCTGGATGCATAAAATTAAACATGATGAAGGCCTGACAACATAGGCCAAGATGTAGCAAGGTAAACTTGCTGGGAGGCCTGACATCATAGGGCAAAATGCAGAAAGGTAAACTTGATGGAGGCCTGACAACATAGGCCAAGATGTAGAAAATTAAACTTGATGATGGCCTAACAACATAGGCCAAGACGCAGAAAGGTAAACTTGATGGGAGGCCTGACATCATAGGACAAGATGTAGAAAGGTAAACTTGATGAAGGCCTGACAACATAGGCCAAAATGCAAAAAGGTAAACTTGATGGGAGGCCTAACATCATAGGCCAAACTGCAAAAAGTTAAACTTGATGGGAGTTCTGACATCATAGGCCAAAATACAGAAAGATAAACTGGATAGGAGGCCTGACATCATAGGCCAAAATGCAGAAAGGTAAACTTGATGGAGGCCTGACAACATAGGCCAAGTTGCAGAAAATTAAACTTGTTGATGACCTGACAACATATGCCAGAATGCAGAAAGGTAAACTTGATGGGAGGCTTGACATCATAGGCCAAAATGGAGAAATGTAAACTTGATGGTAATTGAGGAATATCTTGATTTGAAGGGATTTTGGGCAAACATTTTGCCCTAGTTTAGACATTTCTTGAAATTGAGGGTTGCCTCAATTTGAATTTTTTCTGGGCAAACGTTTGCCCCAGTTTTTGGAGATTGCTATTTTTAATTTTTTGCTTGGGCGAATGCTTGTCCCAATTGAAATTTTGATTTTTCCTTTTTTAGAAATTGGGGATTGCCCTGATTTAAATTTTGCTGGGCAAATGTTTTCCCCAATTTGAATCTTGATGAGATTGAGGATGGCCTCAAGTTGAATTTTCTAGGCAAACGTTCGCCCCAGTTTGAGCTTGATCTCAATAATTGGGGATTGCCCCTATTTGACTTTTTCTGGGAAAACGTTTGCCCCAGTTTTGGATCTTGATTTGAAATCGAGGATTCCCTCAATTTTCAGTTTCTGGGCAAGCGTTTACCCCAGTTTGAATCTTGATTTAGAATTAAGGATTGCCTCAATTTGAATTTTTCTGGGTAGGCGTTTGCCTCAATTATGATCTTGATTTTTTCATAAATTAGGTTTGCCCCAATTTGATATTTTCTGGGCAAGCATTTGCCCCAGTTTTGATCTTGATAGTTTTTCAGGAATCGGAGATTGCCCCCAATTCGAATTTTGTTGGGCATCCTTTTCCCTAGTTTTGAGATCTTCGGAAATCTCTTAATTATGATTGGTTCGGGAAATTTTCCTTGGTCTTAATTAGTTTTGAAAAATGGATTATGTGATGCTCGAATGACAGGATGCTTATTGTGATGTTTGAATGAGTGCAAGAGGATGCGATGTTTTAACTTAATTATTGCTTCTTAATGCTTGAAGTGATCACTTGATCAAATACTATGAAATGAATGCTATGGGATGCATGCCATAAGATGGTTTAAAAAGCTTTTGTTCCTCTTGATTTTTAGTTTTTCCTCGACATTTTCCTTTCTCAACAACCTTATAGTTGTTGTGAAGGGAATCAAGATTTAGGACGAGCTGTATCGACTTTGTTTCTTGGCTTTTTGGTCTGCTTCAGAATTTTCTTTTTCTGAGATCTTTGAGATCCAACAATGGTCAGCATCATAGAATAAGACACACTCCTTTTGTTTTGGTATTGTGACTGGCAGGAGGATGACTTTCTAGAAACAAACGTGCCATGTTGCGATGATTGAGGATTCATCTGATTTGTCAAGACTTTTCAAAATTAATCTTTTTATTTTCATTCTTTCATTTTTCACATTTCTTTTTGGCATGTGCGACCTTGAGGTGTGCAACATGATTTTTAATGGTTAATGGGAGGAAATGAAGAAATCTTCAAATGATGTTTTAAGGTTGCGTATTTGAAAGGAAAGGGCGAAGAATGTTGGTTTGATTGCCCAAATGGCACCTTTGTTTGTGTGCCCTAAGTTTTTCCTAGGTCTCCTTTGGGGGGTTTGCTGACCTAGCGGGCTTTTGTGTGTGTGCCCTAACTTTTGCCTAGGTTGCCCTTTGAGGGTTTTCGACCTAGCAGGCTTTTTGCTTGCATGCCCTAACTTTTTCCTAGGTCACTTTTTGGGGTTTTCGGCCTAGCGGGCTTTTGTTTTGATCCTTAATCTTGCCTGAATTGTTCTTGGAATCCGGCACGACCTTTTCTTGATCATGACTTTGCTGGTTCATTTTTTGACTTTTTCTTGGATTATTTTTTATTTCAATCTAGTGGGTTTTCCTTCTTCTTCTTTTTCTTGAATTTTGACCCTGATTTTGCCTGGATTATTTCTTGATTTTAATCCAGCGAGCTTCCTTTTTCTTTTTATTTTTGACTAATCAGATCTCCTATTGGGTCTTGCTTGGACTGTTTGGACCTTCAATTCAGCGGATCTTATTTTGCATCCCTAAATTTTTCCTGGATTTGAACTTTGGTCCAGCGGGATATTTATTGCTTTTTATGTTAGAAAAAAGTGTTCCTTGGAAGGAATTACAATGAATGGTGATCTGGAATCCCTGGTTGCTTTTTGCTTATTCTGCTTTTTCATTTAATTTTTCTCTTTGAGCTTGATTAATCAGACGTCCAAAATTATTTATTACAGCACTGACATTGTCACCAATAGGTATTTATTTTTTGGGTGTAGGAATAAGTGATGGGGTAAATTATGAAAAAAAATGGAAAGTTTTAGGAAGCAAAGTCAATAATGTGAAGCATGTTCCCAAGGAACATGAAAAATGTAATTTTTGTATTATTCATTGAGATTTATTTACAAAAGATTGATTTTGAAAAATATGACAAATCCTGGATGATTTTCCTCAATAGCTCGATTTGTACAAGGCAACTCATTGTGCTGCTCCCATTTCTTAGCCAGTTGATGAGCTCTCATGATTCGACACTGGATTATTTCCCACATTAGGAGCAATCTTCCCAAAATCTAGCCGTTTAGCATCAATCAGGCTTTGCACCTTACGCTTCAGGACCTGGCAATTTTCTGTTGAATGACCAATGTACCCCGCATGGTAGTCACATATGGCCTTTGCATCATACCATTTAGGGTATGGTGGTTCTTGAGGTTTCAAAGGATAGGGAATTTTGGATTAGCTGAGGTAGCAGCTCAGTGTAGGTCATTGGAATGGGATCAAACTAGACAAGATTCTTCTCCTTCTTTTGGCTTTGGCTAGGATTTGGGCTTATGGCTTATGTTTGGACCGTGTATGGTGTGGGCGGTCGGATTTGTATTGGATAGCTGTAAGTTGGAGGGTAGGGTTTTTGGTAGGTAATGGCGATGTAAGGATATGGTGTATAGGGTGTATAAGATGGTGGTTGGAAACCGATTGGTCCACAAAGTGCCATCTAAGGAGCATATTGACCTTGACTAGAAGCCACATTATACGTTTCTCATGTCTTCTTCCCAGGTCCATCAATTGTCCTGCGGATTTGTGTGCGATCCTTCCACGACGCATGCCACTTTCGATCCTTTCTCCAATGATGACGACGTTAGAGAAGCTAGTGGTCACCCTGCCAATCATCTTGTCATAGAAAGGATCCTGGAGTGTGTCAATGAACGTGCTGACCAATTCTTTCATAGATAAAGGAGGTTGTACTTAAGCAGCTAACTCCCTCCATCTTTGAGCGTATTGCTTGAAGGTCCCATCTCCTTTCTTGGCCATGTTTTGGAGCTGAGTTGTGTCAGGAGTCATCTCTATATTATACTAGTACTGTTTCAAGAAGGCCTCGACCATATCCCTCCATGAACGAATATGTGCCTGCTCTAGCTGAGTATACTAGTTGGCAATTGCCCCAATTAAGCTGTCTTGAAAGAAGTGGACGAGCAATTTATCATCATGAGTACGAGCGGACATCCTGCAGTACATGGTCAAGTGATTTCTTGAACAGCTGGTTCCTTGATATTTCTCGAATTCCGGAACCTTGAATTTGGGAGGAATTACCACATCTAGGACCAAGGATAAATCAGCTGCTTCTCTAGCATCATATGCACTTCCTTCGATTTCCCTGAGTCTTTCCTCTAAGGTTTTCTATTTTTTAGTATCTTCCCTAAAAGGATGGTTTGGGTATCCTCTTGGCATGTTATGAGGATGGGAAGATGGTATGTATATAGGGTGAGGCCCTTGGGTGAACATAGAATTTGTCCCCCCAACAGCTGTTTGGTAAGCTTGTGAGGTGGTGTTTGGAATGGTGTAAGGAATTTTTGTGGGGTTTGAAGATGGGTTTTGTGTTTGGGTTTGTGTTTGGCTGAATAAGGGTGCATGCCCATGAGGAAACCCATAATGAACTCCTTCGGTTTGTGAAGGCATGGTTAATGGTGAAGGATTTTGTGGAGTGAAGCCAGGAGGATATGACAGGCCCACGGGTTCTTCTGGAACATCCTTTTGTTTGGATTGTTGGATGACCTCCATTAGTTTGGCCATTTAATCCTTTAATGTTTGGACCTCATTTTTCAATTCCTCATTTTGTCTTTCCAGCTCATTCATGATTCTTAATTGTGCACGAGTCTTATAAGGATGTCGAGGAAGTTGTCTTTCTCCAATTTTTCTGTTAAAGTTAAAAATTAATTTTTGAGAAACAGTTTAAAAAAAAAATTATGAATGATGGATGTTTGTGCTTCATTGAATATGAAAATGAAAAAGGTATGGAATGATTGTTTTTGAAATTTTTTTCTTCAATGATAAATTTATGAATGAATGAATGAATGCTATGCACAATTAATTTTTAGATATTTGAGGGTTTTTGAAAATAATTATTTTTAGCTATTTTATTTAGCTAGAAAAACCTTTAGTTTTGTTTGAAAAAGCTTTGCTAAAACTTTTCTAAAAAAAAAGCATTCTTTAGGTTTTCGAAATTTCATTTTCTTTCCTTTTGAATCTTTCCATATTTTCAATATTTTCAAAAATTAAATTTCTAATTTTTCCTAGGAATTTTTCTCCTTCTATTTTGATTTTTCTTGATTTTATACTTTTTATTTGATTTTCTGTATTTCCCCAATTTCAATTTTCAACTCGCCTTTCCCACTTCGGATGGTTTAGTTTAGATAAGTGCCTGTGAGCAGTGAACCTTGTATATTGAAAGGGGTGTGTGCCCTCCTTGCCTCCTATGTGGGTTACCTGTCATAAGGGTCTATGTTTTTATGCATGAACCTCTCGAAGGTAGTCAATAATCCTAGGGTATAAGAGGTTACTAGAGCCAAGTTCAGTTTATAATGCTTGCTACAACAGCAGAAAAAGCTACCAGTTGTAAGGCACATGAATAAGACGCACTCTAGCCGGGATTTTCGTGATAGCCAATCGGGATGTAGGCCCCAGAGTGACACCACTAGATCCCTCTATCCTAGGCTGCTCTCAAACCCGAGTATAGGGCCCCACTCATGAGATGAAGTGCATTAATGTAATGTGTAGAGGGCACACAAATAATTGGGATACCTGCAATTGGGGAAATCACAATAAGTCTATACACGAATTTATTGTTCGTCTATCATAGGGTTGTACAGTGAATAAACAAACAAACAAGAGATAGATAAACAAACAAATAAGTCGTGCAAATAAACAGGAAAGGGATCAAAACCACACACATTCAATCAAACGGGCTTGACTCTCTAAATTCCCCAGCGGAGTCGCCATCTGTCGCAACTGTAATTATGACGACATGACGAACTCGCTAAAATTTTTAAAATGTATTTTATTGGTTTGATGTGGAGTCGCCACCAAATTTTTATTTAAGGGAAAAGATTTGGAAGAACCCTAACTTGAGGAAGAATCTAGGTTTGGGAGTCGGTTACGAGTAGGGAAGGTGTTAGGCACCATACTCGCCTATTCTGAAGAACAGTACCCTTAAACTGAGTGTGCGATTTTTGCTGTTTTCGAAAACTGTTTGATCCCTTTAGTTTAGAATGAAAATAAATAGGTTGGTGGAAGATAGCCTGACAGGACTTGATCCCGCTCCTACGTATTCCCTGGTGCAATGGGAAACTCAAAGCTTACGTAGTTCTGATTTGAAGGCTTGACCTTCGGAGAGAAACGAAAGATGATTTTCAGAGTACTTTCGATATTTTTGCATAATTCTCAGTCCACATATGCACAGGATCCAAGACAGCTACGACTGCACTAGGATCCATATGAATCTGTGAACATCAAACAGCAGAAAAAGCTACCAGTTCGTATTTAGAGCCCATCGCATAAGACTTGGAATTATTAAAACAGTATTTTCTAAAAAGGGGATTCTTAGTCCACATATGCTCAGGGTCCAAGGCAATTATGACTGCATTGGGACCCATATGAATCTCTAAATACTGAACGGTAGAAAAAGCTACCAGTTCATATTTAGAGCCCATCACGTGGGACTTGGAATTATTAAAACAGTATATTCTAAAAAGAGGATTCTCAGTCAACATTTGCACAGGATCCAAGACAACTACGGCTGCACTGGGATCCATATGAATATCTGAACATCAAACAGCAAAAAAAGCTACCAGTTCGTATTTAGAGCCCATCGCATGAGACTCGGAATTATTAAAACGGTATTTCCTAAAAAGGGGATTCTCAGTCCACATATGCTCAGGGTCCAAGGCAATTACGACTGCACTGGGACCCTATGAATCTCTAAATACTGAATGGCAGAAAAAGCTACCAGTTCATATTTAGAGCCCATCACGTGGGACTTGGAATTATTAAAACAGTATATTCTAAAAAGAGGATTCTCAGTCAACATATGCAAAGGAACGAAGACAACTACTGCTGCACTGGGATCCATATGAATCTCTGAACATCAAACATCAGAAAAAGCTACCAGTTCGTATTTAGAGCCCATCGTGTGAGACTTGGAATTATTAAAACAATATTTTCTAAAAGGGGGATTCTCAGTCCACATATGCATAGGGTCCAAGACGACTACGGCTGCACTAGGACCCATATGAATCTCTAAATACTGAACAACAGATAAAGCTAGCAGTTCATATTTAGAGTACATCGCGTGAGACTTGGAATCATTAAAATAGTATTTTCTAAAAAGGGAATTCTCAATCCAGATATGCAAAGGATGCAAGACAACTACGACTGCACTGGGACCCATATGAATCTCTAAATACTGAACAACAGAAAAAGCTACCAGTTCATATTTAGAGCCCATCGCGTGGGACTTGTAATTATTAGAAAGGTATTTTCTAAAAAGGGGATTCTTAGTCCACATATGCACAGGGTCCAAGACAACTACAATTGCATTGGAACCCATATGAATCTCTAAATACTGAACAACAAAAAAAGCTACGAGTTCATATTTGAAATTCATTGCGTGACACTTAGGATTATAAATGGACTTGTTTTCAAATAAAATAAAATTGATTTGAATTTTATGAAAAGAATTGGACTTGATTTAAAATAAAATGAAATTTATTTGAAATTTAGGCTGGAATTGAACTTGATTTAAAATAAACTTGACTTGATTTGAAATTGAGGAAAAGAATTGTGAACATGATTAAGTAATCAAGCGATAAAAATTTTATTTCAGATTCGAATTTGAAAAATATTATCATTCAAGAAACGATAAAGAAAGACAAAGAGAACACAACAAAAATTACCAAAATCAAAGATCATTTAACTGACTAAAATCGAAAATGAAAAATAGAGACGAAGATAAACCTCAAGAACACAAGAGATTTTAGCGCCAAAATTTGGAATCAAATCTCATAATTTTTAGAAATTATTTTTTTATAGATATGAAAAATTAAAACCAACCAATTGAAATGTATGGATCATGGGAATCAAATAAAACAAGTTTGACACAAATCCAACCATAAATGATCAAGTTATGCACAAATCAAACAAGCTAAGTTCATTTGCGCATCAGGACGAACATGCTTCGGTAATCAAGCGATAGAAATTTCATTTTAGATCCAAATTTGAAAAATAATATCATCCCAGAAACTAGAGAGAAAGAAGAAGAGAACTCAACAAAAAACACCGAAATTTTAGATCATTTCACGGATTGAAAACAAAACTGAAAAACAGAGACGAAGATGAACCTCAAGAACCCAAGAGATTTTAGTGCCAAAATTTGAATTGAAATCTCAGAATTTAGAAAATATTTTTTGGTAGATATGAAAATTTAAAACCAACCAATTTAAATATATGGATCATAGGAATCAAACAAAAGAAGTTTGACACAAATCCAACGAGAAATGAGCAAGTTATCCACAAATCAAACAAGCTAGATTCATTTGTGCACCAGGATGAACATGCTTCGGTAATCAGGCGATAGATATTTTATTTCTGATCCAAATTAAGAAAAAATATGATTCCAGAAACTAGAGAGAAATACGAAGAGAACGCACCAAAAATTATCAAAATCGGAGATCATTTTCCTGATAAAAAATGAAAACGAAAAACAGAGACGAAAATGAACTCGAAAATCCAAGAAGAAGCAAGAAACTTAAGCAAAATAAAAGTTGGATCTAACCTCCATTGGAAGGTGATGAAGAATTGGTTCCGTGGAGGCCAAGGGCTGAATTGGATACAGAATTAGAGTGTCTCTTAGGTCCTCCCTGAGAAAATTTTGAATTCCTCCAATGACTCAAAGTGCCCTTCTTCCCCCTTCATTTTGGTGAAGGACCTCTCCTTATATAGAAGGAGGAGGGATTAAAGAAGTCCTTTTTGTCCAATGTGGGACTTCTTTCCCACATAGGAGAATTTTTCCTTTTTTCTTTCCTTTTTTCGAATTCTTATTTTATTTGGTGTGAGATTTCTTTTTCTCTTTTCTTATTTTTTCCTCTTTTTCTTTTTCCTCTTCTTTTCTTTTTTATTCTTTATTTATTTATTTATTTATTTATTTTGTTTTATTTTTTCCATTAATTTTTTTTTATTTTTTGAAATATGTTAGACTAAATCAACTTTTGGCTAAAAACAAACTAATTTATTTTGGGTTTTGAATCCTCGAACATAATTCGATGTTCACATATACAGATGGAAAAAAATTAATTAAAAATTGTTCCATGGATGTCACTCCTCTTGTAATGCCAAGATCATAACCAAAGAGGAGACCTCCCATCGCAACCACAAAACATGTTATCAACACAAATGTTGTAACCTTCCCCTCATAGTGTTTTCCACCTCCCGAAGCAACAAAACTCTCACCTGCCATTTCTTAAACAATTATATTTTATCTGAACATGTATTTATTTATTCACCTATATATGTTAAAATTTTCTTAGTGTTTAGAACTCCCACAATAATTTGCATTATATAGAATATAGAGATGTGAGATATAAGGAAAAAAATATCGGTGTAATAGAAGAAATATCGTTTGAAATAACTATCATATGAGTGATACATTAACTTTAGTTTTATTTGTTTGAATTTCTTGTTAAAGTACTGTCATAAGGGTATAACACCCACTTTTCATATTAACTTTTATATTTTTTTTGTTTAAACGATAAACTCTTTCGGAGTATTATCTAGTAGCGATTACCTCATTTAAAGTACGACATGAAACCATGAAAAATTAACAAAAACACAAACCACTTCAAGAAAACAACCTCCTTTCAAGATATATCTAATCTAAATACATTAGCAATTAGTTAAATTTTTTAACTTATATTTTTACCAAAGTAACCAATCAAATTACCTAGCTTTTTTATTGAAAAAAGTTTTAAATTTGTATACATTCTTTTATTTTTTTATTTTTCTTTGTTTATTTTCACCTTTTCTCTAATATTATTAATTATTTTCACCATTCTTATAATACAAATTCTTTATGATATTATAGGTAAAATTATAAAATTTTATACTTGTTCAAAAGAATACTATGCTTGAAATTGTATGAATTATAATAATTAAAAAAATAAAAAATGCTTTTTCATTTTATGGTAATATTAATGCATAAAAATTGATTTATCCATTTATTCATTATTTTGATGTAATCACAATTGAGCAGTTAGGACTCCTTTAATCTATTTTGCTTAAAAAGAAATACTAAAGTTTAAAGTTATCATAATATATTTTCCTAGTGGAATGGTGGAGATTGGGAGTACCTTCGTTTTAGGTATAATATAGGAGTGTTAACCTCCACTTGTTAATCCTCTTGAACGTGATGTTCGGAGTGGAGAGTGAATGAAATCTATGTCTATACTAGATTTTAATTCTATCATTATTGAAATGGATTCACTATAGAAAGGTGTTATTATATATAGCATGAATTGAATTTGTATGCTTCTCCCATTTTATAAACAAATTTAAGCGGATTGATTAAGAATGTTGCCATCAACCCTAGGGTAGACACCTATTGAGAATCTTAGATTTCTCATTCCCTACTCCTCATTCTTCACCCTATAATCTAGCAGTATCATACATGACAGTAGTCGCATACCGTAGGTTAAGTAACATTTAGTGGCTCCCTTTAGTGTCCACAGTCGCACGCTTGTTATCTTAGCAGAATGCTCAAGGGAACAGATGGACTTCATGGAGGACAACCACATGGGATACTAATGCTAAATTTAATTTTAGTTATGCATGTTTTCTGTACAGTTGTATTGTGGACAACTGTATATTTTAAAAGGATTGTGATGCCCTTGTGCTTTAAGAAAGCACTCGTTATCAGCCTTAAGTTTACTCTCATCCGTATTTTTTAATCTGTATAAATAACAATGTGAATAATTATATGTTACTACGGGTTCATAGAAGGATGTTCTCAAACTTACCGTGAACGACAACGTACGAAACATCTATATTTTGTTATGTTAATCACCACTATTAGGAATGCACTTTCACCAAATGTTCGAAAAAAATTGTACCATAAGGATTTTATAAAAGAGTTTTGCATTATGAGATAACGAAATAATAGTCATTCCACGATACAACTTAAGCGTAGGATGGGTATCATTATTAGAATCTTAAACCAATTTGTGAACACCTAATTCGGTCCGAGACTAAAATCGTATTTATAATGCAAATCTTTGTTCCAAATCTGATTAAAACTCAAAATAAAATAAAAAAAGAAGAAGAGGAAAAAAGAAAAAAAGATAAAATGAAAAAGGAGTAAGAAATAATAGATCAAAGTAAATAAAAAAAAGAAGAAAAGAAAAAAATAATGAAAAAATATAAATGAAAAAGAAGAAGTAAAAGGAATGTTTATTTAGGGAGTTAGTTAAGTTAGTTGATATTAGTTGAAAGGTAGTTAGCAAAAAAAGAAAAGAGAAAGATAAGAAAAGTAAAAAAAAAAGGGAAAAATAAAAAAAAATAAAAAAGGCGGAGGGGGACTCCAACGGGAAAACTTGAAAGAAAGAAGGTATAAAATGATTTAAACACTCTCATATTAAGGGGTTTTTTTCAAACAAAATTAGGGTGGATCTTCCCTCGGGCGGTGAGAGGTTTTTTGAATTTTTTTCAGCTCTCCACAATTAAGAAAACTTCTTTGGTCTTCATCTGCTCCTCTCTCTATTTGAGAATGGGAAGAACATCTATAGATTCAACATTCCACTGCAAATTCTGAGAGGAAAAAAAAGGAGGAAGCTATTGTTCTCTTATGATGGTTCTCCAGAAGGATTAGGTACCTTCATTTTTCTGCTCTTCAAGAAAGTTCCCCAAGAAAAGAAGTAGAGAAATCATTTGTTAATCCTTCACCGTTGCATTCCACTGAGCACAGAAAAGGAATTCTTCTTCAGATTTGATTAGGTACTCTAGGGAAGCATTTTCAAGGCTTTCATGGCAGAACCAACTCGGAAAAGGAGAAAAGAGCCTCCGATAGGGAACTAAGATTGAACAGTCACATGGACTCTTCTTCCTCTCCATACTGCGTCCTTTTTGTTCTCATATTCTGAGAGAATAACAGCAAGTCCTGCCAAGAGGGATCAATTTCTGGGGGGACCTCTTCTTCATTGCTTGTTACCATCAGTTACGGTTCAAGATTAATTTGCCGTCTAAATTCACTTACCTTTGTTATCTTTTGCTGTGCTGAGGCCGAACAAATAATCCTATCGAATAATATGAGAATTCCTAGTGAACCTATCGAGTCCCAGATCTTTACTCTTATTCATCTCTGATTAGTTTACTAGAGAGTTATTTTCTGTTTAGTTGAATTTGGTAATGTTCGGTTAAGTCTAGTAAGAAGAACAGAGGCATAAGACTTTGGTTGATAATTATGAATTATGATTGTTTTGGAACATTTGGTCTATAATGAGAATTGAGAAATATCAGTTTAAGATTCCTTGACTCCTACATGGCAATGCATTTACACTCATGCATAGCATAGTTCTGATTCAACCACGTGCTCAATTTGGTGATGTAGTTTCGGCCTCTAGTAGTACGATTGGATTTATTAACAGATTAGCATCTAAGTGGTGGCTATGTTGTTCACGAAAAATTTAGATTCTATGTCCAGGATTCATTCGATGCCCTATGCTTAGATTGTCAGTGGTCTTCCTCAGTATTGTCACGGAGAAGGCCATTGTCATCAATACACTCCTCTGCAATGGTGCTACTTTGTTGGCAAAACTGTTATAAAAGGCGTTTGGACGTCTTTCAATCCTTCTATGGACTTCTTCGCTATCATCACCGGAGATAGTCGCGTCAAGATACGGGACTCGCTCAAGGGTCAGGTCCAAACCAAGTTTGTCCACATTACGTCAATTCATTCAACCACTCTTACGATAAATCCATTAATGACCATCTTCCACTTGGTTATACATGCATCAAGTGGTTGTCCTTCGAAAGACAAAGGAGAAGGAAGTACGTATCTTCGTTGTTAATGCTTGAAGCTGGTAGTGGTGATGTTTTAGCACTTGACGTCTCTGCTGGTCAATTGAACTGGAGAATTAGTGACCGTCATCCTGGATGTGTGAGGGCGATCGTAGCTCCGGCAAATGGGTCAAGTGTTTATACTACTGGCATTGATAGGATGGTATGCGTGGTAGATTCCATGACGGGAAGCCTGCGGAGTACAGAGGCAGTATCCTGTTTGTCTATTTCTCCAAATGGGAAGACATTAGCTACTGCAGTAGAGCAATTGAAGATTGTCAACTGTTCTGATCACAAAAAGATTCAAAAATTCTCTAATCATCCTGGATCTGTTTGGTGCATGGCCTTCACTGAAAATGGAAAGTATACCCTCTCATCGGCTGTTGGTGAAAGATCTGTAGTTGTTTAGAGGATAGATGGTGGTAAAAGGTGATCAGTTAGTTGTGTTGTTGCGATGGAGCACCCTGCTGCCTTTCTTGGAAGCAGCTGCATGGATAGTGAGGAATATGATGGAGTTGGCGTATGTGTTTCGGCCATCTCAGGAATTGGCATTTTTTATTTATGGTTTGGAAATGATATTGAAGAACTACACAATGCAAAGCCCACGAAAATATCGATGTCTTTAGAAGACGTGTCCTCTAGAATTTACAAGGGAGCAATGCTTGTGATATGCTGCGAATTTATAAGGCATCTAGAAGCCAGCCTCTGGGAAAGTCTTTTTGCATAGGTTGCTTTTAAACCCATCATTAAACTAGTGCACTCAGGTACAAATGAAAAGTTGAACGTCTCCTATGATGGCATTCTTCTTCCAATAAGTCAAGCTCTTGTAAAATCGGTATTAAAAGCTCTCACTTCAGTTATGCTTTCTTTACAAGGATATGAATATAGCTTTCCTGCAAGTTATATTCCTATGTCCACAAAAGCGTGCCTTAAATTTGTTGAAGGCCGTAAAGTCTCCAAGACCTGTCTTCGAATCCCTCCTTTGGGAAATTCATTTTAAACATGCTGCTATTTGTGTATATTTATTTCTAGGTGGAACTCAGATTGGGCCAGCTGTCGCCGTCCCTCACTTGAAATCCAGCCATGTTATCTTGCTGTGGGGCCATACAAATTCTGGAATTGGCCCAGAAAATTTAAATTAGACCTTGTTGGATTCTTCTTTAATTGGGCCAGCGGACAAACTAATTGGGCTTCACCACATAGGCTGTCTTTCACAAATCAGATTGGTTGGGCTTCACCATGCAGGCGGCCTTTCGCAAATTAGATTGGGCCTTGGCATACTATGTCAATTAGGTCTAAGAACGACACTAGAAAAATAAAATAAATGGCTAAACTCTAGAATAAAATAAATAAATGCTTTACTCATTTTCCAATCAAATTCATTTTTTTGGGTCAAGCCCAACTCAATTTAAAATCAGGCCCAATCTCGTTCAATTTCAAATACCATCATTTTTATTTTAATTTAAACCCAATTTAAATCGAATCTAATTCTTTTCTTTTATTTTTAAACCAAGTCCAATTTATTTTTATTTTGGAAAGCAAGTTCCTCTTTATTTTGGGTCAAGCCCAATTTCATTTCTCCAAATCCTGATTTCCTTCTTTTAACTCCCCGTCTCTTAGGTCAAGTCCAGTTCTTGTTAGAAATCAAATTCATTCTTAAGTTTGGGTCAAGTCCAATTCCCTTTTTATTTTGTTCTTTTAATCTGGTTCCTTTAAACGATCCTGGATCTCACGTAATGAGCTCTAAGTGCGAACTGGTAGCATACCCTACTATTCGACATTTAGAGTCATATGAGTCGTAGTGTAACCCTCGCATGCCTTCGACTCTGTGCATATGTGGGTCTAGGAACACCCGAAAAATCAAAACTAAAAAATGTCTTTAAAATATCTGAGATCTCACGCAATGAACTCCGAAGTTGAAAGTGCAGCATACCCTACCTTTTGATGTTTGGAGAATCGTATGAGTCGCAGTGCAACCCTCGCTTGCCTTTAGCTCTGTGCACATGGATTGAAGATCTCCCTTTCTCAATCTCCCTTCCAAATTACCTTTTTCAAAATCATTTTCAAAGCTTTTAAAGATCCAAGATCTCACGCAATGAACTCTGAAGTTGAAAGTGTAGCATACCCTGTCTTTCGATGTTTGGAGAATCATATGAGTCGCAATGCAACCCTCGCTTGCCTTCGACTCTGTGCACGTGGATTGAAGATCTCCCTTTCTCAATCTCCCTACCAAATTACCTTCTTCAAAATAATTTTCAAAGCTTTAAACAATCTGAGATCTCACGCAATGAACTCTGATGTTGAAAGTGCAGTATACCTTGTCTTTCGATGTTTAGAGAATCATATGAGTCGCAATGCAACCCTCGCTTGCCTACGACTTTGTGCATGTGGATCAAAGATCTCCCTTTTTCAATCCTTCTTCCAAATCAAAACAATCCAAAAACCTAAAGGACTTTTCCCCCTTCCTTATAAAACTTTCTTAAGGATCGAGTCCTTGAAACCAGAACTACATAGCCTTGAGTTTCCCATTGCACCAGGGAATACGTAGGAGCAGGATCAAGTCCTGTCAGACTATTTTCATATAAACTTATTTATTTTTGTTATAATAAAAAAGGATCAAGTAGTTTTCGGAAACATCAAAATTGCACACTCAATTTAAGGGGAGTAGGGTGCCTAACACCTTCCCTATTTGTAACCGACTCTAGGACTTTAAATCTCTTTCTTGAGTTAGGGTTTTTCCCAAATATTTTCCCTTAAATAAAAATTTGATGGCGGCTCCACTTAAAAATAAAATCCTCTTTTTAAAATTTAATGAGTTCGTCGTCTCTTCGTGATTACGGTTACGACACTTATGATTCACACAGGAGTTGAAAAAAGATAAACTAAAATTTATTTAAAAGAAGAGGGGCTTAAATTGATTTTTCATTTTTATAAATTCTTCTTATACATTTATTCAAATAAAAGTTATATATTGAGTATAAGATTGTACAAATGGTCCCACTTCCATTACACATGCAATGTATGATTCTAGGTGTGCATTTATTTTCATCTTACTTGTATAATTTTTTTCTCAAAGTTTAATGAATAATAAAATAATTATTTTAGATGATTTTAAATATATTTATTAATTCTTAACATTGATGTTTTATAAATATTAAATCCTTATAATTTTATCGCAATTAGTATAACAGTAAAAATAGTTTTAAATACAAATAAATTTAGAGTATTATAATAAAATTTTGATAAATTAATTGATTAAATAATTTCAACTCATATTAATCCATTATTAATTTGATTAAAAAGCTTATATGAATAAAATAATATGATTGTATAATAATATGTATCCTACTTAATTATATAGTATTTTTAAATTATGATAATAAAAATGCTTATAAGGAAGTAACTATTCTTTATATAAAAAGGTTGAAAGTAAATTTAAGAAAACAACATAACGCTGATGTGAGAATGATAAAGTATTTCAAACTTTTACAAATACCAATAACATTTTTATTTTGCAAATTGTTATCATGAAAATTACATGCTAAAATTTAGACATGGACCATAGTTAATTCTTTTGTTTTTCCTATCTGGATTGTTTCTACTTTTACTCTCTAACATGTATTGATTTTTTTATCAACTTCAAGCAGTGGTCTTATGGTGGTAATCGTCAGTGACCTCATCCTGAATGAATCTTCCCCAAAACCAGTTTGACTTCCATATTCTATTCATTTCTTCAATTGGAATATTTTTTGTTTCCAGTAAAAGTAAGTAAATAAATATGATTGTCATGATGACCACAAAGCAGGCAAAGAAGAAGAAGAGACCAAACTTTAAGTGGCAAAGCATAGAGAGAAAGACTTGAGCAATGATAAAGGTGAACAACATGTTCACAGCAACATTAGTAGCCTGTCCAGCAGTTCGAACCTCAAGGGAACATATTTCACTTGGCACTAGCCATCCTAATGGACCCCAAGACCAAGCAAATGCAACATATGCACAAATAAAGAATAAGAGAAGATTGGCTTCTCCTTTACTAAATGACCCTTCACCACTTACACCAAACTATAAAGAAATCATAACTCCAACAGCAATCTACAAGCAAAGATCAAGATTTTTAGATTGGTCATTCCCATATGATATGTATGTATTAAATCATAAATAAACAATCATTGTGAAAATATGAAAATTTACCTGACAGATAAGCATTTGAATTCCACCTTCAAGGAACAATTTCTTTCGTCCAAACTTGTCCACAGTAAAGATGGAAACAAATGTAGCAATCATATTAACAACACCAGATATAACCACAGACATAAGGAAAGCATCATTACCAAATCCTATGGTTTTGAAAAGAATGGGTGCATAAAACATAATGACATTGATGTCGGTGAGTTTTTGGAAAAATGGAATGAAGGAACAAAATGTAAGTTGAGGCCTATATTTTGGTTGTGTAATGTTTTTCCATGGGTTTTCCACCTTTTTAGCTGCCTCACTAACATCAATCATATCTTGGTATTCTTTATCAACATCATTAGTGCCATAAATCTTTTGTAACATTCCCTTAGCTTTTTTATGTTGGCCTCTTTAAATCATGGAGTTGGGTGTGTCGTCTAAGAAAAAAGACCCTAAGCACAAGATGATTGCTAGAACAGCTCCAACACCCAAAGAAATTCTCCATCCATTTTTGTACTTGGAAGTTCCATAATTTATATGATTTGCAGCTAGGATGCCAATTGTGGTCATCATTTGAAACCCAATATTTAGTGCTCCTCTAATTTTTGGTGGAGCCATTTCAGATAGATACACTGGAACAGACTGTTATGATTTAAAAAATAACAATTGAAAGAATCAGTAATAATTTCTTTGAAATCAATATCATTAAAACATAAAATTGTATCTAATATAATATGTTTCTTCTTAATTCTTACCTGATTACAATATCCCACACAAAAACCAAGCAATAAACGACCAATGATGAGCATTTCAATATTGACAGCAAAACCATTCAATAATGCACCACCAATAAAAAATAAGCCACCTATAAACATTGAGGGCTTGCAGCCGATCATTCTTGTAGTTGCGGAAGCAAAGAAAGAAGCTACCAATGCTGCAATATATAGGGAAGAGGTGAACAACGTAAGGAGTTGGTTATCAAATTTACAATATTGACTCTCCTTGTGTGACTCATCCTTCATTTGTTTATATACTGATGGAAAAAACTTGATTACAAATTGTTCCATGGATGTCACTCCTCCTGTAATGCCAAGATCATAACCAAAGAGGAGACCTCCCATCGCATCCACAAAACATGTTATCAACACAAATGTTGTAACCTTCCCCTCATAGTTCTTTCCACCTCCCGAAGCAACAAAACTCCCACCTGCCATTTCTTAAACAATTATATTTTATCGAAACGTGTATTTAGTTATTCACCTATATATGTTCAAATTTTCTCAATGTTTAGAACTCCCACAATAATTTGCATTATATAGACTATAGAGATGTGATATATAAGGAAAAAAATATCAGTGTAATAAAAGAAATATCGTTTGAAATAACTATCATATAAGTAATACATTAACTTTAGTTTTGTTTGCTTGAATTTCTTGTTAAAGTACTGTCATAAGGGTATAACACCTCCCTTTCTGTCGTAACTGTAATAACACCTCCCTTTAGAAAAGAATTAATTGAAAGTAGAGCTACCACCAAATTTTATTTTAAGGGGAAAGATTTGGAAAAACCCTAACTTAAGGAAGAATCTAGGTTCGGGAGTCGGTTACGAGTAGGGAAAGTGTAAGGCACCCTACTCGCCCGTTCCGAAGAATGGTACCCTTAAACTGAGTGTGTGATTTATTTGAAAATAGTTTGATCCCTTTAATTAGAATATAAGTAAATAAATTGGTGGAAAATAGCCTAACAGGACTTGATCCTGCTCCTATGTATTCCCTGGTGCAATGGGAAACTCAAGGCTACGTAGTTCTGGTTTTAAGAGACTTGATCTATTGAAGAAGTAGAGGGGTGATGTCGGGAAAAAATTGATTTTTGAATAAATTAAAATTATATGCTTCATAACTCAAACTGTCGTAAGCTATGAGTGAGTTTGCATGAATTAAAACACGTAACAGCAGAGAAGGCTGCCTGTTCATATTAGAATCCGTTGCATGAATTTATTAGAAGATTAAAACAGGTATTCTTGAAACGGACGTTTTTTAAAGGAATTAGTAAACAGTAATTTTCTAAAATTGTGTGCTTGTGAAATCCAAATCTTCGTAAGCCGCATATGAATCCGCATGAATTAAAACAAGAAACAACAAAGAAGGCTGCTTGTTCGCATTAGAATCCGTTGCACACGTTTTAGAAAATTAAAACAGACATTTTGGAAACAGACGTTTTTTACAGAGTTAGCAAACGGTGATTTTCTAAAATTATGTGCTTGCGAAATCCCAACCGTCATAACCCGCGTATGGATTCACACGAATTAAAACACAAAACAGCAGAGAAGACAGCCTGTTCGCATTAGAATCCGTTGCACAAATTTTAGAAAATTAAAACAGACATTTTGGAAACATACTTTTTTTAGAGTTAGCAAAAAACAGTGATTTGAAAAAAAATGAAAAGAAAATTGGACTTGATTTAATAGTTAGAGAAAAAAATTGGGCTTGACCCAAATTAAAAGAAAATGAAAGAAATGAATTGAGTTTAAGTGAAAAGAGGGGCTTGGGCTTGACCCATATAAAAAAAAGTTGAATTTGATTTCAAGAAAATGAAAAAAGGATTGGGCTTGACCCAAAAGAACTGATTAAAGAAAATAATTGGGCTTAAACCGAATTAAGTAAAATCCAAATTTAATTTCAAAAATTAACATAATTGGGCTTGACCCAAAATAAAAGAGAAATGATTTAGAATTAAAGAAAAGAAGTAGGCTTGACCCAAGTTAAGAAAAATTGGATCAAGATTAAAAGAATTGGGGTTGACCCCAAAATTAAAGAAAATGATTAAAAAAAGAATTGGGTTTGACCCAAATTAAAGAAAATTAGATTTTTGTTTCGAGGTTAAAATAATTGGGTTTGACCAAAAATAATAATTAAGAGTTAATTGCTTAAGTGTTAAATTATTTAGAAATATTGTTGAAATTGAGCTCAATTAGCATGGTTATGGCCCACTTTGTGATCAACATGGCCTGAGTTTAGGAGGCCCAGTGTGACCCCATCATAACCGAATTACCCATCATAACCGAATTAAAGAGCTGCCTAGAGGGATCGAACTCAGGAATCCGGGGAGAATAGGTAGTGAGCCAACCATTTGAGCCAGGCTTTCGACTTGTCATTAACATATAGGGAAGTTAATTTAACTAGTTGAACAATGTAAACACTCAATTATGTATGAGGCTCCCGTTTTAAAATTAATTAGCAAATAAACCATAATTTAAATTTTAATAAAAAAAGAGAGAAAGCAGAAATATAGAAAGCAAAAAGACAGATAAACAAAGAAACAGACAATAGAGTAAATAAAAAGAAATAAAAAAAAATAATAATATAATGAAAAAAAACTGAAAAGCATAATAAGAATAAAACAATAAATAAATAAACAAATTGGAAATAGCAAAAGAAAAAGAATAATAATAAAAAGAAAGAAAAAAGAGATAAAACAAAATTGAGGAGGATAGTTTAAATAAATAAAATGATAAACAAAAAAAGGGAAAAAGAAAAGAAAAATAGAAAATTAAAAGAAATAAAAAAATAGAAAATAAAAATTGAAATAATAAACAAGAAATAATAAATATATTACAAAATATTCAAATAATAAAAACCCAAAAAAGAGAAAAAATAAATATATATATATATTAAAACAAAAAAGATAAATAACAAAACAAAATAAAACAGAAAAACGGAAAAATTGTAAATAGAAAATTAATATAGTAATAATAAGAAAATAAAAATAAAACAAAGAAATATAAAAGAAAGACAAAATAGAAAAGATAAAATGATAAAAAAACAGAAAAAAAAATTAAAAAAAAAAGAAAACAAACAAAATAGAAAAACAGAATCAAGAAACAGAAAAAAGGAAATTAATAATACTAAAAAGGGAAAACGAAAAAGGGGAGAGAGGGTCTTCTTGGAAAAAAAGTGATCGAGGTAGAAAAAAGGGGGATTTAGCAAGGACGAGAAGGGGGAAGTTCCGCATAGCTCAAGAAGGGGGGAGTGCTAGCCAGTGGTGGCAAAAAAAGGGTCTCCAAACCGAATGGATGCTGGATTTGGGTGATCGAAATATGCTGAAGCTGGGTATTCGTTCCTCATTTTCACCTCTCCAGGTTCTTCAGCCAAGTCTGGATCATAAGCTAGAAGGATCAAGCTTGTTGCTTCTTGAGGAGATCATTCATCAACTATATTCAGGTCAACCACGTCTTTCCATCACTTTTCCTTTAAAGTCTCATTAATTGTTTAGATTACGAGTCACTAGTAGATTAGTATGGTGATAATATTATGCAAGACGCTCTTCATTTACCCCATGCTACATCACTTGGATTTCAATAATTCATGTAATTTTGGCACATGCTTGGTGGCGCTCTTGCCATGAAACAGGGGTCCTTAATCATTGTGTTTGGGTTTCGTTTTGCATCACTTGGCTGAATCGGGGGAAGTAAACTTGCCTCATGTGTTATTGCTGACCCTATCTGTTAGTGGTTCAGTTCCCCCTTCAGCAGCACTAATATCCATGACGTCATGTGCCCAGGTGTAAGACGTAGGCTTCATATGCTGTAGATGACGAGGCCGCACATCGCCCCTTGTCTGATGCTATTAAGTATCTTGCTACTAGCCATTGTATAATTCTGGGAGAAGACAATTTGGAGAAAATGGAAAGGCATGCTTATGGCTATTCACCTAAATGTTGACAATGCATGAGTTCCAAAATAAGATGTTACTGAACCTGATGAATTGACGCTGCATGGTTGATTATGCATGCATGGTGAAGCAATCGTTCCCCAAAGTTCCTTTAAGGATCTAAAGAGACTAGGTGTTTGGTGTGCTGGGGTACCTTAGTCGTTGCACGGTTACATGAGAACATGACCTGTACTAAAATGGACTCTTGGCATTTTGGATGTGTTGGGCACTTGACTTAAAGGTGAAGAACAGGAAATCTTTAGGAAGACTGGTGTATGAGTTCACCTAGGAACTGCAACCACGCATGGCTCACCCTCAACAGTTGGGTTGTTGTGATCTTGGTAAGGTAGCCATAACCCACAGTAATTGGCACGTTGAAGCTAATAATCTCATCCTAGCAAACTTGCCTATGGGCTATCATGCATTCGACTCTTTACCATGCCTTCACTACCCAACTAAAATCAGGTAGAATAAGCCTTCGAACATGCTGAAATCTGGGTGCACTTGCAACTTAAATGCACGCTGATACTTAGACCTACCCAACTACTGGCTGACAAACCTAAGGTCATAAGGGTAGGACTTTCGAGTCTAAGCGAGGATCACTTTGCTAAAGATGAAGCACCCCTCCTTGAATATTCATTACATGATCATGCTCTCTACGCCAAGGCCAAAAATTAATAGTCCAAGACCATGTCGCAACCGTAATTCTGACGAGATGACGAACTCGCTAAAATTTTGAAAATAGAATTTATTTCGATTATGTGGAGTCGCCACCAAATTTTTATTTAAGGGAAAAATATTTGGAAAAACCCTAACTCGAGGAAGAGATTTAGGTTCAGGAGTCGGTTACGAGTGAGGAAGGTGTTAGACACCCAACTCGCCCGTTCCGAAGAACGGTACCCTTAAACTGAGTGTGTGACTTCTTTGAAAATCGTTTGATCCCTTTAATTAGAGTGAAAATAAATAACTTGATGGAGGTTAGCCTGACAGGACTTGATCCTGCTCCTACGTATTCCCCGGTGCAATGGGAAACTCCAGGCTTACGTAGTTCTGGTTTGATTTGAAGGTTTGACCTTCAAAAGGAGCTTGAATTTAATGGTGAACGTGTTGTTGTTTTTGTTTCTGAAAATATTTTAAATAGAGTCCTTAGTCCATATATGCATAAGATCCAAGACAACTACGACTGCATTGGGATCCATATGAATCTCTAAGTATCAAACAACTGAAAAAGCTACCAGTTCGTGTCTAGGGTTCTTCGTGTGAGACTAAGAGATGTAAAACGAGATTTGTATTTGTTAAAAGGGGCATTCCCAATCCACATATGCACAGGGCTGACACGCTCGTCGTAAACGCGCAAAAATAATTTCTAGATTTCCCCCAAACTATTGGTATAGTATAAGGTGCAACCTAGGTCATCTCCCAAAGACCATTTCAGATTCTTAAGCAAATAAGGAGAAGGTTAGAACAAGGGGATTTTGGAAAGATTTGATATGAAGTTCTAAATGCAAAATACAGAATGAAATTTATTTGACTTAACAATAATCAACTCAAGGAATTCAGAGGCTATTTTCTTAACTAATCATTGATCACTAAAATCATGCATTGTGTTTATCAACCTAGGATCATCTGGAACCCCTACAATGATCCTTGAATTCTCTACTGAGAAACCTCTCAGAATTTAATTGATTATGATCAACAAGATTTAGTAACCACTTAATCTTTTATCTAAACCAATTTCACAATCAGAATTCAGTTGAAGTAAGTAATAAAATGAAAACCTTCAATTAAATTACTTAATTTCTACTCTTCAAACTTTTGGAAAGTGATTTACCAATCAAAAACCAATTATAAATCAATCATGCATTAATCAAAATACGTCAACCGATCAAACTTTGATTAAAGAATAAAATTGAAGAATATAGTGAAGTAGAGTAGAAACCACTTAATAAGCATGTAAATAAAGATCAAGACCTCAAAGTTAAAATGAAAATAGCTTGAATCCTCGAATTGAAAGTACAAACCTAGCCTTCCATGAAGGAGGCAAATTAACAACAAAGAAAGAGGCAAATTAACAACAAATAAATCCTAAGCCTTCCATGTAGGAGGCAAAACTAACAAGAAATAAATCCTAAGCCTTCCATGTAGGAGGCAACTAACAATAAAGAAAAACTAAGCCTTCCATGTAGGAGGCAAACTAACAAGAAAGAAAACATAAGCCTTCCATGAAGGAGGCAAAACTAACAAGAAAGAAAGGAAGAAAGAAAGAAAGAAAGAAAGAAGATGGTATTGGAGTTGATCTCCAAAATTGGTGTGTGTCTCCTCTTGCAAACCCTTCTATTTATAGAGGATTTTTGAGGCATCATCTTCAGAAAGTCACCAACTAGGATATTACTTTTCTACCCTTTTCTTGCTTTCACATGGGCTTTGTTGAAATTGCAAAACACTTTTGAATTTTTGCCACCAATGAGCACAACAATTTTGACTTTCTTGCACCGCAATTTCGGATGTTCACATGTCGGAATTAGAGCTTGCCTTCTGAACAAAAGTTGTAGCCCTGGATCTTAGCTGTCCAACAAAGTTGATTTCATCTCAATATGACTTCTATATCTCAAGATATGGCCGGATCTTTGCACACTGTTCAAATTCCACGTCAGCAACACTATCTCATCTTTTGAGATAATTTCGGAGTCCTAAACATCCCATTTAGAATCTTCTCTTGCTTTGTAAATATGGACACTTCTTTAAGCTTTCATTCAAGATAGATTTCATGATTTTTGGATGTCTACAACTCCTATTATGCTCAAAATACTATAATAGTGTCATTTTAATCGGGTAAGCAAAGAAATTCAATTAAACTTCATATGAACCCAAACTCATAAAATATGACAAAGATCACTTAATTGAACATATAAGAAGTCTTAATGAGATAAAAGTGAGAGATAATTATTTATGAAATCTATGCTTATCAAATTCCCCCACACTTATCTTTTGCACGTCTCGGGCAAACTTAAGTTAAGGATTGGTGACTTTTTTTTTTTTTTTTTTTTTTTTTTTTTGAAAGAACATCAAAGTTTTGAGTTGATTTCTCAAGAATTCACAAAATTTCATGAAGCATTCTTTCATCACATTTTTGAAATTATTTAGAAAGGCAACTTTAATTTGAAAAACATAGATTGAGAAAGATAAAACCTCACATGATATACTCTGAATCTCTCAAGTGTTTGATTTGGTAAGTGTTTCTCTCAAATTCAATCCATGAAAGATGAACTATCATAGGCTTGCATATCTTCTACTTCTCTACTACTATGTACACATGCAATGCACAAATCAAGAGGTCTTTATTTTGGTTCTAACGGGATTAGAAAGATGAAATGATATATTGAAGAGATACAATGTTAGACCAATGAAAATGGTGAGGATTGAGAATTGATTGTAAGTGCAAGTGTGAGAAACAGATATCACTTCTTCAATTTTTTTTTTATTTTTTTTTTCAATATAATAGTTTATTTATTAATTTATTGCTTCAGTTTTTTTTTTTTTTTTTTCAACCATGATATTGATGAACACAACAATAATCTCCCCCACACTTATTGAAACACTTATGGTATGATAAATCCAGTATTCCTCACCTTCTATGGTCAGACAAAGTTGTTTTTTTTTTTTTTTTTTTTATTTGTGGTGAGCTAAAAAGAAGAAAAGGCTAATCGGCTCAAAGGGCTGATCAAAGGATAAAATTATATGGTTTAGTTATTTGGCCAAGTGGTTTGTTCAAGAAAAACAGTGCCTCAATCATTTTTGTACAAATCATGTGAAAATGTAGCTTCAAAAAGAATCAATGCAAGTTCTGAAGTAACATATTCCATGGATGAAAATCACACAAGAAAGAAAATAATAATAAGGCTCAAAATCTCACAGGTAATATATTTATGAAATCTAATCTATCCAGTTCAAATATGTGTTGCCAAACTAATTAATCTCGAAATGTAAATCATTTTGCTTCAATTATTTTATGAAATCTAAAGAAAAACATACTTCCACATTCAAAATTTTTTTTTTTTTTTAAAAATCATAAGATGCGTATCAAGAGTCAAGTGTAACTCCTTACTCAGCCATCTTACTCAAAGTAAGTTTATGAATCTAACCTAATTTTTTTTTGTTTTTTTGTTTTTTTGTTTTTTTTTTGTTTTTTTTTTGTTTTTTTTTTTTAATTTTAGATATCGGACCATCTTCCCCCCAACCTATCCAAGACATTGTCCCCAATGTCTTAGATGAAATTTCATATAACAGGAAAAGAAATGTAAGAAAACCATCAAAGTAAGGAAAAGTTATAACCGAAGAGTGGTATCTGGTTCTCTTTTATCTCTGCCATCCTGATTTGGTTGGTTCACCAGCTGCATTGCTTGACTGAGCTCAGATGTAGGATTTTGCAAAATCTCAAGTAGCTGTTCAACAGTTGAAGCAGATACTATGATGTTGCGCATGGATTGTGGCATGAACTCCTGCTCTACTGCATGATCTAAAAAGGATATCAAACCATTATAAAAGTCATTAATATTCAATAAGCCCAAAGGTTTTTTATGAAAATTCCGATAGGCCCAAAATATAATGGTAAAAATTTCTTCCATTGTTCCAAGACCACCAGGTAATGCAATAAATGCATTAGAATTAACCAACATGTGTCTCATACGGTCATGCATGGTTGCAACCTTCAATTCAGTACCCAGGGTGAAGTAGGAGGTGCTCCCATTTTTTAAGCCAACACCTAAGACGTTACACCCCTTTGTGAGTGCAGATCCTGCAACACATCCTTTTAAACCCTGAATCCCTCCCCCATAAACAAGATTGATTTTTCTTGCAGCTAATGCCTTACCAAGGGTAGAAGCTGCATGTTGAAATTCTCCATCCTTTCCAAGGTTAGACCCACCAAAAACACAGATAGTATTGATCTTATCCATATACGGTGTTTCTGTCTTTTTTTTTTTTTTTTTTGAAAAAATATGTCATAGAGGTGGATAATTTATAGGGACTCAATATCAGACAAGGAGATCGCTTGAATAGTGCGGGATCAGGATTTGGTAGCAAAAGTTTGAATTTTTGCTGCAAAAGTTTGAATTTTTGTTGCAAAAGTTTGAATTTTGGTTGCAAAAGTTTGAATTTTGGGTTCAAGGAAAAGGTGAATGTCAGAGGGGAAAGACTTTAAGCAGGGGTGAAAATTTCAAAAAAAACGGTGGCCCAATAAATTGAAAAGACAATGTAAATGACAAACATACACACATGAGAATGAACAGTAGTTGTGATTGTGGCTCACATCTTCCTCTGGTTTTACGTCCAGTAACGGCTGAAACGCCTTCTAAGAGTCGAGGATGTGCTTCCCATTCAGTTTTCTTGTAAACTGACAACAGGGTCTTTTAAAGTCAGATTCCCAAGACTATAATGTGCTTTTTCCTTACGGAACAGTTCAAACAAATCAAGAAGGACTCCTTGTACATGCCCACTAGGATGCGTCTCAAGAGTCTGAATGATATCATCCAATGACTCCTTACTCAGTCCATCCTTTATGAATTGAATTTTGTCCTCTCGATTTCTTGAAACCATTCCAGGGTTCTTGCATCTTGTGTTACAGGTCCATCTTGCACACCTGTAGCAAACTCCAATTCTTTTTGCCCTTCTCTTCTTTGCATAGGAACTTCTTCCCATACCTGGCATGTTTTTAACAAATGATTCTTGAAATTCACCTGCTAGACGTACCTTAGCTTCAATGATCCAACGAACATCTTCTGGAAGGCCTAAGAGTGTTAATGCTCTCAATCGTTCAAGTCTGCAATTGTAAATGTCTTTAAGAAAATTTCTGGGGAGAGTAGGGAACAAAATTTTGATCCTGGTGAGAGCTTTCTCCATTTTTTTTTTCTTAAAACACTCAAGTTATTATTCCTGCAAGCTCAATGTGGTGTAATAGTTGGGATGATTTAAGAGGTGAAGAAGGAAGTTGAGAGATTAGTTGAAACTTATAAGCGAGGAATGTGAGAGAGGGAGAGGGAGAAAGAGAGAGAGAGAAAGAGAGAAAGAGAGAGAGAGAGAGGGAGAGAGAGAGACTTCTCTTGAATTTATTGCAGGTATGTGGCATTGTGCAAATGCACTTCTTCTACCGTGTGCTTTTGAAAACCTTCGAAAAATGGTTTAAGACGATGTCCATTCACCTTGAAGATATTTTCAGTTACCTCATTTTTTATTTCCACTGCACCATAAGGAAAAACATTAGTAACTACAAATGGTCCTAACCATCTAGAGCGTAGCTTACCAGGCATAAGCTTTAGCCGAGAATTGAAAAGGAGAACTTTTTGTCCAACGGAAAACTCCTTTCTTGCCAACTTTTTGTCATGAAGAGCTTTGACCTTTTCTTTGTAAATTTTGGAGTTTTCGTATGCTTCTAATCGAATTTCTTCAAGTTCCTGCAATTGAAGCTTTCTATGGATTCCTGCTTGGTCTAGATCCATGTTGCATTTCTTTACTGCCCAAAATGCTCTATGCTCTAATTCAACTGGAAGATGACATGCTTTACCAAAGACAATCCTGTAGGGAGACATGCCAATGGGTGACTTGTAAGCTGTCCTATATGCCCATAATGCATCAACAAGGCGCAAGCTCCAATCTTTCCTGTTAGGCTGGACTGTTTTCTCTAAGATTTTCTTGATCTCTCGATTAGAAACTTCAGCTTGACCATTTGTTTGAGGATGATATGGGGTGGAAACTTTATGCATGACTCCATATTTGCGGAGTAGGGCTTCCATTGTGCGGTTGCAAAAATGAGTACCTTGGTCACTAATTAGAGCTCTAGGAATGCCAAACCTGCTAAAAATGTTAGACCTGATAAAATCTGCAACAACTCGAGCATCATCAGTACGGGTGGCTTTTGCCTCCACCCATTTTGAAACATAATCAACAGCTAGCAGAATGTAAACAAAGCCAAAAGAGACAGGGAATGGACCCATAAAGTCTATACCCCATACATCAAATACCTCACAAAAGAGAAGTGGTTGTTGGGGCATCTCATTTCTGCGCGAAATACTCCCTATTCTTTGGCACTGCTCACAAGTTATGCATAATCTGTGTGCATCACGAAATATTGTAGGCCAATAAAAGCCTGAGTCTAGTACTTTTCTAGCTGTCCGATGTGGCCCAAAGTGTCCACCACAAGCTAGGGAATGGCAAAAGGTAAGTACAGACTGAACTTCATGATCTGGAACACACCTTCTAATGATTTGATCACTGCATGTCTTCCAAAGGTATGGTTCATCCCATATGTAGTGTTTGGCATCACTTTTCAACTTGGCAAGTTGCGATTTGGTGAAGTGTTTGGGTATTTCTTTAGCAACCAGATAGTTTACCAAATCTGCATACCAAGGATCTTTCCCGTGCAATTGATAGAGATGCTCTTCTGGGAATGAATCTGCAATTGAAGTTTCTTCACAAGGTTGCTGGATCCGACTTAAATGATCTGCTACAAGGTTCTCTGCACCACTCTTGTCTTTAATCTCTAAATCAAATTCTTGCAACAGAAGCATCCAACGAATCAGTCTTGGCTTAGCATCTGTCTTCTTCAGCAAGTATTTCAAAGCTGCATGGTCAGAGAAGACAATAACTTTAGATCCAAGCAAATAGGAGCGAAATTTATCTAATGCAAACACAATTGCCAAAAGCTCCTTCTCAGTAGTTGTGTAATTTGATTGGGTTGCATCAAGTGTGCGAGAGGCATACGCAATGACATGAGATCTCTTGCTAACTCTTTGAGACAGTACAGCACCAAGGGCATAATTAGATGCATCACACATTAATTCAAATGGAAGCGTCCAATTAGGTGGTTGAATGATGGGAGTGGTTGTCAACCGCTTCTTTAGTTCATCAAATGAATCCTTGCATGCTTGATCAAACACAAATTTGATATCTTTTTGTAGTAGTTTAGAAAGAGGTTGTGCAATCTTGCTAAAATCCTTGATGAATCTTCTGTAAAAACCTGCATGACCAAGTAAAGAACGTACTTCTCGCACAGAAGTGGGGTAAGGTAGAGAAGAAATAATGTCTATCTTGGCCTTATCAACCTCTAAACCTTTGCTAGATACCAAGTGTCCTAAGACTATACCTTCTGTTACCATGAAATGACATTTTTCAAAATTCAAAACCAGGTTAGTCTCAATGCATCTGTCCAAAACTTTAGAAAGGCTTTCTAAGCATGCATCAAAAGAAGAACCATATACAGTGAAGTCATCCATAAACACTTCCATGCAACTTTCTAAGAGATCAGAGAAAATGCTTACCATGCATCTTTGAAAGGTTCCAGGGGCATTGCATAGACCAAAGGGCATCCTTCGATAGGCAAAAGTACCAAAAGGACAAGTGAAGGTGGTCTTATGCTGGTCTTCTGGGGCTATATGTATTTGAAAATAACCTGAAAAACCATCCAGAAAGCAATAGTGAGATTTTCCTGCTAATCTTTCCAAAATTTGGTCTATGAAGGGCAAAGGGAAGTGATCCTTGCGAGTAGCTTGGTTAAGCTTCCTATAATCTATGCACAATCTCCAACTGTTTTGTATTCTGGTAGGGATTAGTTCATCATTGTGATTTTTGACTACAGTCATGCCAGTCTTCTTAGGAACTACTTGCACCGGGCTTACCCAATCACTGTCTGAGATGGGATAGATGATACCAGCTGCCAAAAGCTTACCTACTTCCTTCTTTACCACATCTAGGATGGTTGGATTCAAACGCCTTTGTGGTTGTCTAACAGGTCTGGTGTTTTCCTCCAGCAGTATCCTATGCATACAAGTAGATGGGCTAATACCTGGAATATCAGCCAAAGTCCATCCAATTGCTTGTTTATGGATTTTTAAGGTTTGCAGTAACCTTTCTTCCTGTTGTGGTAGAAGGTTCTTTGCTACAATGACAGGAAGCTTCTCATTTTCCCCCAAATAAGCATACTTTAGATGTTCAGGCAAAGGCTTCAACTCCAAAGGAGGTGGTTGTATTATGGAAGGAAGAGATCTATCTGAGATTGAAATGTCTGCAACACTTGCATCTAACATGTCATCTTTCAACGAAGGTTGGTCTGCAGCATTAATCCTGGAACACACAATACATGAATCAAATTCATCACATGTGCAAGTAAAATTATCTAAGTAATCTAAATCAAAATCAAAAAATTTAAAAAGTAGATTGTCAATAGAATAATCATCCGCAAGAAGGTCTATGGCATCAAGTTGAAAGAGTGAATGATTCTCTATGGGATGCTTCATGGCTTCAAATATGTTGAATTGGATGATATCATCTCCAAATTCCATAGAGAGAGTCCCCGTATGCACATCTATCTTTGTTTTTGCAGTTTTGAGGAAAGGTCTCCCTAGGATCAAGGTTGCTCTATTGATGGATGACTCATCTTCCATATCCAAAATGTAGAAGTCAGCTGGAAAGATCAGCTTATTCACTTGAACTAGCACATCTTCAAGTACTCCGGCTGGATGTGCTGTACTTCTGTTGGCTAATTGAATCACCACACCAGTTGGCTTCAGTTCTCCCAGATTCAAAGATTTATAAACTGATGAGGGCATAACATTAATGGAAGCACCTAGATCCAGCAATGCATCACCAAATGTAGAGTTTCCTATTGTGCAAGGAATGGTGAAAGTTCCTGGATCTTTACATTTCTGAGGGAGGCTGGGTTGAATTAAGGCAGAAACATTACGTCCCACACTGATCTTCTCATCCCCTTTGAGTCTTCTCTTATGCGTGCACAAATCCTTTAGAAATTTGGCATATTTGGGAATTTGCTTGATAGCATCTAGAAGTGGTATGTTGACTTCCACTTTCCTGAAAGTATCTAGAAGCTCCTTATCCAATTCTGCATGAACATTGGGCTTGGATTGAACCATTCTATTTGGAAAAGGTAAAGATACCTTCTGATCAGCACAATTTGGGGTTTTCTTCTCATCAGATGCTTCAAGTGCAGATCGTTTATGGCAAGCTTCTTTTTGTTGATCATTCGATGTCTTATCGAAGGCTGGTGTACTTTTTTCATCAGACTTTCCTTCTGATTCATATGGCTCATCAGAGATATCTCCAGGTGTGGAGATAAATGCTTCTTTTTGGTGTGGATTAGTCTGATTGAAGCTTTGTTGCTTTAAAATTGTAGGGTCTGTCTGCACTTTCTTCCCACTTCTCAAGGTCATGGCATTCACACTTTTGGGATTTATGACAGGTTGAGAAGGTAGTTGACCAGAACCTTGAGATTTCAATTGGTTGACAGTGGTAGCCAACTGCCCAATTTGAGTTTGTAAATCCTGAATGGTAGAACTTACATTTTGTTGAAATTGAAGATTGTTGGTTGCTAATTGCTTCATCAAATCATCAAGAGAGGGTTCAGAAGCATTAGAGGGTACAGATTGCTGCATATGCTGTTGTTGTTGTCTGAATGGCGGTGGTTGGTATTTATTTTGGGAGTCAGATGTTTGAATCCTTTGTTGTTGTGGAGGGCCATATCTCAAGTTAGGATGGTTTCTCCAACTAGGATTGTATGTTCCAGAAGGTGGTTCAAACTTCTGTTGCTGATAATGTTGAGGAGGCCTGTATTGTTGTCCTGTGCCAAAAATACCATTTACTGCAGCCTCAGGTGTCTCACTTTCTTGCAATGTTGGGCATGCATCAGTAGGATGATCTGCAGAAGTGCATATGCCACATGTTTTGGTTTTGTCAATAACATTAAGTTGCTGTTGTTGTCTGATGGCCAACTGTCTTACGATGGAGGTTAGTTCTTCAATTCTGTTCTCCAATCGTGTATGGTCTGTCTTGGTGGTCATTTCATGGACTCCTTTAGACAAGGAATTAGTTCGAGAATTGAATTGCTGAGAATTCTCTGCCATGTTGGCAATCAAATCTCGAGCTGCTGTAGGAGTTTTGTCCATAAGTGCTCCACCACTAGCTGCATCAACCATGCTTCTGTCCATTGGCATGAGTCCTTCATAGAAATACTGAATCAGTAATTGATCACTGATTTGATGGTGTGGACAAGTGGCGCATAGTTTCTTGAATCTCTCCCAATACTCATAGAGAGTTTCTTGGGAGTTCTGTCTGATGCCGCAAATCTCTTTTCTGATAGCTGCTGTTCTGGATGCAGGGAAGAATTTCTCCAAGAATAATCTTTTCATATCATTCCAGCTTGTAACAGATGTTGGATGTAGATAGTACAACCAGTCCTTAGCTCCATCATTTAAGGAGAAAGGAAATGCCTTCAACTTGATATGATCTTCTAGAATTCCTTGTGGCCGCATTGTGGAACACACAATGTGAAATTCCTTCAAATGTTTATGAGGGTCCTCACCTGCAAGGCCATGAAACTTAGGTAGCAAATGTATTAGTCCAGACTTCAGTTCAAATGGTGCATCAACATCAGGGTATTGAATGCACAATGGTTGATAAGCAACATCAGGTGCAGCTAATTCTTTTAAGGTTCTATCAGCCATGTTCTTAGCAAAATATTTAAAACTATCAAAATTTAAAGATGAAAAATCACTACTGTTACTTTCTTGGTTATTACTGGATGAATGTCTTCTATGTGCTCTTTTCAAATGGTGGAATGTTCTATCAATCTCAGGATCATATGCATATAAATTTTCAGGGTTGGATCGGGTCATACACAAAAAGGTGAATTCATACAGAAAATCCAAGAATGATATATCTAAAGTAAAAACAATTGTTAGAAAGATTAAAATTTTTATACAAACTCCTAAATGAGCCTAGGAAATTAAAATGGTCCCCGGCAACGGCGCCAAATTTTGACACGCTCGTCGTAAACGCACAAAAATAATTTCTAGATTTCCCCCAAACTATTGGTATAGTATAAGGTGCAACCTAGGTCATCTCCCAAAGACCATTTCAGATTCTTAAGCAAATAAGGAGAAGGTTAGAACAAGGGGATTTTGGAAAGATTTGATATGAAGTTCTAAATGCAAAATACAGAATGAAATTTATTTGACTTAACAATAATCAACTCAAGGAATTCAGAGGCTATTTTCTTAACTAATCATTGATCACTAAAATCATGCATTGTGTTTATCAACCTAGGATCATCTGGAACCCCTACAATGATCCTTGAATTCTCTACTGAGAAACCTCTCAGAATTTAATTGATTATGATCAACAAGATTTAGTAACCACTTAATCTTTTATCTAAACCAATTTCACAATCAGAATTCAGTTGAAGTAAGTAATAAAATGAAAACCTTCAATTAAATTACTTAATTTCTACTCTTCAAACTTTTGGAAAGTGATTTACCAATCAAAAACCAATTATAAATCAATCATGCATTAATCAAAATACGTCAACCGATCAAACTTTGATTAAAGAATAAAATTGAAGAATATAGTGAAGTAGAGTAGAAACCACTTAATAAGCATGTAAATAAAGATCAAGACCTCAAAGTTAAAATGAAAATAGCTTGAATCCTCGAATTGAAAGTACAAACCTAGCCTTCCATGAAGGAGGCAAATTAACAACAAAGAAAGAGGCAAATTAACAACAAATAAATCCTAAGCCTTCCATGTAGGAGGCAAAACTAACAAGAAATAAATCCTAAGCCTTCCATGTAGGAGGCAACTAACAATAAAGAAAAACTAAGCCTTCCATGTAGGAGGCAAACTAACAAGAAAGAAAACATAAGCCTTCCATGAAGGAGGCAAAACTAACAAGAAAGAAAGGAAGAAAGAAAGAAAGAAAGAAAGAAGATGGTATTGGAGTTGATCTCCAAAATTGGTGTGTGTCTCCTCTTGCAAACCCTTCTATTTATAGAGGATTTTTGAGGCATCATCTTCAGAAAGTCACCAACTAGGATATTACTTTTCTACCCTTTTCTTGCTTTCACATGGGCTTTGTTGAAATTGCAAAACACTTTTGAATTTTTGCCACCAATGAGCACAACAATTTTGACTTTCTTGCACCGCAATTTCGGATGTTCACATGTCGGAATTAGAGCTTGCCTTCTGAACAAAAGTTGTAGCCCTGGATCTTAGCTGTCCAACAAAGTTGATTTCATCTCAATATGACTTCTATATCTCAAGATATGGCCGGATCTTTGCACACTGTTCAAATTCCACGTCAGCAACACTATCTCATCTTTTGAGATAATTTCGGAGTCCTAAACATCCCATTTAGAATCTTCTCTTGCTTTGTAAATATGGACACTTCTTTAAGCTTTCATTCAAGATAGATTTCATGATTTTTGGATGTCTACAACTCCTATTATGCTCAAAATACTATAATAGTGTCATTTTAATCGGGTAAGCAAAGAAATTCAATTAAACTTCATATGAACCCAAACTCATAAAATATGACAAAGATCACTTAATTGAACATATAAGAAGTCTTAATGAGATAAAAGTGAGAGATAATTATTTATGAAATCTATGCTTATCAAGGGCCCAAGACAACTACGGCTGCACTTGGACCCATACGAATCTCTAAATAGCGAACAACAGAAAAAGCTACCAGTTCGTGCTTAGAGCTCGTCGCGTGAGATTAGGAGATGCAAAACGGTTTTTATTTGATTGAAAATGAGGGCATTCCCAATCCACATATGCACAAGGCCCAAGACAATTACGGCTGTACTTGGACCCATATGAATCTCTAAACATCGAAGAGCAGAAAAAGCTACCAGTTGGTGCTTAGAGCTCGTTGCATGAGATTAAGAACTGCGAAACGGACTTGATTTAAAACAAAATGAACTTGATTTGAATTTGACGAAAAGAATTGGAGTTGATTTGGAAACTTGAGAGAAAGAGAATTAACTTGAGTTTGATTTGATTTTATTTGAAGAAAAGAATTAAAAGAGTTTAGTATGAATTTTTGGCAAAAGAATTTGATTTTGTTGATTTTGGATTGGCATTAATGAGGAGCGTAGGGGCTTACTTGGGATATTGAGGAGTATGGGGGTCAAATGAGAATAGAGGGAAGTATAGGGGCTAAAATGGAATATTGGGAAATATTGGGGCTGGATTGGAATATGGACAAGTACTGGGCCTTAATTGCAATAATGGAAGGTACAGGGGCCTGAATGAAATTTAGGGAACTTAGGGGGCTTAAATGGAATTTTGGGAACTTAGGGGAGTTTAAATGGAATTTTGGAAAGTTGTGGGGGCTTAAATGGATGGTCTGGTGGCTGGAGGCTCACATGGCTTGGGAGAGTTTTGGGTGGCTTGGTGGCTTGGGAGAAATGTCCCTGATGGCTCATGGCTCACATGGCTTAGGAGAAATGCTCCTGATGGCTCATGGTGGCTTTGAGACTCACCGGATGGCTTGGAGTCTGTCTGGCGGTTCGTGGCTCATCCGCCTAGCGTGGTGGCTTGGCAACTTAAAACACCTTAAAAGAGAAATTGGTCCCCATGGGACTCGAACCTGTACCCTAGGAATTGCCTACCACCTGCAGTACCACTAAGCCACGCTTGTGGTTATATCCTTAACCCCTTCCATATAATTAAAAGTATGCCTTCTTGGACGTGAATTTGCATGCTGCATGGGATTCCAACAAAAATCCAACCAACCCTTCTCCTAACCATGCATGGTTGCAATAAACCCCGAGGGGATCCCAATATCCAGGGAAGAGTGGAATCAACATGATTTTGCGATTTTGTCAAGAATACCATCTGGCATGTGATCGTATGGGTGGAACTCCATCCTCATTCTTTCCAATGGGACCAAGAAGAGCTATTATGGCTCCTTAAGGATGATTGTGGTCAGGAAAAGTTGACGACTGAGCACTGCGCTGCAAACAATGAATCTGCCCATTGAGTCCAGGTGGGTCAAGCCCATTTGAGCCTTTGAATCATACTTAGTGTGATCGGGTTGACTACCACCGTTACTACGTTCTGTACACATCAGTGGTCGTCCTTGGCCATGGAGTTGTATTGTAGGTCAACCAAAATGGAGCGTACGTTTGTGGCGTTGCTAGATACTGTGCAACAAGATCATCTATAAACAGTAGATCAGAATCGTGGTACGCATGAACGTGAACCTGATTCAAGCACTATCGATCGAGTGCATATAGTCCCTTAGTTTTACTAATGCTAGGACCATTTTAGAGCGAGGCATCCTCTGTTCGAACTTGTGTGTTGGACCTCTATGAAAATTGCAAGGTATGTAGTCAACCTTCCATAGTTGTTGCCCCGATTACAATGTGGTAGGCCTCAAAATGATGAGCTCTAATCCTTGGTGAGGATGTGAAGAGCATACACGCAACTGCATTGAGACGAGATTGGAAACAACTTTCAGTAATTTTAAGCTCATTGTCATTGAGACTGTAGTAAAATCACCGGTCTGGACCCAAAATCAATCATTCAAAATAGCATCAGGTGACGAGTTGTTGGTTGAAGTGGTAGTCTGAGGCGTGTGGTAGCACTGTCCTCAAGGATATTTGCGCCGGAGTGCAGTATCCCCCAGGATTTAACAGACTCGTCTGCAAAGGTAGCAGGTACAGAACTAGCAAAGAAGAGATAGAGACCAGCAGAGTGTAGTACAGTGAGAGATGATTTCGAAAAGGCAAGAAGTGTCTGTATTTATAGGAGAGACACTTCAAAAGGAGTTTAAAAGGCTTTAAATTATAATTAAGCCGAATTTGAATTTGAATTTAAAAAATTGAAATAAACTTAATTGAGTAGAATAAAAAGAGACGGCTTTTGAATTGCTAATAAACAGGTTTTAATGGCCAATAATGGTTATAATAAACAAAATAAATAGCTTATAAGTTTCAGAAATAAAACCCAATAATGGTTAATGATACCGGTAAGTTTCAGAATAAAAACAATAAAGAATAATTATAATACCGATTATCTGATAATAAACCCACATAATGACCAGTAAAATGCAATCAAAGGGCAACGGAAAAAATGAGCCTTATAAATAGAGGTTTTTGGGTAAACAATGTATTTTAATTTTTCTAAGTAGCAAAAAATTCGTGGCCCTCTATATTGCTCGCAGGGGGGGGTTTCGCCGGTTTTGAACTAAGTGGGCACAAGCTCATGTGCGCGAGGGAATGTCCCTTACTAGCTTGTCTACAAGCCCAAAGAGTGCCCCCATATATAAAGCCTACCAAGGACTCTTGGCCAAGCAATGTGGGACTTGGTCCCCCTTTTGAAATATCACCAACACGAGTTACCCTCCAGCTTTACCTTTCTACGAGACAACTCCATTTAGACCAGAAAATGACCATGCCGCTTGCACTTCGAGAAATATTCGCAAAAGGAACCTTCAAAACGGGATTGCAGAGCATGGAAGATAGGATCTAGTCTACTGGTATGCTGTTTTCATCCCTAAACTGTACTCCGTGCAACAACTTTTCATGGTATCTTTGTGAAGGAAAATCTGTGTCTCCAGGACCGCATCAGAAAAGCTCATCATCCTTATATCAGAAATTTCGTCTCTGATCATGATCTGTAGTTTGATGAGCGCTATTTCCCTAGCATATGACAATATGACAACTGTTACCTCATGACCATCATGACATTCAGTTGGTTACTGAGGTAATACCGAATCAGGCAAAGAAAGGAGAAGACCGAAGGTGAGGCTTGGAACTGATAGTGTTAATCGCACGTCAAAGGCATGCACAAGAATGAACTGTGGGACCTATTACTTTCTCAAGATTCTGGCCATCGATCATGATTAATTCCAGTCCATATTTAACAAGACTCCCTTAATGAAATCGGCCATGATAAACTTCCTACCAAAGACATGCCTCATGCTACGCTGATCCAGGAATTTTCACTTCGGTTGAAGATTCACCGGGACTCCTTTTCTTTTCTTAATTGTGATTGGTGATCAGCAGGGGAAGGATTTAAAGGACACTTTTCAACAGTTAACTTACATGCATGCAAATAAGCTACTCTTACGATTCTTCTCAAATACCTATCATCTCGTAAAACTTAGAATCATTGCTTAAATACAGAAACAATATGCACAATAATTAATCTGATTTCATCAAATGCATATAGCTTTACTTGTTGGTTTCAGATCGAGATTTAAAGCCAAAATTAATATGTTCATTCCTAGGCTTAACACTTGTTGAAATCGTGCGGCAATCCCGAATAAAAACCAGAAGAAAAGCAACAGGGAAAGAAGACGCTGCATTCAAGATGTATAGATGAAGAACCTGGACTGCGTTAACCTCGATTGAGGCTGATCCTTAGAGGAGCGATAACCTCTCCTTCTTCCACTGCAATAAAGAGAATCTCCCAAGGGGGGAGCAACGTAGGGAGTGGAACCAAAGACCTTTAAGGTCCTTTCGTCGCTCTAACGAGATCGAGCCAAGCCAGAAATGAAAATCGAGAGTCCCCTCCCTCTCAATGTAGAGAAAAAAATGGCCTCCTCTCTTTTTGGCAAAGTATTTTTTCCTTTTTATACCCTCCTTTTTTGAAAATTCCCGCTTTTTTTCTTTTTAATTCATTTTTTGATTTTCTGTTTTTGTTTTACTTATCATTTTCAGATTTTGTTTTATGTTTATATTTATTATTATATTTATTATTATTATTATTATTATTATTATTATTATTATTATTATTTTATTATTGTTTTGTTTTTGTTTTTCTTCTTTATTATTATAGTTGTTTTATCTATTCAATTAATTTTTGTTTTTCCTTTTTTGGCTTCAATTTTCGTTTTGTATCTTTTTATTTATTCATTTTGATTTTTTGTGTTATTTTGTTTTTCTTTTTATTTTCCTTCTTTCCTCTCTTTTTTGTCTTGATTAGTTTTCACCACTTTTCCTTTTCTCTCTTTTAGTGTAATTTTCATGATGTTTGATTTTCTCCTTTTTGTTTTCAGTCTTTTTTTTTCTACTTCTTTCTCCGTGTTTTATTATATGTCTATTTAATTATTTTTCTGTTTTTTGCTTATTTGTTAATTATTTAAATTTTTAAAATAGGACCTCAGACATAATTAAGTGTTTACAGACCATAATTGGCTTCCATGTAAAAACAGGGAACACCAATGTATAAAAAATCGAAAATCATCACATGAGATGCCACGTCGTGACGGAAAAAGTCGATTTGGAGTTATGCATATAAAGAGACAAGAAGCTGGGGCTCACACCATGGCCCGGAAATGCTTAGGCAATGCATGAAAACCATGTCTCATGCACATCCAAGAACCAAACTTCCGTGTGAAAAGGTGACCAAATTCTGTCTTCGAATCCCAATCCTAATACAGAACCTAGTTGTGGGAATGATCACTACTTTTCCCCCTCTTTCAAGTTGTGGGAGTGATTTCCACTTTTCCTTTGCTTTCAAGCCCCTATAATCTGGGAATGTTAAGAGACCTTAATCAATAAAGGCCATCATGGGCGCTATCAAAGGTCACATCTCAGGGGAATGGTCTCGTTGTTATCTTGTTTGGGTTGATTGAGTGCTGGCTTTTGAACTTGTGGCTCCTTTTGACACTACTTCATACAAGTGGCGTAGCCGCCATACTGCCTACGAGGACAGGAAATCGTATGGTATCCCCTAAGAACAAGGAATCACTTATCCAATTAAGGGACGCTACTGTATTCAGGGCCCCTAATAAAAATTTACTTTGTGGAGTGCCATGCAACTCCCTTTTTAAACACCCAATGAACACCTCTGTATCTTCATGGGTGTCGCAACCGTAATCACGATGTGACGACGAACTCGTTAAAATTTTAAAATGGAATTTTATTGATTATGTGGAGTCTCCACCAAATTTTTATTTAAGGAAAAAAACTTGGAGAAACCCTAACTCGAGGAAGAGATTCGAAGTTTGAGAGTCGGTTACGAGTAGGGAAGGTGTTAGGCACCCTATTCGCCTCTTCTGAAGAATGGTACCCTTAAATCGAGTGTGTGATTTTTGAAAATTGTTTGACCCTTAATTAATGTGAATATAAGTAGATTGATGGAGGTTAGCCTAGCAGGACTTGATCCTGCTCCTACGTATTCTCTGGTGCAATAGGAAACTCAAGGCTTATGTAGTTCTGGTTTGTGAAGGCTTGACCTTTGAGTCGCTTGAAAAGGAAAGGAGTATATTGAAAATATCTTTGGGAGGAATCCTCAGTCCACTCATGCACAGGATCCGAGGCAAACGTAGGCTGCACTGGGATCCATATGAATCTCTAAATATCGAACAACAGTGAAGACCACCAGTTTCCCATTTAGAGCTCATTGCGCGAGATTTGTGATTCCCAAAAAGAATTAGTTTAAAAAGAAAAGGGATAAGAAAAATAATTGGGTTTGATTTGAAATAAGATGAACTCAATTTAGGATGAATTCGATTCGAAATGAACTTGGTTTGAAATGAACTTGATTGTAAATTTTGTATTAAGGTGGAATTAAAATGAACTTGACTTGAAAATTTCGGAAGAAGAGTTAAACTTGATTTTGTTTGAATTGAATTTGATTCAAAATTTGATTTAAGGAAAACGAATTTGATTTTGGATTTGAGAGATGGGATTTGACTTGATTTTGGACTTGATTTAAAACGAATCTTGACTAAACGAATTTCATTTTGATTTGCACTTGATTTAAAATGAATTTTGTTTATAACTCGAAAAAAAAGAATTAAATTGGATTTGAACCAAAATGAATTTCATTTAAAACTTTGAGGAAAAGAATTATATTTAATTAGCGTAGAAAGAATTTTGTTTAAAAACTTGAGTAAAAGAATTAAATTTAATTTCAGTAAGAAGAATTTTCTTTAAAATCTTTGAGGAAAAGAAATAAATTTAATTTGAGTAAAAAGAATTTTGTTTCAAATCTTTGAGGAAAAGAAATAAATTTAATTTGAGAAAGAAGAATTTGGGAATAAAATTAATTTGAGTAAGCATGTGACTCTCTTGAAGGGGTAGGCTATGTAAATTTAGGCATGGCTTAATCTGGGTACTGCATGGCCTAGTTTAGCTATTGGGCGGCCCAATTTATGGAGGCTGGATTCAGTGGCTCGCGCGGCTTGATTGGTCCCTATTTCATGGAAGCTGGATTCAGCGGCTCGCATGGCTTGATTAGGCTGTTCACATGGCTTCAGTTTGGTGGCTCACTTGGCAGCTTGTTTTGATTTTCATGGCCCAATGAGTTCAGAGGATCATAGGCAGTAAGTCGTTCCACTTGGCCAAGCTCCCCATTTGGGGTCAAATACCTTTGAGAATTATTTTAGGCGAGCCAGAGGTGACATTCAGAAATTAAAGCACAAAAGAAAATAGCGCTGCCTGGGCTCGAACCCATCCTCCCTCGCCTGGACCGTGACTAAAGCCACCATTTGAGCCAAGATGCTCGACATGTTTATAACGTCGAAATTAATTCTAAAGCTCAATTTTATGGACGTAAGTGCATGTATACTGCATGGCTTTGCATGGCCTTTCTCGTGCATGGATACTGAACCCCTGTAGCTTACCCCTTGGCTTAGGATATTCGACATACCGAGCATGGGATGTGTGGACTTGAGTTTCTTCATCAGTTTTACAATCATTGGAGCGCACACAAACTGGAACCAGTGTCATGAACTAGAACCTGGGGGCTTCAAGCGTTCATCATACATGCTACTGTCCTTGTTCACTTCGGATAGGTTGATGTGCACCCGACTCTAACCCTCAAGACATGATGCCAATGTGAGCAAGCATGTTATGTGAGAGAGAAGAAACTTCCCTCACCTGGATCAATTGACACAAAGTTGAGGCCAAATAGCCAGGAAGAGAAATGCCTTCAACCTACTACGGCCATTTAGTATTGCACCCAACAACACATGCATAAGGGTGTTGATTCCTGGATTCCATCAAGATTTGCAAAAGTCCCTGGTCTTGAAGCGTTAATGTTTGGCACATCTGAAGCAAGATCAATTATCTTGGCTTCGGCTCGTTGCTGGCTCCGACTTATAATGGCCACACAGGCTGGTTTTAGGAGCAACGTGATGGGAGGCAGGAATCGAAAACGGGCCCCCGGTAGTAGGTATATGGCATATTAACCACTGGGATCATGTTATATATTATGCTTTGACTGCTTACTTTTATATTAACCCCAATATGACTTGTTTGTGGACGCGCATGGGGCTTCCATTTGCATACACTGATCCCTTTTAATTAGTAGCATCCGCTTATTCGGGGTGTCATATGGGGTGTTTAAAAATGGCTCAACAATGTGTAGTGAGCTTGTCGCTTTTACTGGGCTATCGATTGACAATAACACTTTAATTTGATCAAGAATGGCGAAGGTAGATTTAATGAACATAAGCATAACCCAAGCCGTACAGACGTATGTCATGAGAGTAGCCTCCAAGACGTAGCCTTTCAACTGCACCAGGGATATATGACTTTGCTGCATGGCTCGTTTGCCAGGGGAGTTCTGTCATCCACCCCTGATTTGTAGCTCTGTAAGGCCTCACAAGGCCTTCATGGCTACCCCTTTTTCCCCTAGCTACGAACAATAGGAGCTACACGCAAAATGAGGAGTCGCTTCGAAACAAGCAGGATCAATGTATGGCTCGACTTTGTCTCCAATCAAGATCTTTGTAATGACGTTTGATTCATATGAGAAATTCCCAAGGGATTTGCTGTGACGTAATGTGGAATTACGATGGATAGAGATCGAATCTTGAGTGCCACAATGAGGACTAGGCTTAACGGAGGGTATATGTTATTTTCGAACAAGGATGATCGTCTCAACGTTCACCTTAGGGCAGTCACACCGTGATCATGAAAGGCAATGAACTTATGTTTAAGATGATGAGAAGCACAACAAAGATCTATCTTATTGCAACGATTTTAATGCTGATTGAGGAAAGAATCACACTATTCAAACATTGATAAGTGCAAGCATGATCGCGTAGAGGATTGATGATGCTACAATCTCAAATCATAGAAACTCTTTCATGCAAGCATGCGATTAAAGCGTGAAAATGCGAGAGTATGTAGAAAGCTGCAATCAAATTAATACTATCACTAGATTTTCATGACATTTATCCCACCCTTAAAAATGCTCTAGACACGAGAGAAACTAACTGAGACATTGACGTCTTGATCTCTCTTGCCAAAGTTGCACAGATCCTTCCTTGAAGGTTTCGGAGAGAGAAGACCCTTGAACTTGGAAACCTTTCCTCTGAACCCTGAGGCTCTTGAATCTTGAAGTTCCAGGGATGGAGAGCCAGCTTCGAGCCAAAACGGCCAAAGACCCCTGAGTCACAAAATCGCCATTGAGAGAGGAGAATGACAGCCTCATCTCTTTGACTTCAAAAGATGAAAGCCCCCCACCATACCCTCTAAAGTGTAAAAGAATTTTATGACAAGGTCTCCCTCTTTTAAATTCGTGGTGGAACCCTCCGAGCCCTCATGCACGTATGCATGCACTTCCCCTCTCCAAAAAAAGAAATTATTTTTATTTTATTTTATTTTATTTTTGTTTTCTGTTTTATTAATTCTGTTTTTTTTTCTAGATCAGTTTTTGTTTTAATTTTTCTATTTTTAAATTTTACTTACTTTTTTTTTCAATTTTGCTATTTTCTTATTTTTATTTATTTATTCTTTTTATTAATTCTGTTCTCTTTTTATTTTTATTAATTAATTTATTTATTTATTCAAAAAAATTTATTTATCATATTTTTCTTTTCATTTTTTTGATTTTATTTATTTTTTGATTTTTTGATTTTATTTATTTTCCTATTTTTGTTAATCCTCTTTTTTGTATTTTTCAGTTTTTAATGCTTGTTTATTAATTTTTCTTATTATTATTTTCTTTAATTTTTGGTTTTAATGTTTATTTATTTTGTATTTATTTATTTTTCTGTTTTTCTTTTTATTATTTATATTTTTTGTGATTTTTCAGATTATGATGTTTTTACTTTTATTATTATTTTTCATTCTTTTTTCTTTTTTTTAATTCTGTTTTTGTCTTATTTTATTTTTTCGTTTTTATTTTTTTTATTTAATTTTCTTTTCTTATTTTTTCTTTATTTATTATATACTTTTTTATTATTGTCTGTTTTTCTGTTTGTCTGTCTTTCTGTTTTTTGTGTTCTGTTTTCTGTTTATTATTTAATTTAGTATTAGTTTCTTGATTAATTTTAACAATTGGGGGCCTTGGACATAATTGAGTGTTTACAATGGGGCCCCTGTCGTGAGCCCGAATGATAGAGAGATTTCCTATTGATCTTATACTCACAATGTCCTTGTCAGCTTTGGTATGGAGGTGTTCGTTTGCATGCTCAATAAGGTTCAACGTCAGATCGGGAATCCAATGTCCAGGGGAGTTTATTCGAAATCCCGTCCCTTCTTGAATAAAAGATGTAGCCGCTTCTTATGTCTGTACGTGAAGGAGCTAATGTGAGAGGTTTTGTATCACGTACTGACTTGGCCTCCTTTTATGTAAACTTCGTAATTTCGGGGGCTGATAATCGCACCAAGAAATCAGTTCGATTTGATCAGCCTTCTAATTCAAATAGGGCGTGAAGATGCCATTTACGGTCTGTTGATTCATATAAAGAGTCCTTTGAACCGAGTTGAAAGAATGATCCAATACAGACGCGAAGAGCATGTCAGGCAGTGAGTAAGTTCGTTGGTCATGTCTTCCTCGTTCCATGCCAAACCAAAGATAGTATAAATAGTCAAGGGACTTGTCTTAACATAATGTAGCTTGCATAGTTGCCACCCCAAACTCACATGCAGGGTGCAAAGTGCCCATAGACATCAATCTAGTGGACTTCTATTTCGTTGAAGACGCCAACTATTTGGGGGTCTTGTTCATGAAAGGAGTTGTCGTTATGAGCCGCCAGAGAAACTACTACGTGAACACTCAAAAGACCATGCAAAATCCATGCATGAATTTCTCTTCCACTGAAAACTTAGCAATTGAATGATATGTGTCATTGTGGCTAGGTCAAGTGAACGGTGAACTGATTTAAATAATTTGTTGATTAGATCGGTCGTGTTTAAGTAAATAAGTCCATCATTATCCACAATGGGGATGCCATGTAGTATACATGCACTTACATCGATGAAATTTTTCTTTAAATTAATTTGGACGTTGAGACCTTATTGGGCAGCTTGGCTCAAATGGTGGCCTCAGTCAAGGTCTAGGCGAGGGAGGACTGGTTCGAATCTCAGATAGCACTATTTGCTTTAATGCTGCCCCTGGCTTGCCTAAACTAATTCCCAAAGATGTTTGACTCCAAATGGGGAACTTGACCGAGTGGACTGGCTCGCTGCCCACATTCCTTTGAATTCCCAGTTCGAACCCTATACGCAGCATTTCCTTTTAATTCTTCTCCCACACCACGTTGGGCCACAATGGGCATAATGGGTCACACACATTGTCAAAGTCGTTTCCTCCAGAATTTGTCTCTCTATTGGGCCATCCTCCACAAGCTAACCAAAGCACAGTAGTTAAGTAGCTTTGGAACCATTGGGCTATGTCGGTATTCCCTCAAATGCACCGTCCTCCACAAGCTGACCAAAGCCCAGCTGGATATTCCCTTAAAGTCCCTCAATTGGGCTATGTGGGTCATGTAAGTTCCCTCCCTTCATTCTGGGCCGCTAGGCCGTGGCAAGCCTAAGTGGGCTCATGGACCCCACAAAGTCATGATAAAATCCAACCGATCTTTTTACAACCAATACGTTTAGCTATTAATTTGAAACCAATTTTTCTTATTACACAGATCAATCCTAAATTCTTTGTCTAATTGATTTTGTTTAAAACTAAGTTTAGTTCTTTTCTTAAATTTTCATCAGGCTCACACCATTTGAAGTCAAATTTAACTCCTACCTTAGAATTGCATCAAGTTCATTTTTGTCAAACCAGATTCATTTTGATTCAAGACAAAGTCAATCCTTCAAATTTTGAACCAAGTTCATTTCTTTTCCCCCAAAATCCAAATCAAATTAAATTTAGTTCTTTTTCTCACCAAATCAAGAACCAAGTCCATTCCAAATCTAATCCTTTTCTTCTAATTTCAAATTAAGTGCATTTTATTCCAATTCTTTTTTTTTCCCTCAAATTTCAAATCAAGTTTAATTCAAATCAAAGTATAACTCTCTTTCTTTTTTTACTCAATTCAAATTCGTTTTATTTTAAATCAAGTTCGTGTGATCTTAAATTCAAATCGAGTTTAATTCTTCAAACTCAAGATTAGTTCATTTCTTTAAGACTTAAAATCAAGTTCAAATTAGATTCATCGATTCTAGGTTTCACACAATGAACTCTAAACACGAACAGGTAGCTTTTTCTGTTGTTCGATGTTTAGGAATTCATATGGGTCCTAGTGCAGCCATAGTTGTCTTGGACCCTGTGCATATGTGGACCAAGAATCCTTTGGTAAATAATTCCAAGAAAAACTCCATTTTGGAAGCCCTAGTCTCATGCGATGAACCCTAAGCATGAACAGGTAGCTTTTTCTGCTGTTCGATGTTTAGGGATTTGTATGGATCCAAATGCAGCCGTAGTTGTCTTGGATCCTGTGCATATGTGGACTAAGGATTCCCTTTAAAAATATTTTCAAAATACAGTTCCTTATTCAAGCAACTCTGAAGGTCAAGCCTTCGAACCAGAACTACGTAAGCCTTGAGTTTTGCATTGCATTGGGGAATACATAGGAGCAGGATCAAGTCCTGTCAGGCTAACCTCCATCAAGTTATTTATTTCACATTAATTAAGGGATCAAACAATTTTCAAAATCACACACTCAGTTTAAAGGTACCGTTCTTCGGAACGGGCGAGTGCGGTGCTTAACACCTTCCCCACTCGTAACCGACTCCCGAACCTAAATCTCTTCCTCAAGTTAGGGTTTTTCCAAATATTTTTCCCTTAAATAAAAATTTGGTGGCAACTCCACACAATCCAAATTAAAATTCTCTTTCAAATTTTAACAAGTTCGTCGTTTCGTCGAAATTACGGTTGCAACAAACAATAGTAGTTTAGTAATGAAAATTAAATTAGCAAAAGCGCACCTAACGGGTCTCAAACCCAAGTCTTGGGGGGTACAGATTATGCGCCCAACCACTTGGGCTGCCTCATTTGTGACTCATGTTGACGTTAATAATATATCTATGTATGGGACAATGCTGCTTCTTTAATTTTAAACAAGACTTATCGGTGGGCCGCACGTCCATTTATTTTATTCAAAAAACTTTCAACCAGGATCTTCCAAGACTATGCCATAACTTTGACCATTAGGATACTGTCCATAGCCAGCTGAGGTATTCACATTAGTGTTAAAACCAAATGACATGTTTTGCATCGTACACCCATAGAAGTTGATCTTTGAGGGACCATGCAAGGCTTCTGATCTGCGCGTATTTCTGACCATAGGAATGACTTCTGAAAATATTCCTGAAGCAGAAATAATGACCAGCAAAGAAAAGGAAGAGCAAAATCAGTCCTTGAAGCTATACATGCCCAGATGTCGTGCCTACCCCAAAGCAGCATCCACCATATTAATGATGCCGACTACAATGGTCTTCGAAAGGCTTGAAACAGAATGGTCATGCGGTGGCAAGCATAGGAAATAATTGCACCCCAGCTTTCAAACGAAACTAACGTGAGTTCATGCAATCACAGCCACCACGAGTTCATGATGTAGTGGCCTAAGGAATGTTCTACTGTGGCTACCGCCTTGAGTTTTGTGGGAAAGTTCATACGAAGACTTTATCTGCATCAACATGGTCGTCTTCTCACTATATAAGCTACCAACCTAATGTTTTCCGCTACTGCAGTGGCCGTGCCCACTTCTACATTGCAACTGGAGTCCATTTTCACATTTTTTTTATTCTTATCTTCGCGAGAAGCCAAAGACAGAGAGTTTTCCTGATATACCATCAGACAATAGGTGCTTGGGATATCCTATATGCCTTAAGAATTAACAACATTGGTCTCACAATCAGCGGCTTGCCAAAACATTCGATACTTCTCCAAAGTTTCGAGCTCTTAGCCTTGCTGTGCCACACTCCATTTTAAACACTCATTTTGTACAAGGCTTAACCAAATGAATTCACATTCAAATTAGAGAAACTGAATGTACCTATATGGGAAAAGGTCACTTTCTACTTCTACGCTAGTTCTATGTTAAGGCACGTTCACATCTTAAGTTTAGACTCCACAGGGCATGAGTTTGTGCTAACCTTGACTTGGTTTTAGTTGAGTGGTGAGACGGTTATGGTTCAAAGTTTATCAAAATTTACACAGACCGTGTGACATGCATGTTTTAAATCTACTTCAATACAACAAGTTCTTAATCTTAATGTGGAGAAGCGATTATGTGAAATTCAAATTATAAACATATAGGAGAGCCTTAAGATTTGGTGAACTCATAAAGATGTGTAACTAGAGAACTGATTACCATAGACCTTATGATTGGAATGAGAGCATGCTAGAAACAACGACAGAGATTGTGCGTGGAATTGAAATCTTATTAGAAAAATCTAACAGGTTTCTGTGCAGGTTTATTGATGCATGAATCAACACTGGTTGATGAAATGCATGAACATCATAAGCTCATCAATCAAGAAGCGGTACTATACAAGCATACTTAGTTACGTTTCAGATTTACTATCTTTATAAATCATGGAAATGGAAGGCATGAATTGAGACATTTTTGCATTCACCTAGAATTTTGTGGGAGATGCCGAGACAAGAAATTCTCTAGTTGCAGCTTATGGATCAACCATTGTAGGAGTTGTGTTGTACCAGACTTGAGAGAACCAGAGATAATTTCTTGAAGAAACCGAGAGAGGGAAAGGAATAATTCTGATCCTCTCTAAAAGTGCTTCCAAAGGGATCTAGTGTTCTCGGAGCCTCCTTGAGGAGCCACCAAAACGAACCAGGTGTAGAGAATTTTTCTTCTAGGTTCGGGACCTATAATTCCCAGAGATAAAGAGAGAGAGATCCTTCCTTTGGAAACCTCCAAAAGATGACCTGCCCCTTGTTTTTGCCGTGCTTCACCTTTTAAAACTCCCACCTAAAATTTTCCACCTCCCAACTAACATCAACCAACTTAACCAACTTTGTAGAAACCTTTTTTTATTTTCCTTTTCTTATTATATTTTATATTTTATTTATTTATTATTTATTTATTTTTCTTTATTTTTTCTTCATCAGTTTTATCTTATTTTCCTCACTTATTATTTTTTCTATTTTTCTAACTAATAATTCCTTTCTTATTTTTTTATTTTCCATTACTCTTTATTTTCTTTTTCTTCTTTTTTATTTTCTTTTTTATATATATATATATTGTTTTCACTTATTCTATTATTTTTTCTTCTTTTTATTTTTGCTACTTTACATTTATTTTTTTTATTTTTGTTTTTAGGCAAATAATTTATTTTGGGTTTTAACTTACCTTTGGACATAATTTAGTGTTCACAGTTTACCCCTCTTTACTCATTTCCTTACCAGATAATATAAGAACTAAGTTTCTAGATTATCATGGTAAGAAATGAGTAAAGACGTGAAAAAATTATGTCTGAGGTAAAACATCAAAAACTGGCATGGATGCAAGTCTGATTGGCAAGTCTTGCAAATGCCAAGGAGCTGAAAGATGCTTCCGGGGTACCGGGAAAGTTTCAGGCTTGATCAAAAATTTAGGCACACTTTCCTTGAGTAAATGTGGAAGTTTGGGATGATCTTTGCAGGCCTCATGTAATAAATTGAAGGGGTTTAAATATACACGGCCTATGGTAGGCTAAAGTGCAGAATTCGAAATGCAAAGCCTAATTAGGCTAACAGAACGAAAAAGAGTGGCCTGTTAAGACAAGAATAGTGAATTGGAAGAGATCTGTTCAGACAAGAATGGAGGAGAATAGCCTATAGAGACAATCAAAATGATATGGAAAAGGATGGCCTATTAAGATAGGCACAAATGGGATGGAAAAGTCCTGTTAAGACAGGCGAGGGTACAAAAATTTGAACGTGTGAGGCTTGAATAAGCCAGGGTGTAGAAAAATAAACGTGTTGGGGCCTGTATAGGCCAAGATGCAGAAACATAAACGTGTTGGGGCCTGTATAGGACAGGGTGTAGAAAAACAAATGTGCAAGGGCCTGTACAGGCCATGATGCAGAAAAATAAATGTGTAGGGGCCTGTATAGGCCAGGATGCAGAAAAATAAACGTGTTGGGGTCCTATTGTTGATAGGAGAAATGCAAATGAGGTTCCGCTGTTGCCGGGAAGAGCAAGAAATTAAACATGCTTGATGACCCGCTGTTGCCAGGAAAAAGGCAAGAAAATTGAACATGCTTGATGTCCCACTGTTGCTGGGAAGAATACAAATGAGTTCCCGCTGCTGCTGGGAAAGGTGCAAGAAATTGAACATGCTTGATGTCCCATTGTTGCCGAGAAGATGCAAGAAATTAAACATGCTTGGCGTCTGGCTGTTGCCAGGAAAAATTCAAGAAAATTAAACATGCTTGATGTCCCGCTGTTGCCGGGAAGAATGCAAGAAATTAAACGTTCTTGAGGTCCCGTTGTTGCCAGGAAGAATGCAAGAAATTAAACATGCTTAATGTCCAACTATTGTGGGGAAAAATGCAAATGATGTCCTGCTGTTGCCAGGAACAGATGCAACAACATTAAACATGCTTGATGTCCCGCTGTTACCGGGAAGAATGCAATAAATTTAATGTGCTTGATGTCTCGCTATTGCTAGGAAGAATGCAAGAAACTAAACATGCTTAATGTCCCACTATTGCTGGGAAAAATGCAAATGATGTCTTGCTTTTGCCAGGAACAAATGCAAGCCTGTTAAGACAGGTGGACAAATTTGAAACATGCTTGATGTCCCGCTGTTTCCAAGAAGAATGCAAGAAATAAAAAGTGCTTGAGGTCCGACTGTTGGCAGGAAGAATGCAAGAAATTAAACATGCTTAATGTCCCGCTGTTGCTGGGAAAAATGGAAATGATGTCCTGCTGTTGCTAAGAAATGAGGTCCGACCGTTTGCCGCAGTTTTGAGATTTTCTTTTTTAAATTGAGGATTACATCAATTTGAATTTTTCTGGGCAAGTGTTTGCCCCAGTTTTGAATTTTTCTTTTTGAAATTGAGGATTGCCTCAATTTGAATTTTTCTGGGCAAACGTTTGCCCCATTTTTGAGATTTTATTTTTTAAATTGATGATTGCCTCAATTTGAATTGTTCTAGGCAAACGTTTGCCCCAGTTTTGAGATTGTATTTTTTAAATTGAGGATTGCCTCAATTTGAATTTTTCTAGTCAAGTGTTTGCCCCAATTTTTCTTTTTCTTTTTCAAATTGAGGGTTGCTTCAATTTGAATTTTTTTGGGCAAACGTTTGCCCCAGTTTTGAATTTTTCTTTTTGAAATTGAGGATTGCCTCAATTTGAATTTTTCTAGGCAAACGTTTGCCCCAATTTTGAGATTTTCTTTTCTTAAATTGATGATTGCCTCAATTTGAATTTTTCTGGGCAAGTGTTTGCCCCAGTTTTGCATTTTTCTTTTTAAAATTGGGGATTTCCTCAATTTGAATTTTTCTGGGCAAACGTTTACCCCAGTTTTGAATTTTTCTTTTTGAAATTGAGGATTGCCTCAATTTGAATTTTTCTGGGCAAACGTTTGCCCCAATTTTGAGATTTTCTTTTTTAAATTCATGATTGCCTCAATTTGAATTTTTCTAGGCAAGTGTTTGCCCCAGTTTTGCATTTTTCTTTTTGAAATTGAGGATTGCTTCAATTTGAATTTTTCGGAGCAAACGTTTGACCTAGTTTTGAAATTTTCATTTTGAAATTAAGGATTGCCTCAATTTGAATTTTTCTAGGCAAACGTTTTCCCAAGCTTTTAGATTTTCTTTTTGAAATTAAGGATTGCCTCAATTTGAGTTTTTCGGGGCAAGTGTTTGCCCCAGTTTTGCATTTTTGTTTTTGAAATTGAGGATTGCCTCAATTTGAATTTTTCTGGGCAAACGTTCGCCCCAATTTTGAGATTTTTAGAAATCATTTTAATTTTAAATGGTTTGGGCAATTTTCCCTTGTCTTGATGCGATGTTTGAATGAATGAAAAAAGATGCAATGTTTGAATGACAAGATGTTTGTGTGATGCTTGAATGAATGCAAGAGGATGAGATGTTTTAACTTATTTATTGCTTTTTGATGCTTGAAATGATTATTTGATGAAATGGATGCTATCAGATGAATGCATGCCATGAGATGGTTTAAAAACTTTTCCTCTTAATTTTGATTTTTCTTCGACATTTTCCTTTCTCGACAACCTTGTAGTTGGTATTAGGGGAATCAAGATTCAAGACGAGCTGGACTAACTTTCTTTCTTGGTTTCTTTGTCAATTTCGGAATTTTCCTTTTCATGATCTTTGAGACCCAACAGTGGTCAGCATTATTGAATAAGACACACTCCTTTGTTTTTATGGCATTGTGGCTGGCAGGAGGATGAATTTTGGGAAATAGTCATGCCATGTTGCAATGGTAGAGGATTCATCCGATCGCCATGACTTTTCAAAATTAATCTTTTTATTTTTACACTTTTCACATTTCTTTGTGGCATATGCACATTGAGGTGTGCAAAGTGATTTTGGATAGTCAATGGGAGAGGATGGAGATTTCTACATGTGAGGTTTAGGGTAGTATATTAGAAGGGAAAGATGAAGAATGTTGGTTTGATTGCCCAAATGACACCTTTTGATGAGAAATGCCAATGCTGCTTTTCATAATTTTGATTGTCAAATTAATCAAATTTGAGAAATGGCAAAATTTTGCCCTAGTTTTGGAATGTGAGGTGTAAAAATGTCGGATTGTACTTGAATTTTGGTTGACCTCAACTTTTTCCTGGATTGTTCCTTTGAGTTTTCAACCTAGCAGGCCTTTTGTTTGCCCTTTCTTTTTCCTAGGCCGCCTTTGCGGGTTTTCGACCTAGCGGGATTTTGATTGTGGGCCCTAACTTTTTCCTGGGCCACCCTTTCAGGGTTTTCGACCTAGTGGGCTTTTTGCTTGTGTGCACTAACTTTTGCCTAGATCGTTCTTTAAGGGTTTTCGACCAAGTGGGCTGCTTTTTATCCTATTTTTGCCTGAACTGTTTTTAGAATCAAGCAAGACCTTTTCTAATCATGACTTTGTCAATTTATTTTTCTTTGAATTTTGATCCTGCTTTTTCTTAGATTATTTTTTATTTTAATCCAGCGAGTTTTTCTTCCTTTTTCTTTGTTTTCTCGAATTTTGACCCTGATTTTGCCTAGATTATTTCCTGATTTTAATCCAGCAGGTTTCTTTTCTTTTTATTTTCATTTTTCCTAGTTAGATCTTTTATTTTGTCTTACTCGGGTTTGTTTTGATTTTCAATTCAACGAATCTATTTTGCATCACTAAATTTTGTGTGGATATGAACTTTTGGTCTAGCGGGATATTTGTTATTTCTTTGTTGAATAAGATATTTTTTGAAAGGAATTATAATGGAGTGCCCAATATGATTTAAATTCCTGGTTAGATTTCAATCTTTTTTACTCTCCTTCCTCATTTGACTTTTCTCTTTGAATTTGATTAATGAGACGCTTAAAATTATTTATTATAGCACTGGCATTGTCACCAACAAGTATTTATTATTTGGATATAGAATGAGAAGTGGGTTCAATCATGGAAAGAATGATAATTTTAAAAGGGAAAGTCAATGATGTAAAATACATGCCCAAGCAACGTGAAAAATATAATTTTTGTATTTCTCATTGAAATTTGTTACAAAAGATTGATTTTGAAAAGTATGAAATTCTTTGGATGATTTATCATGTGGATCTGGCTCCCCCAATGCACCATCATCAGGTAATTCTTGCCACACTTTCTTTCAGCTAGTTGACGGGCTTTCCTGATTTGGCAATGGATTATTTTCCACATTAGGAGCAAACTTTCCAAAATCCAGCCATTTAGTATCAATCATGCTTTGCACCTTACGCTTCAGAGCTTGGCAATCTTCAGTTGAATGACCGATGAACCCTGCATGGTAGTTGCACCTGGCATTTGGATCATACCATTTAGGGTATGGTGGTTCTTGAGGTTTTAAGGGGTAAGGAGCGACTAGAGAGTTTTGGATTAGGCGAGGTAACAGTTCAGTGTAGGTCATTGGGATAGGATCAAATTGGATAGGTTTTTTCTCCTTTCTTTGGCTTTGGTTAGGGTTTTGGCTTATGGCTTCTGTTTGGGCCATATATGGTGTTGATGGTTGAATTTACATTGACTGGTTATAGGTTGGAGGGTAAGGTGTTTGATAGGTTGTGGCAATGTGAGGATATGATGTATAAAGTGATGGTTGTAACTGGAAATTGGTTGGCCTGTAAGGTGCCATCTGAGGTGCGTATTGGCCTTGACCAGAAGCCACATAGTGGGTCTCTCCTATCTTCTTCTTCCCTGATTCAGTGGAAGCGTTGATTGTCCTTGTAGACTTGTGGGCGATCCTTCCACGGCGCATGCCACCTTCGATCCTTTCTCCAATGATGACAACATCAGAAAAGCTAACAGTCATACTACCAATCATCTTGTCATAGAAAGGATCCTGGAGTGTGTCAATGAACATGCAGACTAGCTCCTTTTTAGATAATGGGGGTTGCACTTAAGCTGCTAACTCCTGCCATTGTTGTGCATATTCTTTGAAGGTCTCATCCCCTTTCTTGGCCATATTCTGGAGCTGAGTTCTGTCTAGAGCCATCTTTAGGTTATACTTGTATTGTTTCAAGAAGGCATCAACCAGATCCCTCCATGAACAGATATATGTCTGTTCCAACTGGGTATACCAGTTTGCAGCTACCTCAGTCAAGTTATCTTGAAAGAAGTGGATGAGCGGCTTGTCATCATGCGCACAAGCAGCCATTCTTCTACAATACATGGTCAAGTTGTTCCTCGGACAACCAGTTGTCGCAACCATAATTTTGACGAGACGACGAACTCGCTAAATATTCAAAACTAGATTTGATTGTTATGTGGAGTTGCCACCAAATATTTATTTAAGGGAAAAAGATTTGGAAACAAACCCTGACTCGAGGATGAGATTCGAAGTTCGGGAGTCAGTTACGAATGGGGAAGGTGTTAGGCACCCCACTCGCCCATTCCGAAGAACAGTAGCCTTAAACTGAGTGCGTGATTATTTGAAACTTGTTTGATCCGTTTAATTAGCGTGAAAATAAATACTTGATGGAGGTTAGCCTGACAGGACTTGATCTGCTCTTACATATTCCCCGGTGTAATGGGAAATTCAAGGCTTACATAGTTCTGGTTTGTTTTGAAGGCTTGACCTTCGAAAGTTGTTTGAATTGAAAAGTAAATGCATTGTTGTCTTTTTTGAAAATATTTTAAGGGTGCGATCCCAATCCACCTATGCACAGGGCCCAAGACAAATACGGCTGCACTTGGACCCACACGAATCTCTAAACAGTGAACAGTAGAAAAAGCTACCAGTTCATTTTTAGAGCTTATCGCGTGAGATTAAGGAATGAAAAATGACATTTTTATTTGTTTCAAAAGGGAAGGGCAATCCCCAATCCACACATGCACAGGGCCCAAGACAACTACGGCTAGACTTAGACCTATACGAATCTCTAAATAGCAAACAATAGAAAAAGCTACCAGTTCGTTTTTAGAGCTCGTTGCGTGAGATTAAGGAATGCAAAACGACATTTTTATTTGTTTCAAAAGGGAAGGGCAATCCCCAATCCACATATGCACAGAGCCTAAGACAACTACGACTGCACTTGGACCCATATGATTCTCTAAACAGTGAACAGCAGAAAAAGCTACCAGTTGGTTTTTAGAGCTCGTTGCATGAGATTAAGGAATGAAAAAATGAGTTTTTATTTGTTTGGAAAAGGAGGGGCAATCCCCAATCCACATATGCATAGGGCCCAAGACAACTACGACTGCACTTGGACCCATACGATTCTCTAAACAGCGAACAACAGAAAAAGCTACCAATTTGTTTTTCGAGCTCGTTGCGTGAGATTAAGGAATGCAAAAATGAGTTTTTATTTGTTTGGAAAAGGAGGGGCAATCCCTAATCCACATATGCATAGGGCCCAAGACAACTATGGTTGCACTTGGACCCATACGATTCTCTAAACAGTGAACAGCAGAAAAAACTACCAATTCGTTTTTAGAGCTCGTTGCGTGAGATTAAGGAATACAAAAATGAGTTTATATTTGTTTGGAAAAGGAGGGACAATCCTAATCCACATATGCACAGGGCCCAAGACAACTACGGCTGCACTTGGACCCATACGATTCTCTAAACAGCGAACAGCAGAAAAAGCTACCAGTTCGTGCTTAGAGTCCGTTGCATGAGATTAAGGAATGCACAATGGGACTTGATTTAAAACAAAATGAACTAGATTTTAATTTGATGAAATAAAATTGAACTTGATTTAAAATAAAATAATCTTGATTTGAATTTTGGGCTTTTAATTGCGAATATGCTTCAGTAATCAAGCGATAGAAATTTCATTTCAGATCCAAATTGGACAAATAATATTATTCCAGAAACTAGAGAGAAAGACAAAGAGAACACAATAAAAATAACAGAAATCAGAGATCATTTGATCAATTAAAAACGAAAATAAAAAACAGAAACGAAGATGAACCGTAGGAACACAAGAGTTTTTGGAGCCAAAATTTGAATTCAAATCTCAGAACTTTTAGAAAATATTTTTTTGTAGATCTGAAAAATTAAAACCAATCAATTGAAAGATATGGATTATAGGAATCAAACAAAACAAGTTTGACATAAATCCAATCAGAAATAAGCAAGATATTCACAAATCAAACAAGCTAGTTTAATTTGCGCACCAAGATGAACATGCTTCAGTAATCAGGCGATAAAAATTTCATTTCAGATATAAATTAGAAAAAAAATATCATTCCTGAAACTATAGAGAATGACAAAGAGAACGCAATAAAAATCACGGAAATCGAAGATGATTTGACCTATTAAAAACAAAAACAAAAAACAGAGACAAAGATCAACCTCAAGAACACACAAGATTTTGGCGCCAAAATTTGAATTCAAATATCAGAATTTTTAGAAATTTTTTTTTTGTAGATATGAAAAAAACAACAAATCAATTGAAAGATATAGATTATGGGAATTAAATAAAACAAGTTTTACATGAATCCAATCAGAAATAAGCAAGAGATGCACAAATCAAACAAGCTAGGTTAATTTGCGGACCAGGATGAACATGCTTGGGTAATCAGGTGATATAAATTTTATTTCAGATCGAAATTGGACAAATAATATTGTTCCAGAAACTAGAGAGAAAGAAGAAGAAAACGCAACAAAAATCACCAAAATTGAAGATTATTTGGCTGATCAAAAATGAAAACGAAAAACAGAGACGAAAATGAACTCGGAAATCTAAGAAGAAACATGAAACTTAAGAGGAATAAAAGTCGGATCTAACCTCCATTGGAAAGTGATGAAGAACTTGTTCCATGGAGGCCAAGGGCTGAATTGGAGGCAGAGGTAGAGAGTCTCCCAGGTCCTCTCTTTGAAAATTCTGAAAATCCTTCCTAAGACTCCAAGTGCTCCTTCTCCCAGGAATTTTCAAAAAATGAGAAAAGTACCCCATTCCCAATTTCCTTTCTCCTATTTATAGAGTTTTTCAAACACTTTTCCCGCTTGTTTTCTTTTTTCAATTTTTCTTTTTTTGTTTTTTGTTTATTATTTTTTTTATTATTTTATTCATTCTTTTCTTCATTATTATTTTCTATTATTTTTATTTTCAGAGATTTTTCTTATTTATTATTTAAATTATGATTTATTCACTAATTAAATAAAATTTATTTTTTTTTTAAAATGGGGCCTCAGACATAATTTAGTGTTTATACCAGTTTCCTAATATTTTTTGAATTCAGGAACCTTGAACTTTGGAGGGATGACCATGTCCGGGACTAGACACAGATTGGATGCATCTTTGGCCTCATATGCACTTCTCCCAATGGCCCGAATCCTTCCTTCTAGGATCTTCTAGGTATTCTCCTAGCATATGGTGAGGATGGGAATGTGGTATATTTATAGGGTGAGGCCCTTGAGTGAATACAGGGTTTGTCCCCCTAAGGGTTGTTTGGTAGGTTGGGACAGGTTATCGTGTGGTAATGTTCGGGATGATGTGAGGGACTTCTGTGGAGCTTAAAGGTTGGTTTTTTGTTTGTGCTTGTGTTTGGTTGAATAAGGGTGGATGTCCATGAGGGTATCCATGGTGAACCCACTCATTTAGTGAAGGCATGGTTGATGGTAGAGAGTTTGGCGGACCATAGCCAGGAGGATGTAATGGGCCAGCTGATTCTTCTGGAAGGGATCCCGTCTGGCCCTTCTATTTTGACAGTTGGATGACCTCTATTAATTTGGCCATTTGATCTTTCAAAGTTTTGACCTTGTTTTTCAACTCCTCATTTTGTCTCTCCAACTCATCCATGATTCTTGATTTGGAACAGGTTCTATAAGGATGCCGAGAAAGTTGTCCGTCTTCAATTTTATTTTTTTGTAAAAATTTAAATTAATTTTTTTTAGAAACAATATGAATGCAAAAATCATGCATGATGAAAATTTTAATGCACTAGTGAGTATGAAGAAGGTATCAGATGGTTTTCAAAATCATCCTTTTTCGATGATAAATTTATTTAAAGAATGAATGAATGAATTTTGGGATGCACAAATAATTAGAGATTTGAAAGTTGATCATTTTGAATGATCTGTTGCTTTATTTATTTTGGCTTCTTTTTGGATTTTTAGTAATTTTGATATTTTTCAGTTTTGCTAAAAAAATCTTTTGGTTTTGCTAAAATTTCCCTAAGTTTTCTTTCAAACATAAAAGCATTCTTTAGATTTCTTTCAAATTTTCTTTTTCTCTTTCCTAAATTTTCTCTTTCAATGAAAAATTATTTTCTAGATTTTCAAAAATTATTTTTCTTTTTCTATTTTTTCAAATTTTCTAATTCCCCCCTTTTTTATTTTAATAGGTTTAAGCAAAAATTTGCCCCAGTTTGGCTTATTAGTTTGAGAAGTTATATATTTTTTCTGATTTTATGATTTTATTTGTCGAATTTATTTATTTTCTTCTTTTTATTCTTTTTTTAGTTTCTAGATTTCTTTTATTATTATTTTTTTGATTTAATCAATTTTAAATATTTTTGTGTTTGTTTAAAATAAATATGCCTTCTTTGGTGTCTTAAGTGAGGTGATGTAGGGTGTAGGCTTAAGATCCTTCCGCTATATGCACCTCACAGAAGGTAGTTTATAATCTTAAAGGTTATGAAGGTCAGTAGAACCAAGTTCTAATTCCTGGTGTTTGCTACAACCGTACAGAAGGCTACCAATTGCAAGGCACCAAGAAAAAGACGCACTCTAGTTGGGGTTTTCGTGATAGCCAGACAGGACGTGCATCCCAAGTGACACCATTAGACCCCTCTAGTCCTAAGTTTCACTCAGACCCGGGTGTAGAGTCTCACTCATGTTATGCATGTAGGACTAGAATGTATAGAATAACCTGCAATTTAAAACACAATATATATATATGTGTGTGTGTGTGTGTGTGTGTGTGTGTGTGTGTGTGTGTGTGTGTGTGTGTCTTCTACCCTAGAGTGAGAAACATAAAAATTTGAATGAATATAAGCATAACATCGTGAAATAAATAAGGGAAAACAACAAATAAATAAAAAGGGATCAACATGTTACACACTCAATTTAAAACAAGATTTGACTCTCTAAGGTCCCCAGTGGAGTTACCATCTGTCGTAACCGTAATTACAACGAGACGACGAACTCGCTTAAATTTTAGAAAAGAATTAATTGAATGTAGAGCCACCACCAAATTTTATTTTAAGGGAAAAGATTTAGAAAAACCCTAACTTGAGAAAGAATCTAGGTTCAGGAATCGATTACGAGTAGGGAAGGTGTTAGGCACCCTACTCGCCCGTTCCAAAGAACGGTACTCTTAAACTGAGTGTGCGATTTATTTGAAAATAGTTTGATCCCTTGAATTAGAATATAAATAAATAAATTGGTGGAAAATAGCTTGATAGGACTTGATCGTGCTCCTACGTATTCCTTGGTGCAATGGGAAACTCAAGACTACGTAGTTCTAGTTTTAAGAGACTTGATCTCTTGAAGAAGTAGAGCGGTGATGTCGGGAAAAAAATGATTTTTGAATAAATTAAAATTACATGCTTGCATAACTCAAACCGTCATAAGTCGTGAATGAGTTTACATGAATTAAAACACGGAACAGCAGAGAAGGCTACTTGTTCATATTAGAATCCATTGCATGAATTTATTAGAAGATTAAACAGGTATTCTTGAAACAGACGTTTCTTAAGGGAATTAGTAAATAGTAATTTTCTAAAATTGTGTGCTTGGGAAATCCAAATCGTCATAAGCCGCATATGAATCCGCATGAATTAAAATATGGAACAGCAAAGAAGGCTTCCTGTTCGCATTAGAATCCGTTGCACAAATTTTAGAAAATTAAAACACACATTCTGGAAACAAACGTTTTTTACAGAGCTAGCAAACAGTGATTTTCTAAAATTATGTGCTTCCGAAATCCAAACCGTCGTAATTTCAACTTTAATTTCAAAAATTAAAATAATTGGGCTTGACCCAAAATAAAGGAGAAATGATTTAGAATTAAAGAAAACAAGTGGGCTTGACCTCAAAATTAAAGAAAATGATTAAAAAAAGAATTGGGTTTGACCTAAATTAAAGAAAATTAGATTTTGTTTCAAGGTTAAAATAATTGGGTTTGACCGAAAATAATAATTAAGAGTTAATTTCTTAAGTGTTAAATTATTTAGAAATATTGTTGAAATCGAGCTCAATTACCATTGCCCAAATTTGGGCTCATTACAGTTGGTATATGAGAGCCAATTCGAAATCTTGACTCAAGAGGCAGCTGGTCTTGATATAGCCCAGTTTGATTCAATATGGTGCTAAGGCATAGCCCAATTGAGGCCCAACACACAGTTATTCACTTGATCTTAATCCAAGTTGGAATGGTGCAGAGAACGTGTCATTTGGGCTCATTTACTGCCTCCACTTATGGCCCGCTTTGTGATCAGCATGGCCTGATTTTAGGAGGCCTAGTGTGACCCCATTGCAACCCAATTAAAGAGCAATCAGCTAGATTTTAGCACGCGATGACCTTGAGCTGGTGTATATGAAGGGATTTAAAAGAAATAACTGCCCAAGGGGATCGAACTCAGGAATCCAGGGAGAATAGGTAGTGAGCCAACCATTTGAGCCAGGCTTTCGACCTGTCATTAACATACAGGGACGTTAATTTAACCAGTTGAACAATAGTAGTTTAGTAATGAAAATTAAATCAGCAAAAGCGTGCCTGGCGGGTCTCAAACCCAAGTCTCGGAGGGTACGGATTGTGCGCTCAACCACTTGAGCTACCCCGTTTGTGACTCTTGTTGACGTTAATAATAAATCTATGTATAGGACTGTGCTGCTTCTTTAATATTAAACAAGACTTATCAGTGGGCCCCACATCCATTTATTTTATTCAAAAAAATTTTGCATGGAATTGTATCCAAGGCTGATTATGCTTTCTCACTGGTTTTTACTCCCGTATGTAGGTCGGCTTGGAGGGAATTGGTATGACAATGGCCCTTGAATCCATATGCGATCATCACTCCTACTGGGTTATCATTCATACTCAGCCATGCTATTATGGTATCCCTTGTATAGAGATCATACATTTAAGCCTATCAACCTCGCTATGCATGTTCTGATCGTTCCTGTATGTGTTCAACATTCAACAGGTCTTAACAAGCATGACATTCATGTTAATTCAGGAGTCTCATGACCTGGTTTGAGGCAACATTCGCACCCATACTTCACAACCGAATCCATTCATGCATGGGCCAGAGCTTTAACATGATGAGCTTAAGGACGGGGAATATGTTAGAGGCTCGTAGCCGAGGTAAATCTTCAAGCCCATTAACATGGTTGAGGAGTGACACGAATCAACTTTGGGTGCAATGGCCACTAGTTCCCTGCTACAAGCCGCTATTATTTCCAAACAATGAGACCCTGCTCACTAATTCTCGAATTCTACTACAACAATTTACTTGATATCATTACCCAACATTGTGGTCACACTTCAGCCAGGATCTTCCAAGACTATGCCATAACTTTGACCATTAGGATACTGTGCATAGCCAGCTGAGGTATTCACATTAGTGTTAAAACCAAATGACATGTTTTGCTTCGTACACCCACAGAAGTTGATCTTTGAGGGAAAATGCAAGGTTTTTTATCTGCGCGTATTTCTAACCATAGGTATGACTTTTGACAATATTCTTGAAGCAGAAATAATGACCAGCAATGAAAAGGAAGAGCAAAATCAGTCCATGAAGCTATACATGCCCACATGTCGTGCCTACACCAAAGCAACATCACCCATATTAATGATACCGACTACAATGGTCTTCGAAAGGCTTGAAACAGAATGGTCATGCGGTGGCAAGCACAGGAACTAAATGCACCCCAGCTTTAAAAAAAACTAACATGAGTTCATGCAATCACAACCACCAAGAGTTCATGATGTAGTGGGCTAAGGAATGTTCTACTATGGCTACTTGTCGCAACCGTAATTCCAACGAGACAACGAACTCGCTAAAATTTGAAAATACAATTTATTTGGATTATGTGTGTTATGTGGAGTCACCACCAAATTTTTATTTAAAGGAAAAAAATTTGGAAAAATCCTAACTCGAGGAAGAGATTTAGGTTCGGGAGTCGGTTACGAGTGGGGAAGGTGTTAGGCACCCCACTCACCCGTTCCGGAGAACGGTACCCTTAAACTGAGTGTGTAATCTTTGGAAACATTTTTATCCCTTTAATTATTGTGAAAATAAATAGATTGATGGAGGTTAGCCTGACAGGACTTGATCCTGCTCCTATGTATCCCCCGGTGCAATGGGAAACTCAAGGCTTACGTAGTTGTGGTGTGTGAAGGCTTGACCTTCAGAGGTGCTTGAAAAGAAGTATTTAAAGATGAATGGTGCTCGAAGGCTTGACCTTCGGAGCTACTTGAAAAAGGGATATCCAAAAATGGCTATAGTGTTTGGAAAATATTTCAGAGAGAACCCTTAGACCACATATGCACAGGATCCAAGACAACTACGGCTGCACTTGGGACCCATATGAATTCCTAAACATTGAACAGCAGAAAAAACTACCAGTTCGTGCTTAGGGTTCATTCCGTGAAACCTAGAGATTCCAAAATTAATTTTCTTGAGATTTATTTGAAAAAGATTCTTAGTCCTCATATGCACAGGGTCCAAGACAACTACGGCTGCACTTGGGACCCATATGAGATCCTAAGCATCGAACAGTAGAAGAAGCTACCAATACGTGCTTAGTGTTCATTGCCTGAGACCTAGAGATTCCAAAATGAATTCTCTTGAGATTTATTTGAAAGGGATTCTTAGTCCTCATATGCACAGGGTCCAAGACAACTACGACTGCACTTGGGACCCATATGAATTCCTAAACATCGAACAACAGAAAAAGCTACCAGTTCGTGCTTAAGGTCCATTGCGTGAGACCTAAAACCAAAGAATTTTTCTTGAGGTTATTTGAAAGGGATTCTTAGTCTACATATGCCTAGGGTCCAAGACAACTATGGCTGCACTTGGGACCCATATGAATTCTTAAACATCGAATAGAAGAAAAAGCTACCAGTTCGTGCTTAGGGTTCATTGCGTGAGACCTGGAGATTCCAAAAAGAATTTTATTTGAAAATGATAAATTCAAAGAAATAAATGAGCTTAAGTAGAAAAAGGATTGACTAATTTAAACTAAAGAAATGAACTTGATTTTGAAAAACATTTGATTGGAATAGACTTGATTTGAAATGAAAAGAACTAGACTTGATATGGATTTGAAAGAGGGGATTTTGATTTAAAGGAGGAACATTTGACTTTTAAGGAAGGAGAATTTAACTTGGTTTTACTTGAAAAAAAAGAATTTGATTTAAAAATAAAATGTTTAGCTTGACAGGAAGAATGATTAAATTTGACTTTATTTTTGTGGGATTTTAAAAATGAAATGCTTGACTCAAAGGGAGAAGGATTTAAATTGAGGTAGATGAATTAGTCACAAGAGGGTTGATTGGAAATTTTTGGAATTTTGGGGTTTAATTGGAATTTTGTGAAATTGAGGGGCTTAGTTGCAATTTTGAAAAATTTTGAGGGTCTTATTGTAATTTTGGAGAATTCTGGGGCTTAAGTGAAATTATAGGAACTTTAGGGGCCTAATTGTAATTTTGGAAAGTTTAGAGACCTACTTGTAATTTTGGGAAGTTTAGGGGCCTAATTGTAATCCTGTAAGGGGCCCTTTCCCCATTTTGCATGGGATTCCTACGTCACTAACCATGTGTATATGGGACACCACCACTTCTCTTTATGGTGCCAGAATGTTTTATTTTCACGTGGACCGGGTGCAACGCGTTCGGCAGTGCATACTCCCTTTGGAGACGAGCTGCAGCTTCCATGCGGATCACCTGGTCCTAATGAGGGGACCCCTGTTATCTCCCTTTCTGTCCAAGACAGAAATTTCATTGACGTTCGGCATGACGAGTGCGAAATCTTTTCAACGCACTCCACGACCCAGGACTTGGCGCCGGTGGCCGGATTTGTGACTCATGAAAGTGAGCAGCATGCTTAACTTGAGTGTAACACTATATTAGGCTCTAAACACGACTGGACCCTATGCATACAGTGACTCCTTTTTTACTTGAATTACGACTTCATGTGACGGGATGATCGAAAACGCCTTCAAGTACCAAACTGCATAGCATAGTTGCACCACACTTTTAAGATTATGAGCTCTTGGGTCCATAATGTATCCTACAAGGTAAATTTGTGGCTAATTGCACTTCACGAGAATAGAGAGGTATCCGAACATGTCTATTTCCAAGCGAATGCACACACAATGAATGTTTGACTCATGCTAAGATACTGACTCAGCTAAAGACCAGACGAGACGATTGCGTGACTATGGTGATCCTCGTATCCGAACGAAACGGCTGCTCATGTGTCTAGCGTCTTTGACTATTGTTGAAGAAGTTTGAAGCATGCAGGACCATGACAATTCGATTTCCGATTTTACACTAGGGGGCTTCAAGCATTATCTAACTTGGCATTCGCTGCTCCTTGACGGGTGCTGAGGGACATCCCTTTGTGTTCCAACTTTCCCAGATCAGCGTAGAGGCTATAGCATGCCATAGTCCATTCTGTACATATATATCTTGGAATTTGCATGTAAGCGACGAATGTAGGAGGTGACAGACTTATAACTCAGGCGAGGAGAGTCGTTCGATATCACCTTGGTACTTGGGCATGGGTCGGGAAATCTCCTATGAAATAGCCATTCAGAATGCCACCTTCACATGTTGTATCGCGCTATTGGGCTAAGGGTGGTAACACTTATTGCCAAGGACCTCTGCAGTAGCATTTATTGGGACATCACCGCTTCCCGAGCCTAGTACCCTGTCTGAACATCGTCCACCACCAACCATCGCTTTGAGCCAAATTAGGTGCTCTATTTGTTTGATTTTTGCAGAAACTGTATTGGCAATGTGATCCCTATGGTTCAGAATGGTCACGAGTGTGTGTCTCAACTCATGACCCATGCACTAGCTCGAAGACGGTAGTGTGTTTCGTCACTTTATGCTAGAGTGGACATCTCCCCTGTTTCAATAGCTTTATTGAGGCATAGAACATAATAGGGAAGCAGGCGTGTAGGAGTGAACATATGTGCTTGACGGATCCCTAGGATTCCCTCAATTTAGCCAGCCAATATGAACCCTTTCGACTCTTTTGCTTTGATGGTCGCATCAAATCTTTGGTATTTTGCATACGAATCTTAGATCGGCAGATTCTCTCAATTCGGCTCTACCTTCCCGAACTTTGTTTTTTGGACCTTTCCACTTGCTTGTGCAATTTAGTAGGATATTCGTGTACCAATGTATTTTTCATTATCTCCTTTTTAGTTTTCTTTCTCTTATATACCACTGCTAGAAGTCAAATGCCCTCTTATTACAGCTGAAGCCATTTCATGCAGCATGCCACTCTTTAATTGGAGTTCCAGGGGATGTCTTCCGTTATTATCAAGGTAAGCATAAAACCTTGCCTTACCATCCTTCCTGTCTTCGACGTATGTACATTTACCAATTTGGTTCACAAGTGATCATTAATGTACCAGGGATCCATGATGCTGGGGAATTCCTATAGGACCACTCTCTACAGTGCAATAAGAAAAGAAGAGAACGAAGCAAGAGGAAAAACAAGATCTCGCTGTTCTTGAGAGCACAACGGCAAACATCTAATGGATTCATTAATAACCTTTCAACCGGGAAGACATTTAAATATGAATTTAGCCAAAAAGAAAATGATTCTTGACTGATGCACAAGTTGAATTCACTCTATTCTATCGGGAAATTGCACATATTCAAATATACGAACGCATAGGCCAAGAGTTCGATCTTCTATAACGAATTATCTTGGAAATTCCAGTTCAAGAGTAAGATGAATTTGACTAAACTTTTGTGGAGTTCAGAGTCTACAGTGATCTCTTCTCGTTTTGGAGAATCGCTTGCAATTGTTGAATTTTGCCTCCTTCTTCGCGAGAACTCCCTAGAGTAGAGATTGCTATCTCCGACTTTGCCTCTACGATCTTTCTCTCCGAAGCCCCCTAATATACTTTTATTATTTTCAAAAAAGAAAATTTCCCGCCATCGGGAAGCCCTTTTCTTTTTTCCATTTTTCAATATTTTTATTGATTTATGATATTATATATTTTTTGTTTTTGTTATATTTTATTATTATTTTTTAATTCATTTATTTATTTTCAGATTCTGTATTTTTATTTTTTTTTTCTTTTATTTTCAGATTCTGTTTTTTATACTTATTTAAATTCTTGTTTTTCTGCTTTTTTCAAAAATTTTCTTATTATGTTCTTTAAGTTTTGTTTTAATGTTTATTTATTTATTTTGTTGTTTTCCATTTTATTGTTTTATCTTTTTATTGTTTTCTTAATATTTATTTAAATTATGGTTTATTCACTAATTAATTTTAAAAACGGACTTCGGACATAATTGAGTGTTTACATTACCGCCTTGAGTTTTGTGGGAAAGTTCATACGAAGACTTTATCTGCATCAACCTGGTCGTCTTCTCATTATATAAGCTACCAACCTAATGTGTTTCGCTGCTGCAGTGGTCGTGCCCACTTCTACATTGCAACTGGAGTCGATTTTCACATTTTTTTTATTCTTATCTTCGCGAGAAGCCAAAGGCAGAGAGTGTTCCTGATATACCATCAAACAATAGGTGCTTGGGCTATCCTATGTGCCTTAAGAATCAACAACATTGGTCTCTGATAAGCATAGATTTCATAAATAATTATCTCTCACTTTTATCTCATTAAGACTTCTTATATGTTCAATTAAGTGATCTTTGTCATATTTTATGAGTTTGGGTTCATATGAAGTTTAATTGAATTTCTTTGCTTACCCGATTAAAATGACACTATTATAGTATTTTGAGCATAATAGGAGTTGTAGACATCCAAAAATCATGAAATCTATCTTGAATGAAAGCTTAAAGAAGTGTCCATATTTACAAAGCAAGATCAGATTCTAAATTGGATGTTTAGGACTCCGAAATTATCTCAAAAGATGAGATAGTGTTGCTGACGTGGAATTTGAACAGTGTGCAAAGATCCGGCCATATCTTGAGATATAGAAGTCATATTGAGATGAACTCAACTTTGTTGGATAGCTAAGATCCAGGGCTACAACTTTTGTTCAGAAGTCAAGCTCCAACTCGGACATGTGAACATCCGAAATTGCGGTGCAAGAAAGTCAAAATTGTTGTGCTCATTGGTGGCAAAAATTCAAAAGTGTTTTGCAATTTCAACAAAGCCCATGTGAAAGCAAGAAAAGGGTAGAAAAGTAATATCCTAGTTGGTGACTTTTTGAAGATGATGCCTCAAAAATCCTCTATAAATAGAAGGGTTTGCAAGAGGAGACACACACCAATTTTGGAGATCAACTCCAATACCATCTTCTTTCTTTCTTTCTTTCTTCCTTTCTTTCTTGTTAGTTTTGCCTCCTTCATGGAAGGCTTATGTTTTCTTTCTTGTTAGTTTGCCTCCTACATGGAAGGCTTAGTTTTTCTTTATTGTTAGTTGCCTCCTACATGGAAGGCTTAGGATTTATTTCTTGTTAGTTTTGCCTCCTACATGGAAGGCTTAGGATTTATTTGTTGTTAATTTGCCTCTTTCTTTGTTGTTAATTTGCCTCCTTCATGGAAGGCTAGGTTTGTAGTTTCAATTCGAGGATTCAAGCTATTTTCATTTTAACTTTGAGGTCTTGATCTTTATTTACATGCTTATTAAGTGGTTTCTACTCTACTTCACTATATTCTTCAATTTTATTCTTTAATCAAAGTTTGATCGGTTGACGTATTTTGATTAATGCATGATTGATTTATAATTGGTTTTTGATTGGTAAATCACTTTCCAAAAGTTTGAAGAGTAGAAATTAAGTAATTTAATTGAAGGTTTTCATTTTATTACTTACTTCAACTGAATTCTGATTGTGAAATTGGTTTAGATAAAAGATTAAGTGGTTACTAAATCTTGTTGATCATAATCAATTAAATTCTGAGAGGTTTCTCAGTAGAGAATTCAAGGATCATTGTAGGGGTTCCAGATGATCCTAGGTTGATAAACACAATGCATGATTTTAGTGATCAATGATTAGTTAAGAAAATAGCCTCTGAATTCCTTGAGTTGATTATTGTTAAGTCAAATAAATTTCATTCTGTATTTTGCATTTATAACTTCATATCAAATCTTTCCAAAATCCCCTTGTTCTAACCTTCTCCTTATTTGCTTAAGAATCTGAAATGGTCTTTGGGAGATGACCTAGGTTGCACCTTATACTATACCAATAGTTTGGGGGAAATCTAGAAATTATTTTTGCGCGTTTACGACGAGCGTGTCAAAATTTGGCGCCGTTGCCGGGGACCATTTTAATTTCCTAGGCTCATTTAGGAGTTTGTATAAAAATTTTAATCTTTCTAACAATTGTTTTTACTTTAGGTATATCATTCTTGGATTTTCTGTATGAATTCACCTTTTTGTGTATGACCCGATCCAATCCTGAAAATTTATATGCATATGATCCTGAGATTGATAGAACATTCCACCATTTGAAAAGAGCACATAGAAGACATTCATCCAGTAATAACCGAGAAAGTAACAGTAGTGATTTTTCATCTTTAAATTTTGATAGTTATAAATATTTTGCTAAGAACATGGCTGATAGAACCTTAAAAGAATTAGCTGCACCTGATGTTGCTTATCAACCATTGTGCATTCAATACCATGATGTTGATGCACCATTTGAACTGAAGTCTGGACTAATACATTTGCTACCTAAGTTTCATGGCCTTGCAGGTGAGGACCCTCATAAACATTTGAAGGAATTTCACATTGTGTGTTCCACAATGCGGCCACAAGGAATTCTAGAAGATCATATCAAGTTGAAGGCATTTCCTTTCTCCTTAAATGATGGAGCTAAGGACTGGTTGTACTATCTACATCCAACATCTGTTACAAGCTGGAATGATATGAAAAGATTATTCTTGGAGAAATTCTTCCCTGCATCCAGAACAACAGCTATCAGAAAAGAGATTTGCGGCATCAGACAGAACTCCCAAGAAACTCTCTATGAGTATTGGGAGAGATTCAAGAAACTATGCGCCACTTGTCCACACCATCAAATCAGTGATCAATTACTGATTCAGTATTTCTATGAAGGACTCATGCCAATGGACAGAAGCATGGTTGATGCAGCTAGTGGTGGAGCACTTATGGACAAAACTCCTACAGCAGCTCGAGATTTGATTGCCAACATGGCAGAGAATTCTCAGCAATTCAATTCTCGAACTAATTCCTTGTCTAAAGGAGTCCATGAAATGACCACCAAGACAGACCATACACGATTGGAGAACAGAATTGAAGAACTAACCTCCATCGTAAGACAGTTGGCCATCGGACAACAACAGCAACTTAATGTTATTGACAAAACCAAAACATGTGGCATCTGCACTTCTGCAGATCATCCTACTGATGCATGCCCAACATTGCAAGAAAGTGAGACACCTGAGGCTGCAGTAAATGGTATTTTTGGCACAGGACAACAATACAGGCCTCCTCAACATTATCAGCAACAGAAGTTTGAACCACCTTCTGGAACATACAATCCTAGTTGGAGAAACCATCCTAACTTGAGATATGGCCCTCCACAACAACAAAGGATTCAAACATCTGACTCCCAAAATAAATACCAACCACCGCCATTCAGACAACAACAACAGCATATGCAGCAATCTGTACCCTCTAATGCTTCTGAACCCTCTCTTGATGATTTGATGAAGCAATTAGCAACCAACAATCTTCAATTTCAACAAAATGTAAGTTCTACCATTCAGGATTTACAAACTCAAATTGGGCAGTTGGCTACCACTGTCAACCAATTGAAATCTCAAGGTTCTGGTCAACTACCTTCTCAACCTGTCATAAATCCCAAAAGTGTGAATGCCATGACCTTGAGAAGTGGGAAGAAAGTGCAGACAGACCCTACAATTTTAAAGCAACAAAGCTTCAATCAGACTAATCCACACCAAAAAGAAGCATTTATCTCCACACCTGGAGATATCTTTGATGAGCCATCTGAATCAGAAGGAAAGTCTGATGAAAAAAGTACACCAGCCTTCGATAAGACATCGAATGATCAACAAAAAGAAGCTTGCCATAAACGATCTGCACTTGAAGCATCTGATGAGAAGAAAACCCCAAATTGTGCTGATCAGAAGGTATCTTTACCTTTTCCAAATAGAATGGTTCAATCCAAGCCCAATGTTCATGCAGAATTGGATAAGGAGCTTCTAGATACTTTCAGGAAAGTGGAAGTCAACATACCACTTCTAGATGCTATCAAGCAAATTCCCAAATATGCCAAATTTCTAAAGGATTTGTGCACGCATAAGAGAAGACTCAAAGGGGATGAGAAGATTAGTGTGGGACGCAATGTTTCAGCCTTAATTCAACCCAGCCTCCCTCAGAAATGTAAAGATCCAGGAACTTTCACCATTCCTTGCACAATAGGAAACTCTACATTTGGTGATGCATTGCTGGATCTAGGTGCTTCCATTAATGTTATGCCCTCATCAGTTTATAAATCTTTGAATCTGGGAGAACTGAAGCCAACTGGTGTGGTGATTCAATTAGCCAACAGAAGTACAGCACATCCAGCCGGAGTACTTGAAGATGTGCTAGTTCAAGTGAATAAGCTGATCTTTCCAGCTGACTTCTACATTTTGGATATGGAAGATGAGTCATCCATCAATAGAGCAACCTTGATCCTAGGGAGACCTTTCCTCAAAACTGCAAAAACAAAGATAGATGTGCATACGGGGACTCTCTCTATGGAATTTGGAGATGATATCATCCAATTCAACATATTTGAAGCCATGAAGCATCCCATAGAGAATCATTCACTCTTTCAACTTGATGCCATAGACCTTCTTGCGGATGATTATTCTATTGACAATCTACTTTTTAAATTTTTTGATTTTGATTTAGATTACTTAGATAATTTTACTTGCACATGTGATGAATTTGATTCATGTATTGTGTGTTCCAGGATTAATGCTGCAGACCAACCTTCGTTGAAAGATGACATGTTAGATGCAAGTGTTGCAGACATTTCAATCTCAGATAGATCTCTTCCTTCCATAATACAACCACCTCCTTTAGAGTTGAAGCCTTTGCCTGAACATCTAAAGTATGCTTATTTGGGGGAAAATGAGAAGCTTCCTGTCATTGTAGCAAAGAACCTTCTACCACAACAGGAAGAAAGGTTACTGCAAACCTTAAAAAGCCATAAACAAGCAATTGGATGGACTTTGGCTGATATTCCAGGTATTAGCCCATCTACTTGTATGCATAGGATACTGCTAGAGGAAAACACCAGACCTGTTAGACAACCACAAAGGCGTTTGAATCCAACCATCCTAGATGTGGTAAAGAAGGAAGTAGGTAAGCTTTTGGCAGCTGGTATCATCTATCCCATCTCAGACAGTGATTGGGTAAGCCCGGTGCAAGTAGTTCCTAAGAAAACTGGCATGACTGTAGTCAAAAATCACAATGATGAACTAATCCCTACCAGAATACAAAACAGTTGGAGAGTGTGCATAGATTATAGGAAGCTTAACCAAGCTACTCGCAAGGATCACTTCCCTTTGCCCTTCATAGACCAAATTTTGGAAAGATTAGCAGGAAAATCTCACTATTGCTTTCTAGATGGTTTTTCAGGTTATTTTCAAATACATATAGCCCCAGAAGACCAGCATAAGACCACCTTCACTTGTCCTTTTGGTACTTTTGCCTATCGAAGGATGCCTTTTGGTCTATGCAATGCCCCTGGAACCTTTCAAAGATGCATGGTAAGCATTTTCTCTGATCTCTTAGAAAGTTGCATGGAAGTGTTTATGGATGACTTCACTGTATATGGTTCTTCTTTTGATGCATGCTTAGAAAGCCTTTCTAAAGTTTTGGACAGATGCATTGAGACTAACCTGGTTTTGAATTTTGAAAAATGTCATTTCATGGCAACAGAAGGTATAGTCTTAGGACACTTGGTATCTAGCAAAGGTTTAGAGGTTGATAAGGCCAAGATAGACATTATTACTTCTCTACCTTACCCCACTTCTGTGCGAGAAGTACGTTCTTTACTTGGTCATGCAGGTTTTTACAGAAGATTCATCAAGGATTTTAGCAAGATTGCACAACCTCTTTCTAAACTACTACAAAAAGATACCAAATTTGTGTTTGATCAAGCATGCAAGGATTCATTTGATGAACTAAAGAAGCGGTTGACAACCACTCCCATCATTCAACCACCTAATTGGACGCTTCCATTTGAATTAATGTGTGATGCATCCAATTATGCCCTTGGTGCTGTACTGTCTCAAAGAGTTAGCAAGAGATCTCATGTCATTGCATATGCCTCTCGCACACTTGATGCAACCCAATCAAATTACACAACTACTGAGAAGGAGCTTTTGGCAATTGTGTTTGCATTAGATAAATTTCGCTCCTATTTGCTTGGATCTAAAGTTATTGTCTTCTCTGACCATGCAGCTTTGAAATACTTGCTGAAGAAGACAGATGCTAAGCCAAGACTGATTCGTTGGATGCTTCTGTTGCAAGAATTTGATTTAGAGATTAAAGACAAGAGTGGTGCAGAGAACCTTGTAGCAGATCATTTAAGTCGGATCCAGCAACCTTGTGAAGAAACTTCAATTGCAGATTCATTCCCAGAAGAGCATCTCTATCAATTGCACGGGAAAGATCCTTGGTATGCAGATTTGGTAAACTATCTGGTTGCTAAAGAAATACCCAAACACTTCACCAAATCGCAACTTGCCAAGTTGAAAAGTGATGCCAAACACTACATATGGGATGAACCATACCTTTGGAAGACATGCAGTGATCAAATCATTAGAAGGTGTGTTCCAGATCATGAAGTTCAGTCTGTACTTACCTTTTGCCATTCCCTAGCTTGTGGTGGACACTTTGGGCCACAACGGACAGCTAGAAAAGTACTAGACTCAGGCTTTTATTGGCCTACAATATTTCGTGATGCACACAGATTATGCATAACTTGTGAGCAGTGCCAAAGAATAGGGAGTATTTCGCGCAGAAATGAGATGCCCCAACAACCACTTCTCTTTTGTGAGGTATTTGATGTATGGGGTATAGACTTTATGGGTCCATTCCCTGTCTCTTTTGGCTTTGTTTACATTCTGCTAGCTGTTGATTATGTTTCAAAATGGGTGGAGGCAAAAGCCACCCGTACTGATGATGCTCGAGTTGTTGCAGATTTTATCAGGTCTAACATTTTTAGCAGGTTTGGCATTCCTAGAGCTCTAATTAGTGACCAAGGTACTCATTTTTGCAACCGCACAATGGAAGCCCTACTCCGCAAATATGGAGTCATGCATAAAGTTTCCACCCCATATCATCCTCAAACAAATGGTCAAGCTGAAGTTTCTAATCGAGAGATCAAGAAAATCTTAGAGAAAACAGTTCAGCCTAACAGGAAGGATTGGAGCTTGCGCCTTGTTGATGCATTATGGGCATATAGGACAGCTTACAAGTCACCCATTGGCATGTCTCCCTACAGGATTGTCTTTGGTAAAGCATGTCATCTTCCAGTTGAATTAGAGCATAGAGCATTTTGGGCAGTAAAGAAATGCAACATGGATCTAGACCAAGCAGGAATCCATAGAAAGCTTCAATTGCAGGAACTTGAAGAAATTCGATTAGAAGCATACGAAAACTCCAAAATTTACAAAGAAAAGGTCAAAGCTCTTCATGACAAAAAGTTGGCAAGAAAGGAGTTTTCCGTTGGACAAAAAGTTCTCCTTTTCAATTCTCGGCTAAAGCTTATGCCTGGTAAGCTACGCTCTAGATGGTTAGGACCATTTGTAGTTACTAATGTTTTTCCTTATGGTGCAGTGGAAATAAAAAATGAGGTAACTGAAAATATCTTCAAGGTGAATGGACATCGTCTTAAACCATTTTTCGAAGGTTTTCAAAAGCACACGGTAGAAGAAGTGCATTTGCACAATGCCACATACCTGCAATAAATTCAAGAGAAGTCTCTCTCTCTCCCTCTCTCTCTCTCTCTTTCTCTCTTTCTCTCTCTCTCTTTCTCCCTCTCCCTCTCTCACATTCCTCGCTTATAAGTTTCAACTAATCTCTCAACTTCCTTCTTCACCTCTTAAATCATCCCAACTATTACACCACATTGAGCTTGCAGGAATAATAACTTGAGTGTTTTAAGAAAAAAAAATGGAGAAAGCTCTCACCAGGATCAAAATTTTGTTCCCTACTCTCCCCAGAAATTTTCTTAAAGACATTTACAATTGCAGACTTGAACGATTAAGAGCATTAACACTCTTAGGCCTTCCAGAAGATGTCCGTTGGATCATTGAAGCTAAGGTACGTCTAGCAGGTGAATTTCAAGAATCATTTGTTAAAAACATGCCAAGTATGGGAAGAAGTTCCTATGCAAAGAAGAGAAGGGCAAAAAGAATTGGAGTTTGCTACAGGTGTGCAAGATGGACCTGTAACACAAGATGCAAGAACCCTGGAATGGTTTCAAGAAATCGAGAGGACAAAATTCAATTCATAAAGGATGGACTGAGTAAGGAGTCATTGGATGATATCATTCAGACTCTTGAGACGCATCCTAGTGGGCATGTACAAGGAGTCCTTCTTGATTTGTTTGAACTGTTCCGTAAGGAAAAAGCACGTTATAGTCTTGGGAATCTGACTTTAAAAGACCCTGTTGTCAGTTTACAAGAAAACTGAATGGGAAGCACATCCTCGACTCTTAGAAGGCGTTTCAGCCGTTACTGGACGTAAAACCAGAGGAAGATGTGAGCCACAATCACAACTACTGTTCATTCTCATGCGTGTATGTTTGTCATTTACATTGTCTTTTCAATTTATTGGGCCACCGTTTTTTTTTGAAATTTTCACCCCTGCTTAAAGTCTTTCCCCTCTGACATTCACCTTTTCCTTGAACCCAAAATTCAAACTTTTGCAACCAAAATTCAAACTTTTGCAACAAAAATTCAAACTTTTGCAGCAAAAATTCAAACTTTTGCTACCAAATCCTGATCCCGCACTATTCAAGCGATCTCCTTGTCTGATATTGAGTCCCTATAAATTATCCACCTCTATGACATATTTTTTCAAAAAAAAAAAAAAAGACAGAAACACCGTATATGGATAAGATCAATACTATCTGTGTTTTTGGTGGGTCTAACCTTGGAAAGGATGGAGAATTTCAACATGCAGCTTCTACCCTTGGTAAGGCATTAGCTGCAAGAAAAATCAATCTTGTTTATGGGGGAGGGATTCAGGGTTTAAAAGGATGTGTTGCAGGATCTGCACTCACAAAGGGGTGTAACGTCTTAGGTGTTGGCTTAAAAAATGGGAGCACCTCCTACTTCACCCTGGGTACTGAATTGAAGGTTGCAACCATGCATGACCGTATGAGACACATGTTGGTTAATTCTAATGCATTTATTGCATTACCTGGTGGTCTTGGAACAATGGAAGAAATTTTTACCATTATATTTTGGGCCTATCGGAATTTTCATAAAAAACCTTTGGGCTTATTGAATATTAATGGCTTTTATAATGGTTTGATATCCTTTTTAGATCATGCAGTAGAGCAGGAGTTCATGCCACAATCCATGCGCAACATCATAGTATCTGCTTCAACTGTTGAACAGCTACTTGAGATTTTGCAAAATCCTACATCTGAGCTCAGTCAAGCAATGCAGCTGGTGAACCAACCAAATCAGGATGGCAGAGATAAAAGAGAACCAGATACCACTCTTCGGTTATAACTTTTCCTTACTTTGATGGTTTTCTTACATTTCTTTTCCTGTTATATGAAATTTCATCTAAGACATTGGGGACAATGTCTTGGATAGGTTGGGGGGAAGATGGTCCGATATCTAAAATTAAAAAAAAAAAAAAAAAAAAAAAAAAAAAAAAAAACAAAAAAAAAATTAGGTTAGATTCATAAACTTACTTTGAGTAAGATGGCTGAGTAAGGAGTTACACTTGACTCTTGATACGCATCTTATGATTTTTAAAAAAAAAAAAAAATTTGAATGTGGAAGTATGTTTTTCTTTAGATTTCATAAAATAATTGAAGCAAAATGATTTACATTTCGAGATTAATTAGTTTGGCAACACATATTTGAACTGGATAGATTAGATTTCATAAATATATTACCTGTGAGATTTTGAGCCTTATTATTATTTTCTTTCTTGTGTGATTTTCATCCATGGAATATGTTACTTCAGAACTTGCATTGATTCTTTTTGAAGCTACATTTTCACATGATTTGTACAAAAATGATTGAGGCACTGTTTTTCTTGAACAAACCACTTGGCCAAATAACTAAACCATATAATTTTATCCTTTGATCAGCCCTTTGAGCCGATTAGCCTTTTCTTCTTTTTAGCTCACCACAAATAAAAAAAATAAAAAAAAATAAAAAAAAACAACTTTGTCTGACCATAGAAGGTGAGGAATACTGGATTTATCATACCATAAGTGTTTCAATAAGTGTGGGGGAGATTATTGTTGTGTTCATCAATATCATGGTTGAAAAAAAAAAAAAAAACTGAAGCAATAAATTAATAAATAAACTATTATATTGAAAAAAAAAAAAAAAAAAAAATTGAAGAAGTGATATCTGTTTCTCACACTTGCACTTACAATCAATTCTCAATCCTTACCATTTTCCTTGGTCTAACATTGTATCTCTTCAATATATCATTTCATCTTTCTAATCCCGTTAGAACCAAAATAAAGACCTCTTGATTTGTGCATTGCATGTGTACATAGTAGTAGAGAAGTAGAAGATATGCAAGCCTATGATAGTTCATCTTTCATGGATTGAATTTGAGAGAAACACTTACCAAATCAAACACTTGAGAGATTCAGAGTATATCATGTGAGGTTTTATCTTTCTCAATCTATGTTTTTCAAATTAAAGTTGCCTTTCTAAGTAATTTCAAAAATGTGATGAAAGAATGCTTCATGAAATTTTGTGAATTCTTGAGAAATCAACTCAAAAATTTGATGTTCTTTCAAAAAAAAAAAAAAAAAAAAAAAAAAAAAGTCATCAATCCTTAACTTAAGTTTGCCCGAGACGTGCAAAAGATAAGTGTGGGGGAATTTGATAAGCATAGATTTCATAAATAATTATCTCTCACTTTTATCTCATTAAGACTTCTTATATGTTCAATTAAGTGATCTTTGTCATATTTTATGAGTTTGGGTTCATATGAAGTTTAATTGAATTTCTTTGCTTACCCGATTAAAATGACACTATTATAATATTTTGAGCATAATAGGAGTTGTAGACATCCAAAAATCATGAAATCTATCTTGAATGAAAGCTTAAAGAAGTGTCCATATTTACAAAGCAAGATCAGATTCTAAATTGGATGTTTAGGACTCCGAAATTATCTCAAAAGATGAGATAGTGTTGCTGACGTGGAATTTGAACAGTGTGCAAAGATCCGGCCATATCTTGAGATATAGAAGTCATATTGAGATGAACTCAACTTTGTTGGATAGCTAAGATCCAGGGCTACAACTTTTGTTCAGAAGTCAAGCTCTAACTCGGACATGTGAACATCCGAAATTGCGGTGCAAGAAAGTCAAAATTGTTGTGCTCATTGGTGGCAAAAATTCAAAAGTGTTTTGCAATTTCAACAAAGCCCATGTGAAAGCAAGAAAAGGGTAGAAAAGTAATATCCTAGTTGGTGACTTTTTGAAGATGATGCCTCAAAAATCCTCTATAAATAGAAGGGTTTGCAAGAGGAGACACACACCAATTTTGGAGATCAACTCCAATACCATCTTCTTTCTTTCTTTCTTTCTTCCTTTCTTTCTTGTTAGTTTTGCCTCCTTCATGGAAGGCTTATGTTTTCTTTCTTGTTAGTTTGCCTCCTACATGGAAGGCTTAGTTTTTCTTTATTGTTAGTTGCCTCCTACATGGAAGGCTTAGGATTTATTTCTTGTTAGTTTTGCCTCCTACATGGAAGGCTTAGGATTTATTTGTTGTTAATTTGCCTCTTTCTTTGTTGTTAATTTGCCTCCTTCATGGAAGGCTAGGTTTGTAGTTTCAATTCGAGGATTCAAGCTATTTTCATTTTAACTTTGAGGTCTTGATCTTTATTTACATGCTTATTAAGTGGTTTCTACTCTACTTCACTATATTCTTCAATTTTATTCTTTAATCAAAGTTTGATCGGTTGACGTATTTTGATTAATGCATGATTGATTTATAATTGGTTTTTGATTGGTAAATCACTTTCCAAAAGTTTGAAGAGTAGAAATTAAGTAATTTAATTGAAGGTTTTCATTTTATTACTTACTTCAACTGAATTCTGATTGTGAAATTGGTTTAGATAAAAGATTAAGTGGTTACTAAATCTTGTTGATCATAATCAATTAAATTCTGAGAGGTTTCTCAGTAGAGAATTCAAGGATCATTGTAGGGGTTCCAGATGATCCTAGGTTGATAAACACAATGCATGATTTTAGTGATCAATGATTAGTTAAGAAAATAGCCTCTGAATTCCTTGAGTTGATTATTGTTAAGTCAAATAAATTTCATTCTGTATTTTGCATTTATAACTTCATATCAAATCTTTCCAAAATCCCCTTGTTCTAACCTTCTCCTTATTTGCTTAAGAATCTGAAATGGTCTTTGGGAGATGACCTAGGTTGCACCTTATACTATACCAATAGTTTGGGGGAAATCTAGAAATTATTTTTGCGCGTTTACGACGAGCGTGTCAGTCTCACAATCAGCGGCTTGCCAAAACATTCGATACTTCTCCAGTTTCGAGCTTTTACCCTTGTTGTGGCACACTCCATTTTAAACACTCATTTTGTACAAGGTTTAACCAAATGACTTCACATTCAAATTACAGAAACTGAATGTACCTATACGGGAAAAGGTCGCTTTCTACTTCTACGCTAGTTCTATGTTAAGGCACGTTCACATCTTAAGTTTAGACTCCACAGAGCATGAGTTTGTGCTAACCTTGACTTGGTTTTAGTTGAGCGGTGAGACGGTTATGGTTCAAAATTTATCAAAATTTACACAGACCGTGTGACATGCATGTCTTAAATCTACTTCAATACAACAAGTTCTGAATCTTAATGTGGAGAAGCGATTATGTGAAATTCAAATTATAGACATATAGGTGAGCCTTAAGATCTGGTGAACTCACAGAGATGTGTAACCAGAGAACCGATTACCACAGACATTTTGATTGGAATGAGAGCATGCTAGACACAACGACAGAAATTGTGCGTGGAATTGAAATCTTATTAGAAAAATCAAACAGGTTTCTTTGCAGGTTTATTGATTCACGAATCAACACTGGTTGATGAAATGCATGAACATCATAAGCTCATCAATCAAGAAGCGGTACTATACAAGCATACTTAGTTAAGTTTCAGATTTACTATCTTTATAAATTGTGGAAATGGAAGGCATGAATTGAGACATTTTTGCGTTCACCTGGAATTCTGTGGGAGATGCTAAGACAAGAAATTCTCTAGTTGCAGCTTATGGATCAACCACTATAGGAGTTGTGTTGACCAGACTTGAGAGAACCAGAGATAATTTCTTGATGAAACCGAGAGAGGGAAAGGGAGAATTCTGATCCTCTCTAAAAGTGCTTCCAAAGGGATCCAGTGTTCTTGAAGCCTCCTTGAGGAGCCACCAAAATGAACCAGGTGTAGAGAATTTTTCTTCCAGGTTCGGGACCCGTAATTCCCAGAGATAAAGAGAGAGATCCCTCCTTTCGAAACCTCCATAAGATGACCTGCCCCTTGTTTTTGCCGTGCCTCACCTTTTAAAACTCCCGTAAAAAACTTTTCACCTCCCAACTAACATCAACTAATGACACCGACTTTCTATAAACCTTTGTTTCTTTTCCTTTTCTTTCTTTTCCTTTGCTTATTACATTTTATATTTTATTTATTTATTATTTATTTTTTTCTTTCTTTTTTCTTCATCATTTTTGTCTTATTTTCCTCACTTATTATTTTTTCTATTTTTCTAACTAATAATTCTTTTCTCATTTTTTATTTTCCATTACTCTTTATTTTCTTTTATCTATATATATGTTTTGTTTTCACTTATTTTATTATTTTTTCTTCTTTTTATTTTTGTTTCTTTACATTTCTTTTTTTTTTATTTTTGATTTCAGGCAAATAATTTATTTTAGGTTTTAACTTACCCTCGAACATAATTCAATGTTCACACTTTCATATTGAGTTTTATATATTTTTTTGTTTAAATGATAAACTCTTTCGGAGTATTATCTAGCAGCGATTACCTCATTTAAAGTATGACATGAAACCATGAAAAATTAACCAAAACACCAACCACTCCAAGAAAACAACCTCCTTTCCAGATATAGCTAATCTAAATATATTAGCAATTAGTTAAATTTTTTAACTTATATTTTTAACAAAGTAACCAATCAAATTACCTAGCTTTTTTATTTAAAAAAGTTTTAAACTTGTATAAATTCTTTTATATTTTATATTTTTCTTTGTTTATTTTCAACTTTTCTCTAATATTATTAATTATCTTCACCATGCTTATAATACAAATTCTTTATGATATTATAGGTAAAATTATTAAATTCGATACTTGTTCAAAATAATACTATGCTTGAAATTGTATGAATTATATTAATTAAAAAATGATTAAAGAATAAAAAATGTTTTTTCATTTTATGGTAATATTAATGCATAAAAATTGATTTGTCCATTTATTCATTACCTTGATGTAATCACGATTGAGTGCCGTTAGTACTCCTTTAATCTATTTTGCTTAAAAAGAAATACTAAAGTTAGAAGTTAAAAAACATTTTTATTTGTTAGTGAAATTAAATATATAATTTCATATAGTAAATAAGAATAAAAATTTAAAAATATCATAATGTATTTTCCCAGCGGAATGGTGGAGATTGGGAGTACCTTCATTTTATGTATAATATAGGAGTGTTAACGTCCACTTGTTAATCCTCTTGAACATGATGTTCGGAGTGGAGAGTGAATGAAATTTATGTCTATACTAGATTTTAATTCTATCATTACTGAAACGGATTCACTTTAGAAAGGTGTTATTATATATAGCATGAATTGAATTTGTATGCTTCTCGCATTTTATAAACAAATTCAAGCGGATTGGTTAAGAATGTTGCCATCAACCCTAGGGTAGACACCTATGGAGAATCTTAGATTTCTCATTCCCTACTCCTCATTCTTCACCCTATAATCTAGCAGTATCTTACGTGACAGTAGTCGCATACCGTAGGTTAAGTAACGTTCAATGGCTCCCTTCAGTGTCCATGGTCGCACGCTCGTTATCTCGGCAGAATGCTCAAGGGAACAAATGGACTTCATGGTGTGAACACCCAATTATGTCTGAGGCCTCTAGTTGCTAATTTAACTAGTGAATTAACCTTAATTTAAATAATAAGTTAATATTAAAATAATTAAACGGGAAACAAAAAATATACAGAAAAGTGGAAAAGCAGGGAAATACCAAAATAGAAGGAAGTAAATAAAGTAAATCAAATAAAGACAAAATTAGATAAAAAGCCAAAAAATAAGAAACAAGATAGAAATAATGAAACCAAAATATGTGTCACACATAAAAAGAAAAATAAAGATAAAAATACAAAGAAATAAAACAAAGAGGTTAAAAGGAAAATATGCATAGGAATTAATAAACAGATAAGATAAATAAAAGGTGAATAAATGAAAAAGATAACAAAGGAAAATTAAATTTAGAAAAAGAAGAAATATATAGGAAAAAAAAAAGAAAGTAATAACAAAATAAATGGGAGAGATGAATGATAAATAAAGAAATAATAATAATAATAACAAATAAATAATAATTAATAAAAAATAAAGAAAAAATATATAAATAAAATAAAAATGAAAATAAAAAAGGATAGGGTAATAGGTACATGCAGATGGGAAAAGGCAGGGATTGGTAACTCAGCCCATGAAGAATAGGTAAATAATTAAGCAAGAAAGAATAGTATAAATAGAGAAAAGGCGGCAGGGGAGGGGGGTTTTTCCTTTCGTTTTGGGAATTTTTCTCTCTCTCAAATCTTCTTGAAAGATTGCTCCCGCAACTTCCAGGAGTGTCTCGAAGATCTCCGCGCGTGATTGTTGTCTTCTCACCCCCCGCGGTTGCCGATTAAATTTCCAGCAAACCAAAGGTGCAGCTGCTGTAGACCGAGACTAGTTCCGCACGAAGAGTGGAGGTTCTTCGCGTTGCAAAGCTTAGTTCCTTCTTCTCGCCGCCACTTGAGCACTGTTGGTTTAGGAATCTAGATTGCTCCATCTCTTGAATGCTTTTGGTAACCATATAAGAGTAGAATTAGATTGCTGATTATATTGCCGGAAACTTCGATGATTCGACTGAACATTCATTTATCTTGTTCAGCAAGTGAGATGTGTAATTAGGACCTCGGGTTAGACATTGCAATTGTTATAAAATGCTTCGATCATCATGAAGTTGAAAATTACTAGGACCACCGTATGAGTATATGAATCTATTTTAAAATCGTTTCGGATTGGCTCGGAGATGAAAAAAAAACTAGCGAACAACCAAAGAATCGATTGAAATCTTGATTCTTCGATTCAGAGTTCCGGCTGAACACGAGCTCGCCATGGCACTAGAGACTCCGTTGTAATGCAGAACAAAGGACCTCACTAAACCTGACAATCGGCCAAACCAAGACAGGGACATAACGGTGGAGTAATCCGGCGAGATAATGAACTGTGCCTACGGTTGCGGAGTGGCTCGTGAATCGGGACCTGACCATTCCCCTTCGAAGAGCGTCAAGAATCGGGCAGCTTTGTGAGGCCAGGATCACGATGAAGTATTTGCGGTCGTCAACGTCCTTTGGAGCCAGAGCGTGGAGGTTGCAAGTGACCATGGACCTCGCTATTGCACAGACCTAGAGAAATAAATCCGATGAAGGTTCCTTCGTAGCGTCGAAGAATTAGGACCCCTGTTTTGCTCCCAAGCTCTGCTGCAGCACGAAGGAGAAGCCGTCCCCCCCCCCCGCCCCGGAGTTAAGGTGTTTCCAGACCTGGGAATTGCCGACGAAGAATCGGACGGAGCCGCGCAACTTGTGCTGATAGAGATGCAGGACAGTAAGGCTCCCCAACTAATAGGAATTCGCCGGAATCTCGTCGGCGGGATGGTTAGCATTGAGGTCCGGTGACAGGAAGCCCTCCATGGCTGAGAGCCCCGATAGCAGGGTCTCGGCGAACTTGTTCACTTCCAAAAATGAGACGTCCAGGGGTACGCCGGAGAAGATGCCATCCCGCACCGCCGATGACCTTCAAGCCCAAACATGGCCGAACCACGATATGCCGGATAGGCCCTGTACTTTCCATTTACTGCCATTCTGCCCATATACTTTCGATTATCGCAATTCAGCCCATAAACTCTTTAAATTTCTAATTTAACCCACAAAACTTCCATAATTCAAAACTGACCCCAAACTTTCCATAATTTTGATTTAACCCCCCCAAACTTTCCATAATTCAAAACTGACCCCAAACTTTACATAAATGTGATTTAACCCCTCAAACTTTCCATAATTCAAAACTGACTCCAAACCTTCCATAATTGTGATTAACCCCCAAACTTCTCATAATTCTAATTAACCCCCAAACTTTCCATAATTGCAATTTAACCCCCAAAATTTCCATAATTCAAAGCTGACTCCAACCTTCCCATAATTTAAATTTAACCCCCAAAACTCCCAAAATGCAAAATTTAATCCCATACTTCCCATACTCCCAATTAAACCACTGTACTTCCCCAAATGTCAAATAAAATTTTTTTCCCTTCAAAAATCAAATTCTTTGTCCAATATTCAAAATAAATTCTCCTTTCTGACCCTTTTCTTCAAATAAAATTACATTAAACTTTAATTTCCAAATCAACTTCAAATGCCTTTCCTCAAAATTATCAAGTTCGAGTCAAGCTCATTCTTGATCAAGTCAAGTTTCATTTCCTAAAACTCAAAATCAAATTCACTTTAAAACAAATCCCTGTCATTTCTTTTCTTATCTTTATTATATTCAAATTAAAATTCCATTCAAAGGTTTTGGGGTCCTTGGTCTCACATAACGGGCTTTAAGCAGGGAACTGATGGTCCACCTGCTGTTCGACGTTTAGTAGTTCGTATAGGCCCCCATGTTGCCTTAGCCGCCTTGGACCTTGTGCATGAGTGGACTGAAAGGTCCTTTCAAAAATAAAATTCTTTGTAAAAAGCTTTGGGATCTACGGTCTCACGCAACGAACCCTAGACGGGAAACTGGCGGTCTACATTGTTGTTCGATGTCTAGTGGTTCGTATAGGCCTTCATGATACCTTAGCCACCTCGGACCTTGTGCATGAGTGGACCGAAAGTCCGCTAAAAAATAAAATTCCTTTCAAAAGGTTTTAGGATCAATGGTCTCATGCAACGAACCCTAGACGGGAAACTGGCGGTCTACACTATTGTTCGATGTCTAGTGGTTCGTATGGCCCCCACGCTACCTTAGCCGCCTCAGACCTTGTGCATGATTGGACCGAAGATTCCGTCAAAATAATAAAATCCTTTTCAAAACACCATCTTCCTTTTAATACTTTCGAAGGTCAAGCCTTCAAAACCAACCAGAACTACGTAAGCCTCGAGTTTCCCACTGCACCGTGGAATACGTAGGAGCAGGATCACCTATCAGGCTAACCTCCATCAATCTATTTATTTTCACATTAAATAAGGGATCAAACAATTTTCAAAAATCACACACTCAGTTTAAGGGTACCGTTCTTCGGAACACGCAAGTGGGGTGCTCTAACACCTTCCCCACTCGTAACCAACTCCCGAATCTAAATCTCTTCCTCGAGTCAGGGTTTTTTCCAAATATTTTCCCTTAAATAAAAATTTGGTGGCGACTCCACATTAATCCCAGAATATTATTTTTAAATTTTAGAGAGTTCGTTGTCTCGTCGGAATTACGGTTGCGACACATGGAGGACAACCCCATGGGGTACTAATGCCAAATTAAATTTTAGTTATGCATGTTTTCTGTACATTTGTATTGTGGACAACTGTATATTTTAAAAGGATTGTGATGCCCTTATGCTTTAAGAAAGCACTCGATAAGCCTTAAGTTTTCTCTTATACGTATTTTTTACTTTATAAATAACAATGTAAATAATTGTATGTTACTATGGGTTCATAGAAGGATGTTTTCAAACTTACTGTGAACGATAACGTACGAAACATCTGTATTTTGTTACGTTAATCACCATTGTTAGGAATGCACTTTCACCAAATGCTCGAAAAAAATTGTACCATAAGGATTTTATAAAAGAGTTTTGCATCATGAGGTAACAAAATAATAGTCATTCCACCATACAACTTAAGCGTAGGATGGGTATCATTATTAGAATGTTAGACCAATATTGAAAGGTACTTATGATTTCTTATGATTCACAAAGGAGTTGAAAAAGGATAAACTAAAATTAATTTAAAAGAGGATAGGCTTAAATTAATTTTTCTTTTTTATAAATTCTTCCTATACATTTATTCAAACACAAGTTATATATTGAGTATAAGATTGTACAAATGGTCCCATTTCCATTACACATGCATGTCGCAACCGTAATTCCGATGAGACGACGCACTTGCTAAAATTTTTAAAAATAGAATTTATTTACTGCTGTGGAGTCGCCACCAAATTTTTATTTAAGGGAAAATGATTTGGAAAAACCCTGACTCAAGGATGAGATTCGAAGTTCAGGAGTCAGTTACGAATGGGGAAGATGTTAGGCACCCCACTCTCCCGTTCCGAAGAACGGTACCCTTAAACCGAGTGTGTGATTATTTGAAATTTGTTTGATCCCTTTAATCAGTATGAAAATAAATACTTGATGGGGGTTAGCCTGACAGGACTTGATCCTGCTCCTACGTATTCCCCGGTGTAATGGGAAACTCAAGGCTTACGTAGTTCTGGTTTGTTTTGAAGGCTTGACCTTCGAAAGTGTTTGAAAAGGAAGTATAATGTTTTGAAAAGAATTTTATTTTTGAAAGGACTTTCGGTCCACTCATGCACAAGGTCCGAGGCGGCTAAGGCAGCACGGGGGCCTATACGAGCCACTAGACATTGAACAGCAGGGTAGACTTCCAGTTTCCCGTCTAGGGTCCGTCGCGTGAGACCATAGATCCCAAAGCATTTTGAAAAGAACTTTATTTTGGAAAGGACTTTCGGTCCAGTCATGCACAAGGTCTGAGGCGGCTTTGGCAACATGGGGGCCTATATGAGCCACTAGACATCGAACAGCAGTGTAGACCACCAGCTTCCCGTTTCGGGCCCGTCGCGTGAGACTGTAGATCCCAAAGGATTTTGAAAAGAACTTTATTTTTGAAAGGACTTTCGGTCCACTCATGCACAAGGTCCGAGGCAGCTAAGGCAACACGGGGGCCTATACGAGCCACTAGACATTGAACAGTAGTTTAGACCGCCAATTTCCCGTCTAGGGTCCATTGCGTGAGACCGTAGATCCCAAAGCATTTTGAAAAGAACTTTATTTTTGAAAGGACTTTCGGTCCAATCATGCACAAGGTCTGAGGCAGCTAAGGCAGCACGGGGGCCTATACAAGCCACTAGACATCGAACAACAGTGTAGACCGCCAGTTTCTCGTCTAGGATCCGTCGCGTGAGACCGTAGATCCCAAAACATTTGAAAAGGATTTTATTTTGAACAACTACAATAATAAGCGAAGCGAATTAGCCACATTTTAAAGAAATAGCGAATACGGGGTTAAACTTGGGTTATAAAAAATTTGGGGGTTAAATGTAGATTACGAGAAGTTTTAGGGGTAATTTTAAATTATGAGAAGTTTAGGGACTAAATTTTAATTTTGGGAAGTTTGGGGTTAAATTTTGTAATTTGGGGATATGTAAGGGTTAGTTTTCAATTTGGGAAAGTGTAGGGGCTAAGTTGCAATAATGGAAGGTGCAGGGGCTAAGTTACAATAGTGGAAGGTGTAAAGGGCTAAGTTGCAATAGGGGAAGTGTTGGCTTTTGGGTTTGGTAATTTAATTTCCCATATTCAGGGTCACTGTTGTAGTGGGACCGTCCTCCTTTTATCTTATCCCAATTCATACTTACCAGCGGGCCCCACACACGTGGGAATCCCGTTTTCTACATGTGCTTCCATTTCATATTAAAGTCTCTACGTTCGGGAGGAAATAGAAACCGACGCTCGCTCTTGGGTACGTCTAGGCCTCATCGGTGGCTCTTCATGTGGACTCATGCAAGGCATGCATGCTTAACTGCATACGAGGGGAACGTATGCTCTCCATTCGAGACGTCCTGGACGTGTTCATGGTTTCAATACCATCTCGTGGCAGCAGTTTAGAGGTCAAATCGGAACCCATTCCGGTGGCTTTTTTGGTACAAGAGCCCTGCGCTCGAGGAGAAGAATGCTTACCAGGATTTCGCTGCTTCCTGCATTGACGTAGGTTTGGCCTACAACAATGTAATGGTCTGATCATGAGCTTTACTTAGTGAGGTCACTTGGACTCCAAGCTCTGTGCCAGGGGGGTAGATCCTGGAATCGTATTCACGGTTATATCCTTGTAAGAGTCGTTCGAGCATTTGATCATACCCCGACCATTCCCTGCAGCGACATCCCTTTGCATCGTCGATTCGTCAAGGTTTCAAGGGTCTCCAATGCGTTCGAACACAGGTTTCCTAGGGTGTATGACGTCGATACGACTTATCTGCACAGGAGTCGCGAACTAGGTTACACCTGTTTAACGCCACATCGTGCAGCATCGGAGGCGAGATTCACCTTTCACTCTACTCTTCCTTTGGACCTACTACATCCACCCCTGTTTCTCTATGACCAAATCGTCTCTGTTCCAGGATAACGACCAAACAGACCAGCCTGGTTGAAGCGATCCTCATGCCATGCTCGTGCAGCGTTCTACTTCCTTATGGCTGAGGGTATCACTACTCCGTTCATGGTTCCATTGGCATCTCATGCGCGCGAGTCTCATTCCTGCATTCTGCTTGGCATCATGGACTTAAAGGGAAGTGTCTCACTGTTCATAGGGAGGACATGCGGGCCAATCGTTTATCAGACTGCTCCGGCAGCAACGCCGTTTTGAAGTTTTAGCTAAAGCCACCCTGAATCGTGATAGCTTGCCCCAGCCAACTTCCTTTGGTTTCAGGGGTACCACAGGGGAGGTTTGCAAGAGGCCGTTTCAAGTGGGAGTTGGAGAACCTAAGCCTACTTGTTACTTGTGGTGGGCGAGTTAACCAACTCTGTTTTACTTTTAATCCAGCAAGACCGGCCGGATGTGCCTACCAAGACCACTTCTAACCACCGCAACCACAGAGTCTCTACCTTGGTTTTGCTTTGATGAGCGGAGAAGTACCAAAGTCAGGTTCGTCGATATTCCTCCCTATAATTTCATATGTAAACCATGACGTCGTCAGGCATGCTCTCAGGGGATAACAACATACTCACCTTTCCCGTGCGCGCGATCTCCAATCACTAGGCGCTCCATGTTGTGCGACGGAACAGGGATGCTAACGCTATGGAAAATCGATGTGCTTTTGGAATTAATCGATTCACATTTCTCTTCAATCGATCAACATGAACTTTCAGAAATCGTTTTATACCCTAGATTATGGTTTATTCCAAGTTTTAGGTTCATTACGATCAAAACAACCTCTCACGACATCGGGATTCACACACAAATTAAGTTCTAGCTAATTGTTTCACTCGACACCTAGATCGCTCACACTCAGTGAGTGCGGGGATTTAAGTTAACTTCATTTGCATATGAACACAGCGAACACTAATAGAAATTCAGTTCAAAAATCAATACTAGCTCGGAGAACATGGGGGAAGGAAGCTAACCTCGACGAGCCACGGCACGGATGCTGAATCTACCACCTCTGATGTGAAGTAAATCTCGTTGGTTCACCAGGATTCCGATCGATTACCACCAGGAAGAGAGCTTCCGCGACGGAGAATGATAGCGAATGCTGGAAGAACCTGTGGGAAGTTTCGAGAGAAGCAGAAAAAATTCGAGAGCCTTTTTCCTCTAAATTCTCCAAAAGCTAGAGTCAATCCTTTTCCTCCTTCTACTCTCTCTGTTTATAGGCCTTCCAAAACCCTTTCAGACCCCTCTCCTCTCCTTTTGCCCTTTTTTTTCTTCCTTTTTGTCCTTTTCTTTATTTTTTGCTGTTGTTATCATTTTCCGTCGACTATTAGATTATCTTGAAATGGAATTATTTCCTATCGTCATTTATTATGTTTATATATATATATATATATATATATATATATATATATATTATTTTATTTTTTATTTTTCACTTTTTTTTATTTTTTTATTATTACTATTTTTTTTAGATTTTTTATTTATTTTACTTCAAATTTTGAAAAGAAAATTTTATTATTATTTACCTCTCTTTTTTATTTTTATTTTTTCTCTTTTTTTCTTTCTCTCTTTCTGTTTTATTTTATTTTCTGTATTATATTCATTTCTTCCAATATTTATTTTTATTTCCGACTTTCTCATTTATTTTTTGTTTTTATTTTTATTATATTTTTTTATTTTTATTTATTTTTTTATTTCCTTTGCTTTTTATATTTTCCTTATTGTCTCTTTCTTCTATTTACTGTTTTTCCTGCTTTTCTGTTTATTTCCTTTAACATTTACTTATTATTTAAGTTAGGGTTAGTTCATTGGTTAATTTAACAACTGGAGGCCTCAGACATAATTGGGTGTTTACAGTTTGCCCCTTTTTATTCATTTTCCTACCAGATAATATGAGAAGCGATTCTCTGAATTATCATGGTAGGGAATGAGTAAAGACGTGAACACAATATGTCCGAGGCAGGTTTTTGAAGGAGCCCAACAAGCGTGAGAAGCGTTGGACTTGAAGATGGGTGCTTGAAAAAGGGGGTGACTTTTGAGCGGCCTTGCCGGCTTCATATGTCGAATTGACAGGGTTTGAATGTGCAGGGCTTGATTGCATGGCCTAATTAGGCTATGAATGTTGCTGACATGAAGACAAAGAAGCGAAGCGGCCTGCTCAAGACAGAAGATCCTGCAAGAGCTAACATGTGAGGTATGTAAAAGATGGCCTGACAACATAGGCCGAGGTACTGAAATTTAAACACGCAAAGGCCTGACAACATAAGCCAAAGTGCAGAACATCAAACATGCAAACGGGAGCTGAAATTTAAACATGTAAAGGCCTGAAAACATAGGTCGGGGTGCTGGAACTTTAAACATGCAAAGGCCTGACAACATAGGCCGCGGTGCAGAAATTTAAACATGCAAAGGCCTGACAACATAGGCCGAGGTGCAGAAATTTAAAATGCGAGGCCTGACATCACAGGCCGAACGCAGGAATTTAAACATGCAAAGGCCTGACAACATAGGTCGAGGTGCAGAAATTTAAAATGCGAGGCTTGACATCATAGGCCGAAACACAGGAATTTAAACATGCAAACGCCTGACAACATAGACCGAAGTGCAGGAATTTAAAAATGCAAGGGCCTGACAACATAGGCCAAGGTGCTAAAATTTAAAATGCAAGGCCTGACAACATAGGCCGAGATGCTAAAATTTAAACATGCAAGGCCTGACATCATAGGCCGGGGTGCTGAAATTTAAACATGCAAAGGCCTGACAACATAGGCTGGGTGCTGGAATTTAAATATGCAAAGGCCTGACAACATAGGCCGGAGGTGCAGGATATTAAAATGCAACGCCTGGTATCATAGGTCGAAGGTGCAGGAATTTAAACATGTAAAGGCCTGACAACATAGGCCTGAGGTGCAGGAAATTAAAATGCAAGGCCTGACATCATAGGCCGAAGGTGTAGAAAAATAAACATGCAAAGGCTTGACAACATAGGCCGAGGTGTAGAAATTTAACATGTGAGGCCTGACATCATAGGCCGAAACGCAGGAATTTAAACATGCAAAGGCCTGACAACATAGGCCGGAGGTGCAAGAAATTAAAATGCAAGGCCTGACATCATAGGTCGAAGGTGTAGCAAAATAAACATGCAAAGGCCTAACAACATAGGCCGAGGTGTAGAAATTTTAAATGCGAGGCCTGACATCAATGGTCGAAACACAGGAATTTAAAGATTCAAAGGCCTAACAACATAGGCCGAGGTGCAGAAATTTAAAATTCGAGCCTGACATCATAGGCCGAAACGTAGGAATTTAAACATGCAAAGGCCTAACAATATAGACCGAAATGTAGGAATTTAAAAATGCAAGGGCCTGACAGCATAGGCCAAGTTGCTGAAATTTAAAATGTAAGGCCTGACAACATAGGCCGAGATGCTAAAATTTAAACATGCAAGGCCTAACATCATAGGCCGAGGTGCTGAAATTTAAACATGCAAAGGCCTGACAACATAGGCTGGGTGCTGGAATTTAAACATGCAAAGGCCTGACAACATAGGCCGGAGGTGCAGGATATTAAAATGTAAGGCCTGACATCATAGGTCGAAGGTGCAGGAATTTAAACATGCAAATGCCTGACAACATAGGCCCGAGGTGCAGGAAATTAAAATGCAAGGCCTGACATCATAGGCCGAAGGTGCAGAAAAATAAACATGCAAAGGCGTGACAACATAGGATGAGGTGAAGAAATTTAAAATGTGGGGCCTGACATCATAGGCCGAAACGCAGGAATTTAAACATGCAAAGGCCTGACAGCATAGGTTGGAGGTGCAGGAAATTAAAATGCAAGGCCTGACATCATAGGCCGAAGGTGTAGGAATTTAAACAAGCAAATGCCTAACAACACAGGCCGGAGGTGCAGGAAATGAAAATGCAAGGCCTGACGTCATAGGCCGAATGTGCAGAAAAATAAACATGCAAAGGACTGACAACATAGGCCGAGGTGCTGAAATTTAAAATGCGAGGCCTGACATCATAGGTCGAAATGCAAGAATTTAAACATGCAAAAGCCTGACAACATAGGTCGAGTTGCAAAAATTTAAAATGCGAGGCCTGACATCATAGGCCGAAATGTAGGAATTTAAACATGCAAAGGCCTGACAACAGAGACCGAAGTGCAGGAATTTAAAAATGCAAGGGCCTGACAGCATAGGCTGAGGTGCTGAAATTTAAAATGCATGGCCTGACAACATAGGCCAAGATGCTAAGACAACAGAATGAATAATACACAGAAAACAGAAAAATTAAAACAGAAAACAGAAGAACAAACAAATAAGAAAATAAATAATAAAGAAAAAGAAAAAGCATAAAATCAAGGAGAAAAGATATAAAGAAAGAGATAAAAAAAAGGAAAAATATGGAAAAGTAAAAATAAATGAATAGTCAAATAAAAATGTAAATGAACAAAATCTGAAAAAATTAGTGAAAATAATAATAATTAAAAAATTAATTAATTAATTAAACAAAAAAGAGAAAATAATTAAACATAAAAATGAAAAAAGGAAAATTAGTAAAAATGAAAAAAGGGGAAATAATAAAAATAAATCTGAATAATAGAAAAAACATATAAATAAATAAATAAATAAATAAAATATATAGTGAATATAAAAAATTAAAAATTAAAAATTCTGAAAAAGTAAGGAAAAATTGAAATCAATAAATAGAACTAATAAAAAAAAGGAATTAACACAAAAACAATAATAAAAACTAATACAAAAATCAGAAAATAGTTTCTTGAATAAAAATAATAAATAAAAATTTGGAAAAGTCAGAAATGAAAAATAAATAATAAAGCAAAATCTGAAATAATATATATATATATATATATATATATATACTAATATTAGTAAAACAAAAACAATGCAAACAAAAATGGAAATTAAAACAAAAAAAAGAAAAAGAGATAAAATCTGGGAAAATAAATTAAAGAGAAAATAAAAACACAAAAGAAATAAATACAATAAAATAGCAAAATTAAGAAATACAAAAAAGTAATTTAAAAATATAATAAAAGGAAGATTAGTAAAAATGAAAAAATATGAAATAAAATTTTTTAATAAAAAAATCATATAAAAAGGGAATTAATAAAACGAAAAGAAATAAAAACAAAAATAAAAAATAAATAAAAAATATAATAATAATAAAAATTAGAAAAGTAAAACAGAATTTAAAAATGAAAATGTTAATAAAACAGAAAAGGTTAAAATAACAAACGAAATTAGAAACGAAAAAAAAAAACTAATAACAGAATTGAAAAACAGAAAAACAAAACAAAACAACATATAAAAACAAAAAGAGAAAAGAGAGAGGGGTTGGCTCTAAGCTAGGGGGACTGGCTTTTTCAATCTGAAAGAGGAGGCCGCTTCAAGGAGAAAGAAGGGGAAACACAGCATTAGAAGGGAAGGAAGGAGAAGGTTCATGGAGGTTTTGAGGTTCGAGGGATTGCCAAGACATTCATGACGTCAAAGCCATCTGCACGATGATTCTTCTAGGTCGCATTCAGAGATATAGCAGAGGGATTCACCAAAATGGGGATGAACAAAAAGCGTCGGGGAGGAAGACCCCACCTGCACGTCTTCTTGAAATGTTGGGCATAAATCACAAGAGTCGATAGCTCGTCCTGGCAAAGGTCTCAGGTAAGATCATGAATATTGCTATATTTTTACACAGGAGTGGTTCTTGGGATTAGTCATATTGATTACACTCAGTAGTATGAATCCATGCTTGCCTATAACCAGTTAGAAAGGAAAAGTCATTACACATGAATAAGCTTGGACTCATTCTTTGTTGTTGCATGTAATCCAATGATAACACTTTTGGGAGCTTATGTTCAGGAGCTTACTTTCATGCAATCCTATTGACATATATTGTCACCCAAAAATGTTAGTCTTGTTGATTAATAGGTGGTAACAATTCAGCCCAAACAAGATTGATATTTAACGAATAGAGGCACAAGATCTTGGGAGGTCATTCTGAATTATGATCCTATAAGCATAGAAGAACTCCAGTAGCATATAGCTTAGCCAAATACACATGCAAATGCATATGCATACGTGTTGTATGCCCTCATTATTCGGATCTAGCCAAAGCGGATAATAACACTGCACCCTTCCCTCATCGTTGCGCCTGGTTTGGACGTGCAGCTCACTAGAAGTCTAAATGTTGATAGCTTGGTGTCAAGGATCACACCCTGGGGGTAGTTTTGATCTTGTGATTCCATTTAAGATCGTTTTTAAACAATGAGCTTGGTTTGACTTTGATGCTCGAGGTTGCAAAGCCCATAGAACGACTATGTGGACCTCGGTGGGGAAACTGCGAGGTACAAAATTGTGGTGAAGATGGCCTTCTATGAGCAACAAGCTTTAACATTCCTTCGGTGTATCTCATAGACAAAAGCTATGGCGAATTGGTGCCATGGAGGGGACTCCATTTCGGTGGCTTAAGCATAGCGCCGACGACGGAGTACCTGAACCGGAATGGAGCCAACTTGAAGAGAAGGATCCCTCAGATCATCTGCAGGTGACGAATAGGGAGGTCCCATTATGGTCAATGAAGGATGACGCTGTAAAAGGACCCTGAATCCAATGCGCATGTACATGTGCATGGCTCTGTTCAAGGTTAGCCAAATTGGAGACCTTATATTAAATTGAAGAGTCTTAAAACCTCAACCAAAGGGTTTAGCTCAGTGGTCCACGGTGCTGTTCGTGACTAGCATGATGGGGTTTCGAATCCGCCTGGTCACTTTTTCTCCCAAATGGGAGGTAAGCTTCGATCTTTAATCTAATAAGAAAGTAAGAGTAATGCATAACCCCAAGCGTGGCATAGTGGCGTCGTTTGCTCCTCTTGAAGCCCAGAACCTGGGTTCGAACCTGCTGGCCAGCGTTTTATTTTCTGTTGGTATGACCGTGGAGTTAGCTTAAGAATCAACTATGTAAAATCCCATTTTTCTCACACAAATAAGAGCTGGGTTCAGTGGTCTGCCCATTCGCTTGCGACCCCCCAGGTTGCCGTTCGATTCCCAGCCCGCGTCTTTTGCTTATTCAAATTAAAACTCACATCCCTTTCATTTGCCTTAAATGCAAAATAGAAATGTTAAAGACCAAAGTAAGAGTGTGGCTCAGTGGCATTGCCTACTGCCCTTACCTCCAGACCCCAGGTTCGAAACCCCTGGGTGGTATATTCTTCTTTTAAATTTCCAAGCTGCCTAAGCCACGAGCCACCCATTAAGTCATACCAAGCCGCCTAAGCCCCTTTCAAGCCATGTGAGCCGCGAGCCATCAGAACACCCCTCCCAAGCTCCTCCAAGCCAAATGAGCCACCAAGCCATGAAAAATTCCTGTAATTACAATTATGTCCCCATACTTTTCCTAATTCACAATTTCAACCCCAAATTCCCCACAATTACAATTTTAACCCGAAACTTTCCCTAATTCAAAATTCAACCCCAAATTCTCCATAATCACAATTTTAACCCCAAATTTTCCAAAAATTTAAATTAAACCCTTTCCTCCCAAAATTCCAATAAAGTCCTTTTTCTTCAAAATTCAAATTATCTCATTTCCTCAAGATTCAAATTAAAATTCCTTTCTTCAAAATTCAAACTAAGCTCTTTTCTTCGAATAAAATCAAATCAAACTCAAATTAATTTTCTTTCTCTCAAAGTTCCAAATCAACCTCAAATACCTTTTCTCAAGACCATCAAGTCCGAGTCAAGCATCCTTGATCAAGTCAAGTTTCATTGCCCAAAACTCAAAAATCAAATTCACTTCAAAACAAACCCCTTTTTCAAATCAAACCATTTCTTTTTCTTACCTTTATTATATCGAAATTAAAATTCTTTTTCAAATATTTTATGGGATCTTTGGTCTCACGCAACGGGCTCTAAATGGGGAACTGGTGGTTCACCTGCTGTTCCACGTTTAGTAGTTCTTATAGGCCCCCGTGCTGCCGTAGTCGCCTCGGACCTTGTGCATGAGTGGACTGAAGGTTCCCCAAAAAATAAAAAAGGCTTTTCAAAAAACAAAATCATCAAATACTCTTTTTCAAGTACTTTCGAAGGTCAAGCCTTCAAAAAAAACCAGAACTACGTAAGACTTGAATTTCCCATTGCACCGGGGAATACGTAGGAGCAGGATCAAATCCTGTCACGCTAACCTCCATCAAGTTATTTATTCTCAAATTAACTATGGGATCAAACATTTTTCAATCATCACATACTCAGTTTAAGGGTACCGTTCTTTGGAACGGGCGAGTAGGGTGCCTAACACCTTCCCCACTCGTAACCAACTCCCGAACTTTGAATCTCATCTTCAAGTTAGGGTTTTTCCAAATGTTTTTTTTTCCTTAAATAAAAATTTGGTGGCGACTCCACACATTACCAAACAAAATTCAATTTTAAAATTTTAGCAAGTTCGTGGTCTCGTCGGAATTACGGTTGCGACAAGGCCGGGGTGCTGAAGTTTAAACATGCAAAGGCCTAACAACATAGGCCGGGGTGCTGGAATTTAAACATGCAAAGGCCTGACAACATCGGCTGGAGGTGCAGGAAATTAAAATGTAAGGACTGACATCATAGGTCGAAGGTGCAGGAATTTCAACATGCAAAGGCCTGACAACATAGGTCGAAGGTGCAGGAAATTAAAATGCACGGCCTGACATCATTGGCTGAAGGTGCAGAAAAATAAACATGCAAAGGCCTGACAACATAAACCAAGGTGTAGAAATTTAAACATGCAAAGGCCTGGCAACATAGGCCGAGGTGTAGAAATTTAAAATGCGAGGCCTGACATCATAGGCCTAAACGCAGGAATTTAAACATGAAAAGGCATGACACATAGACCGGAGTGCAGGAATTTAAAAATGCAAGGGCCTGACAACATAGGCCGAGGTGCTGAAATTTAAAATGCATGGCCTGACAACACTGGCCGGCATGCTGAAATTTAAACATGCAAGGCCTGACATCATAGGCCGGGGTGCTGAAATTTAAACATGCAAAAGGCCTGACAACATAGGCCGGGGTGCTAGAATTTAAACATGCAAAGGCCTGGCAACATAGGCTGGAGGTGCAGGAAATTAAATTGCAAGGTCTGACATCTTAGGCCGAAGGTGCATGAATTTAAACATGCAAAGGCCTAACAACATATGCCTGAGGTGTAGGAAATTAAAATGCAAGGCCTGACATCATAGGCCGAAGGTGCATAAAAATAAACATGCAAAGGCCTGACAACATAGGCCGATGTGTAGGGAATTAAAATGCGAAAGGGTGGCCTACTGGTAGGCTTGAGTGGGAAAACTTTGCGATTTTGTTTGCAGATTCCGAATTCCCGGCTTTCTTCTAACATTTTTCATGTTCTTCAGAGTGAGCTAGGTTCCATGAGTTGTTTGCTTCCTTCTTTTCTTTTACAGGCGTATCTTTTGCGCGTGCCATTCTTTTAAGAGATAAGATTTTGATCAGTAAGAACTTGCAATTAGGAAAATTTCGACATAACCTTAATTTTTGAACAACATCAGTAATGGTAATTGTCATTCAAAATTTAAGTAATAGCATTTTGCATATGCATTTTGACAAAAGAAAATACAGTTGAATATGGTCGGGAATTCCCAACATGGTCAAAATGATGTAGGTTATTTTATGGTTGGCTGTTTGGTGGTATGATTTTGATTGGTTGGATGCCTTTGAGACGGTTAGTGCTAGTATTGCATTTCGGCAATGTCTGTTGTCTTATCAACCCTGCTTCTGAAAAAAACAAAATTTTGCCCCAGTTTATTCGACTTGCCCTAGACCGGTCTTGAACCTTTCGTTTTATACATAATAAAACTTATTCTTTTCTTCGGTTTTTCAGAACCCCGGATACTTGCCAATTTTTCCCCAGTATAAGGCCCAGATCGTCATCTCGTCACTGATTTTCCCCAGTATGGACTGAAGCCGATTGTCATTCTTTTTCAATCTTTGACTATACTATCTCTTTATTAAGGGGAACGATTCTTTCCTTTATTCACCCTGTTTGTGCTGCCTTAACCAGTTTCTGACTTGCTTTCTGCCTTACCCTAACTTTCGCCTTGGCCGCCCTTGCAGGTTTTCGACCTAGCGGGTCTCTTTCTGCTTTAATTGTCCTAACTTTTGCATAGGCCGCCCTTGCGGGTTTTCAACTTAACGGGCCTTTTTCTACTTGAATTGCCCTAACTTTTGCCTAGGTCGCCCTTGCAGAATTTTGACCTAGCAGGCCTTTTTCTGTTTGAATTGCCCTAACTTTTTCCTAGGCCGCCCTTGCGGGTTTTCGACCTAGCGGACCTTTTTCTGTTTGAATTGTCCTAACTTCTGCATAGGCCACCCTTGCGGGTTTTCGACCTAGCAGGCCTCTTTCTGCTTGAATTACCCTAATTTTTTCCTAGGCCGCCCTTGTGGGTTCTAGACCTAGCGGGCCTTTCTTTTAAGCATAATATCTCTTTACGGCTTCTGAATTGATAGGGTTAGGGAAGTCCTTCCCATCCATGTCTGCCAAGATCAAGGCACCTCTAGAGAAAGCCTTCTTAACTACATACGGTCCTTGGTAATTTGGAGCCCATTTCCCGTGCAGCGCTTTCTGCATTGGCAGCACTCTTTTGATCACCAAATCACCTTCCTGGAACTCCCGGGGATGCACCTTTTTATCGAATGCCTTCTTCATTCATCTTTAGTATAGTTGGTCATGGCATATCGTTGCTAGCCTTTTCTCTTCGATTAGGTTCAATTGATCCATCCGGGCCTAGACCCACTCAGATTCTTCCAACTTAGCATCCATCAAGACTCTCAATGAAGGGATCTTCACTTCGATTGGGAGTACGGCTTCCATCCCATACACGAGGGAGAAGGGAGTTACCCCGGTAGAATTACGGACCGAGGTCCGATATGCATGTAATGCGTAAGGGAGTATTTCATGCCATTCTTTGTATGAGAGCACCATCTTCTGGATGATCTTTTTGATGTTCTTGTTGGCCGCTTCGACCACTCCATTTATCTTCGGTCGATAGGGGGACGAGTTGTGATGTTGTATCTTGAATTGGCCGCACAACTCCGACATCATCTTATTGTTCAAATTGGAGCCGTTGTCCGTGATGAGCCTGCTGGGCAGTCCGTATCGGCAGATCAATTCTCTCTTCACAAATTTGGCCACCACATTGCGGGTCACACTGGTGTACGAGGAAGCCTCAACCTATTTGGTAAAGTAATCAATGGAAACCAATATGAAACGCTTTGGGTTCAATCGGGCCGATGGCATCCATCCCCCATATAGAGAATGTCCATGGCGACGATAAGACGTTCAACGATGTTGACGGCCCATGGAGATTGTCTGCATACACTTGGCACTTGTGGCAGGTCTTGACATGTTTGTAACAATCAGTCTCCAGAGTCAGCCAATAGTATCCGGCTCTAAGAATCTTTCTCGCCATTGCGTGTCCATTGGCGTGGGCACCAAAAGACCCTTCATGAACTTCCTTTAGGATTTTGTTGGCTTCTGCTGCGTCTACGCACCTCAGGAGAACCATGTCGTGATTCCTTTTCTACAAAACTTCCCCATTGCGGAAGAAGTTCATAGCTAGTCTTCGCAGTGTCCTTTTGTCGTTTTCTGACGCATTGGCGGGATATTCTTTATTTTTCAGGAACTACCGGATGTCATGATACCAGGACTTTCCGTCCGGCTCTACCTACACTGATTGACAGAATGCCGATTTGGGGCGATGCTGAATGCGGATGAGAGGCATGTCTTCTTCTCGTCCAATTTCGAACATAGATGATAAGGTGGTCAGGGCATCAGCCAACTGATTGTCTTCTCGAGGTATGTGCGAGAAGGTAACTTCTTCAAAATGTTCCAGCAATTCTTTGAGGCGAGCCTGATAAGGCACTAGCTTTGCATCTCTGGTCTCCCACTCCCCTTTGACCTGGTGGATGACCAAGGTTGAATCACCAAAGACCTTTAGGAATTTCACATTAGCTTCGATTGCGGCTTGGATCCCTAAAATACAAGCTTCATACTCCGCCATGTTGTTTGTGCAATCGAAAACTAATCAGGCGGTGATAGATATATACTGTTTTTCTAGGGAAATCAGTATAACTCCCATACCATGGCCCATCATATTGGATGCACCGTCGAACAACATTGTCCATTTCTCTCCCCCTGTCTTATTTTCTTCATTAAATATTGCCATCAGGTCCTTATCAGGAAATTTCGACTGCATAGTCTGGTAATCTTCTAGGGGCTGTTGGGCCAAGTATTCTGCGAGTGCGCTGCCTTTGACAGACTTCTGGGTCTTATAAAGGATATCATATTCCGAAAGCATTACCTGCCATTTTGCAATTCGTCCTAACAATGCAGGTTTCTCGAATATATACTTGATCGGATCCATCTTAGATATCAGCCAAGTGGTGTGACTCAACATATACTGTCTTAGGCGGTGCGCCGCCCATGCCAAAGCGCAGCATGTTCGCTCCAAGAGGGAATATCTGGCTTCGCAGCTCGTAAACTTCTTTCTTAGATAGTATACTTCCTGCTCCTTCTTCCGAGACTCATCGTGTTGACCGAGCACACAACCCATCGACTGGTTTGTTACTGTCAAGTACAAGATTAACAGTCTTCCAGGAACTGGCAGTACCAGGATCGGCGGGTTCTGTAGGTATAACTTGATCTTTTCTTAAGCCTCTTGGCAATCCTCGTCCCAACTTGTGGGTTGATTCTTGCGTAAGAGCTTGAAGATCGGATCGCATGTAGCTGTCAACTGGAAGATGAATCGGGAGATGTAGTTGAGCCTCCCCAAGAAGCCTCAGATTTCTTTTTCAGTCTTTGGAGCTGAATATCTATGATTGCCCGGGCTTTATCGGGGTTAACCTCGATACCCCTTTCACTAACGATGAAACCTAACAGCTTCCCTGACTTGACCCCGAAGGTAAATTTGGCTGGGTTCAGCCGCAGCTTGAACTTCCGGAGTCTCTGTGAGATGGTCATCCTCCGTCCAGGATTTTGCGATCATGTCGTCCACATAAACTTCTATCTCTTTGTGAATCATATCATGGAATAATGTCACCATGGCCCTTTGATAGGTTGCCCCAGCATTTTTCAATCCGAAGGGCATAACTTTGTAACAAAAGGTTCCCCAGGCCGTGATGAAAGTGGTCTTTTCTCTATCCTCTTTAGCCATCTTAATCTGATTATAGCCTGAGAAACCATCCATGAATGAGAAATAAGAGAATTGTGTAGTGTTGTCGACCAGCATGTCGATGTGGGGGAACGGAAAGTCATCTTTTGGGCTGGCTCGATTGAGATCTCTGTAGTCTACGCATATCCGGACCTTGTCATCCTTCTTGGGGACCGGTACTATATTGGCAACCCACACCGGGTAATTCGCGACAGCCAAGAAGCCGGCGTCAATCTGCTTCTTCACCTCCTCCTGGATTTTCAGGGACATCTCTGGTTTCATCCTCCTTAGTTTCTATTTGACTGGTAAACAACCGGCTTTCATAGGCAGCTTGTGCTCTACTATAGAGGTATCCAGGCTTGGCATGTCTTGATAAGACCAGGCGAAGATATCACTATAGTCTTGTAAGAGTGAGACCAATCGCTCACAATTGTCTCCCATGATAAGTGTGCCTATCTTGACCTATCTTTTGTTTTCCTCGGTCCCAAATTTATCAAATCCACCAGTTCCTGATGGGGTTCGATTACTTTGGATTCGCGTTCTACCAATCTCAACATCTCTTCGATGGGTTCGCATTCAAATTCTGCCTCTTCGCACCAATCGCTCACAATTGTCTCCCATGATAAGTGTGCCTATCTTGACCTATCTTTTGTTTTCCTCAGTCCCCAAATTTATCAAATCCACCGGTTTCTGATGGGGTTCGATTACTTTGGATTCGCGTTCTACCAATCTCAACATCTCTTCGATGGGTTCGCATTCAAATTCTGCCTCTTCGCCAACATGGTTGACAATACAATTGAAATTGCCTAATACAATACTAGCACTGTCGTTGCAAGGCGAGTTTTGGTCAGATCTGCGAATCGGGGTATGAGAAAAAGAATAAGATATGTATATTTAACAGAGGGGAATATATTAGGGAGAAAAGAGGGAAGATTTCTAGATAATGCCACTGTATTTATCATTTATCAAAACAAGTATATACAAAATGTTTATGCGTTGATACAGAATTTTGCTATGACAATTACAGTATTACATTTGAATTGAACTAAAAGTCAGAGGTAGATAAAAAATTTCCCAATTGTTCAGTTCTTGTCCTGGGCGACAGGTCGTCACCAGATCTTCAATATCGATCGTCCTCTCTCCATCGATGGTCGCGATCATGCCAGGGTGTTCGAAGCCGGCACTTCGAAAACTTTGTGAAATATGGCACAGAGGGACCTTGCCAAACTGGGGCCTGACTGCCTTATCTTCTTCTGTGGGCTTGTACCCCAACCCATACCGTCGTCTTCTTGTTTAGGGCCAATGGTTGAGACAAGCCACTGTTGTTTTGCCCCAGTTTATCGCCGGGCTTGAACCCATTCTTCAACATCACCCGGGCCATCATCATTAGAGCCTTGGGGGGCCGTTTTTGGTCAACCACTTCTCCCTCCCTAATGGTGGTAACGTTAGCAACATCCAAGGCTTGGAAATGTGTTTCCAAAGCCTCTTCAATGGCCTCTATGTATGGAGGATTGGTGGGTTTACTGACTGTCGCAACCGTGATTCCGACGAGACGATGGACTCGCTAAAATTTTGAAAAATGAATTATCTAATATGTGGAGTCGCCACCAAATTTTTATTTAGGAAAAAGATTTGGAAAAAACCCTAATTTGGAGAAGAGATTCAAAGTTCGGGAGTCGGTTACGAGTGGGAAAGGTGTTAGGCACCCCACTCGCCTGTTCCGAAGAACAGTACCCTTAACCTTAGTGTATGATTATTTGAAAATTGTTTGATCCCTTTAATTAGTGTGAAAATAATACTTGATGGGGTTTAGCCTGACAGGACTTGATCCTGCTCCTACGTATTCCCTGGTGCAATGGGAAACTCAAGGCTTACGTAGCTCTGGTTATGTTTTGAAGGCTTGACCTTTGAAAATGTTTTAAAGAGTGTTTGGAAGATGCTCGAAGGCTTAACCTTCAGAGTTACTTGAAAAGTAATATTCGAAAACGACTCGATTATTTTGAAAGATATTTCGGAAAAGCAATCCTCATCCACATATGCACAGGGCCCAAGACAACTACGGCTGCAGTTGGACCCATACGAATCTATAAACAACGAACACTGACCAAATAGTCTTCCTCAGCCGAGACGATAATCAGCCTATCATCTACAATAAATTTCAACTTCTGGTGTAGGGTCAATGGTACCGCCTTGGCGGCACGGATCCATGGCCTACTCAACAGGCAACTGTAGGCCGGCTGGATGTCCATTATCTGGAAGGTTATGTTGAAGACAACTGGGTCAATTTGGACCGGCAGTTCCACTTCACCGATGACCTCCCTCCTTGACCCGTCAAAAGCCCTTACCACCATGGAACTCAGCTTGATGTGGACCCTCTCATGTGGCAGTTTTGACAATGTCAACTAAGGCATTACATTTAGAGAAAAACCATTATCCACCAGAACTCTGGCTAGGATGTGGTCCATGCACTTCACTGAGATATGCAATACCTTGTTATGCCCAACCCCTTCATTTGGAATTTCGCGGTCGGCGAAAGTGAGGACATTATTGGCAGTAATGTTGCTGGCAATTCCATCAAACTTGTCCACCGATATATTGTGGACCACATGGGCCTCGTTTAGTATCTTCAGCAATACCTTCCGGTGGGGCTCAGAGTTCATCATAAGTGCCAGTAATGAAATTTTAGCGGGTCTGCGATTGAGTTGCTCAATCATTGTGTACTCGCTTTGCCTGATTATCTTCAAAAAATTAACAGGAAACCTCTTCGGAGACAGGTTTTTTCAATTCTTTTTCCTCTAGCCGTCTACTGGCTTCAGGCTCAGGACCTACCAATATTTCCTCGCCGCAAGGCGGTTTTCTTCTTTCCTCGGTAGGAGAGTAGATGCGACCGCTTCTGGTCATACCTCTGACCCCAGCTATATTTACCACGTCGAGGTTTCAGTCAACCGACGCCTCCGGCCTCGGTTCCTCCTCTACATTTCCACTGGATACCTCCACATCATATTTCCACGGTATCTCTTTGTTGCTTCGGTACAAGAATGGCCCAGGGACCTTTATTACAAAAGGTCTCATCCCTTTTGGTGTTGGCGGGGCTGGCGTTTCGGTATAACGGATAACCAGCAGCTTGGATGCCTCAGAAGAGATTCATTGACCATATGCACCTTCCCTTCCACTTCGATACAATTTACTGAGGGGCCCAGTACCCCATGGTTTGGTAATGGATTGTTCCCCACGCTCGGTGCATCTTTTTCGAAATTAAGCCATTTGGCATTGATTAGCTTTTGGACCCAATGTTTCAAGGCCAAACGGTTTTCTGTAGAATGCCTGGCTATTCCAGCATGATACTCGCATTTAGCCTCAAGATTGTACCACTTAGGGTATGGGGGCTCCAATGGCTTCCTGGGGCATAGTGCAATTAGTGAGTTTTGAATTAATCGGGGTAACAGCTCCGAGTAACTCATCGGAATATGGTCGAACTGCACTATTTTTCCTTGGCTATTTGTTTTTTGTGGAGGTGGGTTAGAGTTGGTGTTTTGGGTCCATGGTCTTGGAGGTTGTTGAGGGAATGTTGGTTGTGGAGGAAACGTTTGTGGTGGTGGAGTCATGAATGGAGGGCTTGGTTGGAATGGAGTAGGTGGGTTGTAGGTTGGTTGGTATGAAGGTTGGACCGCGCCACCATATGTGGGGGTGCTTGGAGTTGAGGTTGATATGGTAGTTGGTAGTTGGGGGCAATGACAGTTGGTTGGTATGTAGGTTGGGTTGTGGCCGCTCTGTTGGGGTCAGTTGAGACATGGTGAGTTTCAACTTCTTTCTTTTTCCACGAGCTATTTGTCAGTTTCTTCCCATTTGTGCTACCGGCGGAATTGTGTACAATCCTTCCTCGGTGTAGGCCGCTCTTTATGCGTTCTCCGATCAGTACCATATCGGAGAAGTTGGCGGACACACTTCCCACCATTTTGTCATAGAAAGGAGAAGGGAGGGTCTCCATGAAAGTACTGATCATCTCTTAGTCCAACAGGGGTGGTTGGACTTGAGCGGCTAGTTCCCTCCACTGCTAAGCATATTCTTTGAAGGACTCATTTTCCTTCTTGACCATGTTTTGCAGCTGAGTCCGGTCGGGAGCCATCTCCATATTGTATTTGTATTGCTTCAGGAAGGCATCAGCCAAATCCTTCCATGTGCAGATGTGTGACCTTTCCATCTGGGTATACCAACTGGCTGCTGCTTCGACCAGACTGTCCTGAAAATAGTGGATGAGCAGCTTGTCGTTCTGGGAATGAGAGGCCATTTTCCGGCAATACATTGTCAGATGGCTTTTAGGGCAGCTGACTCCTCGATATTTTTCGAATTCGGGAGTTTTGAAGGAGGTATGATGACGTCCGGCACGAGGCAAAGGTCAGAAGCCTCCACAATTCCATACCCACCCCCTTCGATGGCCCTGACCCTTTGTTCTAGGTGTTGCCATCTCCCTCCGAAGTGGGCCTCTTGATCAGCGGGCTTTGGCCATGGTTCATTCATAGGTTGGCCGGTATGGTGGAGTACGACGTGTAGTCCCTCGGGTCTTGTAACATGGTCGTAGAGATGGGGTTGATGAGGGCTTGCTGGGTGAGTGGTGACTGGGATAGAGTATGTGGGATCCTCGGTGATGGTTGTTTTCATGTGGGTGTAGTCGGGATTGGTGTGAGGCGGGTATGTGGTTGGTTGATTAATGTGAGGAGGGAAGGATAGATTTGTGTGTGTGGGGAAGGCTGAGGAAATGTTTGTGTTGTAAGGGTAGGGTGGCAGGTTCATATGTGTTGGGTATGAGTGTGGTGGATCACCGGTGGTGTTGATGGGAGGAAGGTAAGTTGGTGGATTAAGCTAATGAGGATGAGTGATAGGGTTTGTGTGTGGAGGTCTAGTAAGGGGATTTGGATGATATTGGTGAGTGGCAGGAATGTGGAGCGGGAGTGCATTAGGGTTTTCAGTAGCAGAAACCCCTTGAGAACCTGACCAATAAGGGGGTTCATAGCCCGGTGGTAGCCCATACAGCCACTCTTGCTCGGTAACCGTTTGGAGGGGCATTGATGCGGTGGTCGCCCCCGATGCTTCAGTCCCTGCGGGTCCCTCTATGCCCTTCTCCAGCAACTTCATGAGTTTGGCGACCTGGTCTTTCAGTTCGGCCACCTCGTTTTTGAGTTCCCCGTTTTGCATCTCTAGCTCACTCATGATTTTTGTCCTCGATCGAGTGCTATAGGAATGCCGGGGAAGTTGTGAGTCTGCTATTTTTGTTATCTGTAAAAGTTAAGTTAATTAATTAATTAATTAGAAAAACAAACTTTGGGTCCACAATAAGTACGGGGGGACCAGAATCTCGTTGGATGTTGTGTCAATTGATCGTATCTTTTGTGCTTCCAGCATGAGATGGAAATTAATATGGAATCATGTGTAGAGAGGAAGCCGTTTTATTCAATCAAAGACAAGGTTTATTTTACATTTTGTTCCTCTTGTTGGGCTAATACAACATACTTTTTCATTCTTAAGACTAAGTCTTTACAAAATTGAATGAAAATTTCAACTTCAGGCGGGGTGTGGAGTGGATGTAGCAACGCCTCTGCCTTCTTAAGCAGTTATGGTACTTCCTCTATCGTAGTGTTTGCTAGACTAGCCAACCTCTCGAAACACTTGGTCCAGTGGTCGGCCATGTCCTTGTACCACTTGTTTTCATCTTGTATGTCGCTTATGCCGTTTTGCTGCATTCATATGACCTCAATGACCTTCCAATTTTCTTCATTCACCTCATTCTGCCAAGCTACGAGGAGGCCCTCGATTTGTTTTGTCATATCTTTTATTCGTTGCAGCAGGTTGTTTCTCTCTTCTATCACATAATATGCCTCCATTTGGACTCTATCCTCTGTGGCTAGGATCTGGTTTTTCTCCTCCCTGATTGTATGGATTTTAGCCCTCATTTGTTGCAGAGCGCTTCTCAGCTCTCGGTTTTCCGTGAGCGCGGCGTCCCTCTCTTGGACTCTCATCCCGAGCTCCTTGTTAGCTGCTTGCAGGTTTAGGTGAACCCGAGCGGCGTGCTCGCGTTCGCCCTTTTTTTGTTCTTGGATGCTCTCTATGACAGTTTCATTCACCTGTTTTTCTCTTTTTAATGCAGCGCATTCTTGCTATGCCTTCAAGAGCTCTTCTTCCAGTTGGCTGTTCTTCTTAGTCATGGCTTCTAATTTTTCCTTCCAGTTCTTCACAGCCTCATCTTCGAATACCGCGGGTGGAGGTTGACTTCCAGAAGGGATAGCCGAAGGTTTAAACGGTAGTTTGGTCTGTTGTACTCTGTCCCTGACCCACTGCTTGTATTCTTCTTTGGCAGCGCAGCTCCGAACTCCCAGTTCTTTTCCACTTGCTTGTGCAATTTAGCAGGATATTCGTATACCAATGTATTTTTCATTATCTCCTTTTTAGTTTTCTTTCTCTTATATACCACTGCTAGAAGTTGAATGCCCTCTTATTACAGCTGAAGCCATTTTATGCAGCATGCCTCTCTTTAATTTAAGTTCCAGGGGATGCCTTCCGTTATTATCAAGGTAAGCATAAAACCTTGCCTTACCATCCTTCCTGTCTTCGACATATGTACATTTACCAATTTGGTTCACAAATGATCATTAATGTACGAGGGATCCATGACGTTGGGGAATTCCTATAGGACCACTCTCTACAGTGCAATAAGAAAAGAAGAGAATGAAGCAAGAGGAAAAACAAGATCTCGCTGTTCTTGAGAGCACAACAACAAACATCTAATGGATTCATTAACAACCTTTCAACCGGGAAGACATTTCAATATGAATTTAGCCAAAAAGGAAATGATTCTTGACTGATGCTCAAGCTGAATTCACTCTATTCTATCGGGAAATTGCACATATTCAAATATACCAACGTATAGGCCGAGAGTTCGATCTCCTATAACGAATTATCGTGGAAATTCCAGTTCAAGAGTAAGATGAATTTGACTAACCTTTTGTGGAGTTCAGAGTCTACAGTGATCTCTTCTCGTTTTGGAGAATTGCTTGCAATTGTTGAATTTTGCCTCCTTCTTCGTGAGAACTCCCCAGAGTAGAGATAGCTATCTCCGACTTTGCCTCTACGATCTTTCTCTCTGAAGCCCCCTTATATACTTTTATTATTTTCAAAAAAGAAAATTTCCTGCCACCGGGAAGCCCTTTTTCTTTTTTCCATTTTCAGTTTTTTTATTGATTTATGATATTATATATTTTTTGTTTTTGTTATATTTTATTATTATTTTTTAATTCATTTATTTATTTTCAGATTTTGTATTTTTATTTGTTTTTTCTTTTATTTTCAGATTCTGTTTTTTATACTTATTTAAATTCTTGTTTTTCTGCTTTTTTCTAAATTTTTCTTATTATGTTCTTTAATTTTTGTTTTAATGTTTATTTATTTATTTATTTTTCTTTTTTCCTTTTTATTGTTTTCTGTTTATTTTTCTGTTTTTATTGTTTTCTTAATATTTATTTAAATTATGGTTTATTCACTAATTAATTTTAAAAACGGGCTTCGGACATAATTGAGTGTTTACACTACCGTCTTGAGTTTTGTGGGAAAGTTCATACGAAGACTTTATTTGCATCAACTTGGTCGTCTTCTCATTATATAAGCTACCAACCTAATGTGTTCCGCTGCTGCAGTGGTCGTGCCCACTTCTACTTTGCAAGTGGAGTCCATTTTCACATTTTTTTCTTCTTATCTTCGCGAGAAGCCAAAGGCAGAGAGTGTTCCTGATATACCATCAGACAATAGGTGCTTGGGCTATCCTATGTGCCTTAAGAATCAACAGCATTAGTCTCACAATCAGCGACTTGCCAAAACATTCGATACTTCTCCAAAGTTTCGAGCTCTTAGCCTTGTTGTGGCACACTCCATTTTAAACACTCATTTTGTACAAGGCTTAACCAAATGACTTCACATTCAAATTATAGAAACTGAATGTACCTATACAGGAAAAGGTCGCTTTCCACTTCTACGCTAGTTCTATGTTAAGGCACGTTCACATCTTAAGTTTAGACTCCATAGAGCATGAGTTTGTGCTAACCTTGACTTGGTTTTAGTTGAGCGGTGAGACAATTATGGTTCAAAATTTATCAAAATTTACACAGACCGTGTGACATGCATGTCTTAAATCTTCTTCAATACAACAAGTTCTAAATCTTAATGTGGAGAAGTGATTATGTGAAATTCAAATTATAAACATATAGGAGAGCCTTAAGATTTGGTGAACTTACAGAGATTTGTAACTAGAGAACTGATTACCACAAACATTATGATTGGAATGAGAGCATGCTAGAAACAACGACAGAAATTATGCGTGGAATTGAAATCTTATTAGAAAAATCTAACAGGTTTCTTTGCAGGTTTATTGATTCACGAATCAACACTGGTTGATGAAATGCATGAACATCATAAGCTCATCAATCAAGAAGCGGTACTATAGAAGCATACTTATTTAAGTTTCAGATTTACTATCTTTATAAATCATGGAAAAGGAAGGCATGAATTGAGACATTTTTGCATTCACCTGGAATTCTGTGGGAGATACCGAGACAAGAAATTCTCTAGTTACAGCTTATGGATCAACCACTGTAGGAGTTGTGTTGCACCAGACTTGAGAGAACCAGAGAGAATTTCTTGATGAAACCGAGAGAGGAAAGGGAGAATTCTGATCCTCTCTAAAAGTGCTTCCAAAGGGATCTAGTGTTCTCGGAGCCTCCTTGAGGAACCACCAAAATGAACCAGGTGTAGAGAATTTTTCTTCCAGGTTCGAGACCCGTAATTCCCAAAGATAAAGAGAGAGATCCCTCCTTTAGAAACCTCCAAAAGATGACCTACCCCTTGTTTTTGTCGTGCCTCACCTTTTAAAACTTCCGCCAAAAATTTTTCACCTCCAAACTAACATCAACTAACTTCACCGACTTTCTATAAACCTTTGTTTCTTTTCCTTTGCTTATTATATTTTATATTTTATTTATTTATTATTTATTTTTTTTCGTTCTTTTTTCTTCATCATTTTTGTCTTATTTTCCTCACTTATTATTTTTTCTATTTTTCTAACTAATAATTCTTTTTTCATTTTTTTATTTTCCATTACTCTTTATTTTCTTTGATCTATATATATTTTTTGTTTTCACTTATTTTATTATTTTTTCTTCTTTTTATTTTTGTTTCTTTACATTTCTTTTTTTTATTTTTGATTTCAGGCAAATAATTTATTTTGGGTTTTCACTTATCCTCGAACATAACTCAATGGTCACACTTTCATATTGAGTTATATTTTTTTTTGTTTAAAGGATAAACTCTTTCGGAGTATTATCTAGCAGTGATTACCTCATTTAAAGTATGACATGAAACCATGAAAAATGAACCAACACACCAACCACTCCAAGAAAACAACCTCCTTTCCAGATATATCTAATCTAAATATACTAGCAATTAGTTACATTTCTTAACTTATATTTTTAACAAAGTAACCAATCAAATTACCTAGCTTTTCTATTTAAAATTTTTTTAAATTTGTATACATTCTTTTTTTTTTTTCTTTGTTTATTTTCAACTTTTCTCTAATATTATTAATTATTTTCACCATGCTTATAATACAAATTCTCTATGATATTACAGGTAAAATTATAAAATTCGATATTTGTTCAAAATAATACTATGCTTGAAATTGTATGAATTATATTTATTAAAAAATGATTAAAGAATAAATTTTTTTTTTATAATTTTATGGTAATATTAATGCATAAAAATTGATTTATCCATTTATTCATTACCTTGATGTAATCACGATTGAGTGTCGTTAGTACTCCTTTAATCTATTTTTCTTAAAAGGAAACACTAAAGTTAAAAGTTAAAAAACATTTTATTTGTTAGTGAAATTAAATATATAATTTCATACAGTAAATAAGAATAAAAATTTAAAAATATCATAATGTATTTTCCTAGCGGAATGGTGGAGATTGGGAGTACCTTACGTATAATTGATTAAATAATTTCAACTCATATATTAATTTGATTAAAAAGCTTATATGAATAAAATAATATGATTGTATAATAATATGTATCCTACTTAATTATATAGTATTCTTAAATTACGATAATACAAATGCATATAAGGGAGTAACTATTCCTTATATTTAAAATGGTTGAAAGTAAAATTAAAAAAATAACATAACGCTGATGCGAGAATGATAAAGTATTTCAAACTTTTACAAATACGAATAACATTTTTATTTTGCAAATTATTATAATGAAAATTACATGCTAAAATTTAGACATGGGCCATAGTTAATTCTTTTATTTTTCCTATCTGGACTGTTTCTACTTTTACTCTCTAACATGTATTGATTTTTTTATCAACTTCAAGCGGTGGTCTTATGATGGTAATCGTCAGTGACAACCTCTTCCTGAATGAATCTTCCCCAAAACCAGTGTGACTTCCATATTCTGTTCATTTCTTCAATTGGAATATTTTTTGTTTCTGGTAAAAGTAAGTGAATAAAGATTGTCATGATGACCACAAAGCAGGAAAAGAAGAAGAAGAGACCAAACTTTAAGTGGCAAAGCATGGAGAGAAAGACTTGAGCAATGATAAAGGTGAACAACATGTTCACAGCAACATTAGTAGCCTGTCCAGCAGATCGAACCTCAAGGGAACATATTTCACTTGGCACCAACCATGCTAATGGACCCCAAGACCAAGCAAAAGCTGCAACATATGCACAAATAAAGAATAAGAGAAGATTGGGTTCTCCTTTACTAAATGACCCTTCACCACTTACACCAAACTTTAAAGCAATCATAACTCCAACAGCAATCTACAAGCAAAGATCAAGATTTTTAGATTGGTCATTCCTATATGATATGTATGTATTAAATCATAAATAAACAATCATTGTGAACATATGAAAATTTACCTGACAGATAAGCATTTGAATTCCACCTTCAAGGAACAATTTCTTTCGTCCAAACTTGTCCACAGTAAAGACGGAAACAAATGTAGCAATCACATTAACACCACCAGAGATAACCGCAGACATAAGGGAAGCATCATTACCAAATCCTATGGTTTTGAAAAGAACGGGTGCATAAAACATAATGACATTGATGCCGGTGAGTTGTTGGAAAAATGGAATGAAGGAACAAAATGTAAGTTGAGGCCTATATTTTGGTTGTGTAATGTTTTTCCATGGGTTTTCCACCTTTTTAGCTGCCTCACTAGCATCAACCATATCTTGGTATTCTTCATCAACATTATTAGTGCCACGAATCTTTTGTAACATTTCCTTAGCTTTTTTATGTTGGCCTCTTTCAATCATGGAGTTGGGTGTGTCGTCTAAGAAAAGAGACCCTAAGCATAAGATGATTGCTGGAACAGCTCCAACACCCAAAGAAATTCTCCATCCAATTTTGTACTTGGAAGTTCCATAATTTATAAGATTTGCAGCTAGGATGCCAATTGTGGTGATCATTTGAAACCCAATATTTAGTGCTCCTCTAATTTTTGGAGGAGCCATTTCAGATAGATACACTGGAACAGACTGTTATGATTTAAAAAATAACAATTGAAAGAATCAGTAATAATTTCTTTGAATTCAATATCATTAAAACTTAAAAGTGTATGTAATATAATATGTTTCTTCTTAATTCTTACCTGATTACAATATCCCACACCAAAACCAAGCAATAAACGACCAATGATGAGCATTTCAATATTGACAGCAAAACCATTCAATAATGCACCAACAAGAAAAAATAAGCCACCTATAAACATTGAGGGCTTGCAGCTGATCATTCTTGTAGTTGCGGAAGCAAAGAAAGAAGCTACCAATGCTGCAATATATAGGGAAGAGGTGAACCACGTAAGGAGTTGGTTGTCAAATTTACAATACTGACTCTCCTTGTGTGACTCATCCTTCATTTGTTTATATACAGATGGAAAAAACTTGATTAAAAATTGTTCCATGGATGTCACTCCTCCTGTAATGCCAAGATCATAACCAAAGAGGAGACCTCCCATTGCAGCCACAAAACATGTTATCAACACAAATGTTGTAACCTTCCCCTCATAGTCCTTTCCACCTCCCGAAGAAACAAAACTCCCACCTGCTATTTCTTAAACAATTATATTTTATCTAAACGTGTATTTATTTATTCACCTATATATGTTCAAATTTTGTCAATGTTTAGAACTCCCACAATAATTTGCATTATATAGACTATAGAGATGTGAGATATAAGGAAAAAAATATCGGTGTAATAGAAGAAATATGGTTTGAAATAACTATCATATGATGAATACATTAACTTTAGTTTTGTTTGTTTGAATTTCTTGTTAAAGTACTGTCATAAGGGTATAACACCTACCTTTCATACTGAGTTTTATATTTTTTTTTCTTTGAACAATAAACTCTTTCGGAGTATTATCTAGCAACGATTACCTCATTTAAAGTATGACATGAAACCATGAAAAATTAACAAAAACATCAACCACTCCAAGAAAACAACCTCCTTTCCAGATATATCTAATCTAAATATATTAGATATTAGTTAAATTTTTTAACTTATATTTTTAACAAAGTAACCAATCAAATTACCTAGCTTTTTCATTTAAAAAAGTTTCAAATTTGTATACATTCTTTTTTTTCCTTTGTTTATTTTCAACTTTTCTCTAATATTATTAATTATTTTCACCATGCTTATATTACAAATTCTTTATGATATTACAGGTAAAATTATAAAATTCGATACTTGTTCAAAATAATACTATGCTTGAAATTGTATGAATTATAATTTTTAAAAAATTATTAAAGAATAATTTTTTCATTTTATGGTAATATTAATGCTTAAAATTTGATTTATCCATTTATTCATTATCTTGATGTAATCACGATTGAGTGTCGTTAGTACTCCTTTAATCTATTTTGGTTAATCAAATAACAGAAAATAAAAAACAATAAAAATTGTTAAACTAAACAATAAAAACTGAAAACATAAAAAAATAAAACAAAACAAATAAATAAATAATTTTTTTTGGGAGTAAAACACAAAAATAACAAAAAACAACAAAGAAAAAAAAGAAAATAAATATAAAAGAAAAATAAAAAAAATAGAAAAAAGGGCAGAAAATAGAAAAATTAAAAATAAAATAAAACTGAAAGAATAAAAACAAAATTAAAACGAAAAGATGAAAAAAATAATAAATAATAAAAAAAGAAAAATCAAAAATAAAAAATAATGAAATGAAAAATGAAAAAATTATTAAAAAAATAAATAATAACTGAAAAATAAAAAATAAAAAAATATATCAAAAAATAAAACAGAATGAAAACAAAAAAACTGAAAACATAAAAAGAAAAGTGAATAAAAAGAGAAAAGAAAATAAAAAATAAAAAAATAATAATGAAATCTAAAACCAAAAACAAAAGAATTAAGGAAAAATAATAAAATCAAAAACTGAAACAGAAAAATAAAAGAAAAAACTAAAAAAAATGATAAAAACAGAAAAGAAAAAAGAGATTGGTGCATGAAAGAAAGGGGGTCTCTCTGGATGTTTTGGGAACGTCTTTTAGGGAGGAGGGTCCTAGGAAAACGGCTGAGAGTTTCTTGATCGCTAGAGATTAGGGTTCTGGGGTCACGGGCAACATTCATTTTCTCAGTTCTAGGTTCTAGCCATGGCTGGATGCATGAGAGGAGGAGCAGGAAAGTGTAGGAGTTTAGAGACATTGAACATAATTCAAGGATAAAAACTCCTCCTAGCTACCTTCTTGGCTTGAATTGGATCCTCTCAGACTTCTCTTTGTCCCTCACCAAGAATTAATGGCAACATATTCATTCTGAACCAAGATGCAAAAATCTTCAACTTGGCGTGGTGGAACAACCATATTGGTGCACCTCCGTATTCGAAATGGACACCTCGAAGGGGCATGTTCGCTGCAGGTTCAAGTGTTCTCATGTTCTGGCTACCCCATAATGTATCAAGAAATCAACTACGGCATTATTGGTAAGCCACATGGAAGTTCTTTCTGCATCGATTGATTTCAGGTGCATGCATGCAAAGTAATGGCATGGTTGTCATTGTGGCAACAAAGGCTGGAATATCCATGCATTTAGTTCCCTCGGCATGCAAACAGGTGGTTGATTTTGGAGCAGCAATGATTGCCATATTCTATGCACAATAAGAAATGTCCTTCCCTTCGTATTTTGGTAATATGCAGGGTCAGAAGAGTAACAATTTCAAGCCTGGCCAAAAAAAGGAAAGAGACCCATGCATGTTGGACATCTCGACGTGGGGAAGAGTTCCATGCAGAAGGTTTGTGAATGAAAAGGGGTATGGGGCCACCAAATAAATTCAGGCTTAAAAGGAAGGATGTGGTCCCCATACAACACTACATATCTTAAATTTAAATATCATGTCATAAGCCCAAGGTTTAGTTCATGCGGCTAATTCCATAAGGGCTTATGCAAGTGGCCCCCAGTTCAAGCCCTATATCTAGCTATTCTTTTAAATAGCCTCACAATTAGCTTATAATAAGGCCACTGGTATTAATGGGCCTCACAATTAGCTTATAATCAGATCGCTGGTATTAATGGGCCAGCCGATTTGGCCATTTAAATTAAGTCCAAAAAATTGTAATCAATATTTAAGTAAATAAATTCACAATTTTTTAATCCTAAACAATTTTGAGGTCAAACCTAACTTTCGGTCTTAATTGGAAATCCAAAATTTTTAATTTTTCTACTAACCTATTCTTTATTCATCCCATCTCAAGTGAAAAAAGATTGGACCTGAATTTGCAGAACGTGCCCTCCTTTTGTCCTATTTGAGTAACCTGTCCTAAGGGTCTATGGCCATTAATGCATGAACCTCTCAAAAGGTGGTCAGTAGTCCTAAGGTATAAAAGGTCACTAGAGCCAAGTTCTAGTCCGTAATGCTTGCTACAACAGCAGAAAAAGCTACCAGTTGTAGGGCATTACGAATAGGACGCACTCTAGCTGGGATTTTCGTGATAGTCAAACAGGACATAAGCCCCGAAGTGACACCACTAGATCCCTCTAGTCCTAGGCAACACTCAGACCCGGGTATAGGGCCCCACTCATGATAAAATGTATATGTTATGCATGGAGGGCACTTTAATTTTGGGATATCTGAAATTGGGGAAATTGTACAGATATATAAAGCAATTTAAGACTCGTCTATCCTAAGGTTTGTACAAAGAATAAAAAAATCAATAAATCACAGATAAATAAGTCATACGAATAAAAGGGAAAGGGATCAATTATAAATACACTCAAATTGTTGGGCTTGACTCTCTAAGTTTCCCCAGTGGAGTCGCCATCTGTTGCAACCGTAATTTCGACGAGACGACGAACTTGCTAGAATTTGAAAATGAATTGGATGGATGATGTGGAGCCGCCACCAAATTTTTATTTAAGGGAAAAAGATTTGGAAAAAACCCATACTTGAGGATGACATTTAGGTTCGGGAGTCGGTTACGAGTGGGGAAGGTGTTAAGCACCCCACTCGCCCATTCCGAAGAACGGTACCCTTAAACTGAGTGTGTGAGTTTGAAAAACTGTTTTGATCTCTTTAATTAGAATGAAAATACATAATTTGATGGAGGTTAGCCTGACAGGACTTGATCCTGCTCCTACGTATTCCCCGGTGCAATGGGAAACTCAAGGCTTACGTAGTTCTGGTTTATTCGAAGGTTCGACCTTCGAAAGTGTTTAAAAAGGAATGTTTGAAAAGTGCTTGAAGGCTTGACCTTCAAAAGTGTTTAAAAGAGTGTTTGAGAGGTGCTCGAAGGCTTAACCTTCAGAGCTACTTGGAAAGTAATATCCGGGAATGGCATGATTATTTTGAAAGATATTTTTAGAAAGGAAATCCCCATCCACATATGCATAGGGCCCAAGACAACTACGACTACACTTGGACCCATACGAATCTCTAAACAAAGAATAGCAGAAAAAGCTACCAATTCATGCTTAGAGCTTGTCGCGTGAGATTAAGAATCACAAAACAAGATTTTTATTTTGAAAAGCGATGAAAGAATAAAACGAGCAAGGTTTTTTATTTTGCAAACAGGAAGGGCAATCCTAATCCACATATGCACAAGGCCCAAGACAACTACGGCTGCACTTGGACCCATACGAATCTCTAAACAACGAACAGCAAAAAAAGCTACCAGTTCGTGCTTAGAGCTCGTTGCGTGAGATTAAGAATCATAAAACAAGATTTTTATTTTGAAAAACGATGAATAATAAAATTGGCAAGACATAATCAAACATAAAAAGGTTATGGGGTGTGCTTAGCATTAATGAAAATGAAATTTATGGATTTAATTTGTAATTAGAAGGACTTTGAGAAATTAAAATGTGATTAGGAGAATTTTAGAGGTATGAATTTGGTATTTATTAGAAATTTTGGGGTAAACCAACAATTAAGGAATTTTATGTTTTATGGATTTATTTAAGAATTTGGGATCTTTTATGAATTATTTAGGAATTTTGGAATGTTCGTGAAATTTTTAGTATTTTTTATTAATTTTGGAATTTTCATGAATTTTTATTTATTTTTGGAATTTTTATGAATTTTTATTAATATTTGGAATTTTTATGAATTTTTATGAATTTTTATGAACTTTTAGTAATTATGGAAAAGGAACTATTTGGGAATTAATGGAAAAGTCAGGGGTATTTTGGGTATTCTGCTCCTTAATGGGAAATGGGTTCAAAAACGCCTCCCCTAGGATTCGAAGGCGCGTCCTAGGGTTTGAGAGACAAAGCAACAGCCACTGAGCTACGCTCTTTAATTGAAATATACATTGTACTGCTTATACTTAAATGCACCTCAATGAACAGCATGGTCATAAGCACGTACGTGCATTGCATGGGAAAGTCATCCCCTAAAACTTTGAAGGGGTATGGATGGGAGCATGTGTGGCCCGTCGATGAGTTCTGGTGTGCATGAGGTACAACTTACTTAGGATCGAACTACCAGTTATGGTGCACCAGGTACAATGAGGTAGGACTGCCTTACTAATATATTACTCAGTTGTACTGCTTGGTTGGCTGAGAACATGGTGTAATATGTGACAGAGAGCCGCTTAGCAATGACGGCCATGACGAGGGGTCTTAGAACCGTATGGAATGCAGAAATAGTGTGAATTTGATTTCATCAGGGTTATTTCTCAAACTCTTCAAGGGCATTGGGTTGACGATTACCCCTAACTTTCCATTGAGTTTGCTAGACGCCTTCTCCTATTGCTACTCCCCCTATAGAGATCGCTGTTCTCGAGACCTTCAACTAAGTGTATGAACCTCTTGGCGATCTCGTGTCCTGACTCCGGTGATCATGTGCATGATCATTCCTAGTGACCTACTTACCGAGCTAAACCCTACTAACCAAACTAGGGACCTGGAATATTGTTTTTCCAAGAGTCCACTAGGGGGTTCGCTGCATACGAGATAGACTATGAACTCTGACGTTCCCACTGGAAATCTTCACACAACCATATATGGTTTTCGTTGCGTGATGCAGTTAGTGTAGTACAGGAGATATACCATAAACATGGATGGTCTGATCACATAGAGAGCAACAGGGCCTCCTTTTGCTTGTGCATGCTCTCCTGTGCTAAATTTTCCAGATTAGGGGTATGCCTACACCGGAGATGGGGAAGAGTAACCACCCTTTAAATGAATAGGGATGGTCTGATTATGCAGAGAGAAACAGGGCCTCATCTGCTTCATTACATGATGACTTTGAAACATCTCTAATGGGATAATCCAATGGATCATGAGGACGGTTATTTCTAGGGGTCTATCGTGAGGACACGATCCAATTTCAAGGTGATCTAGATTCCTAATCAAGATGTGATCACACTCGGTGTCTTTTATCTGAATTCAAGCTACTAGATACAGAGCGAGGAGGAAAAAATTACATGCATCTCTTTAGCAGGGAAAGTGCAGAGTCCCCTGTTTCTTGTGGCTAGTTCTTTCTTTATGATTGAATTCTTTTCTAGCACACAACAATCACAAACATCCTACATTCTATTGCAAAATCAAGATTCTGCCCCAAACATCATGCAGGTTGTTACAGAATTACTATGCAGCTAACGAGATAAAAGAATTCGGTTCTTCGCACTATAACCAAGCGAGCAAACGCGTATGGTGTTCTTGATTTGGCATGGCTTTTGAGACGAAGGATAATAGAACCTAACCTGTTATGCGATTGGAGAGGGGATCGATGATCGGTCTAGTTCTTCTCTTCCCCGTCCTTTCTGCTTAAGCTCGAGGAGAATTCCTCTTTTCTCTGCCAAGATCTCTCCTCTGAAAAATCCTCACTATGCTTATGCTCTCCAATCTAAAACCCAGTAACCCCCCAAATCTACCCCAAACTCTTCTTATATACCCTCTCATCCGCTTTTTCCTCTTTTTTTTTAGACCTCCCTTTTCTTTTTCGTTTTTAATCTTGTTTTATTTTACTTTAATTCTGAATTTTTGTTTTTAATTTTTACTTCCCGCTTTTAAGTTAAATTTTGTTTATCCTTAATTCTGTGACTTTAGTTTTTTTATTCTCGTTTTTTATCTTATTTTTCCTTTTTCTTTAATTTCTCTTTGTTTTATTTATTTGATTTTCAGTTTTGATATATATGATTTTCTTTTTGTTAAATTTCAGCCCTTGATTTTTGTTTATGTTTTGTTAATTTTTATTTTTTGGATTTTACACATTCTTTTTTATTTTTCATTAACTTTTATTAACCAATTTCTTTTTTCAGTTTTTAATTAAAAATTTTATTAATTTTTAGATTTTTTGAGTTTATTTATTTTGTAATTTCTGATTTTATTTTGATTTTTTTTCTTTAATTTTTGTTTAATTTTAGTTTTTGGTTTTTTTGTGATTTTTATTTTTCATTTCCTGTTTTCATTATTTTTTCTATTTTCAGATATTTATTTTTTTCAGAATTTTATTTATTTAAATTATTAATTCCGACCTTTATTATTTTTATGTCTTTTGATTTTTATTTTTTTTTTCTGATTTTTATTTGTATATTTAATTTTCAGATTTTTAATTTTGTTTTAATTTGTCTTAATTTCTATTTTTCACTTTTATTTATTTTTTATGGCTTTGATTTTTAATTTTTTTTAAGTTTCTTCAATTTTATTTTCCTTTTTATTTTATTTTTCTTTTTATTTATTTTTATTTTTCTAATTTCAAATTCTTATTTATTTTCCTAATTTCCAATTAAATTTTATTTCCAGATTCCATTTTTCTTTTTATTTATGTAATCTTTATTTTTTGATTTTCATCTTCTTCTTACTTTTATTATTTTTCTTTATTTTTAGATTTCGAATTGATTTTTCTTTTTCTATCCTTTAATTGCTTAATTTTCTTATTTTTAAATTTTCTTTTAATTAAATCATTTTCTTTTTCAGATTTTATATTTTTCTTAAGTTTTCATATTTTAAAATTTTTTATTAATTTTCAGATTTTAACAAATTTTTATTAATTTTCATATTTTAGAAAAAAAATTATTAATTTTTAGATTTTAGATTTTTCCTTTTATGACCTTTTCGTTTTTTTGATCTTATATTATCTAGAATTTTTGTTATTAGTTACAAAATTCCTATTTTTATTTATCTTTCAGATTTTTAATTTTTTTTTTAATTTTTTTTTTCTTTTTCTTTTTGATTTTTTATTGTTTTTTTAGTTTTTAATTAAAAATTTGTATTAACTTTTCATATTTTTTAATTTTTTATTAATTTTAAATTCTGATTTTATTTTGATTCATAACTTTTAATTTTATTTCATAATTTTTAATTAATATTTTTTCTTTATTTTTAGCTTTTTAGCTTTTCAGCTTTTTCTTCCGCTTCCATTGTTTAATGATGGTTCATTTCGAATTTTTTGGGGTTTTCAACTTAGGTTTATCCACTAGTTGATTTGAAATAGGCCTTGGACATAATTGGGTGTTTACACGACTCCACTGTGGAATTTAGAGAGTCAAGCTCGTTCATGATTGAGTGTGCATTGTATTGATCCCTTTCCCATTTATTTGCACAATTTATTTATCTGTTTATCTATCTGTTGTTTGTTTGTATATTCACTGTACAACCCTAGCGTAGATGAATTTCAAATTCTATTCTATATATACTTGTTGCAATTTCCCCAATTGCAGGTATCCCAATTGTTTGTGTGCCCTCCACACATTACATATATGAATTGATCATGAGCGGGGCCCTATATCCGGGTTTGAGTGCAGCCTAGGATTAGAAGGATTCAGTGGTGTCACTTTGGGGCTTACGTCTTATTTAACTATCACGAAAATCCCAACTAGAGTGCGTCCTATTCGTAATACCCTACAGCTGGTAGCTTTTTCTACTGTTGTAGCAAGCATTACGGACTGGAACTTGGCTTTAGTGACCTATTATACCTCAAGATTACGAACCATCTTATGAGAGGTCCATGCATTAAAGGCCATAGACCCTTAGGACAGGTGACCCACATAGGAGGCAAGGAGAGCACACACCCCTTTCCATGATACATGGTTCACATACTGCTCACTGGCATTTGAATAGAATCATCCAAGATGGCGGAGAGAAAGAGGAAATCTGAGATTGGGGAGATTCAAAATCAAGAAAGAAAAATCAAGGAAAAAGAAAGAAAATATAAACAGTAGAAAGAAAAACCAAAATAAAAAAATCAAAATAGAAGGAGAAAAATTCCTAGGAAAAATTAGGAAAATAATTTTGAAAATATGAAGAGATGCAAAAAGAGATAAAATGAAAATTCGAAAAAAAATTCAAAAAATTTTTTTAGAAAATTTCAGCAAAACTAAATATTTTTAGTAAAAGGGTTTTTTTAGGAAAAAAAATAATGATATATTTATATACCAAAAAATAATTAAAGTTGCTAAAAATCAAGGACGGATAAATAAAGCAACACTCAATTATTTTCAAAATTTCAAATCCCTAAAAATTATTTGTGTAAAGCATTCATTTATTCATGAAAATTATCATTAAAAAAAGGAGATTTTAAAAATCATTCCATACCTTTTTCATTTTCATATTCATGGAAGCATCAACATCTTTATCATTTATGTCTTTTTCATTCAAACTGTTTCTCAAAAAATTAATTTTTAATTTAATAGAAAATTGGAGAAAGACAACTTCCTCGACATCCTTATAGGACCTGATCATAGTCAGCAGTTATGGATGAGCTGGAAAGACAAAACGAGGAGCTAAGAAATAAGGTAAAAACACTGAAGGAACAAATGGCCAAGCTAATGGAAGCCATCTAATTCTCAAAACAAAAGGATGTAAGGGAATCCTTTCCGGGAGAACTGATCGACCCATTATATCCTCCTAGCTTCAATCCACGAAACACTTCACCATTAACCATGCCCCACCAACCGAAGGAGTTCATTACGAGTTTCCTCATGGGCATGCACCCTTATTGAGCCAAACACAAACCCAAACATGAAACCCACCTTCAAACCCCCACAGAAATTCCTTATACCATTCCAAACACCACCTCACAAGCTTACCAAACAGTTGTTGGGGGCACGAATCCTATGTTCACCCAGGGGCCTCACCCTATATACATACCTTCTTCTCATCCTCACAACATGCCAGGGAAATACCCAAGCCATCCTTCTAATGAGGATACTTAAAAGTGGAAAGTCCTAGAGGAAAGGATCCGGGCAATCGAAGGAACTAGCTGTCAAAGGAACCACCTGACCATGTACTGCATCTGATTTATGCCTGGTCCCAAATGTGGTCATTCCTCCCAAATTCAAGGTTCTTGAATTTGAAAAATATGAAGGAACTAGCTGTCAAAGGAACCACCTGACCATGTACTGCAGGAGGATGTCCTCCTGTACTCACGATGATAAGTTGCTTGTCCACTTCTTTCAAGATAGCTTAACTGGGGCAGCTGCGAACTGGTATACTCACCTAGAGCGAACACATATTTGTTCATGGAGGGATCTGGCGGAGGACTTCCTCAAATAATACCAGTATAATATGGAGATGGCTCCTAACAGAACCCAACTCCAGAACATGGCCAAAAAAGGGCATGAGACCTTCAAACAGTATGCACAGTGATGGAGGGAGTTAGTCGCTCAAGTGCGACCTCCCTTATCTCAAAAAGAACTACTCAGCATGTTCATAGATACACTCCAAGATCCTTTCTATGATAAGATGATCGGCAGTATGACTACTAGCTTCTCTGATGTCGTCATCATTGGCGAAAGGATCGAAGGTGGCATGCACCGTGGAAAGATTCCACACAAGTCTACAGGGGCAATCAACACTTCCACTGGATCCAGGAAGAAGAAGACAGGAGAGACCTGTAACGCGGCTTCTGGTCAAGGCCAATACACTCCTCAGGTGGCACATTATGGTCTAGCTGGTTTCCAACCACCACCATATACACCCTATACACCATATCCTTACATTGCCACTACCTACCAAACACCCTACCCTCCAACTTACAACTATCCTATACAAACCCAACCACCAACACCATACACCCCAAACACAAGCCACGAGCCAGAATCCTATCCGAAGCTAGAAAAAGGAGAAGAAGCCTGTGTAATTCGACCCTATTCCAATCTCCTACACTAAGCTACTACCTCACCTAATCCAAAACTCTCTAGTCGCTCCTTATCCTCTAAAACCTCAAGAACCACCATATCCTAAATGGTATGATGCAAACACAGATGCGATTAGCATGCAGGATTCATTGGTCATTCCACAGAGGATTGCCTAGCACTGAAGCGTAAAGTACAAAACATGATTAATGCAAAATAACTGGATTTTGGGAAGCTCGCTTCTAATATAGAAAATAATCCATTGCCAAATCATGAGAGCTCATAAACTAGCTGAGAAATTGGAGCAGCACAATGAGTTGCCTTGTACAAGTTGAGATACCAAGGAAGGTTATCCAAAGATTGTCATACTCTTCAAATCAATCTTTTGTAAATAAATCTCAATGAGAAATGCAAAAATTTACATTTTTCATGTTCCTTGGGCATGTGCTTTACACTATTGGCTTTACTTCTTAAATTTTCCATTCTTTTCATCAGTCAACCCGCTTCTTATTCTATACCTAAATAATAAATACCTTTTGGTGACAATGTCATTGTTGTAATAAATCAAACTCAAAGAGAAAAATTAAATGAGGAAGCAGAATAAGAAAAATCCAACCAGGGATTCCAAATCACCATGCATCGTAAATCCTCTCAAGGAATGTCTTGTCTAACAAAAAGAAATAAATATCCCACTGGGCCAAAGTTCAAATCCAGGCAAAATTTAGGGATGCAAAATAGATCCGCTGAATTCAAAGTCAAAATAGTCCAAGTAAAACCCAATCAAAGATTTGACAAATATAAAAAAAAAAAAAAGAAACCCGTTAGATAAAACTAAAAAATAATCCAAGCAAAATCGGGGTCAAAATTCAAGAAAAATAGAAGAAGAAAAACTCCTTGGATTGAAATAAAAGATAATCCAGGAAAAAAATAGGGTCAAAAGATGAATCAACAAAATCCTGACCAAAAAAGGTCTTGTTGGATTAAAATTCCAAAAAATAATTCAAACAAAAATAGGATCAAGACAAAAGCCTGCTAGGTCGAAAGCCCTCCAAGGGCGGCCTAGGTAAAAGTTAGGGCATGTAAACAAAAAGCCTGCTAGGTCGAAAACCCTCAAAGACGACCTAAGCAAAAGTTAGGGCACGCAAACAAAAAGCTCGTTAGGTAGAAAACCCTCCAAAGACGACCTAGAAAAAAGTTAGGGCACGCAAACAAAAAGCATGTTAGGTCGAAAATCCTCAAAGGCACCCTGAGCAAAAGTTAGGGCACACAAGCAAAAAGCCCGCTAGGTTGAAAAACCCGTAAGGGCGACCTAGGCAAAAGTTAGGGCAAACAAAGGACCTACTGGGTTGAAAACTCAAAAAAAAAAAAACAACCCAGGAAGAAATTAAGGTCAACCAGCCAAGAGTCCCAGTACAATCTGACATCCTCATTTTCCCTAAAACTAGGTCAACCTCTCAAGTTTGATTAATTTGATAATCAAGATTATGAAAAGAAACATTAGCATTTTTCATCAAAAGGTGCCATTTGGGCAATTGAACGTCTTTCATCTTTCCCTCTAAATACATTACCTGAAACCTCACATGTAAAACTTGCTTATCTCCTCTCTTTGACTATCTAAAATCACTTCACACACCTCAACGGTGCACATGCCAAAAAGAAATGTAAAAAATGAAAAAATAAAAATAAAAAGATTAATTTTGAAAATTCATGGAAAATTGAATGAATCCTCTACCACAGCAACATGGCATGACTGTTTCCCAAAGAATCATCCTCCTACCAACCACGATGCCACCAAAACAAAAGGAGTGTGTCTTATTCGATAATGCTGACCATTGTTGGGTCTCAAAGACCTTGAATAGGAAATTCCAAAGCTAACCAAGAAGCCGAGAAACAAAGTCAGTCTAGCTCGTCCAGAATCTTGATTCCCTTTATACCAACTATAAGGTTGTCGAGAAAGGAAAATGTCGAAGAAAAATAAAAAGTCAAGAGAAACAAAAACTTTTTTAAACCATCTCATTGCATGCATTCATCCCATAGCATCCATTTCAAATAATCGTTTCAAGCATCAAAAAGCAATAAAAAAGTTAAAACATCTCATTCTCTTGCATTTGTTCAAGCAGAACAAAGCATCTTGTTAATCAAGCATCACATAACCCATTTTTCAAAACTAATTAAGACTAGGGAAAATTGCCCAAGTCAATCATAATTAAAAGATCTCAAACTAGGGAAAATGATGCCCAACAAAACTCAAATTAAGGCAATCCTTAATTCCAAATTAAAAGATCTCAAACTGGGGAAAATGATGCCTAGCAAAATTCAAATTGAGGCAACCCTCAACTCCAAATCAAGATTCAAATTGGGGCAAACATTTGCCCAGAAAAATTCAAATTGAGGCAACCCTCAATTCCAAATCAAGATTCAAATAGGGGCAAACGTTTGCCAAGAAAAATTCAAATTGAGGCAACCCTTAATTCCAAATCAAGATTCAAACAGGGGCAAACGTTTGCCCAGGAAAGATAAAATTGAGGCAATCCTCAATTCCAAATCAAGATTCAAACTAGGGCAAACGCTTGCCCAGAAAAATTCGAATTAAGGAAATCCTCGATTTCATCAAGATCCAAACTAGGGCAAATGTTTGCCCAGAAAAATTCAAATTAAGGTAATGCTCAATTCCAAATCAAGATTCAAAACTGGGGCAATCCCCGATTTCTAAAAAGAAATAATCAAAATCAAACTGGGGCAAAGCATCTGCCTATAAAAATTCAAATTGAGGGAATTCTCAATTCCAAATCAAGATTCAAAATTGGGGCAAACATTTTCCCAGAAAATTCAAATTGGGGCAATCCCCGATTTTTAAAAAAGAAAAAATCAAGATCAAACTAGGGCAAAGCATCTGAGCAGAAAAATTCAAATTGAGGCAATCCTCGATCTTATCAAAATCAAACTGGGGCGAAGATCTTTTCCCAAAATCCATTCAAATTGAGGCATTTCTCGATTGCCATAAAATCTTCCAAACTGGGGAAAAATATTTGCCCAAATTTCTTCGAAAGAAAATAATTATCAAATGCTTAAAAAACCTTCGAGTTCAAGGTAAAATCAGCAATTTATTTTATTTCAAGATAAACAAATTTCAAAATAAGTTGTCCAAGACATCTGACGAAGAAATCCATATTCCTTTTTCACGTACATTCCCAGGACACATTGTCTCCAAACTTGTCTGCATAGGTCATTATGTTCTTTCCTGTCTTAACAAGCCATCTCTTTTTGTTTGCCTGTCTTAACTGACCATTCTTTCCTGTACCTATCCTAACAGGTCATTGTGTGCTTTTGTCCATCATCTTTCTTTGTGTATCTTAACAGACCGTTTTTCCTTCACCTGTCTTAACAAGTCTCTCTTCATTTCATCGCCTATCTTAATAGGTCCTTTTTATTTTACCATGCGGGTCTTAACAGGCCACTTCTGCAATACTTGTCTTAACAGGTCATGTTTCATTTCGCCTGTCTTAACAGGCCATTTCTGCTTTGCCAGTCTTAACAGGTATCTCTCTTTTTCCACCTGTAACCAACAGGACTCTACCTACATTTCACCTGTCTTAACAAGTCACTTTCATTTCACTTCGCCTGTCTTAAGAGGCCATCCACTTTGCATGTCTTAACAGGCTCTCTTCATTTTAATTTTCCTATCTTAACAGGCTTGCATCTTTCCTGTCAACAACAGGACCTTATCTGCATTTTACCGATCTTAAACAGGTCACTTTCATTTCCCTTTGCCTGTCTTAACAGGCTCGCATTTTTCCTGTTAACAACAAGATTCTGTCTACATCTTACCTGTCTTAACAGATCATCTTCATTTCCCTTAGCCCTTCTTAACGGGTTTTCTCAATTTTAATTTTCCTGTCTTAACAGGCTTGCATCTTTGCCTGCCTTAACAGGTCTGCATTCTCCTGGCAACAGTAGGACTCCATTTACATTCTCCTGTCAACAACAAGATATCATTTGCATTTATCCTAGCAACAACAGGATTTCATCATTTTCATTTATCCTAGCAACAACAGGATTTCATCATTTACGTTTATCCAGGCAACAACAGGATTTCAACACTTACATTCATCCTAGCAACAGTAGGATTTCATTTGCATTTATCTTGGCAACAACAGGATTTCATTTGCATTTATCCTGGCAACAACAAGATTTTATCATTTGCATTCATCCTAGTAATAGCAGGATTTCATTTGCATTCTCCTATCAATAACAGGACTTCATTTTCATTCTTCTGTCAACAACATGACCTCATTTGCATTCTCCTGGCAACAACAGGACTTCATTTGCGTTTATCCTGGCAACAGTAGGATATCATCATTTGCATTTATTCTGGCAACAGCAAGATCTCATTCGCATTCATCCTGAAAACAACAGGATTTCATTTACATTCTTCCTGGCAATAGCAAGACTTCACCTACACCCCTTGTCAACAAGAGGACATCATTTGCATTCATCCTGTCAACAACAGGACATTATTTACATTCTCCTGTAAAAAACAGGACATCATTTGCATTCATCCTGGTAACAGCAGGATTTCATTTGCATTCTCCTAGCAACAGCAGGACTTCATTTACATTCTCCTGTCAATAACAGGACCTCATTTACATTCATCCTGGCAACAACAGGATTTCATTTGCATTTATTCCTGTCAACAACAGGACCCATCATTTGCATTCTTCCTGGAAATAACAGAATCTCATTTGCATTCATCCTGGCAACAACAGAATTTCATTTGCATTCTCCTAGCAACAGCAGGACTTCATCTACATTCTCCTGTCAACAATAGGATCTCATTTACATTCCATCCTGTCAACAATGGGATCTCAGCACATCTACTCTTCTGTACTTTGGCCTGTGATGTCAGCCCCTCATGTCTACTTTTCTGCATCGTGGCCTATAATGCCAGACCCCATCATATTCACTTTTCTACATCTCGACCTATGATGTCAGGCCCCAACGCATTTAGTTTCTGCATTCCTTCCTGTCAACAACAGGATCTCACTTGCATTTTACCTGTCTTAACAGGTCTGCATTTTCCTGTCAACTACAAGACTCCATTTTCATGTTTAATTTCTACGTTCTCAGCCTATGATGTCAAGCCTCGCATTTTAATTTTCCCAAGCTTACGCCTATGCTGTCAGGCCTTGGATTTTAATTTCGGCACCCCACCTGTCTTAACAGGTCTTCTTTCACTTCACTTTGCCTGTCGTAACAGGCCATTCTCTTCTACTCTACCTGTTTTAACAAGTCTTCTTCTATACCTGTCCTAACAGGCCACCCTTTTCCATGCCTGTCCTAACAGGCCATTCTTTTCTGCTTTTCCTGTTTTAACAGGCCATCTTCATTTCACCTTGCCTGTCCTTACAAGCCATTCCATTCATTTCCCACATCCATCTTAAACAGACCATTATTCATTTCATTTTGCTTATGCAGGCTATTCTGTTAGCCTAATCAAGCTGTGCATTTCAATAACTGCATTTCAGCCTACCATGTTAGGTCTTGCATATTTGAACCCCGTCAGTTTAGCTTATGAAGCTTGCAAAGTTTATTTAGAAGCTGTCATCTCTCGGGCATTCACAAGATTCCTTTCAAGCTCAAGGCTTTTCATGTCTGCCGGACACCTTCAAAGCTTGCCTTAGACATAATGTGTTCACGTCTTTACTAATTTACTACCGTGATAATCTAGAAAATTACTTCTTATATTATCTGGTAGGAAAATGAGCAAAGAGGGGCAAACTGTAAACACTTAATTATGTCCAAGGTCTGGTTCTTAAAATTAATAATAATTTAAATAATCGAAATAAACGAAAAAACAAAATGAAAGAAAACAGAAAAGAAATTAAAAACAAAAACAGAAATATCAACAGAACATTAGACAAATAAATAGATAATAGAATAATAAAAACAAAAAATAAAAAACAATAAAATTTTTAAACTAAACAGTAAAAACATAAAACATAAAAAAAATAAATAATATTTTGAGGAGTAAAACAGAAAAATAAAAAAACAACAAAGAAATAGAAGAAAATAAATATAAAAGAAATAGAAAAAGGGCTGAAAATAGAAAAATTTAAAATAAAACAAAACTGAAAAGAATAAAAACAAAATTAAAACAGCAAGATGGAAAAATAACAAATAATAAAAGTAGAAAAATTAAAAATAAAAATAAAGAAATGAAAAAATTATTAAAAAGTAAATAATAACTGAAAAAAAAGTATATCAAAAAATAAAACAGAATTAAAACAAAAAAATAGAAAATAGAGAAAGAAAATTGAAAAAAAAGGAAAAAAAGAAAATAAAAAAATAATAAAAACTAAATAAAAAATAATAAAATATAAAACAAAAAAAGAAAAGAAATAAGAAAAAATAATAAAATCAAAACTGAAATAAAAAAATAATAGAAAAAACTAAAAAAACGATAAAAACAAAAGAAAAAAGAGATTGGTGCATGAAAGAAAGGGGGTCTCTCTGGACGTTTTGGGAACGTCTTCTGGGGAGGGGTGCACCAGTAAAAAGGCTGAGAGTTTCTTGATTGCTAGAGATTGGGGTTCGGGGGTCACGAGCAGCATTCATTTTCTTAGTTCTAGGTTCTAGCCATGGCTGGATGCATGAGAGGAGGAGCAGGAAAGTGTAGGAGTTTCGAGACGCTTAACATGATTCAAGGATGGGTGCTCCTCCAAGCTACCTTCTTGGCATGAATTGGATCCTCTCAGACTTCTCTTCGTCCCTCACTAAGAATTAAGCAAGAAAAATTGGTTGTTCAAAGGTGTCAACACCAAGAACTGAATGTGTCATCCTCTGTGGAACTAGAAGCAACAAGCGATGATCAAACAAGATTGATATATCCCCTAGGTAAGATCCTAGCGTTCATTCATGTGACTATGGCCTAATAATATGATCAGGGAATTGAATTGAATCTGAACTGTAAAGTAGGATTTTGTATTGATGAATATTAAGCATCGAAAGTCTATCATGATAGCAACAAAAACTGCATTTGTCTTCGGTTATGTTGAATTATGATCACTTTAATGCTCTTGATAATCCCACCTGAAAATGCTGAGCATGGTTCAAGTTGAGCATCAAGATTTAAGCAACCATATTATTGATTTCTTCGCAACCGAATCTCTAGATCTTGGAGAGAGGTCCTCTTTGTGTTATTTGGATGTACGGTCTCTAGCACTCTCTACTTTTCTTGAGACACCCAACTTGTCTCAACCATCCCTCAAGGTGTTTGATAGGTTTCTTGAGCAGTAGGTGGAAGTCCCATGGCTTCACATGCCTGTTATTATAGAACCTCACACTGATTGGGACATATTCTCTACCCAACCCATCATACTCTACGTTGGGATCACTGAGTATTTTGTTCAGGGTCTATAGTCGTCACCCGTGGTTGAAGCCTTCGGTTTGCATGTGACCCATGATCACTTAAGCTCAGACAAATCAGTTGAAGCGCTGCTCCACTACTCCAGATTCAACATATTAAGAAGGGTAGTTCAACCAGTTCAAGCAGTTGCATCTTGCTCTAGTAAAGGGAGGTCGCACGAGAATTCAAGAATGAGCAATACCTCCTAGTCTTTGTGTTTTATAAGATCGATCATTGCATGGCTTCCTTCACCTACGTCTAAAATCCACACGACGAGATCACTACATTCAATATAGGCTCCTTGCATATTTTGCATTGAAAGGTAAGTCATAAGTGAGTTTGTATGTGTTCAGGAACTTGGCAGGTACACCCCACTTCACTGATTTGCAGCGACGGGCTTATGAATTGTAAGCTCTTATTAGTTTGGACACACGAGCTGTTGAAATAGTGTTGAACGGAGGGTGTAGCATTACTTTCTATCAGCCCAGTTCGTCTATATGCATATCTAGATAACTATTTGTATGGCTGGTATTCATAGCTGATGGGCCCTCACGCTGGTATACATCAACAAAGTTGATAATGGAGTTGTCCTCCTTGCTGGTGAAAGGGTTAACATGCAGCCTATGAATGACACCTTTGTATTGGACCTTAATGGTAACATATTCGTTCTGAACCAAGATGCAAAAATCCTTAACTTGGCATGATGGAACAACCATATTGGTGCGCCTCTTTATTCGAAATGGACACCTCAAAGGGGCGTGTTCACTGCAGGTTCAAGTGTTCTCATTTTCTGGCTACCCCATAATGTATCAAGAAATCAACTACGGCATTATTGGTAAGCCACATGGAAGTTGTTTCTGCGTCGATTGATTTCACGTGCATGCATGTAATGTAATGGCATGGGTGTCATTGTGGTAACAAAGGCTGGAATATTCGTGCATTTAGTTCCCTCAGGATGCAAACAGGTGGTTGATTTTGGAGCAGCAATGATTGCCATATTCTATGCACAATAAGAAATTCCCTTCCCTTCGTATTTTGGTAATGTGCAGGGCCAGAAGAGTAACAATTTCAAGCCTGGCCAAAAAAAGGAAAGAGACCCATGCAGAAGGTTTGTGAATGAAAAAGGGTATGGGGCCACCAAATAAATTCAGGCTTAAAAGGAAGGATGCGATCCCCATACAACACTACATATCTTGAATTTAGAAATCATGTCATAAGCTTAAGGTTTAGTTCATGCGACTAATTCCATAAGGGCTTGTGTATGTGGCCCCCTGTTCGAGCCCTGTATCTGGCTATTCTTTTAAATAGCCTCACAATTAGCTTATAATCAGGCTGCTGGTATTAATGGGCCTCACAATTAGCTTATAATCAGGTCGTTGGTATTAATGGACCAGCTGATTTGGCCATTTAAATTAAGTCCAAAAAATTCTAATCAATATTTAAGTAAATAAATTCACAATTTTGTAATCCTAAAAAATTTTGAGGTCAAGACTAACTTTCGGTCTTAATTGGAAATCCAAATTTTTTAGGTTGAGCCCAATCCTTTTTAAAATTAAAAATCAAGTTTTATTGGGTCAAGCCCAAATTACTTCTAGTCTCAAATCAATTTCAATTCTTTTCCTCAAATTTTAAATCAAGTTCATTTTATTTTAAATCGAATTCATCTGAAATTAAAATCCATTTTTTTTAATCAAGCCCGATTCTTTTTCTAGCTAAGCCCATTCCTCTTTTTATCGTTATTATTTTCAAATTGAATTCATTGATTCTAAGTCTCACACAATGAATCCTAAGCACGAACTGGTAGCTTTTTCTACTGTTCGATGTTTAGGTATTCATATGGATCCCAATGCAGCCGCAGTTGTCTTGGACCTTGTGCGTATGTGGACTAAGAATCCTTTTCAAATAACTTCAAGAAAAACCTTGTTTTGGAATCCCAAGTCTCACACAATGAGCTCTAAATACGAATTAGTAGCTTTTTTGCTGTTCGATATTTAGAGATTCATATGGATCCTAATGCAGCCGTAGTTGTCTTGGACCCTGTGCATATGTGGGCTAAGGATCCTCCTAAATATCTAAAATGCATATAAAATCATCTTCCAAATTCTTTCTACCTCCAAAGGTCAAGCCTTCGAACCAGAACAACGTAAGCCTTGAGTTTCCCATTGAAACAGGGAATACGTAGGAGCGGGATCAAGTCCTGTCAGGCTATCTTTCCATCAACTTATTTATTTTCTATTCTAATTAAAGGGATCAAACAGTATTCAAATAAATCACACACTCAGTTTAAAGGTACTGTTCTTCGAAACGGGCGAGTAGGGTGCCTAACACCTTTCCTACTCGTAACCGGCTCCCGAACTTTGAATCTTATCCTCAAGTTAGGATTTTTCCAAATCTTTTCCCTTTAAATAAAATTTGGTGGCAACTCCACTTAACCTAACTTTCCTTTCTTTTAAATTTTTAGCGAGTTCGTCGTCTCGTCGTGATTACGTTTACAACAAATGGCTCCCTTCAGTGTCCATGGTCGCACGCTCGTTATCTTGGTAGAATGCTTAAAGGAACAAATGGACTTCATGGAGGACAACCCCGTGGGGTACTAATGCCAAATTAAATTTTAGTTATGCATGTTTTCTGACAATACAACTGTATATTTTAAAAGGATTGTGATGCTCTTGTGCTTTAAGAAAGCACTTGTTATGAGCCTTAAGTTTACTCTCATCCGTATTTTTTACTCTGTATAAATAACAATGTAAATAATTATATGTTACTACGGGTTCATAGAAGGATGTTTTCAAACTTACCGTGAACGAAAATGTACGAAACATATATATTTTGTTACTTTAATCACAACTACTAGGAATGCGCTTTCACCAAATGTTCGAAAAAAATTGTACCATATTTTCAGTGTGAGGATTTTATAAAATAGTTTTGCATCATGTGGTAAGAAATAATAGTCATTCCACGATATAACTTAAGCGTAGGATGAGTATCATTATTAGAATGTTAGACAAATGTTGAAAGGTACTTATGATTTCTTATGATTCACAAAGGAGTTGAAAAAGGATAAACTAAAATTGATTTAAAAGAGGATAGGCTTAAATTGATTTTTCTTTTTTATAAATTCTTCTTATACATTTATTCAAACACAAGTTATATATGAAGTATAAGATTGTACAAGTGGTCCCACTTCCATTACACATGCAATGTATGATTCTAGGTGTGCATTTATTTTTATCTTACTTGTATAATTTTTTTTCTAAAAGTTTAATGAATATTAAAATAATTATTTTAGATGATTTTAAATATATTTATTAATTCTTAACATTTATGTTTTATAAATATTAAATCCTTATAATTTCATTGTAATTAATATAATAGTAAAAAATATTTTAAATTCAAATAAATTTAGAGTATTATAATAAAATTTTGATAAATTAATTGATTAAATAATTTGAACTCATATTTGTCATATCCATAATTACAATGAGACGACGAACTCACTAAAATTTTGAAAAAGAGAATTTGATTGAATGTGGAGCTGCCACCAAATTTTTAGTTAAGGGAAAAGATTTGGAAAAACCCTAATTTGAGGAAGAATCTAGGTTCGGGAGTTGGTTACGAGTAGGGAAGGTGTTAGGCACCTTACTCACCCGTTTCGAAGAATGGTACCCTTAAACCAAGTGTGTGATTTTGATGTTTTTGAAAAACTATTTGATCCCTTTAAGTAAAATAAAAATAAATAGGTTTGTGTGAAAATAGTCTGACAGGACTTGATCCTGCTCCTACGTATTCCCTGGTGCAATAGGAAACTCAAGGCGACACTGTTCTGGTTTGAAGGCTTGACCTTCAGAGGTAAAAAATTTGAGGGATGATTTTGAAAGCATTTTCGAGGTTTTTGAAAGCATTTTCGATGTCTTTCAGGGATCCTTAGCCCACATATGCACAGTGTCCAAGGCAACTAAGGCTGTACCGGATCCCATGTGAATCTCTAAACATCGAACAACAGAAAAAAATACTAGTTCGTATTTAGAGCTTATTGTAAGAGACTCAGGATTCCCCAAACGATGTTTTTTCTGAAATATTTTATTATTTAAAAGGATTCTCAGTCCACATATGCACAAGGTCCAAAACAACTGAGGCTTCCTTGTGACCCATATGAATCCCTAAATATCGAACAGCAGAAAAAGCTACTGGTTCGTGTTTAAAGTTCATTGTGTAAGACGTAGAATTATTAAATTTAATTTGAAAACAACAAAAATTAAAAAAATTAAAAATTAAAAAAGGGTTGGGCTTAGGTAGAAAAAGAATTGGGCTTGACCCCAAAAAATGGATTTTGATTTCAAAATTGAGAGAAAGAATTAGACTTGATTTAAAATAAAATAAAGTTGATTTGAATTTGAGAAAAATAGTTAGACTTGATTTAAATTTTTTGGCTTAAATTGAACTTGATTGAAAATGAAATAGACTTGATTTGAATTTTAGGCTTGAATTGGACTTGATTTGAAATTTAGGCTTAGCCCAGGTAACAAAGAATTTGGTTTCACATAAAAAAGATTAAACAAATTGATTATAAAAGGGTTGATTAAAAATTTCATTTTTGATTTTATAGTACCTAATTGGAAAGTTTCTAACATCAATTGGCCCTTGATTGAATTAGCAACCAAATTTATATGTAACTAGGCAACAACATAATTATGGAAAGAGTGGGTCAAATATGGTATGTGGCCCAATTAGTTAGTGGACGTGCGTCAATGTAGCCTATTCGAATATGCATGTTCGCCTAATAAACTTGACCTTGGAGAGCAACCAGTTGAACTTTCTGATCTTAAATAGGAAATAAAAAACAAGTGCCTGTGGGATTCAAACCCGAAACCTGGAGGTAATGGGGAGCGAGTTCACCACTAAACCAAACTTCAAGTTGAGGTTATAATGCCTCTAATCAAATTTAAGGCATACTTGTGACTTGCATGGGAGCTGCATGGCATTTGTTTTATTTTGAACGTGACCTTTAGTCTTTTTGCCTAGCACTTTAAACAAGAGAAAGTGTTTCTCCACGACTTAAAGGCGTGGGGAAGACAAGGCAAAGAAGCAATTCCCCTTCCCAACAACCTAGCTAATGCACTCCATCATTTTGGTAAAAAGCATATGGTTATCAATGGTGTGAACACCTAATTATGTCCAAGACTAATTTTAAGTTATAAATAAGGAAAAATTAAAATAAAAGTAGAAAAAAGAGAGGAGAGAAAGAGATAATAAAAGGACAAATAAAAAAATAAATTAAAATTAATAAAAAAAGAGAGAAAAAGGTAAAGAAAAGGAAGAAAGAAAAATAAAAAAATAAAAAAAAATACTTTTAGACTCAAGGACCCGAACTACCAAAATTAACTACCCGAACTAAAAAAGAAATAATATATATATATATATATATGTATAATAGCAATAAAGAAAATAAAAATAAATAAAAATAAAATAAAATAAAAAAAAGAGAAAGAAGAAAAGAAAAGAAAAAAAAGGGAAATTTTTAGTAGTTACAAGATACTTAGATTTAGTTACAAATTAATAATTACAAATAGTCAAGGAAAATAAAAAAAGAATAATAATAATCAGAAAATTCAAAACAAAAGGGAGGAAAAAACAGTTAAGAGTAGGTAATTCGGTTAGAACCAAGGTTAAAAAATAATCATGGTTTAAGATAAGTAACTATGGTTAAAAATAGGGTGTAAAAAAACAAAAATGAAAAAGGAGAAAAGCGGGGGGACTCTTTTTTTGGGGGGAAAAAGGATTCAAGGCACCGAGAAAATAAAAACAGATTTAGAAAATCAAGAATGCTTGGGGTTTCTTTGAGCATTCGAACTTTGCCCAAATCTTGGAGAATTTCTCTTCGCTCTTGAAGACGCCTTCGATTGCCTTTCGATTCGACGAGATTCCTCTAGTTGTGGAGGAGATTTTTTCATCATTTCTCTGTACCTGCGCATGTTCTACTTCCCAAATTCCCAAAGCTGCTTCTTACGATGTCCCTGGTTCTACTTGTTTCACTTCAACAGGGAAATTGCATTGTCATTCGTTGTTCTCCTATTTCAGCTGCGATTTCTCATGACTTTTCCTCTCATAATCTGATTTGGTATAACTTTCTCATTATTCATGTATGTTGTATCGGGAGAAATCAGGAATGGAATGCATCTCTAATGTTTGAGTTCATGATTCGATTCATGATATTAATTCTCTTTGGTCGCGAACTATTGCGTTGTAATTTTACATAAAGTTCCCGGGTTCAAAAGACGAATGATTCCTGTGTTAGGATTTGGATCTGGTTAGCATAGCTGCTCATATTCAGCATTGGGCAGTTTGCTTTATTCTATTACTTTTCTTATTGATATATGAATTAAGCATGCTAAGTCATATCTGATACATGATTCGATTGACTGTTTTTAGTGTAAACGAGTGATGAGGGAATTACTGGATGTGTTAATTGGAGTCTGGACTGTTCTCATTCTGCACTAAAGAAGAGTATATAATCCGCTTATAAATCTTAGAAAAGCAAACTCGAAATGTATTCACTGATCATTTGTTGAAACTGTTGGATAATCATGTTGGAATTTGGTCTGCTGGAAGTGTCACAGTGATAAGGAGTTGAAGATTAACAAATAGAATTGGTGTTAACTCGAGACTGATAAAGCTTGCTTGGTAAGACAAATGGCCACAACTAAATAGCAGTAATAGAGTCCAAATCACCTTATTCCCGTTGTGCATTTAGGTTGGTCTAAGCTAACATAGGATTCACAGATTAGAACCTGCGAAAGGTAAAGCAAGAGTCAAAGGGTTACCTAAGTAGGAAATCAACTTTAGTGGCAGTAGCCAAGAAGTCTAGATTAAATGGAAGACCGCGACTAGGGGGACGTAGGTAGCATCTCATCCACTAAAACTGTCCATGTTAGCGTCTATGTCTTAGAGCCTATCATGATTAGCAGACTTGGCGTTCCACATATTGGTTCTTCTTCAGCAGTTCCACTCACTATCATAGAAACTCATCACACCTTCGTTCTCAACCACTTCTAAATCTTATCCAAATCAATAAAAGTAAATTGTCGAAAGCCCATAGAGTATTCTCATTCTCCCTGCATCGAATCTTGGAAGAACCTTAGTCACATAAGAACTAGTTGATGTGCAGTGATCAAACATGGCATGATGCTGTGCTGAATAGTCTGTTGTGAGGTCATTCTTTGGACTGGATTCAAGTTCGAGAATCACCTCCACAAAGTTCATTTCCTGTACCCATTGAGGTGAGTTTTTTCTTAGCAAAGAAATTGCATCTTAGACCAAAAGAAAAACTAGCCAAAGGTTGATCATAGTCTAAATAATATGCTGAATTATGAATGAGCTCAAATCTGTTTTTAACATGGTCCTATGAGTGAAGCTCTCATTGCTGATATGTTCTATCATTTCACATGCATTATATTTTAAACAGATGACACATCATCATTCTGTGAGCTGATTTTTTATATGATAAATGTGTTTGCATAATAGCATGCTTACTGTTTCTTCATCCAAAAGGTTGATCAGAATTGGCTCTCCTATGAGTTTTTTTTCCTTCTTTCTGTTCTTTTTGGTGTGTGCTCCTAAACTCAGGATTGTAGGGTGGGATTCCAATGGCATATTTGATTGCATAGTAATGTGGGTTATGACATCCTATTCAGTTAAGCGTATTAAGTAGAATCCCAACCATTCCCAGGAGATACTAATAGGAAAGCCAAACCACACTTAGCTCTTCCCTCCTTTGGAACCTAGTGTAAAAGATACTCCTATTCTATCAACACCTGCGGAAAATGGTGTTATTAAAGATCATATGCACCTTATAGAGAAATAGGTTGTCTTGATAAGCTTGGTCTTGATGGATAGGTAAGCAATGATGGTAATCAAGGTAACTGACGTGACCTCACAGTAACTGTGCTGATATATGCTGTCCAGGCTAGTCCAAATCTTTAGAAAAGTTGAAGCACGTAGATTCAAATTGCCATCAAGGAGTTCTATGTTGACACCAACTGAGAAACACCCTGAACAAAGCCTGTAATGGCGACAACTGTATCAGTCCCTAGTTTACTGTTCTTCCCTTACTCTACTGGCATTCTCGGTAATCAGTGCTGCACCTGGGGATATAGACTTCACTTGGATAGGTTTATGGCTTCAGGCCAGGATCTACCTCAGCAACACAAGCAGATTTAGGTTCAAGGCTTTATACCACATAGCTCCTTGCTAAGCCTTCTTCACCCCCATTTCATTCGATCTTTAGCCAAGATCGGGTTTAATGATCGGATCCCAAAACTGTGCTTGTTAAAACCGGGCCCAGTAGGAAGTAAAATCCGGCCAAAGGAGATCGCAATTGGATATTCTGGTAGTAAATCAAAACAAAAAGAATCTTTTTGAAGTTAGCTAGCCAGGGGATAACTTGAAGGCAAGGAGGAACTTAGAGAACATTTGAAAACAATGACAGTGGGGCCAGATGCGAGAACCAAACTTTGAACTCGTAGATTAAGGCTTCTAGCGACAAGAATTGACAGGAGGAACCTTATAGCTTGGTAAAGAACTAGAACAAAGCTTAGGCAAAGGGTGATGACTGTCAGTTCCGCCATGACTTCTATTGACCCCTGTAAACATCCAATTATGTTCGAGGTCTCGTTCTTAAAACTAACTAGTAAACAATAATTTAAACAATAGAAATAAAAATAAAAAAACAAAGATCAAGGAAATTAAAAAATTGAAAAACAGAAATATCAATAGAAAGCAGATAAATAAACAGATGACAGAAGGAAAAAACAGCAAAAATAATAAATAATAAAAACAGAAGATAGATAAATAAAAAAATAAAAAAAATAAACAAACAACAACAAAATTGATTTTAAAAAAAGAGAGAGGAATAAAATTTGAAAATAAAATGAAAAAAAAGTAAAATCAGAAAAATAAAATAAATAAAAAATAAAGAAAAACGGTAAAATAAAAATAAATAATAAAAAATAAATAAATAATAAATAGCTAAAAATAATAATAAAGAATAAATAAATAAATAAATGAAAGAAAATAAAAAATCATAAACAACAAAATATTAAAACAAAAAAGGGAAAAAAACTAAAAACAAAATCAAAACAAAAAAATAAAAAAGATAAACAGAAAACTAAACAGAAAAATGGAAAAAAACAGAAAATAAAAAGAAAAAAATGGAATACGAAAAAGAAAAGAAGATCTAGAAAAGGGGGGATGCCAAGAAAGGGGAAAGATACTTGGAAGAGCTCGATATGGGAACCTCTCTTGGTTAATCTCGTGGACGGGGCAAGCAATGGAGAGGCAGTAGCTCATGGGGGGTTACATTTCGAAGAAGAAGAAAAGTGTCATCTTATGATTCTCTTCACCAAGAAGGTCTTCCATGAAGTCATTCTTGAATTACCTTGCGTTTAATTATATATGTTGTTGCTATTGGAATGCATCATATATAATCATGAGAAGATGTTTATATCATCCATGCATGCACCTCTACAAAATCATATGATGTAAGACTTGGATAGATGATAAATCATTTAGGTGAATTCAAACTTGATTTTGTTATACCATACGAGATTGCTTGTTGCTCTTCTTTTGCATGAATTACTGTGAGTCAATGATGTAAACATCCAATCATGTCTGAGGCCCCTAATGTCTAAAAGAAATCAACGCTAAATTAAATAATAACAGAAAAGCAAGAAATAGGAAAATTAAAAGAATACAAAAAGTAATCAGAAAAATTAATTTAACACAAAATAAAAAGTAAAAAAATGAGGGTATGAAAAATGATAAAGAAGAATAATAAAAAAGAAGAAACTAAAAAATATAATTTTCGGAAAAAAGAAAAAGGAAAGAATTTAAATTTGGAAATAAAAATCTGAAATTAAAACAAAATAAAGAATTTTGAAAATTAAAACATAGATATGTAAAAGTAATAAAAACGATATTCGAAAATTTTAAATAGAAAAAATGAATTTGAAATAGAAAAATAAAAAAAAACTGAAAATATTAAAATCAAAATAAAAATATATGATAAACAAAAAGAAAATCTGATTTTAGAAACAATAATAATAATTCAAACAAGAAAACAAAATTTAAAACAGAAAATAGTTTTAAAAAAAACAGTTTTTAAAATTAGAAAATAAAAATTAAAATAAAGAAAAAAAAATACTAAATAAAGAATAGAATAAAGGAAAGTAACAGATTAATAAAATCAAAATATAAAAAGGAAAATTTAAGAACAGAAAGTCAGAAAATAATAAAAAATACAAAAAATAATAAAAAAATATAATAAAACAGAATTCATAAAATACAAAAGCAGAAATTAAAAATAATAAAATCTGAAACTAAAAATAATATTGAAAAATAACTAAAAAGTAGATAAATAATAAAAAATAATAAAAAAATAATACAAGATAAATCTGAAGAAAAATAAAAATAAATAAATCTAAAGGATAATTTAACTAAAAGGAAAAAAATAAAAAAGGAATAAGAAAATCTGGAAAATAAATCAAAAATTATGAAAATTAGAAACCTGAAAAATAATAATAATAATAATAGTAATAAAAGAAAATAAAAACAAAACTAAAAAAATATATAAAACAAAACCAACAAAAAGAGAAAGGGGAGGAAAATAGAAGTAATAGTTTTTCAACAGAATTTTCTTTGAGCTTTTTAGCAGAAAACAAAAAGGAGGGACAGAGTGAATTCGAACCTGAGGAGGGGGGTTTAAAAAAAGAAGAGATTTTGGAAAAGAAAGGGGGGGGATTGGCTTTTTTGAATTTTGGGTTCTTAGGAGGAAGAAAGGATTTCGCTCTTGGAGCTGAGGTTGGCGTTGCAAAGGAGGTCTGGTGGCGACCGAAGAAGGGGCTTGGTCTTCGGATTCAACGTGTAAGTACGGGCTCTGCACCAATCGCATAACAGGTTAGTAGGATTGTCTTTTAGTTATGAATCAAAAGTCTTGCGTAGGTAGGTTTGATATATATCTGAATCAAGAATCAGTTTAGGTTTGAGCCAAGAGTCTTACATCGATCAACTTAGTTTTCGTTTATGAATTCTTGTGATAAAATTTGTATGAAAATCTGGTTCATTGTTATGATCTGGGAATAGTCAAGAGGCTGTGGCTAGATTACAATCTGAATCCTTGCTAGACTCTGGTTATAGAAACGGGATTTCAACAAAATTGATAAAAGGTTCATAAGTTGCATTTCCTTATGTTGAACATAATTCCGAAAATTCCTCCCGATCCATTGAAAGTGGGCCATGCACAGTTTGTCCACATTTATCTGCTGATTCAAAAAGGGCCATATGAAGTTCCCATACTCCTTGGAAGAGCCTTCAAAAGGACGTGTCTATATTATGGGGAATCACAGCCAAGTCTCCAGGCGCTCAATTTGTGCTTCTATATGCAAGAGAATGGTCCTACCTTGAAGTAAATGGCATTCAGGCAGCATGTTCTACGACGAGACCTTCGAATTGGGAGCAGAAAGTTCACCAACCATCACTGCCATTGGACGCCACGCACAGCAGCCTTTGGACTTTCTTTAGGCGGGTCCCGAGTGGTAAACCTGAAAGCATTAAAGAAAGGGTCTTAAGTTTCCAGTAAGCCCAATGACTCAAACTCTGGGAACCCCTATTCTCCCATGCAAATTACGTACGATTGTACCATGTCCACTTGGTTTGCTTTAAGACAAAACCAGGATATTGGAAACTCAATAGAGGCGTTGGATTAGTGGTGGAGTGGAAGTGCATGTGACGACCACGAGTTTGAACCTTGAGTGTTGTTGTTTGCTTTAAAATTGTTAATTTGGATCTATGTATGATTATAATTAATCTCTCGCTCTAGAATTCGAACCCAAACGCCTAGCATAGTGGTTGGCAAGCGTCGAATAACTCTGCGTCCAGCGTTCGAATCTTGTACGCTACACTTGTAGCGTTTCTTTTTTCACATTGGCCCGTAGGTGTGGTTCAAATTTAGTCGAAGAGCCTTAAACCACAACCAAGAGACTTGGCTCAGTGGCCACAGGCGCTGCTTGCAATCTATAAGACCAGGGTTCGAAACCCCCTAGGACTAATTTCCAGCTAAGCCACCAACGAAGCTGCGAGCCATTTAGCCATTCAAGCCAGCCAGCTCCACACTTTCAGATACCAATTAGCCCCCTAACCTTTCCATTATTTCCAAATATGTCCCCAGACCCAAAATTACCAATTAGCCCATAACCTTTCCATTAATTCTAGATTGACCTCTCAAAACTCCTAAATACAAAACAACCCCTCCAAATTCCCAAAAATAACCTTTCCATTAATTCTAGATTGACCTCTCAAAACTCCTAAATACAAAACAACCCCTCCAAATTCCCAAAAATTACAAATCTGCCCCAAATTCCAAAAATCACAAATCTTTTCCCAAATTCTCCAAAATTCAAAAATTTCTTTTCTACAAAGTCTTTTTCTACAAATCCTTTATTCTTCCAAATTCATAATAAAATCTTTTTCTTCAAAATTCATAATTAAATCTTTTTCTTCAAAATTCGAACTAAATTCCTTTTTTATTATTTCCTTTGAATAAAATCAAATCAAACTCAAGATTAATCCTCTTTCCCTCAGGTTTTCAAATTCACTTCAAAACCAATTCCTTTCCCAAATCAAGCCATTTCTTTCCTTTAGTATACTCAAATTAAATTCTTTTCAAAACATTTTAGGATCTTTGGTCTCACGCAATGGGCTCTAAATGGGGAACTGGCGGTTCACCTGCTGTTCAACGTTTAGCAGTTCATATGGGCCCCGTGCTGCCTTAGCCGCCTCGGACCTGGTGCATATGTGGACTAAGAATCCTTTCGTAAAATAATAAAACTTAATTTTAGAATTCCTAAGTCTCACCTGACGAATCCTAAGCACGAACTAGTAGCTTTTTCTGCTGTTCAGGGTTTAGGAATTCGTATGGATCCCAGTGCAGCCGTAGTTGTCTTAGATCTTGTGCATATGTGGACTAAGGATTCTCATTAAAATATTTTCGAAACACTCTAGCCATTTTCAAATATCCCTTTTCAAGCAGTTTCGAAGGTTAAGCCTTCGAGCACCATCCATTGTCAAACACTCTATTTAAGTACCTTTGAAGGTCAAACCTTCAAATCAAACCAGAACTACGTAAGCCTTGAGTTTCCCATTGCACCGGGGAATACGTAGGAGTAGGATCAAGTCCTGTCAGGCTAACCTCCATCAAGTTATTAATTTTCACATTAATTAAGGGATCAAACAATTTTCAAAAATCACACGCTCGGTTTAAGGGTACCATTCTTCGGAATGGGCGAGTGGGGTGCCTCACACCTTCTCCACTCATAACCGACTCCCGAACCTAAATCTCTTCCTCGAGTCAGGGTTTTTTCCAAATCTTTTCCCTTAAATAAATATTTGGTGGCGGCTCCACTTTAACAGATAAAATCTATTTTCAATTTTAGCGAGTTCGTCATCTCGTCCGAATTACGGTTGCGACAAATGATTCGGCCATAAGTCACGCCAACAGTTCTTGTTACTATTAAATCGAAGTCTTCAAGGATTATTCAACCGCTAAAGAGTCAGTTGGTAGACTTGCTGAATATGGCTTAAGAGGAAGTTACTTCCATGATTCTGTCGCCTGCTAAGGACTGTGCAATGATTTAGATATACTGGAAAAGGTTGAAATGAATCCTGAGATTTGCGTCAACGCATTTCCTTGAGCTGAGACCAAAGGATCCGAATGATATTGGTCCCACTGTTGCTACTTTGGACCCCACCTTACCCACTGATGTTCTAGTTGAAGGTTTGTGCGAGCATACTTGAAAAGAGAGTTAAGCTAAAGGTGCTTGGGAGTGGGAGCACTTGCTAGCTGCACTGATATTGGAGATCCTCAAAAGGTACAAATTGCCTTGCCAAACAACAGGGTCACCCTTACTGGTTTTGCTCTTTCATCCCTGAAGATCTGACAAGGAAATTGTGACTACAAACTGAACCGACTGCAATAATAAAGACAATTTCGAGACCTTTTATGTAAATGGACTGTGGCTTTTTGTTCCTTTTATTTGGCATGTTGGATCAGTATGTCAGCAGGATTTGCTTTACCGCCGAAGGACCTCCGGTGACGGTTAATGATTTTCTGTAGTATCAATGAATACTATAAGAGTTGTGTGACTGATTGCGTTCTATTTCCCTTCGGGATATACAGGGGCCTTAACACTCCAGCGGCCCACATTTGTTCTTTCCGTTTTAGGTGGATAAGATTCTCAGTGGTTTCTTTGGATGTGGCTTCTGTTTGTGATGAATTGGCTAATTCGTCTTCGAAGCATGTGCCCAGGAAGATTCTAAGTCTCCCTATGCAGTGATGTGTTCAATCTGTGAGGCTCTTCATGTCATCTTCATTAATCATGGCAAATTACACTTCTAATTATCTGCATTTAGTTCCCCTGCTGATTGCTTTCTTCATCAAGCCATACACTCTGGGCTCGATGTATTTCAAGTGGAGATTGATTATGCATGGAATGCACCAATATTGTATTGTTTCATGACTTTATTTTTGGTGTTTTTCTTAAAAAGTATCTCATCTGATTTTGGCGTGTTGCTTAAAGAGCAAGGATTTAAAGGATTATTTTTTTGTGGCTGTCTAATGAAGCTTGCATAGGAGAAAAGATTTCTGGTGTTCTATACCTACAATATAAGATGGCATCAGGATTGATGGGGACAGGTGCCAATAGTTCGAGTACTGATAGATTGCACAAGCCGCAATGGCAGTGGACAATCTTGCTTCACTAAAAGGTATGAAAAGATGTTTCGGATTGCCTAAGGATCCAAATTAAGCTCATCACTAGAGTTGATGATTCAGACTAGATCCCTTAGAAATTAAGCCAATGCTACATCCCTTCCTCCAGACCTTGGTCGTCATATCTTGAAACCTTATGGATGTGCTAAGAAGTGAATGTCTTGAAGAAACCACATAAGTATCTTTTCCTTCTTCAGGCTAATTTTCTACTCCTGATGCTTCATGCATGGAGTCTAGTTAAGATCATGTAGAAGGTGCCCATTGCAACTTTTCCATTACATCTCGGGTCCATCAAAACAGGCTGGTGCTAATCAAGCAAAGAATTTCTCTCGATCAGTGGATACTTTCTGAAGCTAGAGAAAGTCTTGCCGAATACTAAAGATTGTGAGTGTGCTAATGTTGACAAGTCAGCCATGTGAGGATGGAGAGGTTGGGAGCCGCAAGAATCTTCCCAGGGTGCCGACCAAATAGTTCAGCCTTTGGAACATCTTTTCCTACTTACGACGGGCATACATTTTGAAACTTTGAAGTTCTCCTTGAGCTACAGAAGCTAGCGCAACTGTTCCACTTTCATTTTGATAAAAGGTTGGACATTCCCTCGGAGGATTCACCTCAATGGTGACCATCACGTGAAGCTATTACCTGATGCACATTATCTGTGGTTACCAAATATTAATTCTTGCCAAAAGTGAGAAACAAATATGCAGGTGGCATTTATGGTGCAATGTGGGCTAGTATTACTGTCAATGGCAGAGCCAAAACGGGAGGAGAGAGAGATCCCCATGCAACAACATGCAAAGTTATGAATATATATCTAGTAAGGTTTATTTTAAACATAGTTAGGGGCGTAAAAAATCCAAAGTGGATCCAGTCTAATGGTCAAGGTTGCCACACACAACCTTCGTGACTCGGGTCGACTCCCTTAACGACAGCCCTCTATTTTTATTAATTTGAGTGTTACATGTGCTAATGGGCTAAAGGGCCACTTCTTGTTATGGTTGTGTCATATATTGCTGGGGTCATGACAAAAATCAAAATGGGCTAGGCTGGGCCACTCTGAAACACTTCGCCGCTGATGCCATACTCAGTTGGACCACTCATGAGAATTATACTAGCTGGTCACCTTTATCATTTTTATTGGGTCAAGCTCAAGTCAATCCAAAATTAAACTTAATTTCTTTAACTTTAAAACCACTCTTCCTTAATTTAAGTTAAACCTAATTCCTTCGTTTCATTTTTAAAAATTAAGCCCATTCCATTTTTTTTCTTTTCTTTCAAGTTTAATTTTCTTCTTTGAATTGCAAATTAAGTTCATTCTAATTCAAATCAAATTTATTTCTTTTCTCCATATTCCAATTCAAGTATCATTTTAAATCAAATTTAATTCTTTTCTTCAAAATTCAAAAATCAAGTTTTCAAAATTCAAAATCAAGCTTAATTCCTCAAATTAAAATCAAGTTTATTTCATTTCAAATCAAGTTCAGTTTAAATCATGTTTAATTCAATTTCAAATAAAATCAAGTTCATTTTCAAAAATCAAGTTCCTTCTGATTAAAATCAAGTTTAATTCTTTTCTTCATTTAAAATCAAGTTTAATTCTTTTTTGAATTTCAAATCAAGTTCATTTAACTCTAATTCTTTTCCTCAATTCCAAATCAAATCAAGTTCAATTTCTTTTCTCAAAATCAAATCAAGTTTAATTCTTTTCTCCTCTAATTTCAAATCAAGTTTATTCTAGTTCAAATCAAGTCTAATTCCTTTCCTCAAATCTTGAAATCAAAATCCATTCTTTTTTGGTCAAGCCCATTTCTTTTTCTACCTAAGCCCAATCCTTTTTATCTTTATTATTTTCAAATTTCAAATTAAATTCATTCATTCTAGGTCTCACGCAATGAACCCTAGGCATGGACTAGTAGTTTTTTTTGTTGTTTAATGTTTAGGGATTCATATGGGTCTCAATGCAGCCGTAGTTGTCTTGGACCCTATGCATATGTGGACTAGGAATTCTTTTTAAATAATCTCAAGAGAAACTTCATTTTGAAATCCCTAGTTTCACGCGATGGACTCTAAAATAGAACTGGCGGTTTCACTCCTATTTGATGTTGAGAGATTCATATGGATCCCAGTGCAACCCTTGTTTGCCTTGGATCCTGTCCATATGTGGACTAAGGATCTTTCTTAAAATATTTTCTAAATGCTCTATTCCTTTTCAAGCATCTTTGAAGCTCAAGCCTTCAAAACCAGAACTACGTAAGCCTTGAGTTTCCCATTGCACCAGGGAATACGTCGAAGCAGGATCAAGTCCTATCAAGCTATTTTCACACAAACCTAGTTATTTTTATTTTACATAAAGGGATTAAACAGTTTTTTCAAAAACATCAAAATCACACACTCAGTTTAAGGGTACCATTCCTCGGAACGGGCGAGTAGGGTGCCTAACACCTTGCCTACTCGTAACCGACTCCCAAACCTAAATCTCTTCCTCAAGTTAGGGCTTTTCCAAATCTTTTCCCTAAAAATAAAATTTGGTGGCGAATCCACTTAATTAAATAAAATTATTTTCAAAATTTTTGCATGTTCGTCATCTCATCGTAATTACAGTTGCTTGTTAAAACCGTGCTCCAATAGGAAGTAAACTCTGGCCAGAGGAGATCGCAAGTGGATATACTAGCAGTAAATCAAAACAAAAAGAATCTTTTGGAAGTTAGCTAGCCAGGGGATAACTAGAAGGCAAGGAGGAACTTAGAGAACATTTGAAAACAATGACAGTAGGGCCAGATTCAAAAACCAAACTTTGAACTTGAAGATTAAGGCTTCTAACGATAAGAATTGACAAGAGGAACCTTACAACTTGGTAAAGAACTAGATGAACTGGAACAAAGCTTAGGCAGAGGGTGATGACTTCCTATTCCACCACAGAATGGCTTCTCTGGACCCCATTCAATTATAGATGAAAACCAAACCAACTGAGTAAGGAGATGCATATGCATCCTAATGATTCTTTGGTCTGTTTACTGTTCTTTTAATCTGCACCATTCTGCAAGCCGCCTATTATGCTATAGGAACATAGTCTTGACTAAAGCCAAAGAAAGCGATGTGGCAGTAGCTTTGCTTTTGATTTAATAAGCAGCAAATCAAGAAGGCAAGTATTGCACCAATCTTTGCATAATTTTTTGTACACCATGTGCTCTAACTAAATTAATTACAGTAAATGTTAGAAGCCCAGTTTGGTGGACCAGCTCGCTGCCCCACAACCTCCGGTTCCTTTTTCGAATCTCATTTGCGGCAGTTGTCATAAACAATAGCATAAGTCAGTTTATGGCAATTGGGCTAGGGGTTGCATATAGACCCAAAAAGATGCTACCCTTCACGGACCCACTTAGCAGTCGTTTGTGAGTCTTATGAACATTGAGTCGGGGTTCGCATAGTGGCCCAAGCAGGCAACCATGCACTTTGGTCAGTGTTGGTAGTTAGGAACCTGGCCACTATACTAAAATACCAGCTTCGAAATTGAATTGCTCCCTTTTAATTGGGCTATATTTAGTGAGCCCATAAGTGATATTAGAAGAATAGAATAAATGGCCTACTCTTTGCATAAAACAATTCTGCTATTCATTTTATTAAGGTCACGTTTTTATTATTGTCCATTGTTGGATCAAGCCCAATTCAAGTTAAAATCAAGCCTAAGTTCTTCTAATTTCGAATCCCATTATTTTAATTTAAATCAAATCCGATTTAAAGCCTAATTATCTTCTTTTAAATATAGTCCAATTTCCTTATGTTTTGGGAAATTAGGTCCCTTTGGGGTCAAGCCCATTGCTTTTTACCATCAAACTCATTTTCTTAATTCGGGATCGAGCCCAATTCTTTTTTATTTAAAATCAATTCCACTTTTCTATCAAATCCTTTTAGAAATCAATCCATCGAAGCCCAAGCTCTTTATTTTCTTATTTTTAAACTTAAGACCAGATTTTAAAAGATTCGAGATCTCATGCAATGAACTCCGAAGTTGAAAGTGCAGCATACCCCGTCTTTCGATATTCGTGGAATCATGAGTCGCATGCAACCCTCGCTTGCCTTCGACTCTATGCATGTGGATCGAAAATCTCCCTTTCTTGATCTCCCTTACAAATTTCATTTTCAAAAAAATTTTCAAAGTTTTAAAAGATCCCACATCTCACGTCATGAACTCCGAAGTTGAAAGTGTAGTATACCCTATCTTTTGATGTTCGGAGAATCATATGAGTCACAGTGCAACCCTCGCTTACCTCCAACTCTTTGCATGTGGATTGAAGATCTCCCTTTCTCAATCTCTCTTCAAAATTACCTTTTTTCAAAATAATTTTCAAGATTTTAAAAGATCCAAGATCTCACGCAATGAACTTCGAAGTTGAAAGTGCACCATACCTTGTCTTTTAATGTTCGGAGAATCATATGAGTCATAGTGTAACTCTCGCTTGCCTTCGACTCTGTGCATGTAGATCGAAGATCTCCCATTCTCAATCTCCCTTCCAAGTTTCCTTTTTCAAAGTAATTTTAAAAGCTTTAAATGATCAAAGATCTCACGCAACAAACTCTGAAGTTGAAAGTGCAGCATACCCTGTCTTTCGATGTCCGGAGAATTATATGAGTCGCAGTACAACCCTCGTTTGCCTTCGACTCTGTGCACGTGGATCAAAGATCCCCCTTTTTCAATCCTTCTTCGAAATAAAAAGAATCCAAAAACCTAAAGCGCTTTTTCCCATTCCATATAAAACTTTCTTAAGGATCGAGTTCTTGAAACCAGAACTACGTAGCCTTGAGTTTCCCATTGCACCAGGGAATACATAGGAGCAAGATCAAGTCCTGTCAGGCTATCCTCCACAAACTTATTTATTTTCTATTCTAATTAAAGGGATAAAAAATTTTCAAATAAATCACACACTTAGTTTAAGGGTACCATTCTTCGGAACGGGAGAGTAGGGTGCCTAACACCTTCCCTATTCGTAACCGACTCTCGAACTTCGAATCTTTTCCTCAAGTTAGGGTTTTTCCAAATCTTTTCCCTAAAAATAAAATTTGGTGGCGACTCAACACAATCAAAATTAATTCTTTTTTAAAATTTTAGCAAGTTCATCGTCTCGTTGTAATTACGGTTGCGACAAATGGCGACTCCACTGCGGATTTTAGATAGTCGAGCCCGTTTATAATTGAGTGCGTGTGTTGTATTGTATTGATCCTTTTATTATTTATTTACTCATTCATATATGTAGTTGTTTATTTGATTGCTACTTAACCCAAGGGTAGTTGAATTTTAAATTTCTATATATATCTGTCACACTTTCCCCAATTGCAGGTATCCCTAGAAGGTTTGTATGTCCTTTGCACACACCACACATGCATACATAAGAGTGAGGCCCTGTAGCCGGGTCTGAGTGAAACCTAGGACTAGAGGGGTCTAGTTGTGTCACTTTGGATGCATGTCCTATTTGACAATCACGAAAATCCCAGCTAGAGTGCATCCTATTTACAATGCCCTGCAACTGGTAGCATTCCCTATTGTTGTAGCAAGCATTGTAAACTGGAACTTGGCTCTAGTGACCTTGATACCTTAGGACTACAAACCACCCTGTGAGAGGTTCATTCATTAGAAAGCCTAACTCCCCAGGACAGGATACCCATCATAGGACACTAAAAATAAAATTTGGTGGCGATTCCACACAATCAAAATTAAATATTTTTTAAAATTTTAGCGCGTTCGTCGTCTCGTTATAATTATGGTTGCGACAAGTGGCATTCACCTGAATGGCTTTTAAGTATCACAACATCATAATGCTTTTGAAATATGTCCTGCGAGGATTCTGCAACTGATACTAAAGTTTTCAAAGCTTCTTCTTGAACCATTCGATTCCCGTTCCACAAGAGTATCAGGAGTTTGCTCACAATCCCACCTAATTAAGGTGTCAGGATATCTGGGGGTGTAACTATCAATGAAATTCAGCACTGCAGAAGCAACATGAGCTTGTACTCTTGGATTATGAAAATTGTCCATACCTCTAACTAAATTTGGCATCATTAAATAGAGAAATTTTAACTTGCAAGCTTGGCCCACTATTCGAGTAATCAGCTTCAATGCAAACTTAAATTGACAATGCATGCATGCATTTTGGTTTCATGTGCGAAGTCCAAAGCTACTTTATTCCTTTGATAAGCATTATGTGGAGGAATGTCTCGCAGCCTGTAATCCCTGAATTTTGTTTTTATGGTATCCTCTTATTTAAGGCTAAAGCAGCAACATTAGCACGCGTTTACACTAGGGGTGTGCATACATGTGTCTCGGGTACCAACTTCATGGTATGTATTCAGGCCATGCAAAGACAAGCCTTCCTACATTGATGTATGGTCTTTTCCACTATCACCATCAGGAAACTGGACTTTTCCACTATCACCACTATCACCCTCAGAAAATTTTAGGGATTTTTCTCCTTGCTTTGTGAGAGTGGCTGAATGCTTCTTCTCTTCTACCTACACTATAATTAATTTCAAACCATTAATTTAAACATATTTAAGTTTATCCTTAAGTTATAGTAAGGTTTTAACATGCTTTCCACCAATTTCAACCAATATGGCCAAATGATCGCTCCACCATTTCCAAGTTTCTTTCAAATTTATAATTCCTTCCTTATACTTGATTAGGATCCTCTTAATACCTTAATCAAAATTTTAAACTCATGTTTTCCTAATTGTATGGGAAGTGGCCAAATGTTATAGGTGACTAAAACAAAGGTTCTTTTATCAATTTCTTGCCACTTGACCTTGGTATCATGAAGTTTAACACTTGGTACATCATATTTTATTTTATCCATTCATGATTCATCCTTACTCCATAGCTTTGGTCATGTTCATGCAAGGTCTAATATGATTTGTTCATCTTTTGGTCCAAAATTCCATCTTTACTCTTAGTATTTTTTAAGTCCAAGTCCAGTTAAGTTTATATATTTTATTATATAAACTTTCTTAGTCTTTTAATACTTTTAACATATGAGTCTTCATGATCAACTATTTTAAGAAGAGATATAAACAAGTTTCCAACTTTGAATACAGAGATCTTAAAGAAAGAATTTTTTCAAGGCAAACAAGTGTAGATATACTCCAAGATCTATCCATCCCTAACTTTGAGCACTTTAAAAACTTTCTGATAAACTCTTAAATTTTCCCCAAAGCATCAAAAATTAGTTTTAAGAAATTTTAACCAATTAAATTTCTCTAAAGGTTACTAGGAGCACTTTAATCCATCAAAACTCCTCTTTAACTTCCAAAAATCATTAAAAACTTTATGATGCTCATATTTAACCATAAGGGAAGCTTTGACCTCCCAAAGTTTCAAATAAAAGGGATCCATATATCTTAGAGAGGGATCCACCAAAAAGAAGAAAATCAAACGATAAATACAAGATTAAAAGCTTAGAAAAATATATGGTAAAACCCTACTTGTTGATGACTTTTATCATGGTTTTGGTGGGTCATTAAGGTTGATATTACTCATTCTTGGTGGTCCAAAAAACATATATTTGTGATGATGGTGGGGTTTGATAGGTTTGTCTTGATTTAAGTTAAACCTCAAAGATGAAAGTTTAAGCTTAGTGTAAATTTTTGGGGTTTAGGAGTAGTTTGAGTTTAGATGATTTGTCTTAAGTGTTTAGGAGATGTAATATGAATAAAATGACCCGTCCAAGGCCTAAGATACCATTCAGACATTATAGGGTAATTTGGAAATTAATTTTCCACTTGGCACATTTGCATGTAATTTCTATTTTCTAAAATAAATGTAAATGTAAGGAATTATCTTTCAAGGATTATTTTAATTCTAATTACTCTAAATTTGTCACCAATCAAGATTAACTTATTCTAAGTATGGTTAATTTTAACTAATCAAGCTTAATTTACTTTAACCATAGTTAATTTTTCTCTCCTATTTAATATTTTTGTCTTATATGGCAGTAATAAAGTGATGACTCATATGGTGAGTCACGACCTCATTTTCCAGATGCTTATTTTCATGATCAAGGGATGGGTCCCACTTCCTAGCTTCTGCTTTGTATTTACTTACCCTACCGGCCTTCTTAGGCATTTTGGTAATTTTCTTAGAATTTCCCGGAAGGTTCCCTAATTGTTCCTCTGAAGTTTCTAACACTTATTGTTTTGTTCCTAAATCATTCTTATGTCATTTTTCATTTTTCGAGAACAGTTTAGCTTTTATGAAAGACAGAGCTTTCTAAGGATATTTTGGAGTTTTTCGATGGTGCTTTTGTCCTCTCTTTGTTTCTATTATTTTCATATGAGTTTCTAACCATAATTGATGGATTCTAATACTTTAGAATGTGTTTTAAATATTGTTTTGGGTTTCCTGCACATTTATTTGGATCAACCTAGTGTAGGGGCATTTTCATTATTTGCTAAAATATTTCTAATTTCTCTAGTTTTATTTTTTATTTCTACGTCATTTCTTAATAAAGCATATGTATATCCTAGAGAGTCCATTATGGGAAATTATGGATGTTACAAGACAAATCAACAAACCCTAACCACCATAACTACGAGATTTGTGCGGACCACCAAGGAGGAGGGAACTAACTTTAAAAAACCCACCAAATCTTCATAAAAGTCTTCAACAAGTAGGATGCTTACCATATACTTTTTCTAAGCTTTTAACTATATGTTTATGGTTTTTTTTTCTTCTCTTTATGGTGGATCTCTCTTTAAGTTCTATGGACCCACTTTCTTGAGTTTGATGGAGTTCAAAATTTCCCTTGATGGTTAAAAATGAGAATCACCAAATTTTTTGTGCTTTTTGGAAGTTAAAAGGAATTTTTGATGGATTATAATGCTTCTTGTAACTTTTGGAACAATTTAATCGGTTAAAATTTCTTAAAAATGATTTCTTTGAAGTTTAGGCATAGTCGAAAGTTTTTATGAAAAGTTTTGAGATGCTCAAAGTAAGGGATGGATAGATCTTAGAGTAGATATAGTAGATCTACACTTGGCTGCTTTGAAAAAAAAAATGCTTCCTTTTATATATTTATGATTAAAATTGTAAACTTGCTTATGTATTTTCTTAAAATCCTTCATCTTGAACTTTGACTTTGATAAAAGTTCAAATTTGGACCCATGTGATAATAATCATAAAAGACTAAAAAGTTTAAGTCATCAAAGTTACAAAATTAACTCTAAACTTTGACCTTAAAACTAGTAAGAGAATATGTGAACTTATGGATTCAAAGTTGAACAAGACACTTAAGACCCCCCATGATCATGACCAAAGCTATGGAGTAAGGACAAATATTGATAGACCTAAAAATATGTGATGTAACAAGTGCTAAAATTCATGACACAAAGGTCAAGTGATAAGAAATTGAGTAAAAGACCCTTGCTTGGACATGTGGTAGATTTAACCACTTCTCATTAAATTAAGGAAACTTGAGTTTAAAATTTTTATTAAGGTGTAATAAGGAGCTTAACTATGTATAAGAAATGAATTATAAGTTTGAAAGAAGCTTGATAATGGTTGGGTAGCCATTTGGCTATGCTTGTGTAAATTAGTGAAAGTAAGGTCAAATCTTATTAAGACTTAAAAAATGAACCCAAATATGCATAAGGTGTTGATTGGGAATCAATTATGGAGTTGTGGAAGTGAGATGGACCATTTGACCATGCCTACTAAATAAGAAGGAAAAGTCTTAAAAATCTCTAAGTTGGTATAGATTAGTAGCCTAAGTCCTAACTAGTATAAATCACATTCTTGTGTAAGAGGGTAAGAATATGTGAGGAAGAAGCCAAATGTGGGCCCCACATGGTTTGCACGAGAATTCTATATGGAAAACATGATGATGATTCACCATATGAATCAACACAAAAGTAAATTCATAAAAGATAAAAGTAATAAATGTAAAGATTCTTTTAATCATGGTTAAAGTTAACTAACCTTGATTAGTTAAAATTAACCACACTTAGGGTAAGTTAGACTTGATTAGTGAAAAAATCAGCCTACTTAGCACTAATATAATCATAAAAGGATAATTCTTTACTTTTAGATTTATTTTAGAAAATAGAAATTACGTGCAAAATTTCCAAAATGCTCTTAAGTAGGAATTTAATTCCCACATTTGCTGCATTTCCAATCTTCTAAACACTTGGAGAAAATCTAAAATTTTTCTCAAAGTTTAATCCATCCAAAAGCCCAATGATTACATCTTAAGCCTAAACTTCCATTTTTGAAGTTTAAGCTAAATTAACACCTAACCACCAAGCCCCACCATCACACTTGGGAGCGGTTTTGTGGACCATATAAGGAGGGAAAGATCAGCCCAAAAATCTCCACCAAAAACTAATCACTAAGTCTTCATCAAGTAGGATTCTTTTACCTAAGTTTTAAGCTTTAAATCTTGATTTTCATGATTTATTTTCTTCTTTTTGTGGATCTTTTCTCTAAAACCCATGGATCTCATTTTGTTTGAACTCAAGAGAGTTCAACCCTTCCTTTATATGGTTAAATATGAGCATAAAGCATTTTTATTGATTTTTGAAAGTTAAAGTGAAGTTTGAATGGATTATAATGCTTCTAGCCACCTTAGAAATTATTTAATTGGTTAAAAATTTTTTAAAATAAATTTTTATTTATGGTAGTTTAGAGAGATCATGAGGAATTTATTTTAAGTTTTCATGTTGTGGGATTTATGGATCTTCGACTGGATCTAATGGATCTACACTTATTTTCCATGAAAAGTACTATCTTTGAGATTTTAATGCTTAAAGCTTGAAATTTGGAGATTTTCTCAATATTATGAGATATTATGCTTAAAGGTCCAGATCTAATATCATGGATTAAATGAATTGAAATACCATGAAAAATTTTATAACAAGTCCTAGGAGCTTGATATGGACTTAGACTTAAGATCTACCATGAGAAAAATGGAGTTTTAGGACAAAAAATGAGATAAGCTTCATAAGACACTTAGAAACTGAATTAACCATAATCTAAGCTATGAAGAAATGTTAAGTATTGATGGTCTTAAGTGTTAATGGATCTGCAAGTGCACAAAACCATGGAACAAAGCTCAGATAAGAATAAATTTTGTGAAAAAGACCTTGAATGCTCAAGGAGGAGCATTCAGCCCTTTTTGGTTAATTAGGGTAAAATCTCTAAAAATTTCTAAGAATGATCTAAACCATGAGACTAAGTCCTAATGAATGTGAATTAACCCTTAAAAAAAGAAGAAATGAACTAAAATACCCTAAATTCTAAAGGGGTGCAATTTAACCACTCCTTGGTTAATTAAGAAGAATTGAGCTTAAATTCTTGATTAGGGTTAATCAAGGACTCTTAGCATGCAAAAGAAAAGGACTTAAAGTGTAAGAAAGATTTGGAAATGGTTAGGATGACCATTCGACCATAATGACTAAAATGGATGGAATTAAGTTAAAACTTTAATTAAGTCTTACGCTTGAATCAAAGAGGTATAAGTTGATGAGTAAGAATGATTAATGGAGTTGTGAAATTGAAATGTGACCATTCGGCCACAGTTATTAATAATGAAGAAGAAGCCTTAAAAACTTCTAAACTTGGTAATAATAGATGAACTAAACCTTAATTAGAAGGAATCATCTTCTAAAATTAAAGAAAAGTAAACCATGATGCTCTAGGATTTAGGTTTATGTAATCGGCCACTTCTCAAGGATTAGGAGAAGTTTGAGTTAAAAATATTAAGTTACCAAGGAGATCCTAAGTACGTTTAAGGAAGAAAATTGAAAAGTGCTAAAGAAACTAGCCAAAAATCTTATTAAGATTTAAGAATAGATTCTTGGAGGATTTAAGAAGATGATTGGAAACTAATTATGGGGTAAAAGTGAACTTAGAGCATTCAACCACCTTGAGTTTAATTAAGTGATTATGAGTTTAAAACCTTAATTAAGGTGTAATAAGGATTCTCACCATGAAAAATAAATGGAATAAGGGTTTAAGAGAAGTTTGACAATGGTATGGGTAACACTCGGCCATGTGAAACTAAATGTATGCAAGTGATCTAAAATCTTGATGAAACATAACCTTTAAACATAATTTAATTAGGTTATGAATAAGACATGTAAATTGAAGCACACAAAGAGTAAATAACTCAAGAGGTGCCATTTAGCCACCTAAGGAGAACTTCTAAGTATCATGAAATTATGCCAAACAACTTAACCTTTGAGAAAAGGAAAGGTTCAGAGATAGCTCAGAAGGATGAATGGACTAAGTTCCCATGAGAGGTTTTCATAAAGCAAAAAGAATGAATGAATAAATTGGAAATTATAGAAGAAATGCGCATGTAGTCCAAAATTTAGGGACCATGCTTAAGTGAACATTGCTACTAAGAAAGAGATTTTAGTGAACATTGCTACCAGAAGGCATTTTAAATGAATGTTGAGTATGCAACTATCCTCAAGGCTTAAAATGGAACCTATTAAATCAAGAGATCACTAAGGAAGAGCCTTATGTGAAAACTTAATACTACTCCTAGTATGATCAGTCTACGACTTGTGCACACTTAGAAAGAGATAGTTCCTTCTATGATGACCAGAAGGTAGTGGATCCTTCTATAGTGACTAGAAGGCAGTGAGTCATTCTGCAGCGACCAAAAAGCAATGGATCCTTCTTTGATGACCGGAAGGTAGCAGGTTCTTTTATGATAATCATAAGACAATAGGTCCTTCTTTGATGATTGGAAGACAATGGGTCCTTCTAAGATGATTGGAAGACAATATGTTCTCCAATGATAATAAGAAGGTAATAAGTCCTTCTACGACAAGTGGAATAGTAAATAATTGAAATATATTATTTGACTAGATTGTTAATGTTGTGCCTTAAAAGGAACTATCACAGAGAGGATGGTTAAAGAATATGATTATGATTAAGGTATGAAATGAATGAGTCAGATAATATTTAGTTTGTGATGAGAAAGTAAATTAAAGGATGCATGAGGTTGATGTCTAAGAGAGATCATATATAAAGAACGATTCAACTATGTGTGAATTGCATGTTTTATGATATTGAAGTAAAAGAAATCCACTTCAGCTAAATATTTTGTAAAAATTAAAAGTGGTCCTATATGCATGACATGTTTTATAATAAAACTGAAGTGGCTGAGATGAAAATATAGTCATTGACTTCTGGTAGAATCCTACTGAGAAACTTAGTTTCTCACCCTTGCTCCCACTATTTTCTTCCTAGATGATTCGGAGGTTGTCCATGAAGACAAAGAGCCTTGGACATGAAGCATTACGAGACCTCTTGAAGAAGAAGGAATTTGTGTCATGACTGATGATGTATAATTTGTAAATAGTTAGTTAACTATATGATGATAGATAGAATTAGTGAAATTTGTTGTGGATATATGTATATAAATTTGTAAAGGCTCACATGCCTTAATTGCACTATATATATGTAAATGTTAGCTGTATAATTGGAAGTGGAAGGAATGTTTATGAAATGTGATAGTTGTACTACTACTTGAGCCTATGTAATAAAATGAACAAATAAACCCATAAAAGCAACCTAAGCACTATTTTAATTTTATACGGGTGAGGATGTTCATTCATTTATTTACTGCTACAAAAAGACTCGCATTTTTAAACTAAAGTGATTTGTTTTAAAAAAAAGTTACTGTATTTTCACTAAAAATTATTTTCTAAGGATTTTGCACCATGAGATAATAGTCTAAAAATTAAACTGAAAGTACGAGTTAAGCGTAAAAGCGGTATTCATTTTTACGGTGTTATAGTGATGACCATCATGGAATGAGCTCATGTCCTAATAATAGATGGTAGAGTAGTGGAGCCAATGAAAAGATATTTTTTAACTAAAATGTATGATATGCCTATGATATAGATTATCACTAAAAGGGTGATAGATAAATGAAAATAATTATGTTTAAGGAATGAATGAAATGATAGTTAAATGATATATGTGATATCATGTACTATGATCCCAAGAGTATGTGAGATGTATGAAATCCAGAATAAGTAACTTGTATGCTTATGATAGAAATTAGTTCCTAGTTTTGTAAAAAGAAATTCACTTCAGCTAGAGAAAAGATTAATGTTTTTTATATTTAGTATAGCAATGAAGAAAATGAAATAGATGATGTACATGCTATTCGAGATGATCATCATGAAAGAATATGGGAAAATGTTACTACATGATACAAGTTAGTTATTTATTTAATTATTTCATCATTGTATGTTTATTTTTAACTTATTTTAAAATGTTTATTACGTTTTTTATATTTAGTATAGTTTTTAACATCTTTTTTCTTTGTTTTCAATAGGTACATGGCTGATTACTACATTTTTTTTTCAACTTTCAATACTTGTTTGATGTAATTTTAAGTTATTTCATTTGTAAAATAAATTTTGATAATAAATAATGATGTATTTAGTTTAAATATATAGATTATGTGGATTCTGTATTGTCTGCCTGGTGATTCTCTATTATCTGCCTGGTGATTCTGTGTGTATATGCAAGTATTGTGAATAAATAATACGGTAGTATACCTAAACAAAATGAACATAAAAAAAAGGACTTTTTACATCAGTTACGATTATAACCGATGTAAAAAGTATACTTTCTACATCGGTTGGGCTTACAACCGATGTAAAAAGTATGACTTTCTACATCGGTTGTAGCCTTAACCGACTTTTTACATCGGTTCTGCTCACAACCAATGTAGAAAGTGTACTTTTTACATCGGTTGTAGGTTCAACCGATGTAGAAATTCATACTTTTTACATCAGTTCCAGAACCGATGTAAAAAACTCATTTTCCACCAATGCTTTCTTTTATCAATGTAAAGGGAGTTCGCCTCCGAAGTTTTTCAAAACTATAAGATGTATCATAGGAGGTGGAAAACTTAGAGATGGATCACACAGTTCAAATTGGCATTTTAGTTGGCTACAAGATGGATCTCACGGACAACACCCAGCATTGAGTCATACTCCTCATCTTTTCGTGCAAACTTCTTTCGGAGCACCTTCTCAAACTCAATTTCATCAAAGGACTTCATATTTTCAGCTGCATTTGTAATCACCTATTTACCCTGAACTAGAGGAAACTTTGATCGGATCAAATTCCATTCTTCAATGGCCACTATAATGTACAGGTAGCATCCACAAGCATAGATTTTTAAAGGCTGTTGCTAAACCTTCTTTTATGTTTGCATATCTAACTTGTGACCTTTTGTTCAATCCTCTTGGCACTTTCAAACTTTGCACTAGTTCACATTCCCCCTCATGTAATGGCTTATATCTCGATGTATGCAGCAGTAACAAATAAGTCTATCAAAACAGAACTTCGAGCCAGAAAAGCAAGCACTAATGCTTGCTACCGTTGATGAATTCATGTCATTCAGAATAAGGAGTGGTTTGTAGTTCACCCTCCCACATCCACAAGGGCCATGATTACTCATATTAAGAGGTGCAACATTCCTAATAGAAATATTATGTACAGGTATCTCGACCCTCCCCGGTCAGTCTTAGCTAATTCCCACAACGACCGAAGACCTCAACTGATTATGCAGCAGCTTATTGATTTGCAGTCTCTTTAAAGTCCATGACGTATTCCACTAGACCCAAGATTAGAACAGAACTTGGGCGTACTGTTGACCGTTCTTAATTACCTTAGTCTGTTGGCAAAGCCATATTTTATCCACAACCACATGATTTGTTATCATAGTCCCGTTTTCTCAGGTCAAATACAACCAGCTGAACCTATGGTCTTGTATGCTGAGAAATTTGTGGTCTATGACATGTCTCCTCTCTAAAATCCTTCAGGAGATAAGGAAAAGAACGAATATGAGGTGTAATTCTAGCCACTTGCTGGAAGTTTGGATCTGTAGCCAAGTGCATAAATTGATCCCCAAGATCCGTTTCCTCCTCCATCGAGAATGCTGAGTCGTTGCCAGTCAAAATATTGGCACGGTCCCAACATTATCCCTGCAGTAGCCCCTGGCTCAATAAGCTCTTTAAGAACCAAGCCTGAATTGCTCAGGGATTGAGGATCCAAAGGTGATGAACTAGGCAACAGAGTGATTTCTATTCCCTGCCTAGCATAGGAAGTTGCTGACTTTGTATTGACTTCAAGAACCTCAATCCCAGTTCTATTATCATTATTTTCTAAGCACTCATCATTATCATTACAATCAGAAGAAGAGATTTCGTGTGAGCCATGATCTTCCCTAGTAGTCAGAAGAATCTTCAGCAATTTGATATGATTAAACAATTCTTCATTAAGACAAAACAACCAAGGCAACTCTGGCTCGTCGAAACGTTATTGCTGTTCTAGCCAACCACCGATTCCAGCTTCGAGTTTTTACCTATTGAATCAGGTCTTGGAGAATCAAAACACTTGCATCCATGCCTAAACAGTCAACTACTTCTCATGGCAAAGACAGTTTATGACCTATAAATTCCTTAGTGGTGCAAAAATTACCATTCTATCATACTCCTTAACCTCATTATTTTAAACATCTTCTGAAGGCCCATGCACTTAATCTGTTGTTCTCTCTCTGCAAGGTTGTGTTAGTTCTTCTATGATTGTAAGAATAACTTCTCCAAATTTCTCAGAAGCAGCATAGACCTTCCTAGCCAACTAGCTATATCTCCACATTTACTAGGAGTAGCATAGACCACATATTTTAGTAACAACACTCAGAATTTTAGCTCCTCTAGTACACAGGTTCTATTCACACAAGCATGGATGAGCTGAACTGTTACCTATGAGAATCCCAACGAGTGTAGACCAATACTTTTGAACTGTTACCTACACTTCCACATTAAGTGACATATAATGCCTCAAACATCTAACTGAGGGCCATCTAAAATATTTTGCCGTAATGAACACTTTGCAAAGGCAATTAGGCCAATATATGGTGTTATGACATTCCTACTGAATTAGAAGTCTTCATTGACTTCTATCCTGATTTGAGAGTTTTCAGAATTCCTTTTTGCATTATTTGAGCCGTGTTCATGAAATCAACAATTCAACCATATTTGCAATTATGTAAAGGACAGAGCAAAGAACGCTTACTTGCAATCTGGTATTAATGTAGAAACGACAAAATATAGACACCGATTATTCTGATTTCATCCTTGCTAAGGTCGTCTTAACGAAGTTGTTAATCGGTTTTTCATGCTAGTGGCCTAATCACACATGTGCAGGTCTTATTTAAAAGTTCCAGATCAAGATTTGACGCTGAATCTTATACTATAGGAACATTATGGATTTCGTTTCTCTTTGTAGCATTCACTTAGATGACATAACAATTCAGAACAATCCAATAATTAAGAACAGGGAGTACTAACCTGGATCGTGTTAGCCTTGAATGGAGTAGAGAATCCAGCAAGAGGAGGCTCCTAAAATGTCTTCAAGCCGTAAAGGATGCTGGATGGCGAGAGCTCCTTATACTAATTCCAGAGAAATGCAGAGATTTTTCCTAGCGATTCCTGGAGGATCTTGACACCATGGTTCTTCAATTCTTGCTTATCCCCTTGACAAAGGGATTATGAGTGCTTTTAGTTCTTGAGAGCAGCTAAGGAAAAGAGAGAGCTTTCGAATCTTCAAGAATGAATATCCTCGTCTAGAGGGCCCCCTTTCCTTTTGTTTTTTTTTCTATTTTTAAATTCCCTTTTTAGTTATTCTGTTTTTTTCATTCTTCTATTTTTCTATTTTTTTGTTTTTTTTGTTTCTACATTTATTATTTTCTTATTTTATTTATTTATTTATTATTGTTCTGTTTTTATTATTATTGTTGTTCTCTTTTTTTTCTTCTAAAAAAAATTCTTTTATTTATTTATTGTTTATTGTTTATTTTTTATTTCTTTTTATTATTTTTCCATTTCTTAGTTTTTAATTTATTTATTATTTTCTACTTTTTCATTATATTTTTTTTTCTCATTTTGTTATTTTTTTGAATTTTTTGTTTTTATTTATTTTTATTTTTATTATTATGTTTTGTTTATTTTTATTTTTTACTTATTTATTATTTAAATTATTGTTTATTTACTAATAAATTTTACAAATAGGGCCACAGACATAATTGAGTGTTTACAATATTAATCAATTATTAATCTCATTAAAAAGCTTATATGAATAAAATAAGATGATTGTATAATAATGTGTCCTACTTAATTATATAGTATTCTTATATTATGATAATAAAAATGCATATAAGGGAGTAACTATTCTTTACATAAAAAGGTTAAAAGTAAAATTAAAAAAATAACATAATGCTAATGTGAGAATGATAAAGTATTTCAAAATTTTACAAATACCAATAACATTTTTATTTTGCAAATTGTTATCATGAAAATTACATGCTAAAATTTAGACATGGGCCATAGTTAATTATTTTATTTTTCCTATCTGGATAGTTTCTACTTTAACTCTCTGACATGTGTAAACATCCAATTACGTCTTAGGCTCCTGGGCGCTAAATTTATTAATTAACCCTAATTTAAATAATAAATGGAGATTAAATAGAAAATAAAAAAATGAAGAAAAAACTAAAAAAGGAAAAACAATTAAAGAAAATTAAAAGATTTGAAAAAAAAGCAAGAAAAAAGCGAAAAATAATATAAAATTTTTTAATTAAAATCTGAAAATAAAAAATGGAGAAAAATATGAAAAATGAAGGAAAACAATTAAAAAAAATTAAAATATTTGAAAAAAGGAAAAAAAATAATAAGAATTAAAATCTTGAAATTAAAATTAAAATAAAAAATTAAAATTTGAAAAATGAAAAATATAGAAAAATAAATCAAAATCTAGAAAAATTAATATAGAAAAATAAAACAAAAATCAAAATATGGAAAAATTAATATGAAGAATAATAAATCAAAATTTGGAAATAAAAATAATAAGAAAAATTTAAAATCAGAAAAATGAAAAATAAAAAAAAACTAAAAAATCAGAAAAATTAAAAATAATAAAAATCTGAAAAGAAATTAAAAATCAAAATCTGCAAATCAAGATTAAAAGTAATTAAAAAATCTGCAAAGAAAAAGAAAAAAGAAAATTCTGAAAAGTAGAAAAGAGAGGCAGAAGGAGGTTTTGGGGTCCTTTTTTTAGGCTTGCTTTTGGACAAAAGAAAGGTGAGAGCGGCTATGAGAAAAGGGGGAGAAAGGTTAGAGAAATCAAGAAGAAGAGATGAGGATTCTGAGAGAAAGAGCTCCCTGGAGACGTTGTTGGTGTTCTTGAAGGATCAAGAATCCTATGCTAATCTTGGAACTCTTGCAAGCTGCTCCATTGGGAAGGAAGAATTGAATCGGTTAATCCTTGTGAAGAATAGCTCTTGACACGATTCTTGCACAGGTCAGTACCATTTCTCTTCACCGTTTCAAGCTCAAATTGTATATAGATACTTGTCTTGATCATGCGTAGAACGAAGCTTGAATCAATTAGAATTGTATGTATTCGATTGAGTGATTGAATGAAATCTTCCAAATACAATTAATGATATTAAGCCCATAGTGATTATGAGCGAAACAGGCGTGAACTATGAGTGAATCCCACCGAAATTAAGATCAAACCCACCCCGGGACACCTATGTCTGTCATGAATGGAAAAAACCTCCCAAGAGAATCCCCTGTTCCAAGACCGAGTCATCCAATTTTCAAATTTTTTACCCAGAAATGGATGGACTAGGGACATAGTAACCTGTTAAAGAGTGTACGGCCCCTCAATTGACTTAACAAAGGTGAGTTTAGGCTTATTTCCTTGCAGCTGGCACAATTAGGATCGAATGATAGGAGGGTCTGGAGTATATGGTGCATGACTCCATGATGCTGCCCCTATGATATGAATTCGGCCGGAAGGAATATTAGAATTAGGATAGAGTAAGTCAAGTTGAACAGCTGAGGGAGATGGTGATCAAGATCCCCGACACATCCAGTAGAATACCCCAAAGAGGGATAACCAGTACAACCACATGCTGATGATGCCAAAACAGGGGAGGGAGTGAATGAGAAACAGAGTGTAGCCACAACTTAGGGAGTGACTTCCCCCGCCTATATCCATGCCTGGATGGGGAGTGAAGACATGCGAAAAGCTAGTGAAAGCAATATTTGAACTCATAGAAAGTTACGTACCTTCAGTAGTGTTTAGATAAAGCAGAGTGAATGTTAGGGGAGTGATGGTTAAAATCCCCAAACCTTTCAAGAACACCAATGAAAGGGTAAGACCATCTGAACTTGCTCTGGGGTCTGGAAACAACAATTTCTCTCCAAAAATTAGACATGTCTACAACGAGATACCTGGAGTAATGGGCATTCGCGTCATATCTGAAATCTGAGATCAGAAGAAGAAAGGTATTTCTTCATCCCTCTGCAGGGCAACCTTCAAGTCCTTTAGACACTTGGGCCCTTATGACTTGAAGGGAGTGAGGGATGGCGCAACACTGAGGCCATTTTTCCCTACCTACACTAGTGTGTGTTGTGAAATGAGAGACCCATTCCTAGGGCATTGGAGTTCTATCCTAACGAAGTGTCATAGCTAAATAGAATTCCTTGCATAGAGTTGTTTACACAAGTCTTAAACCTGAATATGGTTGATAAAGAGTGATGGTCATGCAGTTTTTGTTTAGTATCGAACTAGCCTCATAATACACCACTCATTACGTCCCTTACAGTGAATGAATTGGCTTGAATCATCCAAGGTACGCTTAGGCCTAGGTGAGGCTGGGCATCATGCAAACATCCGAATAGTCATATTAACCTTTTAGCAGAAATGGTTCACAGGTACTTAGAGTGTAGTGTGTCTGGTTGTCCTAGGATACAAATCTGCCAAGCTTAGTCTGTCCTATAAGGATTATACGATACGAAGGCAAGCTATATACGAATCCTGCATGAGACCATCATGACCATGGTCAGACCCCAGATTCTCTGATAATGGAAGACGATTCTTGCACAACGTTGAATGAACTTGAGGAGAGTAGGGATTCAACCCAGGATTTGGTTAAATGGCAAGGGGCAATCAGTTCATGACTTCCCTGACTTCGCTTCGACGTGTGCATGGACCAAATATAATGGCGTGCATGGGCTAAGTACGTGAATCTGGAGCTGCACAAATCAAAGGAATGTAATACAAGTCAAAAGGGATCTGAACGACGTCGTTTAGGATGAAAGGTCACTTAAGGTATGCAACTCTGATAATGTGAAATTGCAAAACTATCCCCAAATTACCATTCTGCCCTCAAAGTTTCATAAATGCCAAAATTATCCCCAAGTGTCAAAATTACCATTCTGCCCTCAAAGTTTCATAAATGCCAAAATTGTCCCCAAGTGTCATAATTACCATTCTACCCTTCAAGTTTCATAAATTCCAAATTTACCCCTACAAATTCTACAAATTCCAAACCTACTCCTTACCTTGCTAAAATGACCAATTGCTAAATAAATTCCCTAAAACTCCATAATTGCTAAATAAATCCCCAAAATTTCTAATAATTACAAAACTGCCCCAAAATTCCTATTAATTGCAAAACTACCCCAAAATTCCTATTAATTGCAAAACTGCCCCAAAATTCCATTTAAACCCCAATCGTCTCAAAACTCAAAATGCAATTATTCTCTTTCAAGTTGTTTTTCTTTCTAAACTCAAAATCAAGATCATTTGCAAATCATCTTTTTTCAAAAACTCAAAATCTCTTTTCCTAATATTTTGGGATTCTAGGTCTAACGCAATGGGCTCTAAATGGGGAACTGGCGGTTTACCTGCTGTTCAACATTTAGTAGTTCGTATGGGTCTCCGTGCTGCCTTAGCCGCCTCGGACCTTGTGCATGAGTGGACTAGGGGTCCTTTTCAAAATATAATAATAAATTAAACTCTTTTTCCTAATATTTTGAGATCTTTGGTCTCACGCAATGGGCTCTAAGTGGGGAACTGGCGGTTCACCTACTGTTAAACGTTTAGTAGTTCGTATGGGTCCCCGTGCTGCCTTAGCCGCCTCGGACCCTGTGCATGAGTGGACTGAAGATTCCTCCATAAAAAATGAGATTTTCTTCAAAACATCATTTCCTTTCCAAATACCCTCGAAGGTCAAGCCTTTAACATAAACTAGAACTACATAAGCCTTGAGTTTCCCATTGCACCGGGGAATACGTAGAAGCAGGATCAAGTCCTGTCAGGCTAACCTCTATCAAGCTATTTATTTCACATTAATTAAAGGGATCAAAACTATTTTTGATAAATCACACACTCAGTTTAAGGTTACCATTCTTCGGAACGGGCGAGTGGGGTGCCTAACACCTTCCCCACTCGTAACTGACTCCCGAACCTAAATCTCATCCTCAAGTTAGGGTTTTTCCAAATCTTTTTCCCTTAAATAAAAATTTGGTGGCGGCTCCACACACATCAAAAACATAAAATTTCTTTTAAATTTTTAGCGAGTTCGTCGTCTCGCCGGAATTACGGTTGCGACAACATGTATTGATTTTTTTATCAAGTTCAAGTTGTGGTCTTATGATGGTAATCGTCAGTGACAACCTCTTCTTGAATTAATCTTCCCCAAGACCAGTGTGACTTCTTTATTCTATTCATTTCTTCCATTGGAATATTTTTTGTTTCTAGTAAAAGTAAGTAAATAAAGATTGTCATGATGACCACAAAGCAGGCAAAGAAGAAGAAGAGACCAAACTTTAAGTGGCAAAGCATAGAGAGAAAGACTTTAGCAATGATAAAGGTGAACAACATGTTCACAACAACATTAGTAGCTTGTCCAGCAGATCGAACCTCAAGGGAACATATTTCACTTGGCACCAACCATCCTAGTGGACCCCAAGATCAAGCAAAAGCTACAACATATGCACAAATAAAGAATAAGAAAAGATTGGCTTCTCCTTTACTAAATGACCTTTAACCACTTACACCAAACTTTAAAGCAATCATAACTCCAACAACAATCTACAAGCAAAGATCAAAATTTTTAGATTGGTCATTCCCATATGATATGTATATATTAAATCATAAATAAACAATCATTGTGAAAATATGAAGTTTTACCTGACAGATAAGCATTTGAATTCCACCTTCAAGGAAAAATTTCTTTCGTTCAAACTTGTCCACAATAAAGACGGAAATATATGTAGCAATCACATTAACACCACCAGACATAACCGCAGACATAAGGGAAGCATCATTACCAAATCCTATGGTTTTGAAAAGAACGAGTGCATAAAACATAATGACATTGATGTTGCTGAGTTGTTGGAAAAATGGAATGAAGGAACAAAATGTAAGTTGAGACCTATATTTTGGTTGTGTAATGTTTTTCCATGGATTTTCCACCTTTTTAGCTACCTCACTAGCATCAACAATATCTTGGTATTCTTCATCAACATTATTAGTGCCATAAATCTTTTGTAACATTTCCTTAGCTTTTTTATGTTGGCCTCTTTCAATCATGGAGTTGGGTGTGTCACCTAAGAAAAAAGACCGAAGCACAAGATGATTGTTGGAACAACTCCAACACCCAAAGAAATTCTCCATCCATTTTTGTACTTGGAAGCTCCATAATTTATAAGATTTGCAGCTAGGATGCCAATTGTGATGATCATTTGAAACCCACTATTTAGTGCTCCTCTAATTTTTTATGGAGCCATTTCAGATAGATACATTGGAACAAACTGTTATAATTTAAAAATAACAATTGAATGAATCAGTAATAATTTCTTGGAATTCAATATCATGAAAACTTAAAAGTGTATTTAATATAACATGTTTCTTCCTAATTCTCACCTGATTACAATATCCCACACCAAAACCAAGCAATAAATGACAAATGATGAGCATTTCAATATTCACAGCAAAACCATTCAATAATGCACCTACAAGAAAAAAAAAAGCCACCTATAAACATTGAGGGCTTGCGACCGATCATTGTTTTAGTTGCGGAAGCATAGAAAGAAGCTACCAATGCTGCAATATATAGGGAAGAGGTGAACAATGTAAGGAGTTGGTTGTCAAATGGAAAAAACTTGATTAAAAATTGTTCCATGGATGTCACTCCTCCTGTAATGCCATGATCATAACCAAAGAGGAGACCTCTAATCACAACCACAAAACATGTTATCAACAAAAATGTTGTAACCTTCCCCTCATAGTGCTTTCCACCTCCCGAAGCAACAAAACTCCCACCTGCCATTTCTTAAACAATTATATTTTATCTCAATATGTATTTATTTATTCACTATATATGTTCAAATTTTCTCAATGTTTATAACTCCCACAATAATTTTCATTATATAGACTATAGAGATGTGAGATATAAGGAAAAAAATATCGGTGTAATAAAAGAAATATCATTTGAAATAACTATCATATGAGTAATACATTAACTTTAGTTTTGTTGGTTTGAATTTCTTGTTAAAGTACTGTCATAAGGGTATAACACCTACTTTTCATATTGAGTTTTATATTTTTTTTGTTTAAATAATAAACTCTTTCGGAGTATCATCTAGCAGTGATTACCTCATTTAAAGTATGACATGAAACCATGAAAAATTAACAAAAACACCAACCACTCCAAGAAAACAATTCCTTTCAAGATATATCTAATCTAAATATATTAGCAATTAGTTAAATTTTTTAACTTATATTTTTAACAAAATAACCAATCAAATTACTTAGCTCTTTTATTTAAAAAAGTTTTAAATTTGTATACATTCTTTACTTTTTTTTATTTTCCTTTGTTTATTTTCAAATTTTCTCTAATATTATTAATTCTTTTCACCATTCTTATAATACAAATTCTTTATGATATTACAAGTAAAATTTTAAAATTCTATACTTGTTCAAAATAATACTATGCTTGAAATTGTATGAATTATAATAATTAAACAATTATTAAAAAATAAAAAATGTTTTTTTTATTTTATGGTTATATTAATGCATAAAAATTGATTTATCCATTTATTCATTATCTTGATGCAATCACGATTGAGTGTCGTTAGTACTCCTTTAATCTATTTTCCTTAAAAAGAAATACTAAAGTTAAAAGTTAAAAAACATTTTTATTAGATAGTGAAATCAAATATATAATTTCATATAGTAAATAAGAATACAAATTTAAAAATATCATAATATATTTTCCTACTGGAATGGTGGAGATTGAGAGTACCTTCGTTTTGTGTATAATATAGGAGTGTTAACCTCCACTTGTTAATCCTCTTGAACGTGATGTTTGGAATGGAGAATGAATGAAATCTATGTCTATACTAGATTTTAATTCTATCATTATTGAAACGGATCCACTTTAGAATGATGTTATTATATATAGCATTAATTGAATTTGCATGCTTCTCGCATTCTACAAAAAAAATCAAGGGGATTGGTTAAGAATGTTGCCATCAACCCTAGGGTAGACATCTATTGAGCATCTTATATTTCTCATTCTTTACTCCTCATTCTTCACCCTATAATCCAGCAATATCTTTTGTGACAATAGTCGCTTACCATAGGTTAAGTAACGTTCAATGGCTCCCTTCAGTGTCCACAATCGCACGCTCGTTATCTCGGCAGAATGCTCAAGGGAACAAATGGACTTCATGGAGGACAACCCCATGGGGTACTAATGCCAAATTAAATTTTAGTTATGCATGTTTTCGTACGGTTGTATTATGGACAAATATATATTTTAAAAGGATTGTGATGCCCTTGTGCTTTAAGAAAACACTCGTTATGAGCCTTAAGTTTACTCTCATCCGTATTTTTTACTCTATATAAATAACAATGTAAATAATTGTATGTTACTACGAGTTCATAGAAGGATGTTTTCAAACTTACCGTGATTGACAACGTACGAAACATCTATATTTTGTTATGTTAATCACCACTATTAGGATTGCACTTTCACCAAATGTTTGAAAACAAATTGTACCATATTTTTAGTGTGAGGATTTTATAAAATATTTTTACATCATGAGGTAACGAAATAATAGTCATTCCACGATACAACTTAAGTGTAGGATGGGTATCATTATTAGAATGTTAGACCAATATTGAAAGATAGTTATGATTTTTATGATTCATGGAGAAGTTGAAAAAGGATAAACTAAAATTGATTTAAAAGAGGATAAGCTTAGATTGAATTTTCTTTTTCATAAATTCTTCTTATACATTTATTCAAACAGAAGTTATATATTGAGTATAAGAGTGTACAAATGGTCCCATTTCCATTACACATGCAATGTATGATTCTAGGTTTGCATTTATTTTTATCTTACTTGTATAATTTTTTTCTAAAATTTTAATGAATATTAAAATAATAATTTTAGATGATTTTAAATATATTTATTAATTCTTTAAATTTATCTTTTATAAATATTAAATCCTTATAATTTTATCGTAACTAGTATAACAGTAAAAATAGTTTTAAATACTAATAAATTTAGAATATTAGAATTTAAGAGTGGATCAAAGTGAGTTTAAAGTGGTAATTAGAAGTTAAAAGTGGAGTAGAGGAAAGAGCAATGAAAGTCGGCCATGCTTATTAGATAAAGAAGAAAACTCCTAAAAATTCCTAAGGCTGGTGTAATTAATAGTCTAACTCTTAATTTGTAAAAGTCACCTTTCTAAGATAAGAAAAATTGGACTATAATACCTTAGGACTAGGGAATATGCATTCAGCCACTTAGGGAAGAAATATACAAATAGGCTAATTTTGATGTTTAAGGATAATTAAATAAGTCATGAGTAGAAAACTTAAAGTTTATGAACAAGAAGGCAAGTAAGTAGGTGTATGAATAGAAAAAATATAATTAGTTAAGTTATTTGTCAAGAGGCATATAACATGTAACACTTAAACTTGAATTAAGTAAATGGTGTATAAGGCTTTCGATTAAGAACACCAAGTGTAAACAATTACCTAGGTTATTCGGCCATCTAGAGAAGAAGAAGTTGTACACCATAATCTTTCACTAAAAATGTTAAGAAGAACTTAACCTTTGACAAAAGGAAAGATTGAGAAGTAACCTAGAAGGATGAGTGGACTAGATTCTGTAAGTGTTTCATCATAAATTTTAACAATTGAGCAAGTTGGAAAAGATGAAAATAAGTGATTATTTTGCCCAATAATTAACATCAAGCAAAAATAAGTATGTTTTGAATTAAAGGTGAATATTTTGGTGAGAATATTATGCCAAATTGTTATATTACTTTGGGTACATAAAGAGTAATGTGAAGTGTATGAATATTACTCATGAATGATTAGAGAATGATGTATTACATGATGATCGTGCATGAATAATGTTGTAATAGTAATATGAAAGTAGGGACTAAATGTGAATGGCATATTGGTTGGATTGTTTCAGCATGCATATTATCCGAAAGTCTTTGAAAAGGAAATTAAGTAACTAAAAGATCATGAAAGAAATAACTTGTGTGAAAAGTTAATACTACTCTTAATATGCCTTGTGTACATTTAGAAGGCACCAGGTCCTTCTAGAGAAGAGATAAAATGGTTCTCCAAAAATCCTTCTATTATGAAACAGTAGATCTTCAATATTAATGATGGTGACAACCATCAAGGAATGAGCTCATGTCCTAAGAATAGAAGGTAGAGTAGCAAAAATAGTAAGAAGATATTATTTGACTAATATTAATGTATGCCTATGTCTTAATTATCACTAAGAGAGTGATAAAGAATAGATAAGAGTTATGTAAGACATAGAGAAGATGATAGTCAAATGATATCTATGATGTGATCCCAAAGATTTATAATACTCAAATTATTTATATGCTTAATCACAGATAGTTCATCTTGAGTAAAAGAAATCCACTTCAGCTAGAGTTTTTGAAAACTTAAAATTAAACTTATATGCATGACATATTTTCTAATAAACTAAAGTGGTTGGAATGAAAGTGATGACACTAATCCTATGGTAGAATCCTACTGAGAAACTTAGTTTCTCACCCTTTATCTCATCATTTTCTTCCCATACTCCAATAATATCATTCGTGGAGGTGGTGATGTTCGTAGAAAGTGACAACACGATCTGGGTGGTTGGATCCTCGAAGCCATCATAGTAAGGATCTCAACTAGGTCTCACTGAATAATGTACATTTTGTAATATAACCATGGATAACTATAATACTAAATAAGTAGTATGTAGTTTGTTCTTTATCGTATGTAATGTGAATATGTTAGTAGTAATTATGTTTGTAATTAAGTTTTGTAAAGGCTCTAATGCCTTAACCTAAATAAGTATGTATATATATAGATTGTATAATTATTAAGGATTGTACAATCATAGGTCATATGAATGCTAGTATGTTTAAGTTGTGATGAGACGATTTATTACTTATGAAAGAAAATTAAAATGGAAGAAATAACTTGTAGTATTAACGAATTATATGTGCACAAGAACACTTATTCACTTATATTTTATTACGAATGCTATTATGATGACGCTCACATTTTGTACCAAGAGGTTTATTTAAAAAAAATTATTCTATTTTCACTAATAATTATTTTCTAAATGTTCAACATCATGAGATAACAATCTAATAATGGAACCGTGTATATGACTTAAGCATAAAAACAGACTTCATTTTTAGGATGTTATAGAAATACTTATTTTAAGGGCTTAGGGCAGCCTTGGACAAAAGAGTTCTCAAGGAAGTTATATCTTTGAGTTTATAGAAGAGTTCCATACGACTTCAAGTTAAGGTGGTGACGACCATCAGGAATGAACTCATATCCTAAATAAAGTTGAGTATATGTGTGAAAATAAGAAGATATTGCTTGATAAATATTAATAATGTGTTATTAAGAGTATAATGGTGTACCATATATTAGTGTCACTAAGAGGGTGGCTAGTGAATGTGTAACACCCATAATTTTTAAAGATAAACTCTCTAAGTTACAAATTTCTTTTAGCAAGAAATAAAGAGATAAGAAAAAAAAGTTGAGAAAAAATTAGAGAACTTTTAGCAAATGACGAAAATATCCTTGCACTAAGATGACACAAATAAATGTGCAGGTAACTCAAAATAAAAAGTTAAAATACATTCTAAAGGTTTAGAATCCATCAATGATGGTTGGAAAGTAAGGAGGAAAGATTAGAAACAAACAGAGAATGAAAATGCTTTCCAAAAAACGTCCAAAATGCCCTCACAGAGCTTTGTCTCATATAAGGGCTAAACTATTCTAAAAAAAATGGTAAACGAGATAAGAACAATTCAATAACAAAATAATAAGTATTAGAAACATTAGGAGAATAGTCTGAGAAATTCTTAAAAAATTACCAAAATACCTCTTGAAAGTTGGAAGGGCAAGAAACTACGAAGCAGGGGCTCATAACTTGAAGCTTGTAAACACTCAATTATGTCTCATGCCCCATTTCTAAAAGTAATTAGTAAATAAACAATGATTTAAATAATAAATAAATAAATAAGAAAAATGATAATAACAAAAAAGAAAAAAAAGAAATAACAACAAATAAAAATAAAATACTAAAAAGGAAATAGAAAAAGAAAGAATCAAATGAAAATGAAGAAAAATAACAAAAGGAAAATAATAAATAAAAACAAAAAATTAATGAGAAAAACAAAAAAAAATAAATAAGAACTGAAAAAACTAAAAAACTGAAAACTAATAAATAAAACTGAAAAAGAAAAAAAAAAGAAGGTAAAACTGTAAAGGAGGGCACGTCGTAAAAATGGGGATGCATGCATGAGAAAGGGGGTTGCTCTCAGTTTTTTCTCTCGAATCTTCAATGGTTTTTCTCTCTCACACACACTCTACTTCCAGGAGATTCGGAACCAAGAAGAGCTTTTCAAAAAAGAGCTCAGTTTCTAGTGAGAGTTTGGTTCACCAAGGGGAGAGGAGACTTTGCTCCTTTTGCTCCGGTTGGCGTTACAAGGGGATCGGCAGTGAGCAAGAAGAAGGGAGTGGCTTCATTTTTGTAACACGCTAGCGCGAGCTTTACCTCAATCGTAACAGGTTAGTTTTTCTTTCATCTTCGAATTAAGGACCTCGTGATGATTGGTTTAAATGATTAGTGAATGCTTGTAATAGGATTTGTAGGAGAATCTGTTTGTTGATGTAATTATTAGCTAAAATGTGACTTTTGATAGATATTCAATCCTGGTCTCTGCTATTCCTCACGTATGTAAGGTTGATTCTTATTTTAAAATCGGTCATAGAATTAGGATCGAATTTGTTGAGTGTATACCATTTACTGTGAATCTGTGAGGTTTGTGAGTCACACTTCCCCCCAAACTGGAATATGTTAGCATGGTTTTGTGGAGTTCCTTTTTCAGTTTATATTTGTTAGAGTTTGTTAAAGCACTTTCAGATTTTGGACACATTTTACGGCCAAGAAAAAATGCTACTGAAGTTGAAAGACATCTTAGCTATATGCAGTTGCTTTTAATAATGTTTAGAGCACTTTCAAGATGCAAAAACTGAACTTTTGAATTTCTACTTCTGAGTTTGGAACCTTTGGTATTACACTCTAAAGGAATGATGAGCTATATAGTGAATTTTCATGCATGAGGCAATTCTGGCCTTATGATCTGACTCAAGACTATCTCCCTGGATGGCAAAATCATGGCACGAAGAGGACCCTGAGTTTAGGCTTCATGTAATTTTCACGCTTGAGCCTACAACCACATGTATGATACCATTTGACTGGTGCATAAATCTTACTGTGAGAGTTATATTGAGCAAAAAAAATGTGACCAGAAGCAGACTCTAAAATCCTTTCGTGCTAAGTACTTGGAGAGCTAGGAATGCAGAAGCGGGAATTTTCTTGAGAGGGTGTTTGGGAGAGAATGAAGATTTAAAAAAAAAAAAGAGAGTCCTGGCTCCTCTCTCAGCTCTCTCCATTGATGCTCTTGGAAGGTGGCACGTACAAGACCTCCATTGTCGAATCTGTTCTTTATCAGCAAAGGAGTTGCTACTTCTAACATAGACTTCATCCAAGATGCTGCCAATGCTATTGGGTGGTTGAATAAGTTGACTTGTCATTGACCATAGAGCAAACATAGTGAGCCAGCAGTACTTTGGTCAAATGATCAAGATACAATCTGATGGTATCTTGTAACTGCCCATAGTATTCCAGCATGATGACAAGGAATTACTTGGAAATCGAGTACTACACCACCATACATCTGGGTACTTGGCTTCTGAACATGTTTGAGCCAATCATGTAGGCTTGATGGTGTCAAATTTTCGAAAAGAATTCTGTGATGGCCTAGGTTGTTACAGGGAAAGTTGACGCCTCTTGCCTCTGCACTAGTGGCTATCGAACCAAATTAAAATTACTCAAGCTTGCCATATTGTTAACCTAGATTATATTGTTTCAAAACTTATATTAATTCTTGGCCGAACAAGTGATGGCGAGAGGCATAAGTAGACACTCCAATCAGGTCTTTGTATGGAGTCTGATGTTGTCACATTCCATTTGATGGTTGAATGAGTTAATTTGTTGTTGACCACCAGTAGCCCACTATCTGATCCTCAGGAGCTTAGAAATCAGCAAACCAGCAGCTCTAGTTCAAGATACAAATAAAACTCTAAACATCGGGAAAATCATCTCTAATTATGGATTAGATTTGGTCGCACTCCTTCTTCTTTGCATACACATCCAACATTGAAAAAAAGAAAGAACGAAAAAGCTGTGAGAAAATGAAGAGCAAGAGTTACAGTGCTTCTTTCTGATTTGTGCTGAAGGTAGTATTTCACCCACTTTCGTGACTATTGGCTCTTTTCTGTCACGTCAAAGGTCATTTTATTAACATCTCAGAAATCAAACAATTCCTTAACGAACGTCCATTACTTGAGGGTAAAAAACAGTGGTAGCGTTTCTTGTTTATCGAATTGAAAATGAATAGTTCTGGGGCACAAAGTGATAACAGAACAAAGGTTGAAATCACCAAGGACAAGAATGGAATTGACCAAGTCATTCTTCGAAACAACCGTGGAGCTTTAACAATGGTTAGCTTGCACGAAGGTCAGAAGAGCCCGAAAGAAAGAAGCATGGTCTCATTCCCGATTTGAGTCCAATGAGTTACTGTTACATGCATCAAGCCAAGTTTAACGAAACTCTTTTACACAACAGGGCTCATGTTATGGTTAAAAGATGTTTAGGCAGTGCATGCAAGTCAAATTTCATGCACATCCAGGGACCGATTCACGCTTGCTTTAATTAAAAAAAGAAGCATTAAAACTTAGTTGGAGGCGTAGCCCAAAGGTTAGCCCACTACATGCCGCTGCAACACCTCGTGTTCGAATCTTGCCTAGGGCCTTTTCCTTTTAACATTTGATTGCCACTATCCTTGAGCATACATGACCAAGCCAGCTACATTTGGGCCTCAAGTACAAAATAGGGTCATATTTGGGCCATGATTACAAAGCTACAATTGGGCAGAGGGCATGAATAGTAGGCCACACCTCCTTCTCAATTTGAGTCCCTCAAGGGCCATTCGAGTAATTCTCCAATCAGGGCCCTACAGGTGACACCTTTCTTGAACAAAAATAATTACTTGGGTCAAACCCAATTTTTCCATTTTATTTATTTAACACCAAATCAATTCCCCTTTTAATTTGGGTCAGACCCAATTCAATTTTAATTTGGATCAGACCCAATTCAATTTTAATTTGGATCAAGTTCAGTCTCTTCTAATCTCAAAAATCCAATTTTTAGGTCACGCCTAATCCTCTTTAAATTGAAATCAAATCTTAATATGGGTCTAGCCCATCTTTCATTTTCTTTCTCAATTTTGAAATCAAGTTTCCTTTAATTTTGGGTCAATCCCAATCCCCATTTATTTTTTATTTTACGAAGTAAATCATTTTCATAATTCTAAGTCTCACACAATGAGCTCTAAATATGAACCAGTAGCTTTTTCTGTTGTTCGATATTTAGAGATTCATATGGGTCCTAGTTTAGCCTTAGTTGTCTTAGACTCTGTGCATATGTGGAATAAGAATCTCTTTTAAATAATAAAATATCTCAGAAAACATCGTTTTAGGAATCCCAAGTCTCATGCGATGGGCTCTAAATACGAACTGGTGGCTTTCTCTGTTGTTTGATATTTAGAGATCCATATGGGTCCTAGTGCAGCCTTAGTTGTTTTGGACTCTGCATATATGGACTAGGGATCCTTCTGAAATATCGAAAATGCTTTTAAAATCATCTTTCAAATTCTTTTTACCTCTGAAGATCAAGCCTTCAAACCAGAATTACATAACCTTGAGTTTTCCATTGCACCAAGGAATACGTAGGAGCAGGATCAAGTCCTGTCAGGATATTTTCATACAAACTTATTTATTTCTATTTTACTTAAAGGGATCGAACAGTTTTTCAAAAATATCAAAATCGCACACTCAGTTTAAGGGTACCGTTCTTCGGAATGGGCGAGTAAGGTGCCTAACACCTTCCCTACTCATAACCGACTCCCGAACCTAGATTTCCCTCAAGTTAGGGTTTTTCCAAATATTTTCTCTTAAATAAAAAGTTGGTGGCAGCTCCACAAAACTTATCAAATTCTTTTTCAAAATTTTTAGTGAGTTCGTCGTCTCGTCATAATCACGATTACGAGAGATGACAACTCCACTGGGGAGTTTAGAGAGTCAAGCCTGCTTACAATTAAGTGTGTATTGAATTGATCCCCTTTTAGTTTATTTATCTGTTTATTTGTTTATTTTCTGTACAACCCTAGGATAGACAAATTTAAATTTTCTCTATATATATACTTGTTGCGATTTCCCCAATTACAGGTATCCCAATTATTTGTGTGCCCTCCACACATTACACTAATGAATTTCATCTCATGAGTGGGGCTCTATACCCAAGTCTGAGTGTAGCCTAGGATAGAAGGGTCTAGTGGTGTCACTTTGGACGTACATCCTGTTTGACTATCACGAAAACCCAGGCTAGAGTGCATCCTATTCATGTGCCCTACAACTAGTAGCTTTTCTACTATTGTAGCTAGCATTATGAACTAGAACTTGGCTTTAGTAACCTCTTAACCTCAGGATTACTCACCACCTTCGAGAGGTTCATGCATTAAAGGCCATAGACCCTTAGGACAGGTGACCCACATAGGAGGCAAGGAGGGCACACATCCCTTTCACGATACAAGGTTCACATACTGCTCACAGGCACTTATTTGAATAGAATCATCTGAAGTGCCAAAGAAGAGATGAAATTCGAAAGTTGAGGAGATACAGAAAATCAAGAAAGAAAATCAAGGAAAAAGAAAGAAAAATCAAAATAGAAGGAGAAAGATAAAAATTTCTAGGAAAAATTAGCAAAATAATTTTGAAAATATAAAAAAATTCAAAAAGAGAGAAAATGAAAATTCAAAAGAAAGTCTAAAGAATGTTTTCTAGAAAATTCTAGCAAAACTAGAAGATTTTCAGCAAAACTAAAAATACCAAAAATTATTCAATTATTTTCAAAATGATCAACCTTCAAAACTCTAAAATTATTTGTGTATTTCAACATTCATTCGTTCATGAAATAAATTTATCATTGAAAAAGGAGATTCCGAAAATCGTCCCATATATTTTTCATTGAAAAATTGACATTTTTATCACTCGTGATTTTTTACATTGTTTCTCAAAAATTAATTTTTAATTTAACAGAAAAATTGGAGAAAGATAGCTTCCTCGACATCCTTATAGGACTCGTTCACGGTCAGGAATCATAATTGAGAAATGAGGTCAAAACTCTGAAGGAACAGATGACCAAGCTAATGGAGACCATCCAACAGTTAAAACAAAAGGATGTGAGGGAATCCTTTCCAGGAGAACCAATTGACCCATCATATCCTCCTAGCTATAGTCCACAAAATCCTTTACCAGCAACCATACCTCCACAAACCGAAGGGGTTCATTATGGGTTCCCTCATGGGCAAGCACCTTTCATAAGATAGACACAAGCCCAAACACAAAACCTACCTTCAAACACCACAGAAATCCCTTATACCATTCCAAACACCACCTCACAATCCTACCAAATAAACACTGGAGGGACGAATCCTATATTCATCCAAGGGCCTCATCCAATACACACACCATCCTCTTACCCTCATTATATGGCAGGAGAACATCTGAACCATCCTTTTGAGGATAGTGCTGACAAATGGAAAACCCTGGAAGGAAGAATCAGGGCAATTGAAGGAAGTGCATATGATGTCAGAGATGCATTTGACTTATGTTTGGTTGCGGACGTCGTCATTCCTCCAAAATTCAAGGTTCCTAAGTTTGAAAAATATCAAGGAACTAGCTGTCCAAGGAACCACTTAACCATGTACTGCAGGAGGATGTCCGCCTGTACTTACAATGATAAGCTGCTCATCCACTTCTTTCAAGACAGCCTAACTGGGACAACTGCAAATTGGTACACTCAATTAGAACGGAAACATATCCGTTCATGGAGGGATCTGACTGATGCATTCCTGAAACAGTACAAGTACAATAAGGAGATGGCTCTTGATAGAACTCAACTCTAGAATATGGCCAAGAAGGAAGATGAGACCTTCAAACAGTATGCACAACCCTGGCGAGAGCTAGTAGCTCAAGTGAAACCCCCTTTATCTGAAAAGGAGTTGGTCAGCATGTTCACTGATACACTCCAAGATCCTTTCTATGAGAAGATGATCGGTAGCATGACTGCTAGTTTCTCTGACGTTGTCATCATTGGAGAAAGGATCAAAGGTGGCATGCGCAATGGCAAGATTATACCCAAGTCTGTGGGGACAGTTAATATTTTTGTTGGAAAGAGGAAGACAGGAGAAGCTTATAATTCTGGTCAAGGCCAATAAACACCTCAGATGGCATCTTATGGGCCAGCCAATTTTCAACCACGACCATATGCTCCTTATACACCATATCCCTACATCGCCACAACCTACCAAGCACCTTACCCTCCAGCCCATAACAATCATATGCAAATTCGGCCACCAACACCATTCACAGTCTAAACACAAGTCATAAGCTAATACACTAGCCAAGGCCAGAAAAAAGAGAAAAAAACCTATCAAATTTGATCCTATCACAATGACCTATACTGAGCCGCTGCCTCACTTGATCTAAAACTCTCTGGTTGCGCCTCATCCTTTGAAACCTCAAGAAGCACCATATCCTAAATGGTATGACACAAATGCCAAATGCGACTACCATGCAGGATACATCGGCCATTCAACCAAAAACTGCCAAGTTCTGAAACACTAGGTACAAAGCCTTATTGATGCAAAATGGTTGGATTTAGGGAAGCTTGCTCCTAATATAGGCAATAATCCATTGCCAAATCATGAAAGCTCATCAGCTAGCTGAAAGAAATTGGGCAGTATAAAAAGGTTCTTGTAAAGAGCCAGGTCAAAAATATTAAGGAAAACCATCCAAGATTTTTCATACTTTTCAAAATTAATTTTTTGTAAATAAATCTCATAAAATTTACATTTTTCATGTTTCTTGGGCATGTACCTTACCATGGTAACTTTATTTCTTGAATTTCCCGTTCTTTTCATCATTTAACCCACGTCTCATTCTATACCTAAAAAATAAATACCTGTTGGTGACAATGCCTGTACTGTAATAAATAATTTTGAACATTTTATCAATCAAACTCAAAGTGAAAATGAAATGAGGAAGCAGAATAAGCAAAACTCAACCAGGGATTCCAAATCACCATTCATTTTAATTCCTCTCAAGGAATATCTTGGCTAACAAAAGAAGTAATAGATATCCCGCTGGACCAAAGTTCAAATCAAGGAAAAATATAGGGATGCGAAATAGATCCGCTGAATTGAAAACCAAAACAAATCCAAGTAAGACAAAATGAAAGATTTGGCCAGGAAAAAGAAAAAGAAAGAAAACCCATTGGATTAAAATCAAAAAATAATCCAGGCAAAATCAGGGTCAAAATTCAAGAAAAAAAACCCGCTGGATTAAAATCAAAAGTAATATAGGCAAAAATAGAGTAAAAAATAAAATAATAATCGACAAAGTCATGATCAGAAAAGATCTTGCTGGATTAAAATTTCAAAAACAATTCACGCAAAATTAGGATTAAAACAAAAGCCCGCTAGGTCGGAAACCCTCAAAGGTGCCTTAGGAAAAAGTTAGGGCACATAAACAAAAGTCTGCTAGGTCGAAAATTTTCAATAGCGACCTAGGCAAAAGTTAGGGCACACAAACAAAAATCCTGCTAGGTCGAAAACCCTCAAAGGGCAGCTTGGGCAAAAGTTAGGGCAATCACAAATGAAAAGCCTACTAGGTCAAAAACCCTAAAAGGGCGGCCTAGGCAAAAGTTAGGGCACAGAAACACAAAGCTCGCTAGGTCGGAAACTGATCGGATTGCAACCATGAGAATATATGAGAGAATGCATGTGTATTTAATTCGGCTATGCGTATCATTTCTCAATATCTGGAATGAACCACAGATCACAACTCAAGAAACTCTCTCGTTTCTATCAACCTTGCTTAGACTCGATTACACATTATCAAATAACAGAAATTAACACATCAAGACTACCAAGAATTCTCATCATTCCACCGATTGGTTCATTCTAGTCTCAGATAATGAAAAGCTAATGTGAAGAAAAGCAGACCTGGAATGTAAACCAATGAAGAGTTGTACATAAGCTGACCTTGCTTCGAGTTGAGCCCTTCCTCTGGACCTTGCTTCTTGGTCTTCCTCAGTGACTTCAATGAGATCCCCTTCAATTCTCCTCTCTGAACTCTCAATATTCACCTCCAGAGAAGCTTCCAGTAAGAGCCAGAAAAACCCTTCTTTTTCTTTTTGCATGTGCCTCCCTCTTTTATCTTTTCATTTTGTTTTTTCTGTTTTCCTCATTTTTCATTCTGTTAAAAAAACTATTTTTCCGTCCTTTTTCGTTTTTATTTAGTTTTTAAATTTCTATAAAAACAGATTTTCTTTTTGTTTAATTTTTTATTTGTTTATTTTTCAGAATATTTTTATTTTTATTTTATTTTGTTCATTATTTATTTTATTAATATTTTCTATTATTATTATTATTATTATTATTATTATTATTATTATTATTATTATTATTATTATTATTATTATTATTATTTATACATTTTTTTAATTCAGATTTTGTTTTCAATTCTGTTATTAGTTTTAAAATTTTGTTTCTTTATCTTCTTAAAGAATTAGTTTTTTTTCTGTTAAAAAAAACTGTTTTTCTGTCTAAAAAATGTTTTTCATTTTTTATTAAAATCTTACTATTTTTCTTTTTATAATTTTTCTGCTTATTCTTATTTTTAATTCAATTAGATTTTATTTTTCTCTTTATTTCTGATTTTGTATTTTTCTTTACTATTATTATTATTATTATTCATTATTCTTCATTATCATTATTATTATTATTTTTAGTTTTATTTTTCTATTTATTTTTCATTTTCATTGTTTTTGTTGTTTTTATTATTTCTATTTATTATTTATCTCGTTTGTATTTTCAATTACTCCATTATCTGCTTTCTGTATTTCTATTTTCTATTTTTCTTTGTTTCCTGTTTATTTGTATTTAAATCAGTGTAGGTTTCTTGATTAATTTCAATGGTTGGGGGCCTCGGACATAAAGGGGTGTTTACATATATATATATATATATATGTGTGTGTGTGTGTGTGTGTGTGTGTGTGTGTGTGTGTGTGTATAAGAGGGATCAAGTTACTTCAGGAGTAACTTTACTTAGAGTTACTCCACTTAATAATTCTCATAAAAAATGGCCAAATTAATGGAGACCATATAGCTGTCAAGAAAGAAAGATGTAGGAGGATCTTTTCCAAAATAACCAATTAGTTCATCATATCTTTCTGACCCTAATCCACAAATCTCTTTGCCATTGACCACGCCTTTACAAGCCAAATGGGTTCATTATGGGTTCTCTCAGGGATATGTACCCTCATTCCTGAGAAATACACAAGCCCAAACACAAAACCCACCTTCAAACACCATAGAAATTTATCATGTCATTCCAAATGCCACCTCACATGAACCTATTCAAGCTTGTCAAACAGCTGCTATAGGGACGAATCCTATGGTCACCCAAGGATCTCATCCTATGTACATAATACCTTCTCATCCTCATAGCATGACACAAGAACCTCAAAACAATCATTTTGATGGAAATACCGAGAAATGGAAAATCTTGGAGGAAAGGATATGGGCGATTCAAAGAAGTGAATACGACACTAGAGAAGCGTTTGATTTGTGTTTAGTTCCAGGAGTAGTCATTCCTTCCAAATATAAGGTTCGTGAATTTGAAAAATATCAAGGACCTAGTTATCCAAGAAACCACTTGATCATGTATTACAGGAGGATGGTTGCATTTGCTCATTGATGATAAGCTACTCATCCATTTTTTCTAAGATAGTTTAAATGGGGTAGTTGAAAATTGGTATACCCAATTGGAATGGGCACATATTCGTTCCTGGAGAGACCTGGCTGACACATTCCTGAAGCAATACAAGTATAATCTAGAGATGGCTCCTAATAGAACACAACTTCAGAATATCGATAAGAAAGGAGATGAAACCTTCAAAGAATATGCACAACGATGGCAGGAGTTAGTTGCTCAAGTTCAACCCCTATTATCTGAAAAAGAAATAGTCAGCATGTTCATTGATACACTGCAAGACCCTTTTTTATGACAAGATGATCGGCAGTATGACTGCTAGTTTCTCTAATGTTGTCATCATAGGAGAAAGGGTTGAAGGTGGCATGCGCAATGGAAGGATTATGCATAAGTCTGTTGGGACAATTAATGCTTCTGCTAGGTTTGGAAAGAAAAAGACAAGAGAAGCTTATAATGTGGCTTTTGGTTAAGGCCAACACTCTCCTCAAATGGCACCTTATGGACCAACTAGTTTTCAACCACCACCTTATACTCCTTATACACCATATCCTCACATTTCCACCACCTACCTAACACCCTACCCTCTATCTCATAACTATCCTATGCAAATTCGACCACCAACACCATTCACGAACCAAACACAAACCATAAACCAAAATTCCAACCAAAGCCAGCAAAATATATAAGAGAAAAAACCTGTTAAATTTGATCCAATCCCAATGACCTACACTGAGTTGCTACCTCACTTAAACTAGAACTACGTTGCCTTAAGTTTCCCATTGCATCAAGGAATACGTAGGAGTATGGTCAATTCCTATCAGGCTATTTTTATAGATCTATTTATTTCTAAGGGATCTAATAATTTATAGATCTATCAGGCTATTTATTTATAAGGGATCGAATAATTTTCAAAACTATCAAAATCATACACTCGATTTAAGGGTACCGTTCTTCGGAATGGGCGAGTAGGGTGCTAATACCTTCCTTACTCGTAATCGACTCCTGAACCTAGGACTGTTCCTCTGTTAGGGTTTTTTCCAAATGTTTCCCCCTTAAAATAAAAATTTTGTGAAAGCTCCACGATCAATAAATTGTTTCTAATTTTTAGTGAGTTCATAATTTCATTATAATTACGGTTATGCATGCCATGATTTTTGTAATAAAATAAAATTGTTGGAATAAAAATGATGATACTAAGTTTAGGATAGAATCCTACTAAGAAACTTAGTTTCTCACCCCCTACATTCCCATTTTCCTCTCGTACGCTATTCGTGATGGTAACGACTCACATACTTGAAGCAGATGCGAGACACTCTCTCTCTCTCGGAAGAAGAAGAAGAAGAAAAAGATTTATGCCATACATTATGTAAATAATTGGATGCAAGAATCCTAGTTATTGGTATGTAATAGTAAGCTAGTTTATGAATAGTGTATGTATTAGAATATGTAGCAAATATGTATGTAAATTTGGTATGTATCTTATGGTGTGTACTACAATATAGGTAAAGGCCTTAGTGCCTAAGACTATTATATGTATGTAAACAAACTGTATAATCATATAACATTTGTATGTTTTGTGAATAGTTCACGTTTAAGTGTTTACTATTAATTAAAGACAAATGACATCAAACAAGTCTTATGAAATGATAATATTCTGTAGGCGCATAAGAACGCCTAATAAATTAGTTACTATCACACATGCTATATTAACGAGGCTCTCAATATATAACAAATAGTTTTTAAAAAAATTACTTTATTTTTTATAATAAGTATTTTTCAAAGATTCTGCATCATGAGATAATAAACTAATAATGAAACTAAATGAACAACTTAAACGTAAAATCGGTATTAATTTTTAAGATATTATATTTAGCAATTCCATTTTCCTTGCCATGTAAAAAATCCTAAGTCCACTTATCTCCCAACAAAGGCCAATTATTTCAGCCAAAGCTTCACATTTATCAGCAAAATTTGGGTGAAAATGGCAATAGGAATTCAAGTCTATGAAAAATTCTCTATCATGGTTAAATGAGCTAAAGCTAAAGTCTTTGAAAATGTTTGATTTTCATAAAGATTTTTGACCCCAAACTCTTATTTCATTTGACTTAAAGGTTCATACTTTCTACACCTTCTTCTTTTCTTTTTAGACCCTTCTTTAGTTTTTGAAAACTTATTATAATGGTTCTACCTTTGATACCTCTTCCTTTACTTTTTACTTTGCAAAGTTGTTGTTTGTTTCCTTCATTGTTGATTCCAATCTCCATAGTTGTTGTCCATCTCATCATTAAGGTTAGTCATTTTGAGTTGTTGTTATTTCATTTTGCAGTTTCATCATCTAGGATAGGTGTAGGGTAGAAAAGTGGTTCTGATTTTCATTCTAGGTAAAAGACGATAATGATACATGTCGTAAATTAGTTTGTAAAATATATTTGATACATTTCTCAAACTAATATGTGGAATGCATTTCAAATTTAGTTTTTTATTTATTTATCATTTTATTTAATGAGCAAGGAATATCCATCTTTTTGCTAAACAGGATATGTTTAAGAATCTATGATTTAAGGTTTAAGTTTAAGATCTAGAGAATATAAATAATTATAATTAATATTTTGATTTAAGATTACCTTTTAAGTGTATGTGTAAAAGTTTGGTTGAGGAAAACTAATTATGTTTTTGTGTTTTATTTGGTAAATTTTAGATATGGCTAGAACTAGGAGTTCACATACTAGGGGTGGTACTTTACAAAGAGGAGGTAGAGGAGGGCGTACTCAAGATGGCAAAGTTGAAGAATGTTTTCAACCAACTACTTTTGCTCATAATCAATGTGTTTGTAAAGCACAAGATGATGATATTAAGAAGCATGAGCATGTTGATGTTCCTGCTCATGTTGCTAAAGAAGAGATATTTCTAGGTGGTCTAGTGGATGGGTCCATTCTTCGATCAAACCGTTAGTATATAGCTTTCTTTTAGTTGGTTTGAAGAGGTAAGAATTGTTAGTGTTTATTTATTTATTTAAATATTAAAAAAATTATTTATTTATTTAATTTTCTATTTCTTTCTTTATTAAGATCATCGTTTTTTTAAGGTGTTGACCCATAGACGGAAGATAAAGGAGACAGATGATAGAATGCAAATCAATTTACGGAATGTAAAAATTATATTCTCTAAATTAATTTGTGAAATATAATTTTTTATATTTTACAAATTAATTTACGTACGAAATATCAAAAATTACATTTTACAAATTAATTTATGAAACATAAAATTTACATTTCTCAAATTAATTTCTCAAAATAATTTATGGAATGTAATTTTTACATTCTATAAATTAATTTATGGAATGAAAAACTCAATGACAGCAACAGCACCTCACCTTTATCTTCTCCAACCTCAATAAAACTTTCTTCTACTCAAACTTGCTCTGCAGAACACAAGTTAGGTTTAGATACTAAAATAAGCATATATGTACACTCAAATTAAAATCAAGATTCCCCAACATGTATGAGCTAATAAGCGTCATAGAAAGAAGAGAAGAAACTTTCATTACATATTATGTTCCCAAGGGCATTTTGATTTTTTTATAAGTGAGTGCAAACAATTTGACGAGTGTAAAAAAAAAAGGACTATTTAAAAATGGTCGTTCTCTTTTTATAAGCAAGGTAGTCCAAGGACAAGGCCCAAATTACCACCAATATTCTTATCCACTGCTAGTTATACTACATACTATTAGAGATAGGTTTGGACTCACTTTTATGCTTAATCAACCACACAAAACAAAATTATGGTCTATTTATAATTACATGAATTATATTTGTAGGGATTATGAAATTTTATATAAGATGTTACATTTCTCATATCTTGGTTTCATACCTGTATTGCGTAGTGATCAATTGCATCTCATACATATCAATGAATGTTTTGTTTTCCCGCTTTTCACAAAAGTTATTTCTAAGTTTACCAACGGCAAACAAATTTAAGGCTACAAATTTGCATGATCCTTTCAGATCCTTTCAATAAATTCTTTACCCAATCTAACGTGAAGTGAAGAACGTACTCTATTCAAGTACAAAAATACAATAGACCATACGAACTGAAATATCGATATTTGTTACAAGGTAAGATTAGGTAAATCAATCATCAATCTTATAATGTTTGCCCTTTTACTAGTATACCAAAATTCTATGTGAGTGGAAATAGAAAAATCTTCATACATGGATAAACTAATTTATCTCCAAATTTGCTGGCCTATCTATTATCATAATAGACAACTTTTTGCACCAACTTTATCTTAATTAATGACTAGGATTTTAACATTTGGAAGGGGAAGATATAAAATATATTTTATTTTTACAAGAGATTAGAACTCACATATGAGAGACTTTATGCACCAAGATTATGTATTATGCATTGTACTTCCAACCAAAATGTTTAGGGAAAAATTACAGAGTAAACTAAACTAACAATGCACACCTTTAGATTATGATGACACAAAATTAACAAAGCTAATTGTCATGTCACTAGTGGAAAATAAGCTTTTTACATCGGTTGTTATGGACTTTTTACATCGGTTATTTGAGCGGTATTAAAGCGGGCGATATAGAAACTCAGACTTTCTACATCGGTTATATAGAAACCAATGTAGAAAGTCTGAGTTTCTACATCGGTTGTGACCATAACCGATGTAGAACTTTCTACATCGGTTGTAGTTTTAACCGATGTACTCATCGGTTATGATCACAACCGATGTAGAAAGTCACTTTTTACATCGGTTAAGGTCACAACCGATGTAGAAAGTTTATTTTTTTAAATGTTATTTTTGTTTAGGGAAATTGCCATATTATTTATTCACAATACCTATATATATAAACAGAATACCAAGCAAACAATACAGAAATTACAGAGTCTATATATTTAAAGTAAATACATCAATATTTATTATGAAATATAATAAAAACAAACTAAATATCTAAAAATCCCATGAGTTCAACCCAAATTGGCAACGTCTATAAGAAATTCCCCCCAACGTCTCCTGATATCATCAATTTCTTCATCTAACAGAGGTTGAGGATTGTCAAATATGTATAAAATGTTTTTGATTAAAATTAGTGAACATGTCATGTTATGCATTAAAATTAAATAATTAAATTAGGACAATTGTAATTACCTGGTGCCAAGAGTTAACAATAGAAACCGAGACAATGAGAAACATATGCCTCATCACATAATATCCACACTCAGTTCCTCCGGGTTGTCTTGGACACTTCAAAAAAATAAAAAGAGTATCAAATATAATTAGAGATGGTGATAAAAGAATATAAAATAATTGAATAACTTTTAATAAAGTACTTACCTTTGGAATTATCCATACAGGATTTTTAATATTTGATGAATGCGTCCCTTTTAACCAAAGTCGAGCATTCATTGCTCTACAGTAAAATAAAAAGCAAATGAATACCTTTAAGAATAACAAGTTATATGAATATAAATACCAAAATCATAAAAACTTACAAATCTATAATGTCATTTATGTCTTTCTTTGGTTTTTGCCAAGCAGAGCATAGAAATACAACTACATTCCGCTTTGGACAAATAATGATTAATTGCCAATGGGCCCTACAAAATATGGATGACAATGAACAAAAATTAGGAATTTAATTGAATTCATGAAATAAAGAAATTAAGTATTGACTTACAATTGAAAATAAGGGGCTAGGTAACAGTCTTTATCAGACTACAATCTCCTCTGAAGATATCCATGTATCTCAACTGCCTTGTTCCTAGTTTTCTGCATATGAACTGGGTCCAGGAATCCATAGAGGTGTGAGTTACCTCTTTCAGTGCAGATACGATACAGGTACCTAATATTGCGAATAATTTTCATATGTTAGATTTTGATAATGAAATAATTCAAGGTTTAGAAATTTACTTACATCAACCATAATTGTAGAACTGTTACACATAGGAGATCGTTACCGACAACCAACTGCAATATATCCTTCTTAGTAATATAGAAGGGGATAGGTGTGGGCTTCCCTATGATATCCGGTTCCGTTGTTATTTGCAAAGTTTGGTCGCCCAAGTTCATGGCGATACCAAATAGACGTGTGAGCAAATCAACCTCATATTTCTTTAGAGAAGGCTTATGAAGATCTCCTTTAGCACTTAAATCAATGTTCTTCCCACGATCTTCCTTATAAACCTATGATAAATTCACAAAATAGTAAGATATATATATATATATAGACACACACACACAATATATATATATTAAAAAATTAGTAACATAGGCTAAAATTATTTAATACCGAGGTTGAACTCGCTGCACAAGTCTCCTCGGTCATATAATGAAATGATTGGGGGCTTGCCCCACAAAATGAACCTGCTCAGTAGGGACAGGAACATGAGCATCTGCATCTTCAACCTGTTCAGCCACCACTCTAACATGATCATCATCAATTTGTTGGTGATGGATGGTTGAACCCAAGGTAATACAACCCACTTGGGAGGAGGAGGATGGACCTAGTTGGAGGTAGGATTGAAGCTCAAAATTCAGGGCAGTTTTGGGAGCTCCTCAAATTGTGTTCAATGTAGCACAAAATTGTGCATAAAAATGAAAAGAAGAGGAAACATAAATTTGCAGAATGTAAAGAGGGAATTGGGGAAGGTGATTGCAAGAATTAAAGGCTGGAAATAAAGTGCAGAAATGGAAGAAAGGACAAAACGAAAATGACCCAAAATTAAAGGGGAAAGGGGCTGAAAATTAAAGCATAAACTAAGAACCAGAATTGTAAATTGCAAGAAGGTAAATGGCAGAATGTAAATTGCAGAAAAATAATTCCTAAGCTAGGCGCCACTCCACTAGCTAGAGGAAGCTAGGAAGATAAGCCAAGTTCCACCACATTGGAGGCTCCAATGATAAGGAAAAGGGTCTTAACCTCAAGAACAAGCAAGAGGAGAAGAAAGAGAAGAGAAAGTTGCTCTCTCAAGGGAATTTCGGATTCCAATATCATAAAATGACCAAAGGTACCATTTGCTTACATTTAGCCCTTATTTATAGGAAAAAAGGAAGGGAACTGCTTGGTTGTGGGTTTGGGCTGCCCTTAGCCAACCAAGCTCTTAACCTAAGCCTGTTCCTATTCTACATAACATATTCTTATTCCATGTTGGAATAAGCTATTCTCACTTTTACAACTCAAAGAAAAATACAACCAAATTAAAATTAGGAAAAATTTCAGTTTTATTATCCTTAAGCTAAAAATTTCTCTTGAAAGCTAATTTCCATGCTCACATCATCCTCTCCCCCTTAAAAGCATTCGCCCTCGAATGGCAATCATCAATTTCTGCAAAACAAAGGATACAAATAAGAGTAGAAGAGTATATGTGGTTATGGAAGAAAGAAAATTATGGAGAATGCCAGGATCAAATACGAACCTCTTTAATTTTTCAAATAGTCGTAAACATTGGAAAGCAAATTTGACTAGGAACAAAAGGTTGATTCGATCTGCAAGCTCATAGTTATTAACAAACATGTCCCAAGTAAACTTACGTGCTTTGATCCATTTTCTTTTCCCTAAAGAGATCTTAGTGCTATGAATATTTGTAATTACTAACAAATTAAGCATCCTAGACGCATTATCATAAAACAAGGATTGAAGCATGCTAGGGACCTTTATATGTGAGAATTCACTATCACTGTGAAGCATATGAGACAGTGGTGATAATCTAGGCATATGAATGGATCTAGACACATGATCTCCAACAAATTTTGCAACAATGGTGTCCCAAATGTTGGTAGAAGGCTGGAGTTCCATCTTTTGATTACTCTTTGCAAAGGAGAACATTTCAACCCCTATGATAGGTGAAAGGAATTGAGGAACACTAGGCACTAAGTTTTCTTGATGTTCAATACCCCTTACAGGTGGCAACCCTAGAGGTAACTCTTTTGGGAATACATCTTGGAACTCTTCTAGAAGTTCACTAGACTCAAGGTTTGGTTGAGTATTCAAGCAATACTCTTTGCACATGAGCATGTACATGGGTTGTCTAGCTAGAAGAGTTTTCCTAATTTCTCCTTGATTGATGAAGAGGTTTTTAAATTTTTCCACATGTCTCAACCTCTTATCTTTTTTTAAATTCTTTCCTTTAATTCCCTTCTTTTCTTTCTCTCTTTTCTTTTTCATTTGTACTTGATCTTTACAAACCTCACTAGGAGCCAAGGGAACTAAGGTGACCTTTTGGGAATTGAAAACAAATGAATACCTATTGCTATGCCTATCATGGTGAACTTTCCTATCAAATTGCCATGGCCTTTCCAAGAGCACATGACTTGCTTCCATGGGCACAACATCACAAGTTACTTGGTCAAGATACCTACCTATGGAAAAGGCAACTAAGACTTGCTTATCCACTAAGAGGTCCCCATTGTCACTCAACCATTGCAACTTGTAAGGCCTAGGATGTGGGGTAGTGGTTAATCCTAGCTTTTGTACTAGCCTAGCACTAGCCACATTGGTGCAACTTCCCCTATCTATAATCAAAGAACATGTCTTCCCCCCAATCACACACCTTGTGTGAAAAATATTTTCTCTTTGGCTCTCATCTTCCCCCATGACCATGCTTCCTAGTAATCTCCTAACAACAAGAAGATCACCTTCGGGGGCATACTCTAATCCTTCTTCACTAGAAGAGCTAGTGGCACTAGAGCTAGAGTTTTCACTTGAGGATTCCAAAGATGAGACTTGTCCATTATCTCTAAGGATCATGCTCTTCTTGTTAGGGCATTGAGAGGCAATGTGCCCTCGTCCCAAACACTTGAAACACTTAATGGATGATTCCTTTTTTATCAGAGTGGATGGGGTGTTGGCCTTTTCTTTCTTGGGATCTTTAATTTCCCTAGGATCTTTAGGCTTAAAAGGAACATCCTTGTGGCCTTCCTTCCTCTTATTTTCCTTCCAAGAAGGCTTTGAGGTTGAGTATCTACTCTTACCTTTCCTATGGAGTTGTTGTTCTACCTTTTGGGCTTGGTGGTAGAGTTCATTCAAACTCATATAGTTGTGGAGTTCCACAACATCCCTAATCTCATCCTTAAGCCCTTCAAGGAATCTTACCATTCTAGCCTCCTCACATTCTTCTATGTTGGCTCTAATGATGGCTACCTCCATATCTTTGTAGTACTCATCAACAGTCCTATTTCCTTGGGTTAATCTTTGGAGCCTATTATGAAGCTCCCTAAGGTAATGAGGTGGTACATACCTATTCCTAAGGATGGCTTTCATTTCTTCCCAAGTCTCAATAGGATGAAACCTTGCTCTCTCTTTCACTAGCTTATCCCACCAAATCAAAGCATAGTCTGAAAATTCAAGACTAGCTAGCTTTACCCTATGTTCCTCCCTTACTTTATAGCACATGAAAATTTGCTCTACCTTCAACTCCCATGATAGGTAGATTTCAGGGTCATTCAACCCTTGAAATTTTGGAATTCTAAACTTGGTTCCATCTATTCTTTCTTGGTTTCCATTTTCTCTTCTACCTCTATTCCTAATCCTAGAAGAAGCTCTATGACTATGATGGCTAGGAGAATGTCTATCTCTACTTTTATGGATCCTACTCCTAGATGAATTTCTAACCCTAAGTGGAGACCTAGATGATTCCCTATCACTCTCATGCCTACCTTGATTCCCACCCCTGTGATTATTCCTTTGGTTTCTTCTAGGGGATTCATAGAATTCTTCTTGTGAAAGTTCCTCCCTAGGTGAATCAATTTTATTTTTGTTTTTCTTATAACTACTAGGCCCTTCATTTTGTTTCTTTTTAAACAAAGTCTCATTCCTCTTTTCTAGTTCATACAAGCGATCTTCAAATTGTTCACTTTGTTTTCTTAACATTTTTTCAAAGGTTTGGGTAAGGGCTTCTAGTTGTAACCTATTGAAGCTAGGTGGATAATCATTTTCACTCATGATGCTCTCCACTCAAGACACAAGATATGAAACAAATCAATTAAGAAAATCACAAATATTCTAAGTACAAATTCCTACCACATAAAACACTTGAACAATTAAGAAATTAAAATGCAGAAAGTTAATTGGTTTCTTACACAAACCAAGGTCCAAGATAGGGAAAGATAAGTAACAAGTAGTCACATAGGCTAAGTTGTAAACCTAGCAATTATGAAACCCCCTTATTACTCCTTTCAACAAGCACACTTAGACTCCCCCTTATGGCTCCTTAAAACCACACAAAGGCCTTGGAACTTACACACAATTACTAACAAAATTACAAGGAAACTTCCTAAGTACAAACTAAATCAAAAGGATTACAATATTATAACCCTACTACAACCAAATTCTAAAATTACACCAAAAAGAAAGTCCTAGTAAGAGAAATCCTAATCTACTACAAATGGGTAAATTCTTCAAGTCAAGCTTCAAGTCCAAGTCTTCTCCAAGTTCAGCTCCAAGTCAACAAAATTTCTTTCTTAGGGCTGCATACAAAATTAAACAAAGAATGCTTTGCAAACCAAGAAATTGTTAGCACAATTAAAACCAATTACTTCCTTCCTCACCAGTGTTTGCCACTCTTAGTCACTCAATTTGGTCTTGCTTTATCCTTGAAGAAAAGACACATATTCAACTTAAAATTAGAGGCCTTGATGTTTTCAATGTGGTAAAAACTCAACTCATCCAGAATTCAAGAATGGACAAAACATAGGAATTTTGGGGACAAACAAGAAACTCTTATCACAAAAATTAGCTAAACTCAAAGGGATTAAAATTGTGACAAACTAGAATTCAAAGAAGACAAGCAACAAAGTGGTCAAAAAAGAAGGCACTCAAAAGGAATTCAAGAAGGATGAATGGATTACAAACTTGTGTGAATTGTTCTTAAAACTGAACTTAACCTTTCTTTGAAAGAAAATCATTCATATGCATCATAGTTCATTCAAGAGGATAAATCCAACTCAAGTTGTTCAACACACTTCAATTGATCCCAAACTCAACTCAAATACTACAATTGAAATACAATAAAATGAAACTTGAAGATCATTCAACTCTGGAATTTTTTTTTTACTTTTTTTTTTTTGAAAAAAATTCTGCCCAAATTTTTTTTTTCATATTTTTTTTTTCGTTTTTTTTTTCTTTTTTTTTGTTCTTTGTTGATTCTTGCTTTTTTGCCTTGTATCTTTTAGGGAAATGTAATGTACACTTATATCACTCCAAAACCAGCACAGGATTAACACTTAAACATCCAACAACAATATTTTCAAAGATCAAACACAAACTTCCTTAAGAACACATGAAGAACAGTGATGAACATGATGAACATGATGAACAATTTGCAGAATTTTGCCAAAATAATTGAGGGGTTTTTGAGGCAACAATGATCAAGTTTCAATTTCAACAACAAAACCCACAAAGTCCAAAGGATTTGAGAGAACAATAGATGTGTTCTTGCTGGAAATACCCAGAAAAAAAAAACCAGAAAAGGGGTTCTTCAATTTCTTGACATTTTGATGCAATTTTGAGCAAATTCACCGATTAAATTGATGTTCAAGCAAGGATCCAACAACATATGGCTCAAACCAACACAAATTACATGTGAATTCAAGCAAGAAGGGGCTGAAAATATGCAGAAAAAACTGGAACAAAAACAAAGATGAAAATGGGAGAAGAAGATGATGAAAAATGAAGGAGAAAAGTGAGAGAAGTTACCTCCAAACAACAAGCTCTTGATACCACATAATACAACCCACTTGGGAGGAGGAGGATGGACCTAGTTGGAGGTAGGATTGAAGCTCAAAATTCAGGGCAGTTTTGGGAGCTCCTCAAATTGTGTTCAATGTAGCACAAAATTGTGCATAAAAATGAAAAGAAGAGGAAACATAAATTTGCAGAATGTAAAGAGGGAATTGGGGAAGGTGATTGCAAGAATTAAAGGCTGGAAATAAAGTGCAGAAATGGAAGAAAGGGAAAAACGAAAATGACCCAAAATTAAAGGGGAAAGGGGCTGAAAATTAAAGCATAAACTAAGAACCAGAATTGTAAATTGCAAGAAGGTAAATGGCAGAATGTAAATTGCAGAAAAATAATTCCTAAGCTAGGCGCCACTCCACTAGCTAGAGGAAGCTAGGAAGATAAGCCAAGTTCCACCACATTGGAGGCTCCAATGATAAGGAAAAGGGTCTTAACCTCAAGAACAAGCAAGAGGAGAAGAAAGAGAAGAGAAAGTTTCTCTCTCAAGGGAATTTCGGATTCCAATATCATAAAATGACCAAAGGTACCATTTGCTTACATTTAGCCCTTATTTATAGGAAAAAAGGAAGGGAACTGCTTGGTTGTGGGTTTGGGCTGCCCTTAGCCAACCAAGCTCTTAACCTAAGCCTGTTCCTATTCTAAATAACCTATTCTTATTCCATGTTGGAATAAGCTATTCTCACTTTTACAACTCAAAGAAAAATACAACCAAATTAAAATTAGGAAAAATTTCAGTTTTATTATCCTTAAGCTAAAAATTTCTCTTGAAAGCTAATTTCCATGCTCACATCACAAGGTGTAGACTTTCCCAATTGCTACCAAACGATATGGATCATCAACATATAACTCATAATCGTCTGTAGCTACATCCACATCCTCTTCTCTCTGTAGTTGCTCCTCCGTCGGAGCACAACTTCCCTTTGTGCTCGCACGCCTAGGAGAATGTGATGGATGGTGACCTTGTGTCTATGTTTGGGAAAGTCCCAAAGATGCAAGCTCCTGCCTAAGCTCTTGCCTAAGCTCCTGTCTAAGCTCTTCTGGAAGTTCTTGCCACAATGCTTGCCTCATGTCTTCGCGCATGGCGTCCAACTCATCTCTAGACACCAAACCTTCTTTAGATGTCTGTCTAGAAGACAATCCAAAGTACTGTCTAAGGCCAACACCTCGACCAACTGCACAAACATGCCCTAGATGCTCCGGTTGGCCAATAACAGTACTTAAGATGTCATCCCGGCCAGTTGGAACAAAGACTCCTTGTGAGCTTTGTTCAACCAAAGAATCCTACAAAACAAAAAATGACCGTTATCAGCAATGTAAATGTTGAAGATAAATAAAAAGGAAATTTACAAAATTGTGTGATTACTTACAATCTTCTCAGCAACAATGCGAGAAGGCTCTGATGTGTACTCTCCAGATGCCTTTTGGCGTGCCCTCTTCCATTTCTCATGGCGTGAAGGTGGAGAGGGTGGAGAGAGAAGTGTAGAGGGATCTGCTTCAAATGATTGCTGACAATCTTTCAACTTCTGCTCGATCAGCCTCTCTTGAAGCAACTCATAACCCCCACGAGATAATCTGTGGGGGTAATAGTTCTTAGCAGAAATTTGTTGAGCCTTCTTTCTTTTCTTCTGTTATAAGAAAGAAAATCAATTAATCATAATATTGCTTATATTAGTCAATTAAAAAAATATAATATTATAAAGATACATACAATGAATGCAGGATCCATTCGAGACTCAACAAATCTCTGCCAAGTGTCTTGATCAAGGAACTGGTACTCCTCACAAGGAGACACATCCTTGAGTGACCCATATATATATTTGCTGGTGAGATGTGTCTTGAAGCCCCCCAGCGCTCACCAGCAAATGAAAGCCACTTCCTCTTTAGGAAGTTAGTGTTTGGTACATCATATGTAAGCTACATAAAAGAAGATGTAATTGGTTAGTGAATGATAAATTTATGGAAAAACTTAAAGTTTTAAAGTTAAATACCATGATAGTCTCCCAAATTTGATCCTTCACTTGCATCTCAACATCATCCCAATCCTTCTTCAAAATACTGGCTTTGCTTTGTCCAAGGAGGACCACATAACTCTTAAACTTTGTCTTGTTTGGCCCTAATGGATTCCCAATGGCCTTATCAAACTCTATGGGAATCCTCTGCTCGCCACTCCGGCTAAGGGTTAACTCCCTTAACCGTGTGGCTCGTCTTCCCTTCTTTTGTCAAGAAGAAGGGTTCTCAGACCTACTTTGTGAAGGAGGAACCTCTGAAGGGTCAACCATGTATCTGTTAAAAGCAGAGGAAACAAATATGAAAAAATTATTAAATAGAATCAATAAATACAATTCATATTTATATTGTGCTCAAATAGCTACCTGTTAATTTTCTTAAAGCTTTAATCACACCACACTGAACATTGAAATCCTATCTGATTATTTGGTCTCTAAGATGCATGGGAGCCATATACTTAACAAACTAAATAGAAATTCTTTTAAACATTAGATAGCTGACCATCAAAATTTGGACTAATTAATTTTGGCCATTTTAACTCAACAAAACAGCTATCTTTATTCCTCTGATGTTGCCTTCCCAATTCTAAAATTGTTACAATTACTTTGTTTTCAAGAGATGGTAAACATTAAAATTCACCATAGGGTACACAGATCCACAAACAAAAGTGAGAAAAGGACACAAAAAGAAGTCACATAGATTCATTTAAACATCACTAAATCAACCAAGCCACTAGCCCCTGAAGTCCATCAGAATGTGTTTCTCTTTTTCATCTCAGGAGTTAAGGCATTTGGTGTGGCAGGGACCACACAATGTTTGATGGTTGCTTGGTGTTAACTAATAAATGTTTTAAACCAAACATTTAAGGTATTAAACTAATAAATTTATTCATATACTTATCTACTAACTATGATATTAGAAGAATATGAAAACATACAATATTTTTTCTCTCAATCAAATAAGAAAAAATTAATCATTTTCATCCTCTCATTTTACTCTTCATTTTACCAAAATAAGATTTTTTTTTTCGCACACATATATATAGGTTGCATCCAAGTTAAAAGTTCATAAATATTGAAAATAGAGAACAATGTTGATTAGGAAAGGTGAAATGTTACTAAAGTTTATGTTATAAAGCAACCGATGTAGAAAGTTTAAATTTTATTACAAAAATGTCACCGACTATTTTTCTACATCGGTGGTAAAGTAACCGATGTAGAAAGTGTCAAATTTATTTACAAAAATGTCACCACCTTTTTTCTACATCGGTTGACAGATGACCAACGTAAAATCCTGTTATAAAAGGCTATTTTTCTACTAATGCATGGTTCAAACCTTTTCCTTAATTAGGTCTTAGAGAGTATCTAGTATTTTTTTTTTATCGGAAAATGTATAAGATAAGAGTACAAAGTAAACCATTAGCATTATCTAGAATAAAAATTTTAAAATTATAATAGTTTATATGAGGTTCAGAATCACATCACTTTCTACCGAAAAAGATAAGAGTACAAGGGATTCTCACCCTTACATCTTGGTTTCTAGAGATTACCATTTAGACATTGTAGGACTATTCCAACACTTCAGGTACAAATAGAGAAAGTTAGATTGTGTCTTAAATGCAAGTGTCAGCACCCCAATTTTTTCTTTGGTATTACAAAATTAAAAAGTAAAAAATAAAAAAAGAGGACTGATTCTCAAATAAAAAAAGGAATCGGTTTCTTAGAGAAAAAAATTAAAGCAACTACATTCCATCCAATACTGCTAATTCTTCAAGTATGTTCCCAGTTTGTTAGCCGAATTATTGCTTCCTAATCTTTTATGTGAGCATATATTTCATTAGTGTTTGGTTATTTTATCAAGTTAATTTGTTCTTGAAATCCCTTCTTGAATTATATTGAATAAATTTCATTTGTGGAGTAAATTTTATTACTCATAAAAACGAGTAATTTATAAAAAAAATCAACATACAAACATAAAATTATATCACTTTCCTCTCTTGTTTTAATTTGGTACTGATTCATATAAAAAAATCTTTATAATCAGTAAAAAATCAAAACAAAGATTTAAAACCATAGGTCTACTACTCTTCTTCTCTCCATGATATTTCTCGAACAGCCTCTGAAAACCTCTAATTAACTCTCACTAGTGGAAAATAAGCTTTTTACATCGGTTGTTAAGCACATTTTACATCGGTTATTCAGGCGGTGTTGAAGCGGGCGATATAGAAAATAAGACTTTTTACATCGGTTCTGCAACCGACGTAAAAAGTATGACTTTCTACATCAGTTGGGCAAAGAACCGATGTAGAAAGTACACTTTTTACATCGGTTGGGGGCAGAACCGATGTAAAAAGTATACTTTCTACATCGGTTGTAAAAAGTCATACTTTTTACATCGGTTCTGCCCGAAACCGATGTAAAAAGTGTACTTTCTACATCGGTTATGGTCGTAACCGAGGTAGAAAGTCCTTTTTTTTTTAATTTTCATTTTGTTTAGGTATACTACCGTATTATTTATTCACATACCTGCATATACACACAGAATCCAGGCAGACAATAGAGAAGCACCAGACAGCCAATACAGAATTCACATAATCTATATATTTAAACTAAATACATCATTATTTATTATCAAACTTTAATTTACAAATGAAATAACTTAAAATTACATCAAACAAGTATTGAAAGTTGAAAAGAAATGTAATAATCAGCCATGTACCTGTTGAAAGCAAAGAGAAAAGATGTTAGAAACTCTACTAAACATAAAAAACGTAATAAACATTTTAAAATAAGTTAAAAATAAAAATACAATGATGAAATAATTAAATAAATAACTAACTTGTATCATGTAGTAACATTTTCCCATATTCCTTCATGATGATCATCTCGAATAGCATGTACATCATCTATTTTAGTTTCTTCATTGATACTAGATATCCTTGATGATAAGGGAGTTTGAGAAATATCAATATTTGAAAGATCATTGGTGTCATCACTAGCGATTGTTGTCTTTCCTTGAAGAACAACTGACCATCTTTTGGAGCAAGGATCTTGGACATAAAACACTTGTTTTGCTTGGTGGGCCATGAGAAAAGGGTCATCCTTGTAAGCTACTTTTTGAAGGTCAACCAATGTAAATCCCAATTCATCGACTTGCACACCACTGTTACTATCAACCCATCTGCATTTGAAAACAGGCACTCTAAATTTGGTGTAATCAATCTCCCAAATCTCTTCAATCACTCCAAAGTAAGATATGGAAGCCTTTACAGGATTTTTATCTTTAGAACTTGCAAAATGCATCGACTCTGCCACCACTATAACCCCAATATTTTGCATGGTACTTTTATCATCCTGAGACTTTGTATAAAATGAAAAATGATTAATATCGTACCTAGTCCAACATATGACATCAAAGTTTGGGCCATTTGCTAGCCACTTCAATGTATCAGAGGCACCATCATCCTTCTTAATTGTTTCATCAAACCAGTTTAAGAACGTTTTGTTATGCTCATTCAACAACCATTTCTCGTTCATTCGAACATTCTCCTCCCTTATCATAGTTTTGTGAGTAGATAAGTAAGGTTGAACCTCATGGGTATTATTCAAAATATACAAATGTGCTTGAAGGACTTCTGCACGACCCATGCTTTTCACAGTTATGCCTTGTGTACCTTTACCTTCGTGTCTTCCCTCATGACGAGACTTAGGAACTCCTTTGGGTTCCACCTCTGACAAATACTCTGTACAAAACTCAATGGCCTCTTCTGCGATGTATCTTTCAATCATAGATGCCTCGGGACGGTGTGGATTCTTCACATAACCTTTTAATATTTTCATGTATCGTTCTATTGGATACATCCACCTCAAATAAACTGGACCACATAATCTGATCTCTCTCACTATATGAACAACCAAGTGAACCATAATGTCAAAAAATGATGGAGGAAAATACATCTCCAATTGGCATAAGATAGTGAAAGCTTCATTTTCCAACTCATCCAATTTTAGAGGGTCAATGGCTTTGCTACATATTTTATTGAAAAATAAGCATAACCTACTTATTGTATGTCTAACTTTTTTAGGTAAAATGTCACGAATAACCACTGGAAGTAGTTGTTGCATCAACACATGACAATCATGAGACTTTAACCCAACTAACTTTAAATCTTTCATCGAGACAAGTCTTTTAAAATTTGAAGAATACCCTTGTGGCACTTTAACCCCACGTAGGCACTCACAAAAAGAAATTTTCTCTTTTTTTGACAACGTATGACATGTCGGGGGCAAATATGTTCGCTTTCCTACAGACTGTGGAGCTAACTGATGTCGTATACCCATGTGAACCAAATCCAGTCGAGAATTGACTCCATCTTTAGTCTTGCCCTGTATATTGAGAAGTGTTCCAATGATGCTATCACACACATTTTTTTCCACATGCATCACATCAATACAATGTCTAACATCAAGTTTGCACCAATATGGAAGATCAAAAAATATTGATCTTTTCTTCCATATCCTTGTCTCTGTGACCTTTTTTTGAGTCTTTCCAAAAACAGTTTTGATGTTTTTAACTCGATCGTAGACTTGTTGTCCAGTTAAGGCTTTTGGAGCAACATCATTTTCTGGCAACCCATTAAAAGCTTTCCTTAATCTACGATAAGGGTGAGTAGTCCTGAGAAATGTTCGATGACCAAGATACACTGTCTTCCTTCCATGATGCAGTTGATGGTAACTTGTGCCTTCTTCACATATGGGACATGCTTTGTGCCCCTTAACGCTGTATCCACATAAATTTCCATATGCTGGAAAGTCATTAATAGTGCAAAAAAGCATTGCCCGCATCTTGAAATTTTCATTAGCATACGCATCAAACACCTCCACACCTTCTTCCCATAGATTTTGCAAGTCTTCAATTAAAGGAGCAAGATAAACGTCTATGTCATTTCCAGGTTGTTGTGGACCTGAAATCATCATGGACAACATGATGTATTTACGTTTCATGCATAACTCCGGAGAAAGGTTGTAAATTGTCAAAAGTACAGGCCACGAACTATGTTTACTACTTAAATTACCATAGGGATTCATTCCATCTGTTGCAAGTCCAAGCCTTAGGTTTCTTGGCTCATTCCCAAAATCGGGATATAGTTGATCAACCATCTTCCATTGCAAACCATCAGCTGGGTGACGAAGTTTTCCATCAATCAGTCTTTCATCTACATGCCATCTAAGGTTCTTTGCTTCATCTTTATTACAAAACAATCGTTTGAACCTTGGAATTATTGGAAGATACCATAACACTTTGGCTGGAGGCCGCTTTGTGCTGTCATTGCAAATAGAATCACCATCCTTCAGTTTATAACGTGAAACTTGACACACAGGGCATTCATGTAATCCTTCAAACTCATTTCTGTATAGTATGCAATCATTGGGGCAGGCATGTATTTTCTTATACTGCATACCCATCGGACACAACACCTTCTTTGCCTCATAATTACGCTTTGGTAATGTGTTACCTTCGGGAAGCATCTCTACCAATAGTTCAAGTAATTCGGTGAAACTTTTATCACTCCACCCATTCCTTGCCTTCAGAGTGAATAATCTTAACACTGCTGACAATCGTGTAAAGGTAGTACATCTCGGATACAAAGGTTTCTCTGAATCAGTAGATAAGTTACCATACATATTTTCCCGCTCAAATGACGCATGCCCTACATCACGAATCATATCCTCTACCCAATCTTCTATATTTATATCAACCTCCACCGTCTGTGACACATTTGGCATGCCTAATAACTCACCATGCCATGTCCATTTTGTATAACTTTTGCAAAATCCATCACAAAGAATATGCTCTCTAATTTGACCAACACCCAAACGTCTCTCATTTAGACCATTAACACACGGACAGTAAAATTGTCCATTACTCTCAGGGAGATTTGTCTGCGCAAAATTCAAAAACTCTTCGACCCCATTCTCGTACTCATCGCTCGTTCGTTTAGCATTTATCCAACTACGATCCATACTATACAAGAATCATCAACACAAGATTTAGGATTAACCTTGTCACTCATTGTTGTTAATTTATTATCCTCACTATTGGTAAGACCCTATCCCATTCGAGAAAAAAAAATTTATTCATCGATTAACATACTTCTTAAAATCTTGAATATCAACTTGGTGAAATTTCGACAGCATTTCGCATCAGTCTCTAAGTACATAACTTCATTATGGTTTTATTTACCATAATGAAGCATGTACTCAGAGACAATGCAAAATGAACTAAACCAAAATTTAATCAAGTACAATTTACAAGATTTATGAAGAAATTGTTAACCACTGAATAAAAAACTTTAGTCCCAAACTGTCCAACTTGGACAATTCAAGATTTAATATAATGAATGATTTACTTATTTAGTAATATACTCATTATATTCAACCTTTGAACGGGAAACTAAGGGTATGCTCATATTTGAACTCAAGAAAACAAACCAACATATTTAAACTCAAAATCAAGACTATAACATACATAAACCCTAAACAAACTTTCACATCTGCAATCACAAAGTAGAGGTGCATAGAACATACCTCACAGTCAACACAAAATGGTTGAGCGGTGGCCAAACGGTGTCCAAATGGAGGCACAACGGTGGTTGAACGACGACACAGCACGGTATAGCCAAATAAGAAGCTTAAAAATTAAAGAATACAACCAAAATAAATGTATATTTCAACCATAATAATAGAATGAGATGCATAAATAACAACAAAGACGACTTCGAACCTTACGGTGCGCGACAACGACTTCGAACGAACGAAATCGTTCCAACGGCTACAACGACCACGAACGTAAACACGGAATGAAACCACGAACAATAAAGATGTCGACAATGGCTAAGACTTAAACGAAAATAGAGAGAACAAGCCGAAACGAGAAACTGGGGTTTTGAAAAATGAGGTTAAACACGAACAGCATCGAAAAATAAGTGACAGGGGAAGACATTCTACATCGGTTGTTTCTCAGAACCGATGTAGAAAGTACTTTCTACATCGGTTGAGAAAATAACCGATGTAGAAAGTACTTTCAACATCGCTTGTTTCGTAACCGATGTAAAAAATTTGAAAAAAAAAACTCACTTTCTACATCGGTTGGGAAAAGAACCGATGTAGAAAGTACTTTCTACATCGGTTACATAACAACCGATGTAAAAAGTACTTTCTACATCGGTTCTTTTCCCAACCGATGTAGAAAGTTTACATTTATTTACAAAAATGCCACCGCGTTTTTATTTACATCGGTTTTTAAAAAACCGATGTAAAATCCTGTTATAATATCGTATTTTTGCACTAGTGTCTCCAGTCACCGTATTCAACAATCTCAATCCTAAAACATCTAGCATACCAAACTTTTTCTCAAAAAAATAAGAAATAATTCATAATTTAAGCAAGAAAATGAAATAAAAAAAAATAAGGTTCTAAATATTCTTTCCTTCACCTGAAATTGCCATGTTCATCATATCCGTTCCAGAAACTTGTCTATGGCCACCGCAAGCTTAACCCTCCCTCACTCTCCCTTATGGTTGCGAAATCCCACCTTCCTCACTGGAAACCTCGACGTTAATGTTGCCTACGGTGGCAATTCCATTTTCTCCGGTGGTTGTTACCCTCATGGCTTACCTTCATCTAGCCACCGTCGTGTAACCATCGTATTTGGTGGAGATGGTCCTTAAGTTCATCATCAACCTTATCTCTGGGGCTCCCTTAGACTCTTCCTCTTCCCCGCGATGGCCAAAGCTACTACACCACCCCTTTGGCCTTAAACAGGACATACACAGAGTTGCTCTCGACTGCCATCAACGACGCTTCTCCTTCCCATTGTCTTCTCTCGCCGCGAAGTTCTAGCATCCCTGGAGAAAATGAGGCTATGGTGGTCGACATCAGATCTCTATCTGCGGCAACAACTTCCCTCTCCCCATCCTCTCTCTTTCTCTCTTTCTCACACAAATACACAATTTCTCTAAACCTAAAAAAAAAATTCCCTAAAATCCCTAATATCTCTAGATCCCAAGTTTCCTTCTTTTACTAATGTTAATTATCAGTTCTAATTTAAGGGTAAATATTGGAAGGTTCTTAAGTTGGGACATTATTGGACTGCATCAAGTTTCTCTTAATTAAAACTTGACAAAATATCTTAAAGCTTAACTTGATTGGTTAGTTTCGTTGCTTGCAAATAGCAAGTCCATTTTCAAATCTCAACTTGTTAATTCTTTTTTTAAAAAAATGTGTCTTTGGCCTTTAAGTTTATGTTTAAATTTAAATTGGACATCATTAATCACAATTTAAAAAAAAAATATTAGCTTGATGGTTTATTTCCTTTCAATAAATTTAAGCTTTCCTAATATATTTTGTAAAATAATTTAAAATAAGTTATTATAAAAATTAAAATAATATTACAAAATTTTTAAAATAAAAGATTATAAAACTAATTTTTAGTAAAGGAAAAATTAGTTTCCAACTTATTTATGACCTTACAACTTGGTCTCAACTCATTTGTTAGTACTTTACTTAATGTTTCGTTTTACAAATCAGTCTTTCCGTCAACTTTAACATAACCATAGATAGAGTTGACATGTTAAGTGCCACATGGATTATAAAACGACATCATTTTGAACTTTTTCTCTTCCATTTCCGACGATGGCACTGCCCGCATCATTTTTTTGCCACCTTTTTGGTCACTCAACAAAAAAAATAAGTAATTTTTTTATCATCTCTCTGCATACCAAATACACCCATAATCACCTCTTCCTTCTCCATCGCTACCAGTTTCAAATCCCTTACCATGTCTTTATCCATCACTCAATCAATCCTCACCTCCTCCTCCTCCAATATCTTCTCCAACTCCACTATCTACATCTCTTTTTCACCAGAATTTAGATTAATATTTTTTAAAAAGATCAAAACTTTGAATGTATTGAAGAATCTCATCATATGAAACAAGATTAAATAACTTACAAAATTTGAAGAGAAAAAAAAAAGGTTAGTTAGAATAGGTGGGAGGAACATGTCTTGTTCCAATTCTAGTGACAAAGGTTGGAAGAGATGGCAATGAATTGGGTGGGGAGCAGAATTTGAGAACATTACACGAATATCCTTTTCCGTTGTTGGATCGTCTCATAGTAAAAACAAAGAAATGAGCAAGGGAAGAAGTGTTCTTGCAGGGGTTTTGTGCTTATATTGTTATGCATAGAAAAAGATGTGTAAATGATAGAGTTGGAGGGGGAAGGTCGTTTATTAGGTGGTGGCTAAGGGTATGGTAGAGGATTTCAGGTTGGTAGTGATGAAGGAGGGAGATGTGACAGTAGAGTATGAGTTTCCTTGCTTATTGAGTGATCAAAAAAGTGGTCGAAAAAAATGGTGTCTAGACATTGCCACTGCCGGAGATGGAAAAGAAGAGAGTGAGATTCAGAACGATGTCGTTTTGTAGTCCATGTGGCACTTAACGTGCCAACTCTAACTGTCATTACGTCAAAATTGACGGAAGAACTGATTTGCAAGACGAAACATTAAATGAGGAACTAACGAATGAATTTGTTTAAGCGAGGAACCAATTTCCAAGGTCATAAATAAGTTGGAAACTAATTTTCTCCTTTACTCGTTTTTTCTTTTGTTATAAATTTTATTCAAAATTGTAGAGTAAGTTTAGAATAGATTATTTATTTTTAAATTAAAAATTAAGATAATAATACATTTAAGAAAATACTTTTCTTTATTCATCCTCCTTATATATATTATTTTTGTTTGTTTTAACTATATTAGCTCAAAGTATAATTTTATTTTTTTATGAAATAAAATTCTTTTAAATTTGAATATTTTAATTTTAAATTTCATGTAAAAAACTTTAGATGTGTATGTATAAATTATTTTATGTTATCATGTTTGAAGAATCACATGTGTTTAAGTGCAACCTTCGTTCTTTTAAACCTTGTGCATGTGTGAATTCAAAATATTATTAAACATTATTTTAAACAAATTAACTTTAAATTTGTCAATTTAAATATTTTAGTTCTAAATCTTATGTATAGATTACTTTATTTTATTGTATTTGAAAATTCGTATAAGTTTAAGTCGCCTTCATGTCTTAAACCTTATGCATATATGGATTTAAAATATTATAAAAAATTATTTTAAATAAATTAACTTTAAATTTATTATTTTAATTATTTTAATTTTAAATCTTACACAATAAACTTAAAATGTGTATGTATACATTACTTTATCTTATCGTGTTTGGAAAGTCATGTGAGTTTAAATGCAACCCTTATTTGTCTTAAATCTTATGCATATGTGAAGGTAGAATATTATGAAAATTTATTTAAAATAAATTAATTTTAAATATATCAATTTCAATATTTTAATTATAAATCTCATGCAACACGTATGTATAAATTATTCTATCTTAGTATCTTTGAAGAATTATATAAATTTAAGTACAACCTTCATTTGTCTTAAACTTTTGCATATGTAAGTTCGGAGAAATGAAATATAAATATTTTTAAATTTTTTATTTTATTAAATTTCTTTCCAAAATTTAATTTTAGATATAAATATTTTTTGTAGATATTTACAATTTATTTGCAAACAATTCAAGTTAAAAATACGTTGAGTTCATTTGCACTTGGTGATACAGAGCACAAATCATTTACACAAGCCAAAATTTTGTAAATATATATATATATATACATATATATATATATTATTAATTTTATCATGCATTTATAAATATTTATTTTATTATTTTTTTGCCTCATTTAAAATTTATGTAAGGTACATATTTTATTTTTTTATTGGTTTATAAATACTTATTTATTTAATTTTTTTAAAATATTTTTTAAAATTTTAATATTATATGTGTATATATTTAAAAGATTAAATGAATATACTTTTAAAGTTAAGATAAATTTCTATATATAATTTAAAATAACTAATTTTATAATTAATAAACACAGTGTAGGATGTTGATACTTTTTCTATATATATAAATGATTTTTGAATTTAATTTTAATTTATAAGTTAGTTTTTAAAATTATTTTTAATTTTTTTAAAATTAAACAAAGTTGATGATAGCTCCATCATATTATATATTATATATGTATATATTTAAAAGATTAAATAATTTTAATGTTAAAATAAATTTTTATAATTAATTTAAAATAATCATTTTCATAACTAGTGAACGGTGTAGGATTCTTTTCTACCTATTGTAAACACCCAATTATGTCTGAGGGCCCCAATCATAAAATTAATCAATAAACCTACACTGATTTAAATACAAAGAAACAGGAAACAAAGAAAAATAGAAAATAGAAATACAGAAAGCAGAAAAGCAGATAATGGAGTAATTGAAAATACAAACAAGATCAATAATAAAACAGAATTCATAAAATACTAAAACAGAAACTAAAAATAATATTAAAAAATAGAAATTGAAAAATAACTAAAAAGTAGATAATAATAAAAATATATATGCAAGATAAATCTGAAAAAAGAAAAAATAAACAAATCTAAAGAAAAAATTTAACAAAAAGGAGAGAAAAAGAATAAAAGCCAAAATAATAAATAAAAAAGGAATAAGAAAAACTTGAAATATAAATATTATACTGGAAATGTAGAAAATTAAAGAAATGAATAATAATAAAAAATATAAAATATATAATAAATAAAAATAACAAATAACAAAAATCTGAAATAAAAGAAATAAAAGGAAAAAGAAAGAAAAATAAAAAATAAATAAACACAAAAAAATAAAAATAAAAACTAAACCTAAAAAAATATTAAATAAAAAAAATCTCTGAAATTGAAAAACAGCATATAAATAAAACATAAATGAAGAAAAATAATAAAATGAAATAGAAATTGAAAAAATAAATAACCAAAAGGTATATATAATAAAAATAGAATTTATGCAACATTATAATATAATTTATAAAACGTTATAAAAACAGAAATTAAAATATATTAACAGAATGGTAAAAAAAACGGAATAACGAAAAATAACGAAAAACTAATAACAGATTTTAAAGAAGAAACAGAATTAAACGAAAAGAAAGAAAAGGGGATGCAGGTAAAGGGGGCCCGAGGATTTTTTGGAAGTAAAAAAGAGATTTTGGGATTGATCTCCCTTGATAGGAGAGGAAAAGCTCCCAATTCTGCTTGGGGGTGAGACTTCTTCCTCATTCAGATTGTTCGCGTCCTCCTTGAATATCAACTGCAATCACATATAAGGGGTGTTAAAGCAGTTCGAAGATGAAACAGGGGTGTCACCAAAGACTTGAGCCATAGCCTATGAGAAGGGCAACTATATGAAGCTCGTGGAACGGATCTATGGTGTAGCTTAGTACCGGTTCTGGTTGTGTCACCTTTGTGGATTATACGAAAATACTTCACGCATGCGTTTCAAACAAGGACGTCATCTCCATCATTGGTTCTGTTTCTTGCATTCGTAAACAGAATTGGAGTCGGCGAGAGGGCTGGAATTACCAGTAATCATGTACTCAAACCAGAGTTCGTTCTTGATTGGAAGGTTGCGCTAATTGAAGTCTTTGATCCTCAGAGTTTGGGCAAGTTGGGCTATGTCTAAGAGAGCTTATGTAACATGATCAGGGGAGCTGCAGAACCAGCATTGTGGATCAGCTTGAACTTAATAATGTCATGCCACAGAAGAGGTTAGTGAATGGCTTTAAGGAAATATTGTCATCGTCCGCAGGAGCGAGAGATTTTACTTGAAGAGATCAAGTGGAGCCAACACTAACAAAGGTTAGGCAGGGCCAAAGTCCTCCACCACGAATCAAGGGTGTGCGATCTTATACGGATACGGCGGTGCTGCCAATACTAAATGGTGAGCGCGAGCTTAACATTGAAAATTCAAGAAACGTCAATACCATATTGTGGAAGTCCTGAGATCTTGCTTTGAGAAGAAACTTCTTGCCATTAAAAGTTATGGCCATGATTGGCTACTGCTGGGATTGCGCTTGCAGTCAGGGGAATTAGATTTGTTCTGTGTAATACTGGAAGCCTAGATGCGAGATTATGGCCTAGAATTTCGTATGGCTCAAAGTGAGAAATGGTAAGCTAATTCAGGTTCTTCAAACAACCACACAGAGCATACTCATGTCCCTAAAACAGTTAGGGAGACTACTCAAGGGTGGGATCATTAAGGCTTCACTGAAAAAATCGAATTAGATGATCACTTATTGTGGCTTGGAAGCATAGTCTAAATGGTCAAGTGAGCATAATGCAGCATGCATACCAGGGCTTCGAACCTCAACCAAGTAAGTCTCTCAATCATTTTTGTTTTTCATGCATTATTGGTCTTTATTAGGGGGGAGGTCAACCAAGGTCAAAAATAATAAAATAAGACCCTCACTAGCTGCATGCAATGAACCAAAAGGATAAGACGTTGGGCCTTGTAATTTGAACTATGCATGGGGTATATGCTCACCCAATTGGACCACCTCCCATACCTTTTAGTCACTGTGCTGCCTATCATAAATTTTGAATCAATTCGCTTGCGCACCCCAAAATCGATTCATGGCATGTTGCATACTCTAAATGAGTCGTATCTGCTACTTTGACTACGTTGACGAAATCCAGCAACCACTTGCACAACGTAAAATTAATCGCATTGCATTGCATGTTATATGCTTCATTTTGACGAGTTCACAGCGTAAAATTGGGTCGTGTATGGCGTATAACAAAGTCACATATATTCAATTGCAATATTCAAATGGACGTCAAATTTAAATTCAATCTTTTGTCAAAATCAGCTTCATTTAAATCCAATATAATTTAAATCCAGATTCAAGTCATAGGTGATTATCATTAGAGGTTGGGGGTATGACTAACACATAATCTCTGCTATTTGGTCATTCGCATACTCTAATTTCTCCTCTTTTTAGACTATGAAATTTCCAGATTGACTGTTTATTGTACGTCCTAAGTGTTATGGAATCAGTTTCCTTTCCTTTCGATCTTCATGTTGTTGGGTTAGGCTGATGTGGATCCTGTTGTGCTGCGAAGATATAACACCCATGTCCTTTGCTCACAATCCATAGTCAGCCTAGAGTTTCTACACAGGAGTTGTGCCATGGGTTCATGTGCACCGGGAAATACTGCGCCCAAAAAGAGGATAGGCTGCCAATTATGTTCCAAGAGGCATCTTCAAAACCTGGAGTTTCCTAAATCAGGTACCCAAGGCTAATGAGCAGACCATAATACGTCATGTGGAGACATGCAAAAAGGACGGTGTTAAAATAAACAAAGGGGCCCACTAGCAAGATATGTATGAAAAAAGTATAATAGCTCATCCTATGCCCTATACACACCTCGTGGGGGAAAAATTATAAGAATGGTATGGCTCGAGTGGTTGTGCACATGGCCAACAATCTGAGCGCCCGTGTTCGAACCCCACTTATTGCAATTTGATTTTAATTTTCTAAAGCATGAGCCAAGTGCTGTACATAAGTGAGGGGCCACATCACTTTTTTGGTTCAGGTCTCCTAGTCAAGCCAAGGATTAACAAAACTTCATTTTAGAATTCCTAAGTCTCACGCGACAAATCCTAAGCACAAACTGGTAGCTTTTTCTGCTGTTCGGGGTTTAGGAATTCGTATGCATCCTAGTGCAGCCGTAGTTGTCTTGGATCCTGTGCACATGTGGACTAAGGATTCTCCTTAAAATATTTTCAAAACAATCAAGCCATTTTCAAATGTTACTTTCCAAGTAGCTCCGAAGGTCGAGCCTTCAAGCACTTTTCAAACATTCTTTTGAACACTTTCGAGGGTCAAGCCTTCAAATCATAAACTAGAACTACGTAAGCCTTGAGTTTCCCATTGCACCGGAGAATACGTAGGAGCAGGATCAAGTCCTGTCCGGCTAACCTCCATCAAGTTATTTATTTCACTCTAATAAAAGGGATCAAACGATTTTCAAAAGATCACACACTCGATTTAAGGGTACCGTTCTTTGGAATGGGCAAATAGGGTGCCTAACACCTTCCCTATTTGTAACCAACTCCCGAACTTCGAATCTCTTCCTCAAGTTAGGGTTTTTCCAATCTTTTTCCCTTAAATAAAAATTTGGTGGCGGCTCCACATTACTCAAAAATTACATTTTTCTAAATTTTTAGCGAGTTCATCGTCTTGTCGAAATTACGGTTGCGACACCTATATGTAAATATCTTTTAACTTTAATTTATAAAATTATTTATAAAATTATTTTTAATTTTTTTAAAAATTAAACAAAATTGATGATAAGTTTACCATATTTTATATTTATATATATATATATATATATTTAAAAAATTAAATAAATATAAATTTTAAATTAAAATAAATTTCTATGATTAATTTAAAATAACCATTTTTATAATTAATAAACTACATAAAATGCTAATACGTACCTTTCTTACCTAAATATGTAAATAATTTTGAACTTAACTTTAATTTATAAATTAATTTTAAAATTTTTTTAATTTTTAAATTAGATAAAGTTGATGTAGCTCCACCATATTTTTTAAATCATGAAATATTTATTGCTTTCTACGAATTTATTATTTTATTTATGTTTTGGCAATCCTTGCCGTGACTTCAGCTGAGAGATTAAGTCACCTCCATGTATTAACTTTTATCCATTCTAACACCTTTCCTCCTTCCTTCTTACATTATTAAACACTAGGCCATTGCACATACTAAAAAGGTGTGTGGGATAGTCTCTTCCTCCAGACTACAAAGTGCATAGGCCTTGTCGATTAGGATACATGGACTCGCGAAGCTCCTTTTTATAGAAAAACTCCCATGCATTAACTTCCAACAGAAACCTTGAATATGGTCTTAGGGCCGCAACTAGTCCAAATCTGGTTCATATTGTTGGAAAGAGTCATGTTTCTATATCCATCTCTCAGGGACATCCGGGCATAGCAGCAAATCCTTCACAAGATCTCACATGTTTTTAGAAGTTTTTGTATTGGCTACAGAGGTTAACCATGGATATATAATATAGAGTCAAACTTAACTATAAGCTAACTTTTAGTTACACTCGAGTTTAAACTCTGCTAAGCACATCTCAGAAAAAGGACCTTAAGGAGGAGGGTCTAAATTGATTTATTTCTTGAGGGTTTAGTACCTTAGGTACTAAAGTGAGAAAATAAGACATTAGACTAGAAGGGAGCTTATTCTTCATCTGAAGTACTTCCTGTTTCTATAATGCCCAGAATCTCTTCAAAAATGCCTAGGTGTATTCATCATGATCAGGAATTTTATCACTTCCACCTAACTGTAAGCCATTCCCTATTTCCATTACTGTGAACAGGGTTTTAATCTTCTTCGCAACTTCATCTCATTGTTGGAACAAGCTGACCAAGGCCGTTTTAATTTCGTGTACATCTTCCAACCAGGAGCCATCTACTTTTATACCTATGAGATCATTACTGCTACACCTTCTTCTGAAGTAAGCATGATAATATCTAGATTTTTCGTTCCCTTCCTCTAACCATTTAAATCGATACTTTTGAAAAATAAGAGCTGCCTGATGAACCAAGTTTTGGCCCGATTCTCCTAACTTCTCCCTTCTCTTTCTGGCATTCCAATTGGTGGATTTTTCCCTTGATATGTTGAATTATAGAAGGCGAGATGATCAAATTCCTTCTTGCTCTAAAGTTTTATATATCCTCTCCATTAAAATTTTTAGTTTATGTTGGAGATTAAAACATGCCCAGCCATGTGTTTCCTCTGACTTCCATACATTCTCCACCATCTCGCAAAAAGCTTTATCATTAAGCCAGGTATTGAAAAATTTATACGGGTAAACCGAAATAAACTCCTTGCATTTTATTCCTTTCCCAGTCCTTGTTTATTTTCATTTATCTTACCATTTTCTAAACTGTAACATTTGATTAAAACAATTTTCATAGTATATATTTGTTTATATTAGAAAAGTTTTTAACGATTGTTGAATCATTCATCTAAGATTTCAAGACATTTGATTTTTTATTAAAAGATATTTTACCTTTCTACTTTTAACTACTCTAAACTAAAATTTATATTTTTAAGAAAGGGTTCAAAGTAAAATGTTTTTTAAAATACAATTCAATTGTCTAACTTCTTTTATTTATTAGGGAAACCATTCAAAACTTTGATTTATCGAAGGGGAAGATGAAGATGGTTTATCGAAAAAGAAGATGAAGATGGTTTATCGAAGGAGGATACGGTTGATGTCTTTCAGGAACTCTTTGATTTGTATGCTTGCTTTTGAAAAAAATTTACACTTAGTACGAGAAAGTTGAAGTCGGGAGCAAGATGGGGTAGACGTTTCCTTGCTAACTGACGACGATTCATAAAAAAATCCATAGAAAAAATTTATAATTTTCTCCATATACAGATGCACTGTAAAATTTGCAGAAGTTTTTTTATTTTTCCTTATGATTTTTTATCAAATACTTATCTTTACTTAAAGTTTATATTTCCAAACAGCAAGAGGAGTAGGGTTTTACAAAAAATTATTTTATAAAAAATAGTTTATAAAAATAGAAATAAATATAAGAATTGATATGTAATTTTTATAATTTTGTGATTCATTATAGAAAATGATAGATACAAAATAAATGTTCACCGCATTAAACGTAGGTAAACATATGTTGATATATCATTGGTTTGGATATGCTACTTTTAGATTTAAAGGTACCTAGAAACCATCAACAGATGACAAGAGCTATAAGTCAAATAAAATTCTGCTTCGTTAAAAAAAAATAAAATTAATGAGCTTTAAGCAAACTGTGGTTTGACTACCTTTGACTATCAGGGTAAATAAATTTACGTGAAACCCTAACGTAGTTAACGATCACAATTATTTAAAAAATTAAAAAGAAATCTTACGATAATATAATCGTTTCATTTGTATTTTGAACCTTGAATGCATCAAAATAAATATTTACCCTTAGCATGGTAATTGTTAAATGCTAAAGGAAAAGAACACAATAATTAATACATTTGTAATTCTATGTAGTGCCCATTGATTGTAAGAATTTATTTGAATACGATAAAAATATAATTTAAACATGTGACGATGGTTTATTTTTATTAACTTTTAATTTATTAAAAATAATAGATTCAATATTTTAGTATAATATTAATGATTTCCGTTAATATTAATCATACAATTTATTAAAGTGATGTATCACAATATATATTTAACTGTGCGTGATAAATGCAGGTAATGTTATCCGTTAATTATGTCAATAATATAATTTATTTCATCACCAGTATTTTTATACATGAATGAGTGTTCCACTTTCTCTTAAATAATTTTCAAGCCACATTAGTGGTTAAAATAAAATTAGGGTATATTCGAATGATGAAAATAACAATGCAAGTCCTGTCCTAAGTGGGCTGCGGACTGATTCACATTGAAATCAAATTTTAATATTTTTTAGGATTATTACTTGATAGAAAAAACAAAGAATTAAACAAATCTATTGTAAACATGAGATACATGTTATTATTGCAAATAAATTAAGTCAAGTTGTTCACGTAAAAAAATAAGTCTAAAAAATAGATCAATTACTCAAGTAAAATAAATAAGATTAATAATATAAGTTAATACTTGGAAATTTTAAGGTTTAAGAAAAATAAAACAATGTCATTTAGCAATCTTGAAAAAAATAATGCAGGGGATTTGAATTTGCACGGCCCATGCCACACTAAACTCGTTCGAATAACATACCAGCGAGGGAGTTGAGTGAAAAAAAACAATACATGTTCGGTCTTTAAATTAAAAGTCTAAACTCTCAAATTTTACTCTCTCTTTTGAACCAATTCTCTCTATTTATTTATTTATTTTTTGTTAACACATTGTAGATATTATTGTTGCCAAATTCCTGTGCCACAAAATTTGCTTCATGCAAAGATGTAAGGATCAATGACTCATAAGTTAGCATTTAGTTACTGTTTTATTTAGAATGTCTTTGAGTAACCTATTAAGGGATTTAAAACTACTTTTCTTCACTAATTGAACAAGGCTAGCTCATTCTTTCTATCGTCCTAACTTTTAAAAAACAATTTCTAATTTCTTTTATCACAAGCTTTTTTAAAAATTGACAAAAAAAGTTTTAAAAAAATAAATTTAAAAGTTTAAGTTATCATCAATTTTATTCAAATTAAAAAAATTAAAAAAAATATCTTATTTTAATAAAAATATGATAGGTTTAAAAATTGATTTATGCATAGAGAATAATAAAAATTTAATTTTACTGTATCTTTAACACCATTATTGTAATGTAATTACCTTAAATCAATTTAAGTGTATATATTTTTTGTGTAACGAAAAAAAATCACATAATTCTTTAAAAAGTGATTATGTATTAAAAAGAATTCAAACTCTAGACATTATAGTTCTTAGTCACATGTTCTAATCCTCTCACCTACAAATCCATCCCAAAATAATTTATTATTAAAAAATATTTTAATTTTAATTTTAAAAAAATACCATTAATTTGACATAGTTTAAAGATAGCTTAAAATTACTATATAAATTTCAAACAATAATAAAGATAATATCTTTTTGAATTATATTATTAGTTTTAAAAAATATATAAAAAATAAATAAACTTAAAAATTAACTATTAAATATAACTAGAAGAAAGAAAATATTTATATTAGATTTAATTTAATATATAATTACTCAATAACTAAATTTATATGATTTACATAATATTAAAAATAATAATTATTACTCGATCTCTATCATCAATAGTTATCTACGTTAAAATGTACATTTATTTTATTTTTTTAAAAAGCAAAAAAAATTAACAATATAGAAAAATAAAACATTAATTAAATAGAAATTTTATAAAATTACATTATATAAAATTTAAGTTAACATAAAATTATTAAGAATGTCTTTAAAATTTTAATGATAATAAAAATAGTGTCAGTTATTGATAATTTAGTTGATTTATCTAGAAAAATTAGTTATAATCATGTTAAGATTAATGTTTATTTATATGTAATTTTATTTTTATTTTTTATTTTTTTATAAAAATAATCATACAAAAGAATACAAAATTAGAAGAATTTTAGATTAAAAGAAAAGAAAAAATAATATAAAAAACAAAAAAATATAAAAAATAAAAATATTTTTAGAGCAACAATATAGATATAAACATTTAATTATGTTTAAGATTAAATTATTATATTATTATTTTAAAAATAAATAAAAATTATTAAATTTATTTTAATTAAAAAATAGAAAGTTTAAACTAAAAAAGAAGAGAAAAAAAATATAATTGGATCTAAATTAACAAAAAGTTTTTGAGCTTAAAATTAATTATTCAAAAATAAAAAGAAAAAAAATTAAAATTCTAGAAATTTCAATTATAAACTTAGTTAAGGAATTAGTTGAATTTGTTTATAAATAATGAAAAAAAACAATTTGATGGGAACTTTTTTCGTTTTGGGAAAAATCAGAAGCTCTTGGGAGCTTTCTTTTTTTTTCTTTTGGAAAAGTTAGAAAACTCTCTTCGAAATTTACTTTCGAATTTTTGGGATCTTTCGCAAAGAATCCAGAAAAAGAAGCTCCTTCACTAGTTCTTAGTCACGGGTCTTGAAGGAGAAGGAAGAGATATTCGGATATTCCTTAAGCAAGATATGTGGAAATCACGCATCGGCAGCGTCAAGATTTGAGCTAAAATTCACAGGCTCCAAGTATGGATTTTCTCGCCTCTGAAAGTAAATTCAAATTTATTACCCATACCTGTAGAGATCTAAATTCTAGCTAAGAATCTTGCAAGGATTTTATCATCAATCGGTATTCAATTTGGTATATTGCATCCATTATTTAGTTCTTCTGTGAATCCTGAATTCCTCTGCTATGTCTTCACTCTGCTCACTGATCTTCACACTAAATTAAAATCACAAACATCACAATAGAATAGAATTGGCATAAACTCAGGCTCTTCGGAGTCTAAGTTTCCTTGGACCTATGGCGTAAACACCACGCTAGAATAGAATTTGAACAGAAGTAGAGAGCCAAAGAATTAAGGGATGTGGTTGGAAAAGAAAAGGTGCAGATGAAAAGCTTGAAGAATTCATCAATGGCAGAAAGGTTAAGGGACGCTTTTAATGAGCATGCAGTTGATAATCCAGAGGAGATTGCTTCCATGGTTGATACGAGCATACGTGATTACACAGTGAGAAGAAGTCTGAATTTTTCTCATGTGAGATCGGGAATCCAATTGATGACAGTTGGCATTGTGACAAGCATTGGTACCTCCGTCAAAAGAGGTTCACTGATTGCACCATCGGTTTCGGACGCAACGCCATCGGGGGACCGTGACGAAAGATACCACGTCGTAACAAGACCCGAGCGATGATGACGCCATGAACCCCAAACTTGGCACACTTCGTCACGCGATGATTCAGGACAGGCCCTTGTGGATCGTGTGCAAGAGGGACATGGCGATCACACCGAAGCAAGAGCACACCATGAACAGCTTCAAGACTATTGACGGTCGTGGCGTCAACGTTCATGTTGCCTACGATGCTTGCATCATCGTTGAGTTCATCCCAATGTTTCTCCAACGGCTAAAATGAAATAGCCAATTCTCTTCCCCACTCTTCTTAACTTTATCCAAAGTTAATAAATTTTAACAATAATAACAACAAATTAAGGATGCTCCATTGGACAGCGGACAGCTAATATAAGAACATCTATGCATCTTTCAATTTGAACACTACTAACCCTATTTTTTTTTTCTAAATATATTATTAATCGTTAAATTTATTTTAAATTTATACTGTAATGCTAATTATAATTAATGGATTCGGTCGAGTGATTGGTGTATCGCAAGGAGCTTGATGACTTGGATTTAAGCCTTGTCAAAATTTCTTTTGAATAATTTCTTTTATACTTATATTTTCTTATTATCATGTCAAAAGATAATCTGAAATATTAAATAAAATTTGTCCAATAATGAGTCCAAGATTAAAAAAATATAAATATAAAATTCGTAAGTCCATTAAAAAAATATAAATATAAACTTCGTAAGTCCATTTGTTTAGCAATAAGTTTATCATTCAATTTAAAATATTATAATAATAACCAAACTCATTCCTTTAAACAATTAATTTAGGTCAAACCTATTATTTTTTTCACTAATTTTGAGTTTTCTTTTATCCTTAATATGAGTAAAGCCCAATATATCTTATAAATCAAAATTAGTTTTTCTTAAGGTAAGTTTGATTTAAAGTTAATATAAAAAAAAGGGCAAACCAAAATTTTAAATAAAAAAGGTAAACGGAGGAAAATATATATTTTAATTTTTAATTATTTTAAAATTTCTTCTAAAAACTCTTTCAAAACTCAAAAAGCAAATTTTAAGATATTTCTGAATTTTCTGAAATTTGTGTGACGATTTCTAATACGAACGGGTAGCGTTCTCTACCGTTTTGTATTTTAATTTGAATAGATTCAAACATGATTTACGTCGGTTTGGATTTCGTGAACACGTAAATTTTAGAAAATCACACTTTTAAATAAATTCTGCCTAAATATGTCCATTTCTAAATTTTCTGAAATTCAAATTCGCGTGACGAGTTCTAATACGAATGGGTAACGTTCTCTACCACTTTATATTTTAATTCGTACAGATTCAAGCGTGGCTTACATCAGTTTGAATTCTATGAACACATAAATTTTAGAAAAGCACAATTTTAAATAAATTCTGTCTAAAAAACGTTGTTTCTGATTTTTCTGAAATTCGCTTGATGAGTTCTAATACGAACGAGTAGCGTTCTTTACCATTCTGTATTTTAACTCGTACAAATTCTAGTGTGGCTTACGTCGGTTAATATTATGTGAACACGTAAATTTTGGAAATATATTTGAATCAGTTCCACCTCAAACCATTTTTCACAAAATTCTTAATTTGACAAAATCCTTCTATTTTCAAGAGATTTAGTCTCTTTATCAGAACTACGTATCCTTGAGTTTCCCACTGAACCAGGGAATACATAGGAGTAGGATCAAGTCCTATTAGACTATTTTCTGTAAACCTATTTATTTCAATTTTATTTAAGGGATCAAATCATTTTCAAAATATCAAAATCACACACTCGATTCAAGGGTACCGTTCTTCAGAACGGGCAAGTAAGATTCTATTACCTTTCCTACTCGTAATCGACTCCTAAACCTAAAACTCTTCTCAAGTTAGAGTTTTCCAAATATTTTTCCTTTAAAATAAAATTTGGTGGCGGCTCCACGAGCAATCACAATTAATTCTTTCTAATTTTAGCGAGTTTGTCATTTTGTTGTAATTACGGTTATGACATATGGCGACTTCACTGAGGACTTTAGAGAGTCAAGCCCTGTTTCAAATTGAGTGTGTAATGCATGTTGATCCCTTTCTATTTATTCACACGTTACTTATTTCCTACCTTCATGATAATATCAATTCAAAATTGTATGTTTCTCACCCTAGGGTAGAAAATTTGTATATATCTATTATGTTTCACTTGCAGAACCTAAAATCAAATATTTATATGACTTTCACATACTGTACTCCTGCATGCATAACATGAGTGGGGCCCAACACCTGTGTCTGAGTGAAATCCAGGATAGAGGGATCTAGTGGTGTCACTTGGGATGCAAGTCTTGTTTGACTTTCACAAAAACCCCAACTAGAGTGCATCTTTTTCTTGATTCCCTACAACTGGTAGCATTATAGTTGTAGCAAGCACCAGAAATTAGAACTTAGATGTAGTGACCTTCACAACTCCCAAGGTTACAAACCATCTTATCTGAGATCCTTATATCAAAAGGACCCTAGATCTATATCACACGTTGGCTCACCGAGGACACCAAAAACGACATATTTATTCTAAACACATACAAAGTATTAGGATTTTAAATTAATTAAAGGAGGTAAGAGTAAGAAAATTAGAAACAATAAAGAGCAGAGGGAAGAGAGATAGATAAAATTAAAATTAAGAAAGAAAATTAGAAAAATAAAGAAAAAGTTTTAAGCATGACTTCTTTCATTAATAGATTAAAATTTCAACTAAGAAAAATTAGTAAAATTTTGAAGAAATATATAAAAAACAAAAAACAATATATAAGAAGAAAAGTTGGAAGAAAATTATAAAAATTTGAAGAATAATCTAAGGAAATTTCTCATATTAATAAATTAAATTGAGGAAATTAACAAAAAAAAGAAGAGAATTTTGAAATATAAAAAAAATCCAAAAAAAGAGAAAAAGTTAATTTGAAAGAAAATTAGATAAATTAAGAATAGTTTCTCACATTAATAAATTGAGAAAAATTAGTAGAATTTTGAAATATAAAAAATCCAAAAAACAAATAGAATAAAAAAATTAGAAAATTTGAAAGAAAATCTTAAAAATAACTTCTCATTCAATACGGGGAAGAGAGAAAATATTAGAATATGGGAAATTTTAAAAATGCTCAATCTTTAAATCTTTAATTATTTGTGCATTTCAACATGACATCCATTCATTCATTAAATAAATTTATCTTTAGAGTATCTTTGAAAAAAAAAAGAGATTTTGAAAATTATCATATTTTAGTTTCATTGAAACATTGATGTTTTTCTTTTCATTCATGATTTTTCATTCATAATTTTATCAAATTTAATTTTAATAGAAAAATAAAAATTGAAGAAAGATAACTTTCTCGACACCCTTACAGGATTTATTCACAATCAAGAATCATGAACGAGTTGAAACAATAAAATGAAAAATTGAGAAATTGAGAAATGAGGTGAAAACGTTGAAGGATCAAATGGCTATATTAATGGAGACCATACAATTGTCAAAAAAGAAAGATATGGGGGGACCTTTTCTAGAAGAACCAATTGGCTTATCACATCTTCCTGGCACCAATCCAGAAATCTCTTTGCCATTGACCATGTCTTCACAAGCTGAATGAGTTCATTATGGATTTGTTCATGGGCATACACCCTCATTCATGAGAAATATACAAACCCAAACAAAAAATCCACCTTCAAACACCTTTGAAATCCCTAAAGCCACCTCATAGGAACCTATTCAAGCATGTCAAACAGCTGCTATGGGGACGAATCCCATGTTCATCCAAGGACCTCTTCCTATATATGTATCACCTTCTCATCCTCATAACATGACAGGAGACCATCAAAATAATCCTTTTTATGGAAAGCTAAGAAATGGAAAATATTGGAGGAAAGGATACGGGAAATTGAAGGAAGTGGATATGACACTAGAGAAGCAGTTGACTTGTGTTTAGTTCTAGACATGGTCATTCCTCCCAAATTTAAGGTTCCTGAATTTGAAAAATATCAAGGAATTAGTTGTCCAAGGAATCACTTAACCATGTATTGCAGGAGGATGGCTGCATATGTTCATGATGATAAGCTGCTCATCCACTTCTTCCAAGAGAGTTTAACTGGGGAAACTGCAAACTGGTATATCCAATTGGAACGAACACATATTCGTTCATCGAGAGACCTGGCTGATGCATTCTTGAAGTAGTACAAGTATAATCTAGAGATTGCTCCTGATAGGAACAACTTTAGAGTATGGCTAAGAAAGGAGATGAAACCTTCAAAGAATACACACAACGATGGCAAGAGTTAGCTACTCAAGTGCAACCCCCATTATCTAAAAAGAAATGGTCAGCATGTTCATTGATACACTCCAAGACCTTTTTTATGACAAGATGATTAGCAACATGACTGCTTGTTTCTCTGATGTTGTCATCATAGGAGAAAGGTTTGAAAGTGGCATGTGTAGTGGAAGGATTGTACACAAGTTTGTAGGGAGAATTAATGTTTCTACTGGGTTTGGAAAGAATAAGATAGGAGAAGCTTATATTGTGAGTTTTGGTCAAGGCCCACACACACCTCAGGTTGCACCTTATGGACCAACTAGTTTTCAATCACCACCTTATGCTCCTTATACACGATATCCCTACATCGCCATAACCTACCAAACACCTTATCCTTCGGCTCATAGCTATCCTATGAAAATTCAACCACCTACACCATCCATAACCCAAACACAAGCCATAAGCCAAAATTCCAACCAAAGACAGATAAAGGTACAAGAGAAAAAACCTGTCAAATTTGATCCTACCCCAATGACCTACACTAAGTTGCTGCCTCACTTAATCTAAAACTCTTTAGTTTCTCCTTATCCTTTGAAACCTCAAGAACCACCATATCCTAAATGGTATGATGCAAATTGCAAATGTGATTACCATGTGGGATTCATTGGTCACTCAGCAGAAAATTGCCTAGCCTTGAAGCATAAGGTTCAAAGTTTAATTGATGTGAAATGGTTGGATTTTGAGAAGTTTGCTCCTAACATAGGGTTTGGGTAAAGAATTATATGATGATGGTGCATTGTGAGAGCCAGGTTTAAATACTAAGGAAAAATCATCTAGCATTCTCATACTTTTCAAAATAAATTTTTGTAATGAATCTTAATAAGAAATACAGAAATTACATTTGTCATGTTTCTTTGGAATGCACCTTACAATATGGACTTTACCTCTAAAATTTGTCATTCTTTTTTTCCCAATCCTTTATTCTAAACTTGAATAATGAATACGTGGAGGAAATAATGTTAGTGTTATAATAAGTAATTTTGAACATCTCATTAATCAGACTAAAAGAGAAAAATTAAATAAGGAAACTAAAAAACAAGATCAAAATTCAAGTGAGATATGAAAAAAAGGGAGTTCTAAATCACAATGGACCATTCATTGTAATTTTTCTCAAGAAATATCTTATCCAAGAAATACAATGAAATAACAAATATCTTGCTAGATCAAAAGTTTAATCCAAGCAAAAATTAGGGATGGAAGATAAATCCGCTAAATTGAGAACTAAAAATAATCCAAGCAAGACTAAATAAAATATCTTTTGGATTAAAACCTCAAAAATAGTCTAGGTAAAAAAAAAAAAAGAAATGAAAACCCATTAGATTGAAATCTAGAATATAATCCAAGCAAGATTAGGGTCAAGATTCAAAGAACAATTCAAAGACAAAGTTATGATCACTAAGAGTTTTGCTAGATTAAACTCCAACAAACATTTCAAGCTAGGTCGAAAACTCACAAAGGAGATCTAGGAAAAATTTAGGGCAAACAAAAAGGTCTGCTAGGTCAAAAACTTGTAAAAGCAATCCAGGTAAAAGTTAGGGCAGACAAAAAGGCCCGCTAGGTTGAAAATCTACAAGGGTGATCTAGGAAAAAGTTAGGGCAAACAAAAGGCCCGCTAGGTTGAAACCCCGTAAGAGCAATCCAAGAAAAAGTAAGGGTCAATAAAAAGAATGATAAATCCACATATAATTCGATTTTTTTTTCACATCAAAGATATATTTCCTAAAACTAGGGCAAAATTTTGTCATTTCTCAAATTTGATTAATTTGATAATCAAAGTTATGAAAAGCAGCATTGACATTTTCCACCAAAAGGTGCAATTTGGGCAATCAAATTTACATTCTTTATCTTTCCCCTAAATATATTACCATAAACCTTGATTGTAGAACTCTTTATCTCCTCCCATTAACTATCCAAAATTACTTTGTATATCTCACAAGTTTATATGCTAAAAGGAAATATGAAAAATGTAAAAATAAAAAAATTAATTTTGAAAAGTCATGATAAACTAGATGGATCCTCAACCACTATAACTTGGCATGATTATTTCCTAAGAATCATCCTCTTTCTAGCAATAATGTCGCTAGAATAAAAAAAGAGTGTATCCCATTTGAAAATTCCCTCGAGTCTTAAGGGCACTGCAAAGGTTCTGAAGAAGAAAATTTCAAGGCTAACCAAGAAGGAAAGTCATTCCAGCTCATCCTAAGTCTTGATTCCACTCATACACTGTAAGGTTGTCGAGAAAAGGAAAGATGTCAAAAAAATTGAAATAGAAATGGAACAAAATAAAACTATCCAAATCATTTCATTGCATATCATTTTAATTCATAACATTGATTACTTCATCCCATAACATTCACTCTATGATATCTAATCAAGTGATCATTCTAGGCATCATCAACTTTTATAAAACAATAAATAAGTTAGAGCATCTCGTAATCTCACATTCATCAAAGCATTGCATAATTCATTTCAAAAGAATTTTATTGCATAAAATTTTTTTATGTTGAAACTAAGGAAAATTTTTTCCCAAACCAGTCCAAATTAAAATGATTGCTAAAAACATTAAAACTAGGGCAAATTTCCACTCAAATTAAGGTAATCACCAATCACATAACACTATTTCAAAACAAGGGCAAGCTTTTGCTCAAACCAAATCCAAATTAAGATAGTCATTAATTACTAAAAATTTCATAACTGGGGCAAAAATTTTTCAAATGGAGATGATTGTCAATTGTCTAAAACCTTTTAAAATTGGGGCAAAAGTTTTGCTCAAACCACTTAAATTAAGACAATTTGCAAGTTTCTCAAATCTAGAATGAAATTTGTTGTTTAACTAGATTAAAATTATAAAATTACAAAGAAAGGTCAAATTGAGACAATTTCTAAAATGCCTCAAAATACCTTAAACTACAAAAAATTATCGTCCAGATCAGTCAACTTACCCAGGTCACTAGTAATTGTTGAAAAAGCTTTTCAAAACTTGTGCAAATTGCTTGAAATGATTCAAAATAAAAGTAATTGTTAATTGCTCAAAATAACCAAAAAAGAAAATGAATTTGTGCCTACATTTCTAGGTCACATCATTCCTCTACTATTGATTTTTGCAACAAGATTCGCATCCTTATCCTAACGAGAGTTTATTTTCATTCTTATCATATTTTCTAGAGCTACTCCTCTATCTTATCATGCTTTTAAATCACTACATCTAGTTTGTCTTAACAGATTGATAATTTCCAGTCTTAATAGGTCTTTTCCATTTCACCTTATTTGTCTTAACAAGTTATCCCTTCTATTCCTGTCTTAATAAGTTTTTTCCATTTCACCTTGTCTGTCTCAACAAGTCATCTTTTTTATACTTGTTACTTGTCGTAACATGTCTTTTTCATTTCACCCTATATATCTTAACAGGTTATCTCTTCAATTTTTGTCTTAACAGGTCTTTTCCATTTCACCTTACCTGTCTCAACAGGTCATCTTTTCTATACTTGGTACCTGTCTTAATAGGTCATCTCTTCTATTCCAGTCTTAACATGTCTTTTCCATTACACCCTAGCTGTCTTAACATGTCATCTTTTCATATCACCTATCTTAATAGGTTTGCATCATTCCTGTCAACAACAGAACATCTCTGCATATCACTTGTCTTAACAAGTCTGCATTTTCCTGCCAACAACAGGATATCTCTGCATATCATCTGTCTTAACAGGTCTACATCATTCCTGTCAACAACAGGACATCTCTGCTTATCACCTATCTTAACAGGTCTACATATTTCTATCAAAAACAGCGCATCTTCTGCATACTGCCTGTCTTAACAGGTCTGCATCATTCCTGTCAACAACAGGACATCTTTGCATATGGCCTGTCTTAACAACTATGCTTCTTTCCTATCAACAACAGGACATCTCTGCATATCATCTATCTTAACAGATCTGCATCATTCCTATCAACAATAGGACATCTCTACATAATGCTTGTCATAAGAAGTCTACTTTTTTCCTGTCAACAACAAGACATCTCTGCATATTGCTTGTCATAACAAGTCTGCATCTTTCTTGCTAACAACGAGACATCACTGCATATTGGCCTATCATATCAGGCCCAACATGTTTAAATTTTTGTCAGCCTATCACATCAGGCTCTGCATTTTAATTTTTTGCATTTTGCCCTATCACATCAAGCCCAATATGTGTAAATTTATGTCAGTCTATCATATCAGGCTCTACATTTTAATTTTTTGCATTTTTTCCTATCACATCAATTCCATCATGTTTAAATTTCTATCAGCCTATCACATTAGGCTCTGCATTTTAATTTTCTACATTTTGGCTTATCACATCAGACCCAACATGTTTAAATTTCCGTCAGCCTATCGCATCAGACTCTACATTTTAATTTTTTGTATTTTTGGCCTATCACATCAGGCTTGACATGTTTAAAATTCCTGTCAGCCTATCACATCAGGCTCTACATCTTAATTTCTTGCACAATGGCCTATCACACAAGACCCAGCTTATTTAATTTTTGTTAGCCTATCACAAGACTTTGCATTTTAATTTCTCTCATTTCGATTTATCACAAAAGGATAACCTTTTCTTTTCCTTGACTTATTACATGCGTCATGCACTTTATCTCTCTTCAACTTATCATACAAGGCTCATTTAGTTTTTCTTCAAAGGTCCAATACCAGAACTGACAATCTTTAGCCTATTAGATTAGGCTTTTCAAAATTTTCCCCCAAGCCCAGGAACTGCTTAGCACTCTTGAAACATCTTTCAAGACCATTACCTTTATGGAATTTTAAGCCATCCACATAAGGCTTACACTCATGGTTCCTTATGTTTTTACAATGTCCTCAAGTGTCATGCTTGTTGTCGTAACTGTAATTACAACGAGACTTGATCCCTTGGAAAATAAAAGAGTAATCTTAGGTAAAAAATGATTGTTTGGACATATTAGTGAAAACAGTGATTTCATCAAATCATGTGCTTGCAAAATCCAAACCGTTGTAAGCCGTGTTTGAATTTTCACGAATTAGAACACAAAATAGTAGAGATTGTTACTTGCTCGTGTTAGAATCTGTTGCACAGTTTAAGAAAGATTAAAACAGGCGCTTTTTTTTAAGAAACAATGATTTTTTGGAAACAAGTGTGCTTGCAAAATTCAAACCGTTGTAAGCCGTGTTTGAATTTGCATGAATTAAAACACGAAGCAGTAGAGAATGCTACTTGCTCGTACTAGAATCCGTTACACAGTTGAGGAAAATTTAAAGAAGAAGTTTTTTATGAAAACGAATGAATTTTGAAAACAGACGTGCTTGCATAATCCAAACTGTCGTAAGCCGTGTTTGAATTTGCACGAATTAGAACACGAAGCAGTAGAGAATGCTACTTGCTCGTACTAGAATCCGTTACACAGTTGAGGAAAATTTAAAGAAGAAGTTTTTTATGAAAACGAATGAATTTTGAAAACAGACGTGCTTGCATAATCCAAACTGTCGTAAGCCGTGTTTGAATTTGCACGAATTAGAACACGAAGCAGTAGAGAATGCTACTTGCTTGCATTAGAATCCATTGCACAGTTGAGGAAAATTTAAAGCAGAAGTTTTTTATGAAAACGAATGAATTTTAAAAACAGACGTGCTTGCATAATCCAAACTGTCGTAAGCCTGTTTAAATTTACTCGAATTGAAACACAAAGCAGTAGAGAATGCTACTTGTTTGTATTGGAATCCGTTGCACCGGCATTTTTATTTAAACGTTAAACAAAATGAGACCCCAAAACCCCAAAATAGAAAAAGTAAATAAGAGTGAATGAAGGCATATGTATATTTGCTTGTGGGTTTACCTGATTTTTGAAGTTTTAGATCTCGATAAACTTTTTGTTCTAATGTAAATTTGTAACCAGAGTCTTCACTTGACCAGAATCTGGGAACATCTATTAGCTCTTCTAATTTGTATCGCTGTCATGTCTACAAGAATAGAGGCCTGGTGTTGGCCTAGAGATTAACTTCCTGATTATTTGTTCCTACTATAATGCTATATTGGGTTTGGGGTGGGTTGTTATTTCTGGTCTCCATTTCTTAAGTAAAAAAAAATTACCCTTACAGGATCAAGTGGTTTCTTACTTGTATTTTTTATCAAGGTCAACCATGCTCCCCAGGCCTATTTACAGCGATACTTATGCAGTTAGAGTATGACCTGCAATTTCCTTTATGATGTGTAACCATATGACTGTGATTTCTTTAAGACAATACAATGGGGGGTCTTATCATAATATGACCAATCCCTGGAATCTGTTATGGTTTAATTACTTACTCTTCCCTATAGTGCTGTCATGACAGATTTGAGGTCATGACGTCTGTGCCTATTCAAGTTCTCCCTTGTTTCATAGCTCATGTCATCCAAAGAAACAAAAAGGGTTCATGTTATCCTAAGGTGGAAAGGAAGCTAAGGATATGACCTATAAACTGCCAACACTGTACCTGACAAAGGCAGAAATAAGATCACATGCTGATGTATGGATATAGCCTTTTCTTAAGCTTAACCTTGTATAACACAGCCTGATGGATCCAGAGCCCTCTCTACTTAGCTTTTTACAGATTCTTATTTTTATGTGAATGACCTGTAAAATCAAAGGGCTCTCTATTTTACAACCAGGATGCTTCTTAAGTTTACCTTAGCTATAGGGAGGGCCTCCTAGCTTGTGATCATGATTCCTGTACTCCCCTAGCAGGTCAAACTTCCTAACACTGGCTCTAATCCAGTTTTCTGCTTAGCTACGCTTGTCCTGTGACTGACTTACTTTCCTATACTAGCCAAAGACTACATAACAAATGCCTACTTGTTCCTGATTTTGTTTAATACCCAGAGTGATATTGAAAACCTGACACCAAGTTCATTACAAGCATAAAGTCTGAATGCTCGTCATGTGTACACGCTTGGCACCCAAACAGTTCTAGGGTCCCAGCACCTGGTCTAATTCACTAGGTAGATTTTGGGTTCCAAACTATAGAAGCTTAGCGTCTACCAGATATTATCTACCCCTTTGTCACCATTGTAACCTGATCCAAGCCTAGCATAAAAATAAATCCTTTGAACCAGAACTGATTTGCAATTATTTATCAGAGCAGAACAACGACCCTAGGCAAAAGGATACTGAGTTCCCATAAATTCATTCCACCCAGGATTTAGAGATCCTCCTATGCTATGAAGGGTTGTGTGGCAATGAGCCTCACCTCCAAACACTTAATCTATGTAGTTCTTTAATTGTGCTTCTCGCTAATAGGGGCTTATTCCTAAGTTAGCGCATATGTCATCCTTATCAAGATTTGACTGATACCCGAATCTATCCTAAAACCAGTAGCTTGGATATGAGGCTGAAAATCTTATGATGAAGGTCAATATAAGGTCCTTCGGTTAGGCCATTTCTAGTTTTTAGAATATACGCTAACTGTGTATTGACCAAGAATCAGTTTCCTGGTTTATTTCTCTATGATCCTAGAGGCCTGAACTGATATCCACACCCCAAACCATTCTACTACACTTCTAGCAGAAATCAAGGCAGGACTTGGGACTGTTTTTCCCAGGTTCTTGTGTACTGAGGTATATATATATATTTTTTCTGCAGGCTACACTCCCTTGACCTGAGGACCCCCTTATGGACTGCTCCTGAAATTTCTCTACTGATGAGCTCAGGCACTGGTGTAGCTAATCAAACCACAGCCTGTATGAAAAGTATCATATTTGGTTTCTTTTTGTCAAGAAGAAATCCATCACTGTAAAGTATAGTTTGTATGATCAATTTAGAATAATATGTAAATAGACACAAGATCTAGCAGGGCTTTACTGTTATGACAGGCTTGGGGGCAGAGACCAAGTTACACTGCAAGGCTCCAAATTCATATCAGTGCCTAGCTGAATAAGGACAGGTTTAAATCAGAACCTGGTTGGTCAACCATGCTGAATGCTGATTTTGATTTGATTTCTGTTACTTGAACCTCTGAATATATGCCTAGTTGGCTCCTGATCAGGATAGCCACTTGGTCCTTAAGCCTAACTGTAGTTACTTCTCATATCAAATCTAGCTACTCTAAAACAAGACCTGAGATTGACATGACCAAGACTCACTTAACAGGAATGATAGACCTTACCCTATAGATCTGATTTCCTCTTTGATTGTTCAACATGATAGGTATTTATTAGCCTAACTTTTAGCCCTCCTTTGACCAGTTCAACTCAGGCTCCTAAACCTCCCTAATGCGTTAAGTTTAGAAACTGTAGAGACTTAACTACTTACAGCTTATGGCCCTGTCTTTAGGTGCACTTCTTTGTTAGCCATGATCTGTTACTAAGTTTTATGAGCCACTATTGGCCTTACTCTGGTTCCTAATACTGTAATACTATGGCCAAGGTATATTTTACATTTACTCACAATTTAGGATCCCAAATTCCTTACCAAGACTGGGAGAGCAGCTTGGACTATTCTCCTCTAGAGCAGACAACACTAGTTGACTGTCAAGGTTGGCTTAGTCCACCTACATAACGGGTTCCTCATATCATCAACTTCCAATACCAATAAATCTGTAGGGGACTCATGATAGATGACTCTCTTAGGCCAGACTAGTGATTTTGCCTATGTTGTTGCATTAAGACTACATTAATTGCAGAATTGACCAAGGAACTGCTCAGCATAAAGCCTTATGCCAACTGTGAGACTAGGAGGGTTGAGGGTAAAAGTCACCTAACATTTCCTGATTTTAAATTGATGCACATGGCTTATTTCCTTGGGTAAATGAATGGAAGACCTGATGACAACAACTCACATCTCAATGGACATGTTCAGGAACAAGATACTATTGTCCTCAGCTTTGCCTTTGCAGCTGTCCCCAACTTCTGGACCACACTTGCACTATTCTGAACTCTAACCTATTCTAGAAATGAGGTCCCTACTAGCTAGTTTCTAGATCAATTTATCAACCAGCCTTTCAGATAAATGTAAAGAACTGGGTGAAGTTCTATGGCTCAGGCAGTATAAACTCAGGCTATTCCTCCTAGCTATACTTTTTAGACACAAAGAATATATTAACTACCTCACTCATCAGTGAGGACAACCTATGGTTTGTGTTTACTGAATTGGGGATGTCGACCTTAGTATCTATCTGATTCTAGACTCCCTTGGATGGAACGTGGCTCATTAGCTTAAAAGAAAAGATCCTCTATCACTTGCCTCACCCAGCTGATTTCCGGATGAACAAGGGATAATCATGAGTTTTGCCTATTGTAGCTGGGCTCTGTCATGTATTCAAATGTCAATTTCAGTGACATCTGACTTGAAGGTCCCTTTCTAGACTAGCTATAAGGCTCTTCTGTTAATTATCCTAAGTGGTGTACTAGTCGAACCATAACCTGATTGGAAATCAATGGTGCTAGACCATGTTACAGCTATGACTATTATCTGCTAGGAACTTTGACCTTAACAACCATAAGACTGTTATTGTAACTAGACCTCATGAACCAACTAGTACTTAGCCTGAAATCTATTTTAGAGCAATGAGTCACAGACTCTTGTTTCATAAGTTGGATTATAACTAGTCATTAGACAATTACTTCCCAAATTTGCAGAAATAATAGTCCCCCTACTACATTTCAAGGATTACACTTTTCAGAACAGCAAGAGACCACATCCATTGAATGCAGAGCTCAATTTTCACTAATTTTCAAGAACCCTAACCTTATTCAAATGTGAAAGCCTTAACCAGAACACATGCATTTCAACAAAAATAACTGAATAGCAAATTAGAGAAGATGTCTAAATATCCTCAACTTTACCTATTTTCATGCTTAATAACAAGAGCGAGAAGGATGTGAGCCTACCTGGAGACGCAAAACAAAGGAAAGTGGATGAGGCTCTTCCAATTCCACAAAAAGGCTCGAAAAGGAGTTGAAAGAGGCGAAGAAGAAAAATCTCAATCTCCCTTCACTTGAGGAAACGATCTTGATGAATATAGAATCAACCAAGGAAGGATTCTCCTCCAAGAACTCGGAGGATTGAGAAAACTCCTTAGAGACCAGTGAGAAAAGGAAAGACCAAAGCTCAGAGTAGCCCCAGCACCAAAAAACCGAAAGCGAAACCTTAATTCTCTCCAACCAGTTTTCAAATTTTTCCAAAAAGACGTCGTTGCCCCTCCTTTTTTTTTCAAATTCCTTTTATACCTCTACTCATCCATAGTTGTCTTAAACCTAAACCATAATTAGTTTGTAACCCTAATTGTAACAACCCTAACTGCCTTTAACTAACTCTCAACCACCCTAACTGAATTTTATTTCTTCAGCTTTTATTCCTATTTTTTTATTTTTGAATTTGAGTATTATCTATTTACTTATTTATCCATTTATTGCATTTCCTTTCCTTTTCTTTCTTTCTTTCCTTTGATAATTTGGGGTTTTGGTCCCTAAAGATGTTTAATCCATTAATAATTTAACTAACTAAAAAGAAATTTTACCCGGACAAGAATTGGTACTCACACTTGTCTTTACCTCGAACATAATTATGAACACTTGATTATGATCGAGGATAAATAGAAAGCCTAAAATTAAAATTTTAACCAAAAAATAATTTTTTATTCAAAAATAAAAACAAAAAATAAATAATAATAAGTAAAAACAAAAAATTAATAAAAATAAAATATATACATATATAAAGGAAAAGAACTAAAAAAAAAGGAAGAAGCCAAATAAAAATAAAAAAACAAACAACAAAAAATGATAAACAAAAAAAAAAGTAACTTGGGCTCCAAATTTGATCAATGGTCAATAACCAAAAGGACCCGAAAAAAGAAAGAAAAGAAAAAAAAAAGAAAAGGCAAAACGGAAGTTTGTTAGGCGACAATTATCTATTAGTTAAGCGGTTAATCTGTTTCGAGGGGAGGTTCGAATTAAGTAAGGGAAAGAAAAATGGCTAAGGGGTGATAGCCGAGAAAGGTATAAATAGGAAGTAGCTTTTACTTGGAGGGGGATTTGGTGCATCATCAAAATAGGGCAGAAGCGGAGGTTCTTTTTCTCCCGGCATCAAGAATTTCCTCACAAACTTCGGGTTGGAAGAGGTAAATGACGAAGCTCGTTGCAAACACTAGGTAATATCAATGCCTTCTATTATGTTCATGAGTAGAACCATAGCATGTGAAAATAATTCTAAAATGCATGTAGATTTTTCTAGCCTTAAACTGCTTGATACTCCCTCGAAATAGCATGTAGAATCTGCTATGGATTTAAGAATCACCCTTTGCTGCTTTTCTATCAAGATCTTAAAGATGGTGAGCCATAATCCTTGCACTGTTTTCACCACACCGTTTCGCTCAATACTTGCGTTCATCATCGATCTTCGTACCTTTCTTTCCACTGCGAAACCTATCGTACAATGCATAGTGTAGTTATCTATGATGGAATTGTAGAAGATCGAGAATTACAAGGTGGATATAGCTTTGGCTTCAACCTCGTCGTGTTAGCAAATAGAGTTTTCCATAATTGCTTATTGGTGGAGGTGAAGTGCGTTGAACTGTTTTGTCTTTGAGTATTCAATTGTGGTAGGTCGAGGAATATGAACATGGATATTACTTGTAGTTTGCTGCAGTCAAGAATGTTACATGGAGGTGTGGGGATAAGCTACAGGCATGAAAAGGATTACGTATTAGTTGAATAAACCAAGGATTGTAGAAGAAATGTTATACAAGGACTTAAGGAACAAAAAGAATTGAAGCGGATGCGCAGAGAACCTCGTTGCACCAGTTGGTCTTGTACCTAACTCAACCTTTCAGTGTGAGACATCTGTTGACTCAGCTCCAGCTGATTGGCACTAGGAGTTTGTTGTTGCTTCATGAGCCTATCATCACTTTGAGTGGGTTGTGGTGACAAGTGAAGGAACTAGAAAAAACTGCTACCTTTAGACCCACTTTGTGGTTCGAACTTAAACCTTAGTTATCTCTCCCTCTTCTTCTCAACCATGGCAGCTATGTTGCAACCTCAAATCATACTTTTGAAAGAAGACGTAGATATTTCGGATGGGAAGCTGTAGCTTGTCAGCAATGCAAGGCTTGTACCACCATCACTAACGTTGTTTGGACGACTCTCGGCCCCCGTGGCATGGACAAGCTCTTCCACGACGATGAAGGAATTGTCACCATCTCTAACAACGGCACCACCATCATGAAACTCCTTGATATCGTTCATCCCGCCACCAAAATCCCCGTTGACATCACCAAGTCTCAAGACTTCAAGGTTGGCAATGGAACAACCACTGTGGTATTGCTTGCTGCTGAATTTTTAAAGGAGGTGAAACCTTTCAATGAAGATGGTACCTACTCTCAAAATTTGATACGGAACTATAGGACTGCATGCTCCTTAGCAATGTTGAAGATTAAAGAGCTAACTGTTAGCATAGAGGGAAGAAGTCTAGAAGAAAAGAAAAGCTTGCTCGCAAAGTGTGCGTCTACGACACTTTCTTCTAAGCTTATAAGGAGAGAGAGAGAGAGAGAGAGAGAGAGAGAGAGAGATTCTATGTGTGGAAACAGCGTGAAAAGACTAAACTGACTTCGGGCCTTCATCTTCTTCTCTCTCCCTCCGCTTTTGCTAATTCCCACTCCGATTCATTTTCGTCGGTCTTCTAAAAGCTTCCACTATGAACGGGAAGGCCAACGTTCCTAAGGAGCCATTGCAAAGCACAAGAAGATATTGGAAGGACTTCTTAGACTACCAGACAATAGGGAATGTGCTGATTGCAAAGCTAAAGGTCCAAGATGGACTAGTGTATATCTCAGCACCTTTATATGCATATAGCACTCAGCAAAATATATCGAAGTCTAGGGGGTACATATATCAAAGACAATCTCACCACGTGGGAAAAGACTTCTGCTCTTCTATATTTACAAGTTTGCAATGCAACCCTCGACACATGACTTCCAGAGCACTTGAGGAGGTCACTCCTATTGCCAAACCTCTGCATATTGAGAAAGTGGAACTGGTGGCACCACAACCATAAGCTGAAACTTCAAAGCAGGCTACAGACACAACTCAAAATACCCCCAGACCTTTTCAACATGTTGTCTATGGATAGCCCAAGTGAAAATGGCTTAAAAGCATACTTCAAGGACCACAGAATTAAAGTCATGTATAGGATGATTCCAACCTCTTATCTTGTAGTGCTTGGCCTTGTGTTAGATTTACTCAGAATGCACATAAACAAAGTTCCATGCTTGTTCTGTCACATCCATGTCATTGTCGGCTGCGAGCATATTTTTTGGTGCCATACGCTCAATGGTGGATGTAGATGCGCTTGAAATAATTATTGGATGAAATGGATGCTGTGGGATGAATGCATGTCATGAGATGGTTCTTATTTTGATGGTTGAAATATTTACTTGATGAAACAAATGCTATGAAAACCGTGGAATGGTGTAAAATTTTTGTTTCTCTTGATTTTTTTGACACATCCTCTCTCAACAACCCCCTAGTTGGTGTGACAAGAATCAAAAAATCAGGACGAGCTAGATTGACCTAAGTTCGGTGTTTTGGTCAATCTCCATGCTTCTTGATCAACTTCAGAGCCTTCTTTTCCAGGATCTTTTGAGACCTAACAATGGTCAGCAGTATTAAATAAGACACACTTTTATGTACGACAGGAGGATGAACTTTTGGGAAATAGTCATGTCGAGCTACGACGGTCGAGGATTCGTCCTACTTGTCATGACTTTTCAAAATCAATATCTTTCGTTTTTAAATTTTTCACATTTCCTTGGCATGTGCACTATTGGGCTGTACAAGTGGATTTCGGCTGGTTAAAAGAAAGAAATAGAGAATTTTGAGGTTGTATGTTTTAAGGTAGTATATTTGAAGGGAAAGGATGATGAAAGGTGTGGGTTCGATCGCCCAAATGGCACCTTTTGATGAAAAATGCCAATGCTGTTGTTTTTCATAATCTTGATTGTCTAATTAACCGAACTTGAGAAATGGAAAAATTTTGCCCCAGTTTTAGGAAAATATGAGGTGCAGAATGTCATGTTGTCCTGGGATTCTTGATTTGACCTTAACTTTTGCTTGGGTTATTCTTTTGAGTTTTCAACCCAGTAGGTCTTTCGTTTCGCCCTAACTTTTTCCTAGGTCACCCTTACGGGTTTTCAACCTAGCGGGCTCTTGATTTTGTACCCTAATTTTTGCCTTGGTCGCTTTTGAGGGTGGTCGACCTAGCGGACTTTTGTTTGCATGTGCCCTAACTTTTGCCTAGGTCGTCTTTGAGAGTTTGTCGACCTAGCGGGCTTCTATTTGTTTATGCCCTAACTTTTGCCTAGGTCATTAGGATTGTCGACCTAGCGGGCTCTTGTTTGTTTGTGCCCTAATTTTGCCTAGGTCACCCTTACGGGTTTTCGGCCTAGCGGGCTCTTGTTTGCTTGTGCCCTAACTTTTTCCTAGGTCATTAGGATTGTCCACCTAGTGGGCTTCTATTTGCTTATGCCCTAATTTTTTCCTAGGTCATTAGGATTGTCGACCTAGCGGGCTTTTATTTGCTTATGCCCTAATTTTTGCCTAGGTCGTCTTTGAGAGTTTTTCGACCTAGCGGGCTCTCGTTTGATCGTGCCCTAACTTTTTCCTAGGTCATTTTTGAGAGTTTGTTGACCTAGCGAGTTCTTGTTTGCTTGTGCCCTAACTTTTTCCTAGGTCGTCTTTGAGAGTTTGTCGACCTAGCGGGTTCTATTTGATCCTAATTTTTCCTGAATTGTTGTTGGAAACCGGAAAGTCCTTTTTGATCATGACTTTGTTGATTTAACCTTGAACTCTAACCCTACTTTTGCCTGGATTGTTTTGTCTTAATCCAGCAGGCTTTCTTCTTTTTCTTGAATTTTGAAATTTGACCCTGATTTTGCCTGGATCATTTTGATTCAATCCAGCGGGCTTTCTTCTTTTTCTTGAATTTTATGTAGTTGGATGTTGATCTTGTCGGGATCCTTTGGTTCCTAATTCAGCGGATCTTATCGTGCATCCCTAAATTTTGCCTGGATGTGAACTTGATTTCAGCGGGACGTTTTTGTTTGACAAGACACTTTGACTAGGGATCTAGAATCCCTGGTTGTTATTCTACTTCCTCATTGGGCTTTTCTCTTTGAGCTTAATTAATTAGACTTTCAGGATTATTTATTACAGCACTGGCATTATCACCAATCGGTATTTATTGTTTGGGTATAGGAATAAGAAGTGGGCTGAGTGGATAAGAAGAATGGTAAATTTTTGAAGTAGTAAAGTCAATAATGTAAAGCACGTGCTCAAGAAACATAAAAAATGTAAATTTTGTATTATTCATTGAGATTTATTTACAAAGATTGATTTTAAAAAATATGACAATCTTTGGATAATCTACCTCGATAGCTTGACTTGTGCAAGGCAGCTCATTGTGTTGCTCCCATTTCTTAACCAACAAATGAGCTCTCATGATTCGGCACTTGGATTAGGAGCGATCTTCCCAAAATCTAGCCGTTTAGCGTCAATTAGGCTTTGCACCTTATGCTTTAGAACCTGGCAGTTTTCTGTTGAATGACCAAAGTACCCCGCATGGTAGCCACATATGGCATTTGCGTCATACCATTTAGGGTATGGTGGTTCTTGAGGTTTCAGTGGGTAGGGAACCACTAGAGAGTTCTTGATTAGCCGAGGTAGCAGCTCGGTGTAGGTCATTGGAATGGGATCAAACTGGACAGGATCCTTCTCCTTCTCTTGGTTTTGGCTAGAATTTGAGCTCATGGCTTGTGTTCGGACCATGTATGGTGTGGGCGGTCGGATTTGCGTTGGGTAGTTGTAAGTTGGGTGGTATGGTGTTTGGTATGTAGCTGCGATGTAAGGATATGGTATGTAAGGTGTGTATGGTGATGGTTGGAAGCCAGTTGGTCCATAAGGTGCCATCAGAGGTATGTACTGACCTCGATCAGAAGCCACATTATAAGCTTCACCTGTCCTCTTCTTTCCTGTAAAGACGTCAACTGTCCCTGTGGTCCTGTGCGTGATTCTTCCTTGACGCATGCCACCCTCGATCCTTTCTCTAATGATGACGACATCAGAGAAGCTAGAAGTCACACTGCCAATCATCTTGTCATAGAAAGGATCTTGGAGTGTGTCTACGAACATGCTGATCAATTCCTTCTCAAATAAAGGAGGTTGTACTTGAGCAGCTAACTCTCGCCATCGTTGAGCATATTGCTTGAAAGTCTCGTCTCCTTTCTTAGCCATGTTTTGGAGTTGGGTTCAATCAGGAGCCATCTCCACGTTGTATTGATATTGTTTGAGGAAGGCCTCAGCCAGATCCCTCCATGAACGGATGTGGGTCCGCTCTAGCTATGTATACTAGTTGGCAGCAGCCCCAGTTAAGCTGTCTTGAAAGAAATGGACAAGCAGCTTACCGTCGTGCATGAAAGGAGACATCTTTCTGCAGTACATGGCCAGGTGGCTCTTCGGGCAGCTAGTTTCTTAATACTTCTCGAATTCAGGAACCTTGAATTTAGGAGGGATTACTATGTCCGGAACCAAGCACAGGTCGGCCGCCTCTCTGGCTTCATAAGTACTCCCCTCAATTGCTTTGATTCTTTCCTCTAGGATTCTCCACTTTTCAATGTCCTCATTCGAAGGATGACTTGGGTATTCCTCAGGCATATGGTGGGGGTGAGAAAAAGGTATGTATACAGGGTGAGGCTCTTAGGTGAACATAGGATGCGTTCCCCCAACGGCTGCTTGATAGGCTTGTGAAGTGGTGTTTGGAGGTAGGTTATGTGTTTGGGTTTGTGTTTGGTTGTATGAGGATGCATGCCCATGAGGATACCCATGATGAACTCCTTTGGTTGGCGAAGGCATAGTTGATGGTGGAGTGAAGCCAGGGGGGTATGATGAGTCATTTGGCTCCCCCGGCAGGGATTCTCTTACCTCTTTTTGTTTAGACAGTTGTATGGCCTCCATCAGTCTAGCCACTTGATCTTTTAGAATTTTGACCTCTTCTCTTAACTCTTCATTCTGTCTCTCCAGCTCATCCATGGCTTTTGATCGTGCACAAGTCCTAGATGTCGGGGAAGTTGTCTTTTTCCAATTTTTCTGGTAAAGTTTGAAAATTAATTTTTGAAAAATAATTTGAATGCAAAAATCATAAATGATAAAAATGTTGATGCAAAACAAGTATGAATATGCGGATGAGAAATGATTTTTGAAATCTTTCTTCTTTGATGATAAATGAATGAATGCATGCCATGTACAAACAATTTTAGAAACTTTTAAAGTTTGACTATTTTGAAAATAAATCAGCATTGTTTTATTTATTTATTCTTGATTTCTAACAACTTTAGGTTTTAGGAGTTTTGACATTTTTTATTTTGCTAGAAAAACCTTTAGTTTTGTTTAAAAACTTTTTAGTTTTGGTAGAATCTTTCTAGAAAGCATTCTTTAGGTTTTCGAAATTTCATTTTCTCTCTTTTTGAATCTTTTTAATATTTTCAGTGTTTTCAAAAGATTATCTTCCTAATTTCCTATTCCTAAAACATTCCTTAGGTTTCTTTTTGAATCTTTTTATATTTTCAATACTTTCAAAAAGGATTTTTCTAGTGTTTCCTAGAAGTTTCTATTTTCTTTGATTTTCATTGGGTTTTTCTTGACTTGTATTTGTTTCTATTTTCTTTTGCTTGATTTTTCTTCCTTGATTTTTATCTCCCCTCTGCTATCTTGGATGATCTTGTTAAGATAAATGCCTGGAGGCAGTGATTTGTATCTTGAAAGGGGTATGTCCCCTCCTTGCTCTTTATGTGGGTTACCTGTCCTAAGGATCTATGGATTTTAATGCGTGAACCTTTCAAAGGTGGTTAGTAATCCTAAGGTGTAGAGGTCACTAGAGCCAAGTTCCAGTTCACAATGCTTACCACAACAGTAGAGGTAGCCACTAGTTGCGGGGTATTATGAATAGGACGCACTCTAGCTAGGATTTTCGTGATAGCCACACAGGACGTAGGCCCCAGCGTGACACCACTAGATCCCTCTAATCCTGGGCAGCACTCAGACCCGGGTATAGGGCCCCACTCATGATAGATGCATGTGCAATGTATGAGGGCACACAATTTTAGGATACCTGCAATTGGGGAAATTATACAGATATATATAGCAATTTATTGTTTGTCTATCCTAGGGTTATATAGAGAATAAACAAACATATAGATAAGCAAACAACATAAATCTTGCAAATAAACAAGAAAGGGATCAATTATGGCACACTCAATTTGAACGAGCTTGACTCTCTAGAAATCCCCATCGGAGTCGCCATCTGTCGTAACTGTAATTCCGACGAGATGACGAACTCGCTAAAATTTTAAAAATGGATTTTTGATTATGTGGAGTCGCCACCAAATTTTTAATTAAGGGAAAATACTTGGAAAAAACCCAGACTCGAGGATGAGATTTAGGTTCGGGAGTCGATTACTAATAGGGAAGGTGTTAGGCACCCCACTCGCCTGTTCCGAAGAACGGTACCCTTAAACTGAGTGTGTGATTATTTGAAAATGGTTTGATCCCTTTAATTAACATGGAAATAAATAACTTGATGGAGGTTAGCCTGACAGGACTTGATCCTGCTCCTATGTATTCCCCGATGCAATGGGAAACTCAAGGCTTACGTAGTTCTGGTTTGTTTTGAAGGATTGACCTTCGAAGGCGCTTGAAAAAGAGTATTTGAAGATTTTGTTTTTTCAAAGGATCTTTAGTCCACTCATGCACAAGACCTGAGGCAGGTATGGCAGCACAGTGGCCTATACAGACTACTAAATGTTGGACAGTAGGTGAACCGCCAGCCCCCCATTTAGTGCCCATTGCGTGAGACTTAAAAAATCCCAAAATATTTAGAAAAAGATTTTTTAAGTTTTGAAAAGAAATGATTTGCAAATGATATCAATTCTTGAGTTTGATGAAAGAGTTTCATTTTTTGAGTTTTGAAGTAATTGGAGTTGAAATGGGATTTTAGTGCAATTATGTAATTACTAGAAATTTTGGGGTGATTTGGAATTTTTGAGAATTTTATGAATGTTTTTAGGAGTTTTATGGTTTATGGAGTTTTATTGATTTTAGGAGTTTTTATGACTTTTATTGATTTTAGGGATTTTTGAATTTTTATTAATTTTATGGATTTTTAGGAATTTTTTGATTTATGAATTTTTACAAATTTTTATGGGTAGAAGAGGGATTAATCAAATTTTCTGGGGATATTTTAGTAATCTACTGGTCCTGGGACAAATTGGGCATTGAGTGAATTGGCCAGGGGCAGTATGGTCATTTACAGGCAGTCCAATTCCCTGGGGGCATTTTAGTAATCTACTGGACTTGGGCTTGGTTGGCATTAAGGAGTTTCTCCAGGGGCAGTTTAGTAATTATGTGGGATTGGGGCCAAAGGGGAATTTACTTGGCCTGTGCATAAGCGTCATCACGTGCGGCGCATGTGACAAAGGGCATGGACCCAGACACGTGCAGCACGCGTGACATGAAAGATGGGAAATTTTCCACAAAATGCAGGTGTGGGGTTTCGAACTCGTGGCAGCAGGGTTGGATACCATAAGAAAAAGTTGCATGAGCAAAGAATGCTTGTCGCAACCGTAATAACGATGAGACGACAAACTCGTTAAAATTTTAAAAAGGATTTAATAGATAAAGTGGAACTGCCACCAAATTTTATTTTAAGGGAAAAAGATTTGGAAAAAACCCTAACTCAAAAATGAGATTCGAAGTTCGGGAGTCGGTTACGAATAGGGAAGGTGTTAGGCATCCTACTTTCCTGTTCCGAAGAACGGTACCCTTAAATTGAGTGTGTGATCTTGATATTTTTGAAAATTGTTTGATCCCTTTAGTTTATAATAAAAATGGATAGTTTGATGGAAGATACCCTCAAGGCTTACGTAGTTCTGGTGTGAAGGCTTGACCTTCGGAGGTGTTTGAAAATGAGGAGAGTATTATGAAAATATTTTGAAGGAAATCCTTAGTCCAAATATGCACAAGGTCCAAGACAACTACGACTACAGTAGGACCCATAAGAATCCCTAAACATCGAACAGCAGAAAAAGTTACCAGTTCGTGCTTAGGGTTCATCGCGTGAGACTAGGGAATCCAAAATGAAGTTTTTCTTGAAATTATTTACAAAAGGATTCTCAGTCCACATATGCATAGGGTCCAAGACAACTACGGCTGCAATGGGACCCATATGAATCCCTAAACATAGAACAACAAAAAAAGCTACCAGTTCGTGCTTACGGTTCATTGCATGAAACTTAGAGTTAACGAATTCAATTGACTTGATTTGAAATTTGAAGCAAGAGAATTGAACTTGATTTTATTTAAAATGGAGGAAAAGAATTGGAATAAAATGAACTTGATTTGAAATTTGAAGCAAAAGAATTAAACTTGATTTTAAATTTGAAGAGAATTAAACTTGATTTAAAATTTAAAAAAATTGGACTTGATTTAAAACAAAAATAAATTTGAATTGAAATTTGAGGAAAAGAATCAAATTTGATTTGCACTGATTTGAATTGAAACTTGTGGAAAAGAATTAAATTTGTTTTAAACCAAAAGGAATTTGAATTGAGATTTGAGGAAAAGAATTAAATTTGATTTGAGTAAAAATGAATTTGATAAAAGATTAATTAAAATTGGAAAAATTAATTGTAAAGGCCCATTGGAAAATTGCATCCAATTTTTATACGGCCCGATTGGAAAATGCAAATGATGTGGCCCAATTGATCTTTGATATGTCCCATTTGCTGAATTTAGGCTCAATTGAAGACCTGATTGGCATGCGAGGCAGCAAGGGCCATTTTCAACTTTGGCCTATACAGAATCCTCGTCACCGAGGTTTATTGCTTGGCAAGCCCATTTGAAACAAGGCTGCGGGCGTGGCGTAACTTAAAGTCCGTAAGGCCCAATCGAACAATCTCGCCCAGCTATCCCAAAACTTGAAGCATCTCATGTTTAGCGCGAACGTCACGTTGGTAGGACCCATACGATGAAACTCGACACATGGCCAATTCTGCAACAGCACATTTGACCTCATTGAATTTGTGAGATGGGAATTTTAAAAGAAAGTATCGTATGCGGGATTAGAACCCAATGTGCCTTATGTGAACCTCAAACGCACCAACCAGCTGGGCCAATCTTAGGCATTATGACCCGTGACCAAGATTAATTAATATCCCGACAACCTAGACATGGACGTCCACTAATGTGCCATGCTGCATGGCCCGACGTTGGTCCCACCTTTATGCATGCACTCCCAGCAAATTATTCGATGTCTTCCCAAGGTCCCAACAACATCTAGACTTATTTCTGGTCCTCTAAAAGTGAATCCTGTGACTACACCAGCACCTTCACAGGACGCTCATTCCCAATTTAGTTGGCAGCATGTAATGATACTGTTGATAATAATGTATAGTTATGGTTTTGGAATAAAATAAATTAGTAGTTATGGAGTTATAATTGTGTAATAAAATGAATTAGTAGCTCATAATATTTGTGGGGATGTTACGTATAACTCTTGGGCTCCTAGAATTATTGTATAACCTTTAGTCTCCTTGGATTATTTTGTAGTAACTATTTCATGTGTAAATTGATGTATGTATTACTTATGAATACAAGAAAGAAATACAAAAAGAATTACTTTTCTTCTTCACATATATTTTTCCTCTAGAATACCACCAACAAAGTGGTATCAGAGCTGTAGATCCCTGCAGCTAGTACAAAAAAAAAAAAGTGAAGAGTCATGGCTTCCGCAAATACTTCAACGGTATCAAACAGCACCATTTACAGCAATGTTCAAGTTCCTTTATTTGAAGGAGAAAATTATGATTTTTGGGCCGTGAAAATGGAGACACTGTTCACTTCCTTAGATGTCTTACATTTAATCAAAACAAAAGATGCACAACCAACAACTACAGTTGTTTCTACGATTGTTGAAAATGAAGAGCTGAGAAAAAAGAAAATTGTAGATGCTGGAGTTCTTGGGATTATTCAAAGAGGAGTCTCTCTTACCATATTCCCAAGGATCATGAGGGCAAAGACATCCAAGGAGGCATGAGATATTCTACAACAAGAATTTGAAGAAGATTCTAAAGTGAGACTTGTGAAACTTCACTCTCTTAAAAGAGATTTTGAAAATGAAAAAATGAAAGCTTGAATGAGTATCATAATCGATTGTCGGAGTTGGTGAATCAAATGAAGTCACATGGAGACATAATTGATGATTGTAGAGTTGTTGATAAACTTTTGATTAGTTTATTTGAAAAGTTTGATCCAATGATGGCTATTATTGAAGAAACAAAGGACTTATCAACCATGACCGTTCAAGGGTTGATGGGTTCATTGAAATCGTATGAGCAAAAATTGTTACGACATATTGAAAAAACCTTCGAAAATGCGTTTCAATCTAAGCTCACTATTGACCCCAAAAATGTTGAGAATAATTTTTCAGGTCAAAACAAAGGTGAGTCTTCTAGAGGTGGCAGACATGGAAGAGGTCGAGGAAGAGGAAGAGGAAGAAACCCTCATGGAAGAGGTGGAAAAAGCTATTTTGGAGGACAAGAAAATGATGGTGGATCAAACAAATGGTGCAAAATTTGTAAGAAGAATAATCATGATGAGAAAGATTGCTGGAACAAAGGAAAACCTCAATGCTACACTTGCAAGAGGTTTGGCCACTTATAAAAGGATTGTATCTTTGGCAACCAACAACAAGCTGCATTTACTGAAGCCGAAAATAGTGGAAGAAGCAATGAAGGAAACCTTTTCTTTGCTTGTCAAAAGGCATTTGAAGAGGAGAAAAATTTATGGTACTTGGATAGCGGTTGTAGCAATCATATGACAGGAGATAAAAATGCTTTTCTTGACATAGATTCTTCATTTAGCTCAAAAGTTAAATTGGGCAATGGAGAATATGTTAAGGTTGAAGGCAAAGGAAGCATTGGAGTTATAACAAAGCAAGGTAACAAAGCTATCCATGACATTCTCTATGTTCCGGCACTTGATGAAAATTTGCTTAGCATTGGACAAATTTTGGAGCATGATTATTCTCTTAAATTTGAGAATCGAGAGTGCAGAATTTTTGAATCCAAAGGCAATCTTGTTGTGACTATTAAAATGAGAAATAATAGAAGTTTTCCCCTCCTTTTCAAATATGACAAAAATTTCAGCATGATGGCTAGAGAAACACTTGACTCTAGTTTGTGGCACAAAAGACTTGGGCACTTGAACTATAATAGCCTCAAGTTACTCTCTCAAAAGAATATGGTGTACGGGTTGCCAACAATTAAAGAAAAATCCAGCGTATGTGAAGGATGTGTACTTGGCAAGCATCATCGTCAACCATTCCCAAAGGAAGGAGTATGGAGAGCCAAACAAATGTTGGAGTTGGTACATACCGATGTGTGTGGACCTATGAGTACCTTATCTCATGCAAAAAATTGGTATTTCATTTTATTTATAGATGATTTGACTCGCATGACATGGGTGTATTTTATGAGGCAAAAATCTGAAGTCTTTGTAATATTTAAAAAATTTAAAGCGTTTATTGAGAAGTAAAGTGGCAGGTTCATAAAAATTTTGAGAAGTGACAGGGGAAAGGAGTACACCTCCAATCAATTTGAAAAATTTTGTGAAGATGAAGGAGTGGAAAGACAGTTGACCGTTGGCTATACACCTCAACAAAATGGAGTGTCAGAAAGGAAGAACCAGACCGCGATGGAGATGACCAAGTCCATGATGTTTGAGAAAAGGATACCAAAAGAATTTTGGCCCGATGCAGTAAACACAGCAGTGTACCTGTTGAATAGATGTCCAACGAAAGCCTATGGAACAAGACACCATTTGAAGCTTGGAGTGGAAGGAAACCTTCGGTAAACCACCTTAAAATTTTTGGGTGTGTTTGCTATGCTCAAGTTCCAAAGGAGAAGAGGACAAAGCTTGAAGAAACAAGTGAGAAGTGCGTCTTTATTGGCTATAGTTCTATGTCAAAGGGCTATAGACTTTACAACTTGAAAAGCATGAAGGTGATTATAAGTCGTGATGTTGTCTTTGATGAGAAGGCTTCTTGGAGCTGGCAAGAAAAGAAAGTTGAGTATGAAACTGTCTCAGTTCCAATCTTACAACAAAATATAGCAGCTGAAAATGATCAATCAACCCCCTCAACACCAAACTCTCCATCCTCACCAAGTTCTCCATCCTCAACATCAAGTTTTCCCCCATCATCTCCAGACTCAACTCCAATAAAAGTGAAAAGTTTAATTGATATCTATTCTAGATGCAACTATTGTATTGTAGAACCAGAAAATTTTGAAGAAGCAATGAAAGAAGATGTTTGGAGGAATGCTATGCAAGAAGAGGTAGATGCAATTGAGAAGAAAAAAACATGGCAACTAGTTGAAAAGCCAAATGGTAAAGAAGCTATGGCGTGAAGTGGGTGTACAAAGTGAAACATAATCCAGATGGTTCACTCCAAAAAACCAAGGCTAGATTGGTGGTGAAAGGGTACGCACAACAGCCTGGAATAGATTACAATGAGACTTTTGCACCTGTTGCTCGGTTGGATACCATTAGAGCCATTATAGCATTGGCCGCTCAAAAGGGTTGGAGGTTGTACTTGAGCAGGGAGGTTAAAACAAGCCCCTAGAGCATGGTACAGTGAGATTGATAGCTACTTCATGGAGAAGGGATTTCAGAAAAGAAAAGTGAGCCTACTTTGTATGTCAAGCATCAAGGTAAGGTTGATATACTTATTGCAGCTCTTTATGTTGATGATTTGGTTTATACGAGTAATAACAAAAGGATGATTGAAGATTTTAAAAGGGATATGATGGAAAAATATGAGATGAGTGATCTTGGTTTGTTGCATCATTTTCTTGGTATTGAAATTTATCAAGATGAGTTTGGTGTGTTTATTTGTAAAAAAAAATATGCTGAAAAAATTCTGAAGAAGTTTGGAATGCTTGGTTGTAAACCTGTTGATACTCCTTTGGTGGTGAATGAAAAGTTTAAAAAAGAAGATGGTGGAAGATTGATAGATGCAAGTGTGTATAGAAGTTTGATTGGAAACTTGTTTTATCTAACTACTACAAGGTCTGATTTAATGTATGTTGCTAGTTTACTCTCAAGATTCATAAGTAATCCAAGTCATTTACATCTTGGAGTAGCAAAAAGAGTGCTAAGGTATATTATGGGCACGATGAAGTACGAAATCAGATTTGAAAAAATTACAGGGTTAAAATTAAAAGGCTTTTGTGATAGTGATTGGGCAGGAAATGTTGATGATATGAAGAGTACTTCAGGTTATATGTTTTCCCTTGGTTTTGGTTCAATTTCTTGGTGTTCAAAAAAACAAGAAACCGTGGCACAATCTTCAGCAGAAGCAGAGTATCTAGCAGCTGGATTAGCTACTCAACAAATACTTTGGCTTAGAAAAATTATGGAAGACATTGGAGAAAAACAAGAGGAGAGTACGCAGCTTTATTGTGATAATAAATCTGCTATTGCTATGGAAAAAAATCCAGTCTTTCATAGTCAAACAAGACATATCAATATAAAGCATCATTTCATAAGAGAAGTAATTGAAGGAGGTGAGCTGAAGCTGATGTTTTGTAGTTCACAAGAGCAACTAGCTGACATTTTTACTAAAGCACTACCAAGAGGAAAATTCCAGCAAATTAGAGAAACATTGGGAGTCAAGGAACAACATATTAAGGGGGAATATGTTGATAATAATGTGTATTTATGGTTTTGGAATAAAATAAATTGGTAGTTATAAAGTTATAATTGTGTAATAAAATGAATTAGTAGCTCATAATATTTGTGGGGATGTTACGTATAACTCTTGGACTCCTAGAATTATTGTGTAACCTTTAGTCTCCTTAGATTATTTTGTAGTAACTATTTCATGTATAAATTGATGTATGTATTACTTATGAATACAAGAAAGAAATACAAAAAGAATTACTTTTCTTCGTCACATATATTTTTCCTCTAGAATACCACCAACAGATACCCGCACAAGTAGCTCACACCCGGCACCATCAATAATCAATATCGCGGTAATCTCATATGCTTCTTTACTAGAAACCGTGTCCAGCAAAGCTTGAGCAATTGCACTTTTGTACTTACCATCTTTTCCCCTATCCCTTTCAAATTTTTCATGGCTCAGAGCCTCTGAATAATTCCTAATAGGTCGTGAGGATGACTGTAAAATCCCTCATACCCAAACTCTGAACCTTCTTGTTCAATATGAGGATCCATTTGTTTGAATTTAGTCCAGGCAAGGCTATAATGGATGTGCTTTTGAGTCTATGTCCGTATATTCTTAAGGATATTCTCATAGGAGCTCATGCATACTATTGAGGGATGGTTGTCTGCACACCCTGAAATTTAAGAGCATGAATGTATAAACTCAAAGTTTGCTACCATTTTTAGAGGAATAGTCAATAACCCCCATATCTAGAACTTGGTTGCTGTAACTGCCTATAGCCCCGTGAAGTCTCCAACGATTGCATCATGCATTTTCACATAAGTCTCGATGCATGTGATACCTAGACTTCTGCATGCTACTAATCCACCTAAGGCGTTGTCGTAAACTTGTCCTGGGCGCTAAAATACGAACCTGGTCTTGGCCCTCTGGGTTGATCGGGGTGCTGACCCAGGAGAGTTGATTATGAGAAACCATGAATCGGAACAAGCTGAAAAATATGAGATAATGAAAGCCAACTCTGGATAATTGGAGGCATAGAAAGAAGTGATTCAATATGCTGATTTCTTGCCTGTTATAATCAAGACATTCTCGTGTTGATATTTAACAAGAGCTAGTATCACTCCTCATGCAGGCCTAGTCTCCATTGATGAAAATAGAGAACAACCGGGTCCAAGACTATTGTAAAGTGCTACATTTTGGCCTTTAAATGAGAAGAAATGAAGGCTGATCAAGATTCCAATGGCCAAATGACCAAGCATCAAGATACTGTGTTCACGCTTAGGCTTTTCAACTAAATCAGAATTTCGAATCTAGAATTATCCAGTGCACGACCAGCAGGGTTAGGTTCATTAACGAGAAGTATTTTGCATACACACCAAATGAAAACAAGGTCAGTAAGTTTTGAACTTGTCCGTCTATAGCACCAACATGTGGAACACAAAAGAAGCTAGCAGCGCAACAACTCCTAACATAGAAAGCGTACATGATGTAGTCAACGAGAAGATCGACCTGATTGCAGCGACGTATGCATGCATGACAGGGGCAGCGAATACAGAACTGGTATCGACCTCGGAACTATAGGCCAAGCCATGGATAATAGTCTCTTTTCCAACCATATCTCTATATGAGCAAGGTGTAAGCTTATAGATTCTGATTATTTGTCATGATTTTTCCCCTTGCATGTAGATTATCTTCAACGAAACTTGAGCAAAAAGGTAAACGCATTTTGCAGAACTGAATCTCTCGCAGAAAAGCTTAAATCGTAGGATGATGTCAAAACCAAATCTAAATGCGTCTAAGGGGCTTATCATACGCGAAGAATCTGAAAACATAATGCAGTTATAGAAATGAAAGAACAGTTGCAATAATTAATCATAACAGTTCTACGATCTTGTTTGAGACTCACTTTATTCGTATAAATACATGCGATTAAATGAAGAAACTCCTAACCTAGCCTACTCTCTTCATTCGAAATAAAATGCGTGAATAGAAGACAAACCTAAAGGAATCAACGGCAAAATATTTTCTTAGCTTATCAATGCGCTACAGTCTAAGACCAAGGGATGATTCTTCTCCCTTTCAGCAAGGTTCAGAATAGCTTAACGGAGGCTTCTTCCTCTTCTGGAGAACCTTCTTGGAGAGAGCAGAGAATCATTTTTTTTAACCCAAAGATTGGGGGAAAAGCCCCCAAGAGTGAGACAATTCCCGAATCTGAGAGAGATCCCCCGAATTTGTAAATTTTTCTTTTTATATTTTTTTTTCTTTCCGTTTGTTAGTTTTTCCGTTTTATTAGTTAGTTTTTTCAGTTACTTAATTTTCTGTTTTAGTTTTTTTTTTCTTCTTTCATTTATTTTCTGTTTTTATGTTTATTTAATTTTCTTGTTTTGTTTTAGTTAGTTATTATTTTTTTTTCTTCCTTTTTATTTTATTTTTTAGTTATTTTATTTTTTTAATTTCTAATTTTTTTTACTTTTTTTAATTTTTATTATTTATTTATTTCCTTTATTATTATTATTATTGTTGTTGTTTATCTTTTCATTTTATTATTATTTTTTGCAATTTTTTTTTTGATTTTTTCCTTATTTTTTTTAATTTTTTAATTTTTATTCTTAATTCAATCTTTTTCTTTTTGTATTCTATTTTTGTTATTTTTTGTTATTATGATTTTTTTTATTTTTTATTTTGTTGTTTTCTATTTATTTGTGTCTCTATTTTGTGTCTGTTTGTCTATTTTTCTGTTTTCTATTTTTTATTTGTTAAACTTAATATTTATTTATTATTTAAATTACGATTTATTTACTAATTAATTTTAAAAATAGAATCTCGAACATAATTGATTTTTTACAATGCTTATATTATATTATTACTATAAAAATATATTTTTTCAAATATTAAAATTGTATCAATACGTATTTAAATTTTGTTATTTTAATATTGATGAAAAAATCTTAAATATAAAAAATGTTTATTTTATATTAAATATTTTAAAAATAAAATTTTTATAAATAAAATTTGAAAATAATAAAAAAATTGTATATATTTTATTATGTTTTTAATTCGGTAATTTATTAACAATTACTTATATTCACTAGTGACAATAGTTGTATACTACGTATCAGTGTAAAAATTTTACATTGTTAATTAATTAGTAATTAATAGTAACTATGACTTTTAATATAATAATAATTGATATTTTTTAATTATATAATAATAAATAATTAGATTAGAATATAAATTTTTTATATTATCAACATATTTAAATTAAATTTTAACATATATTTATATCATTAAATATATTTCAATTAATAAATATAATATTTAATGAATTATAATAATGTTTAATACAAGCATTAAATTCTAGATTTATTAAAAAATATATATTTATATATATAAACTGAAAAAAATTATTTACTATATGAATAGCTGATGTTGGAGTTATTATATTTAATAATTTTTAATATAATATTAATATGATTTTCATATAAATTAAATTTTAAACAAGTTAATATTTATAAACATATAGTTTTATAGTTAACATTTATTTATATTTTAAAATGTCGGATTAAATATATTTTTTTTATTTTTTTTATTTTTTGAAAATTTAAAATTTTGATTTTAGTTTTTTATTTTTAAAACTTTTTTTTAAAAAAATAAATTGATTTTAATTTCTTATTATTAAATATACATTAAATATGAATTACTTTACGGACTAAAATCAATTTATTTTAAAATATAAAAAATTAAAATAATTTTTTTAAAAATAAAAAATAAAACCAAATTTTTAAAATTTTATAAGAATAAAAAATATATTAAGCGATCAATATATATATATATATCAAAGTAATATTATTTGATAAAATATAAAATAACTTTTAAATTTTTTGAAACTTTAAAATTGATGTTATTTGATCTACATAATAAAATTTTTTTATTTAACAATTAAATTTATTAAATTTATATTATACAAAAAATTATCTAGTGACATAATTTTAGTATAAATTAATTTTTAATAACTAAATTTCTTCACACGCTCTCCCACTCTCACATTCTCTTTCTTCTCCTCTCTCTATATAGTCTTGCATTAAATTTTATATAAATAATCATTTTGGACTCTTTTATTATTCAATATTATAAACAAATTTTAGTTTTAAAACTTTTTATTAGGCACATACATATTAAATTTTGACCATTATATATCTTCTCAGTTAAAATTTTTTAAATATTTCTTTTCCTTTCTTTGTCATTTCAGGATATTTTAATACCTAATAGGATATATTCAGCGTTTTCTTAATAGATTCAATATGAAAATTGTTACAATGAATATGGTAATTTTTAAATTAAATTATTATGTAATATTAGAAGTCAAAAGGTATTTATATGGAAGCTCCATCAAAGAATTAAAAGTCTGTAGTTTATATACTTTTTTTATTTTTTATTTTCAACTAAATGCTTATGTTTTTCCTAAAAATTTTTAATTAGAACCATTAAAATTTTAAGTTAATAAAATTATTATGACAAAATTTTTCTTCCAAACTTTTAAGGCAATTATATTTTCAGAAATTAAACACATTCCCTGATTAGATATTTACTCTATCTATGTTTTTATTCAATATATAACAATAATAGCATTAAACTTTTTTTTTTATTCTATGAATAACAACAAACCTGAAAAGGTACACAATCAAATAAATAAAAAATAAGCTGAGACATAGCTACTAATGTCATTTAATATATAATTTCTTTTTTTATTATTATTTTATACAATTAATATTATCATTAAATACATAAATTGAAATTTTGACAACGAAACAAATTATTAAATGAAAATTATAATATACAAATGGAAATTAAATTTCAATTTTTTTAAGAAAATATAATAAAAAATATATTTGGTATCTAATTTATTTAAAATATTGATTAAAATATAAAAAAATATTGTAAAAAATATAAGAAAATCCATGTACAAGGGAAGACAATTAAGGAGTTGTATAAAAGTAACTATGTCAGACTAACGAAAAATGAATTAATTGAATTTTCCTTTCAAAATAATGAATTAATATATTTATTTAATAAATAAATCAAATTGATATTAATATTGTTATATAATTTTATAATAATGTTTCTGGCTAACAGCAATGTTGTTTCATCACGGTTCATGGCATATGCAACACTATGCTCTAACTCAAGAAACTTCATTAATATTATTAGAATAGATTACAAAATTGTAAACACATTAAACAAGTAAAATACGAAAGTACAAAAAATAAAATAAAAATTATATTAACACATTGCTCATAATACATTCTCAATGTGGAGACTATCATAAACAGAAAGATTCCATTCATCTTAATTAATTAATTGTTCTATACATGGTTAGACATTATCATTATAACAAACGTAATTCATCCCCTCTAATTGCCTTGCACTACTTTCATATTTTAAGTACTCATTTCATTTCATAATATATATATATATATATATATATATATATATATATATATTATCATTTTAATTATAATTTTTAATTAAAATATATGTTTTTTTATTGAAGAGTATAAAAATTAATTTTGTAAATGGAAAACAAATATCCCCTACATCCCCAGCCACACCCTTATAAATAATAGATAATCATTTTTATCATCATCATTGGCATCATCTAAGATGTCTTCCGTTCCCCCATCATCAAACTTAGGTTGCAATGTGACTGTTAGCAAAGAAGAGTTCTTTAGCTTTCACAACATTGATCGTCAACTCTTTACCCGTTTGGTGATGGGACTAGGCCGTGACACTAGTCAATCAACAAATGTCATGGCCTTCATCCTGTGGCTTGAGAAAATGAGTAAGGATATGAGAATGGTGAAGAACTTGCTTCAATGGCCAGACACCATGCTTGATAGTCTCGTGGAAGAGGCCACCTTGATTTTGAATTGCATTGAAAATTCCCAATTTCCTTATGATGATGAGGTAAACCATAAGGGCTTGCCTTTGATCCAAGGCATCCTCCGAAACAGGTCAACATCTCTCAAATACTTCCATACTAACCGCGTGAATATCATTAGTGCAGTCACCAAGTTACTCAATGATGTTTGTTTAAAAGCCTTCACGGACATAGTGGAACAGGTGCAATATGCAAAGGCTATGAAAGAACGTAATGTTCAAATTCCAAATAGTTATGGGGCAGTTCTCGGTCCTTATATGCAACAAATGGTGTATTATGCTCCAATACCTATGGTTACTATTGTACCCCAACAAGTTACGGTGCCAACACCACAATTGAGAGAGGGAAGTTCGAGCTCGTGGGATGGTGGTAATTCTCGTATAGATCATTCTCATGATGTTTCAAACCAAAAGGAGTTTAATAAAAATTTCAACGAGGTGTTGGGCATGTTGAGTCAGACTAATATTACTACAAGTAATGATCAGAAAAAGGAGGTGCCCATTGATGATAGGATAATCTTTATGACATTCTCCAAAGGTTACCCTATTTCAGAGGCTGAAGTCCGAGAATTCTTCTCAAGGTACAAAATTTCTTATTTACTGTCATAACTATATACCTAAGTACTTAGATTCATTGGTTTTATTGTAAAAGTAAGTGTTAAATTTGGTTTGCATTAATTTGAACATTGAATCGACATTGCTGCATGTGTCACCTTGTGTTTCACCATGTTGTGTTACTTTGCCTACGGTTGTTAGTTTGGATAGTATAAAAAGGTTCCTATGTCATCTTAAAGCCAAATGGTGACTGGCACTTCGTTCATTTGCGTATAATAACGCACTAGAGTTATATTTGTTTAATAAAAACTGTTGATACTTAATAACAGCCTTGTATAAGGGGATAGAGTACTCTTAGTACTAAATAATAAAAGGCCCTTCATTTACAGATAAAAAAATAAAAAAAAATTAAAAAGTGTTGATGTGGGATTGATAAAACCCTACTAAAATTATGATTATATACATCTATAATTTTTTCTTTATAGCATAGATGGCTGAATATTATGCATTCTAAATATTTTACCATTTAAATCATATCAGAAAAAGCATAAGACATTGAAGTGCTAATCATTTGGGATGTGCGTAATAATAGAGTGAATTCATGATACATATGGAGTTGTGGGAATAATGACAATGGACCTAAGATTTATGCTAAGGTAACTAACACATTAATAGAGATGGCTTTATACTATTGGAAATAATAAATAATAAGGTTGAAACCATACGGTTACATAATGATTTTGGTCCAAACTATACGGGGTAAGTTGAATTTATTCCTTCATAAATCTCCCAATCCAAAATCAATCTTGGTATTATGTTATGTTTTTATTGACTTATATAACATATTTATTTTATTGTTGATACTATAAAAATTTCTCTCTTTGGCAAAAAGTAATATTGTGATTATTTTGTGTAAGCAGTATTACACTCTATCACAACTTCATCCTGAAATTCTATTTCGATTTTTCTCATATCTTTTATTATGTAGGTATTTCCTTTCTAATTCATTTTTATTTATTTCTATTTCTTTACTTTAATTTACAATCCAACAGAAGATATGGAGATGTCATTGAATCAATGCATATGCAAGATGTAGTTCCACCGGAGCAACCATTATATGCTCGCCTAGTGGTTCGGCCTGAGGCCACAAATATGATCGATCATTTCCTTGAAAGAACAACTACAGTGAAACTCTCCATCAATGGGAAGCATGCTTGGGCTAGAAAATATGTTCGCAAAGGTAACAAGTCACCGCAGGCAACATCCCCAGCAGCTTCTGAACCTCCCTCACCATCTTCACCAGGGACATCTTATTAATGATCAGGGTTTATGTTAGACATAAAACAGATTTTGATGAAAAACTATTTGTTTTATTATTAGATTTCATGAATTTTAAGTCATTAATGTTTGTATGTCATTGGATTTAAGTAATTATTGTTATTACCTTTAATTTTCTTTGTTATTTATGATTTTAACTAGGTTTGATTATATGCTTGGTATACATGTGTCATGTTAGTCTTGAATTCAAAACAACCTATCTCTATTCATTCAAGCTTATTCTGCATGACTTAAACCATTGGACAATGTAGATCAATTGAAAATTCTTAATACATGCATATGATTAATATGGAATTGTTCAATATTTTCTCTTAAGATAAAATGCGGAGAAAAACATTGAATATGGATGAAATTTGAAGCAAGGGGAGTTATCTATTCAGATTTTAACTCATGTAGCTTGATAAAGTATTGATCGTAATTATGTCATCCTTAGTGAGCATATGCTTGGATACTTAAGAAATCTACACTAAAGATAGATTAGTTGAAATATGTTTTCAGTTCTTAAAAAAGATTATTTCAAATCTTTTTAATTTTCATTTATTTTAATATTTAAAATGACAAAATCATGCACTTGGTTTGTAATTTTAATAAATATAAAATTATAAATCTAAATATAGATTATGTTAACGAATTATTATATTTTCAAGGACCTAAAACTTATTTTTTAGTCTTAAAGATAAGAGATAAATCAATTTGGATTTTGGACACAAAAAATAGGAAGCCTTGTAGATCAAGGAAGTACACATGGATACCAAAGGAAAATACAAGTAGTGACCTAATTGTAGGAAGTTATAGAAAAACAAAATTTGAATGATGTTCTCTTTATTATAAGAGAGTGTGTACAAATTAAAGGGGATTTGAACATGTTTGAGTTATGTTGTTTGTTCCATGACTTCTCTTGTTTTGACTTATGACCAATACCAAACAATAACTTTCATAGCCACATTGGTTTCAAGTCATCTTGTTATTGTACTCTCTCTAATGTTAAACTAGTGGTATATGAGGTAATTGTTCTTGTATGAGATAAACAATATAAGTAGGTAGTTTAACCTAGTAAAGAGCGGTATCAAGTATGAAGTAGCTTTTGGAGTTGATAAGAACTAACCTGTAATGGCTGATTAAGCTGTGGCTTGCATTAGTTGAGGATGGCAACGCGTTGGTGGATAAATGACTATTGAATAAAAGTGAGCTTAGTGTGCTCACACAAGATACCATGTCGAATGAGGCTTGTTAAAGAGATTGACAGGAATGAAAGTGAAGTCAAAGAGGATGATACATATATAAGAGGCTACACATATTTATTGGCCATGATTTTACAATCAGATGAAGCCATGGCTATTATGGTTTATTAATTTGGGCAGTGTATAGCTTGTGCACATCTAAGGTCATTGATACTAGACTATGGTTTTCGACAAATAGGGGTTCTTCACGATGTTGATGAAGGTTGACACAAGGATGCTTGGGTGAGCAAGTTGTTAACAATTCCCAAGTAAGCACGAACATTTGCTAAGGTAGAGATCTGTTATCTAATGTATCTTGATAAAGATCTGGATTGGTTGTATTTGTGTTTATAAATAGACAATAAATCCTTAGAGATTAAGGAAATCTGCATGCTTTAAAGATATGTTTGTTAGGATTTACGAAACTAGGAAACTAAGGACCTCTTCTTATGCATTTAAATAAGTAAACAAGCATCGAAACGCTTACCGAAGGAAGGAACATAATATCTATTTTATCGTTCAAAATGAGTGAACCTATGTCTAGAAAAAGGATAAACCTATATTTTCGTGCCATCAAGACCACACTCTTGTTTTCGGTACAAAGGAGTTTGTTTCTCGCAAAACATGAAAAAAAGTTATTTTTTTTTTTTTTTTTTACAAATGGAAATGATAAGGCTCAATTTAAAATTCTTATATAAAGCTACTTTAATTCTAACCTTTCAAACCAATTCTAATAACTTAAAAAAGTTATTTGAAAATTGGCTTTAGATGATATTAAGGATGCGATTGATTTAAAAAAATATTCTTCTATTTTTTTTCGACTGTACAATTTATTATCAAATGTTATTTTTTGTGAAATGTTATTAATTTTATTTCTAGACAAATATATCCATCGAAATTAATAGAAAAAATATTTTAAACATTTAATATTGTTTTAACATAGACAATCTAACCAGTATCAAATTAATTGTCTCTTAATTATTGAGACTAATAAGAAGAGAGTTGAGATTGTGGTTGAATTTCAAAAAAATTAAAATAGAATGAAGAAGAAAATAAGAGAATCCACACTCAAATAAAATTTAAATAAAATTTAATTATGAAAAGGTGTAAGACTATGATTTTATTATATTTTTATCTCATCCCTTATGAATTATATTTTAGTCAATTTTCAATCACTTATTTTAGTTTTATTTTATTATTTAATAATATAATAATAATTATATTTTTCTCAAAACACTATCTTTAATATTTATTTATGATAAAAAAATTAAAAAAGCATAAAATATCAATAAATTTGATAAATTAATAACGAATTAAAAATTAAGAATGATCTTCTAAATTCTAAATCTAATTCATCCTATAAATTTATTAATTAAAAAATGATACAATTATATATTATCTAATTAATTAACATTCATTAAAAGTGATTAGCTTTTAATAAAATATAAAATAATAAAATAAATGCAACTAATAAAAAAAATATTAATAAAAATCTAAAATAGGTGACATCACAAAACATATTATATAACTTTATAATTAAAGAATTAATTATACCTAATTAAGAACATAAAAATAGACTAATCCTATTAATCTTCTATAATCATAAATTAGAAAGAACACTGGAATAAAAGAAAAGTTATGATAGCATACCTTGGACATAGGAAGAATTAAATTTGTAGTGTGAAAGATCTCGAAATGCTATGCAAAATTCCATTTTGCTTCTAAAACATCCTAGGAAAAGAGAGAGACATTAATTTTTATTGATGGAGCACAATAATGCTAAAATTATGTTGAAATGAAATTCAATATTTGCTAATGATTTTGAATACAATATGAGCATGCTTAATATTTTAAACACACAAACATGTTGGATTCCATGCGACCATGCTCATGTAATTAGGCCTTAAATACACTCTCCAACTTCAATTTTGATGATGTTCTTTCTCTCTCAAATCTTTATTAACTTACTTTGGTTTTTATGTTAGTTATTTGGACTTCTTGCCAACCTTATGTGTTCTTTATCAAATACCTTTTTGGCCATTACTTTTTCAACTTATATTTCTTATTCTATGTTGCCATTTCTACTTGAAAATAAAAAAATAGGTAAGATTAAATGCATTTAAATATTAATAAAAAAAATTAAACTTAAATTCTTATAAAATAAATAATAAAATGGTAGTTTATCAACTTTCTGAAACTTAATTATTATTTTTCTTCAAATATTAATCCAAATAAATAATGGGAATGAAACAAATCCAAGATAAGGAAACTTTACAAATTTATAGCACATGCAGTAGATATATATAATTACCATTTATCAAGTTCTTGTGGATTTAACCATATCACTGTACTCCTTTTGAAAAAGTACATTACTATAACTTGATCTTACATCACATTTTTACTATATTTGTAAGTTTTTAGTGATAATTACTGCATGACTTAGTATAATTTACTTGTAATTATATCTAATATTACTTAATTTTGTAGGAATGCTCAAACAAATAGAAAATTCGAAAAATAGGCAGATTATAGAACAAAAAGAGGGTAAAAAAGGGATAAAACAATAAGAAAGTGAAAAAGGACAAAAATTCTCCTCAACAAACAGCACGATCATGTAGACTTAAGCATGACTATGCCAACATTTGATGCGACCAGCAAACAGTGCCACATCAATCCTAATGCCTCAAGGGGCATCCTTGTTAGCCCTAATGATGCAGGAGACATCTCAATGAGCCCTACAACACTGCAGAAACCTAGAATAACTACGATGATTATAAGGAAGTTAGATCATACCCAGTCTATGATACTAAGAATCCTAGATTTGCACTTATAAAAGGGAGGCTCTACCATATTTTTCAACACACCGAAAAACCTGAGAACACCAACAACTCTCCATAGGAGAAAACACTCCTCTCTCTAGGTATAACCACACCTTTTCCCCATCTCTCATTTCTACCCTCTCCATTCCTGATGTTTTCTTTAGCATCCTCCCATAGTATCTTGGTGGGAGTAACCCTTGTGCAAGGAAAATTCAAAGCAATTGTTAGTTATGTTGGTAATAAGTGGTTCTGTATTTATTCTATTTACCTTTGTTACGGACATTTTTGAGCCATTTTTTCTTATGAATAACTAATTTCCCTTTTTACGAGGTTTTGGAAATTTTGTGATGTTTATTATTTGAACCCTGTTTTTCCTTTTCTAAAATGATTTCATCATTATAATTGTATTATTCTATTAAGCTTAATCCATTAATAGGAACTGACTAATTCTATTAATCTATAAGTTGATTGGGGGGAGATGATCGTACCACTCCCAATTGACAAAACTATAAAATAATTAAACTTAAGGATCTTAGAGGATCAATCAGGAAACTAGGTTTATAACTGGTTAATTTCCTAACACGTAGTTAATGTCCTTTTAAACTTCATGCCTTTTTATTTTTTGGATCTAGGAGGGTAATAAGTAGAAAGGGGATTGTTGATACTGTCGGATCAAGGAAGAGGAATAGAAATAGTGTTGGTGGTTAACAATTGAATAAAGGGAAACTGGGGGATTAAAACAAATAAAGTCATAAGAGGACCAAAACCTTATAAATTTTCCATAACTTGTACTACTTCTTTTATTTATCACATAATAGAAATCCAATCTCTATTTCTTCTCCCTTTTATTGTTTTAATTTCTTTCACAAAAAACCATTCTCTTGGTGAGATAAAAAATTATAATTCAGATTTCATGCCTAAATTGCTAGACTAGTTTTTGTGATATCGATACTAAGGGCGTAAAATACTCATTTTCCACACATTCGGATATACCTGGTCATGGATAAAACTTGGGAAGAGTTTTATACTCATATTTTGCATGCAACATGATGCTAAATTTGCATGGACATCCTCACCTAACTATGCACACCTACACTTAGATCTGGACAATCGTGTCAAAAAATATTGCTTCTCCTTCTAGTGGCGTTGATTATGCATTCATATGCAGCTTATACTTGAATATTTTTATGTACAATCATGCTCAAGATTGTTTATGGTTGTACTTAAGATCATGCATGACCATGTCAAAATTATTGTCATACTTTTGGGTTGTTCTGAATCTGCACATAGGTGCTAAAATGTGCATCATAATGTTAAAATATACATGGTTGTGTTATGTTGCTAAATCTAGATCATCTTTTAGATGTATTTTCTTCTTTATGACCTATATTATAATGTGTTTACGTTTTTTAGCATATTTTTACCTCAATTTAGGTCTAAGTTCTACATTTCATTTTCTAAAAAAAATAAGGAAAATTAGGTGAGTTCATGAGAGTTATGATAATAATAATGCATGAATTAAATATATATTTCTATTGGTAAATTAACATAAATGTACTTTATCAATTTGTTAACTAGCAAGATTGTGAACATGACAATTTATCCTGCTTTTTTTTAATAAAATTTCAAAAATAATAAAACAAGATACAAGATTACTCTTAGTTTATTTTATTAGAAAAAACTAAAAAATTTGATAAATGAACTTTTAATATAATATTTAGAAAATATAGATCACAAGCTTATTTTATTGCTTAAATATACTTTTAGTATTAAATAAAAGAAATAATATATTAAATAAATAAACACTTTATTCTCAAGTTATATATTTGTACTTCCATTCATCATCTTTGAACGGTGAAACGAATATAGCTATGAAACAGATTTTAGGAATTATAAAAGAGAACTTGGTGGTAGTGGACTAGGAAACCTTGGAAAGTCACACATAGCATATATGAAGGACAACAAAGTGCTTGTGAATCTTTGATTATACATTTATTTATATGGAGAGGTGCAATACCTTAAGTATGTGTCATAAGAGAAAAATGAATTAAGTATGTGTCATAAGAGAAAAATTGGATTTAGGATTAATCAACCTCAACCTCTTAAGAAAGAATTTGGTGTGACTTATCAAGTAAGGATATAAGAATTTAGAAATTGACATCTTTTCCTTTCGAGGTGTTTATTTGGTTAGTTGAGCTCCTATGTATTAGGGATGGAAATAATAAGTTTAACCCATTAGGTTAATGTGTATAACCTACCGATTTTGGTTAAATGGATTGAAATTATGGTAAAGTATTATTTTGTTGATTTATCCTAAAAAATATTCTAATTAAGGAATAATTACATCCTATTTATTTTTAATTTTAAATAATTTTCTTTAAATTTTTCAAGAAAGATAATATAAGTAGAGAATTTGAAATAGAATACAAATTGGGCTAAAATAGAACAAATAGAGTAGAAAGAAGATAAAAGTGTGACAAAAAGATAAATTTGACATTGAAGGAAGCCAGTATGCCCATGCGGAAACATAACACGCACTAGGGCAAAAATAGATTACTATAACAGGATTTTACATCGGTTATTTAGAAACCGATATAAAAAAAATGCGGTGGCATTTTTGTAAATAAATGTAAACTTTTTATATCGGTTCAGAAAAGAACCAAGGTAGAAAGTGGGTTTTTTTTCAAACTTTCTACATCTGTTACATAACAACCGATGTAAAAAGTACTTCCTACATCGGTTGTTTTGTAACCGATGTAGAAAGTGAATTTTTTTTCAAACTTTCTACATCGGTTACAAAACAACCGATGTGGAAAGTACTTTCTACATCGGTTACATAACAACCGATGTAGAAAGTGGATTTTTTTAAAACTTTCTACATCGGTTACAGAACAACCGATGTAGAAAGTACTTTCTACATCGATTTTAAGAAACAACCGATGTAGAATGTCTTCCCCTATCACTTATTTTTCGACGCTAGTCGTCTTTAACCTCATTCTCCAAAACCCTAGTTTCTCGTTTCGGCTTGTTCTCTCTATTTTCGTTTACGTCTTAGCCATTGTCGCCGTCCCTACTATTCGTCGTTGCACTCCATTCTTACGTTTGTGGTTGTCGTTGCCGTTGCAACCATTTCCTCCGTTTGAAGTAGTCGTCGCGCACCCTAAGGTTTGAAGTCGTCTTTGTCGTTATTTATACATCTCATTCTATTATTATAATTGAAATTTACATTCGTTTTGGTTGTATTCTATAATTTTCAAGCTTCTTATTTGGCTACCACTGTGCTGTGTCGTCGTTCGACTACCGTTCTACCTCCGTTAGGACACCGTTTGGTCACCGCTCAACCATTTTTTCTGTTTTCAACAGGTACATGGCTGATTACGACATTTTTTTTTCAACTTTCAACACTTGCTTGATGTAATTTTAAGTTATTTCCTTTGTAAATTAAAATTTGATAATAAATAATGATGTATTTAGTTTAAATATATAGATTATGTGAATTCTGTATTGTCTGTCTGGTTATTCTGTGTGTGTATACGCAGATATTGTGAATAAATAATACGGTAGCATGCCTAAACAAAACGAACATTAAAAAAAAATGAACTTTCTACGTCGGTTAAGATTATAACCGATGTAAAAAATACACTTTTTACATCGGTTGGGCCTATAACCGATGTAAAAAGTACACTTTCTACATCGGTTGTGGCCTTAATCGAGGTAGAAAGTATGACTTTCTACATCGGTTATAAGCCCAACCGATGTAGAAAGTGTACTTTTTACATCGGTTCCAGAACCGATGTAAAAAATATTATTTTCTATATCGCCCGCTTCAACACCGCCCAAATAACCGATGTAAAAAGTTCATAACACCTGATGTAAAAAGCTTATTTTCCACCCGTGACGCCTTTACATTGTCATTGTCATTGACTTTTCTGACATGACTTTGTGAGATAATAGCACCTTTATGCAAAACCCATTTATGATGTTGTAGTATCTCCAAAATAAATGACATGATTGTGCTATTGATTGTGGCGTAGAAAATGATAGGAAGAAATTCAATTCATGAAAAACCCAAAAAGGTATTACAAAATGGAGGCAAGAAGTTGGAAGAAAAAAAGATAAAAAATGTCCTACAATTACTACCTACCCTTTTACTTATTCATCCATCTTCTCCTTCCGTAGGAGTTTTGGAAGTAGAAGATTCTTTACGGTATGAGTTCAAGTGTTCTACCGGTAGTCTTATTGGATTAGGATTTTATTATTTATTTTACTATTATGTGTAACTAATCCCCTAACTACGAAACTTCAGTGAAACTTATAATATAACTAATTGAACCTCATTTCTCTCTTATAAATGTATATATTTTTTTATTCAACTGTATTTTTCTTATTGCGCTTGAATAATTGATGGAAATTTGTCACTCTTTTTAATTTCTATGTTGATTAGAGAATATATGACTGTATCATTACTTAATTAATGTAACTATAAGGTAAACTCAATTTGGGATTTAAAGGATCAATCAAAATACTTAATTGTTAATTATTTGTTAAATTAACAAACTTGAGTGTTCTTTATATTTCTCTTGATTATTTATCTTGCATGATCATTGGGGATGATAAATTAAGAAATATAATATTACTATTTTATGATCATTAGATAATAATAAAATTAGAACAAGTAACAACTAATTCTTATCATCGTAAAAGAGTTGGATGGTTTCGGTAAATTCATATAAAAAACAAAAGTTTCATACTTTCCAAAATCAAATTTATGTCTATGAATATTTTTTTGACTTAACATTTTTTTTATTTTTTATTTTTATTTTAAAATATCATTTAAACAAAAATTTTCTTTTAGCTCAAAAGTTAAATTTCATTCGATCTTTTAATTGTTAAAATAATTTATATAAAAATGATATTAAAAATCTCAAATACTCTATTTTTAACATACACTTGTCCATAAATAAAATTTTTTTACATAATATATTATTCAATCCAACAATACATATAACCTTTTTTCAACAAATCCATTCATTACAAATGGGTGGGTTAGAAACGAGTTAGAACGAACCTAGTGGGTAAGTGTGTTTTTTAAATTTTTACTATTAAAAAGATTTAGAAAAAAATATATCACCTATAATTATTTTATTAATTAAATTAGTTAGGTTTAGAATAAGATTTTAATATTATTTTTTATTTTTTAATATATTATATTTTTATTTTATTATTATTTTCTAAAAATTTCTAAACTTGGTCAAGCCACCAACCCCGTCTTAAAATTGAGTGGGTTGTTGTTTTCAACTTGTCTTTTAAAACACCGATTCTGTTCTTCGGTAGCTACTTGACAAGTCAGGATATGTTTGACCATATCGCAAATCTTATTTTATATGATGGTGTTTATAAATTTTTTTTATCAAGTCTATAATTTCTTGGTTTTAAGATTGTAAAAACATATTCTTATTTTTATTATAAAATATTATAAAAATAAATATAAAAATAAGTTGATATTATATAAACAAAAGTAAAAACTAAAAATTTAAAACGTTACATGCTTTTCACTATACTGTTTTAAACTGTTTGAGCAGTTAAGGCTCGTTCTTAAAAGTAAGACCTGAAACTTGAAACCTATATCTTATACTTAATTTGTAATTATTTTGCATTTTATATATGTTGTAGCGTTTTAATTTTATTAAACAAAAATCTTGAATTCTTTCCTTGTTTATATATACTCTGCACTATAATTAAAAATTAATTCAATTGATCACAGCTCTTTTCTATCAGTTCATTTTTCTATCTGGTATTAGAAGCCCCATGTTTAATAATAGTATTTAATGTATAAATAACATTAAACACTATAATTTATAATAAATATTTATTATTTACATTTTTTAGTTTTATCTTTACAAAAATATTACAAAAATCATTATGCATAAAATAAATTAATTATTTCCTAATTTTTAAAGTAAAATTAATATTTTAACATAATTATTTTTAAAATAAATAATTAAAAACAAAGCGAGTGACAAATAATTTAATTTAAAGCTGTTTGCCTTCTATTCATCCATTAAATAAATATAAATATGATAATTACATTAACAATATTAAATGAATTAAATGTAATTAATCAAAAATAATAAAAAATAAATATATCTATGCATATAAGTCACATTTTTTAATATCAAATATTAAATTTAATATTTATATCAATTTCATAATTTTTTTATAAAATATCAAATTTATCAAATTGATTTAAAATTTGTTAAATATATAATATTTATTAAATTTTATATAAAAAAATTAATGGATACTTTATCATAAAATTTTATTTGAATATATAATAATTTATTTAAATATATGTAAATATTAATAATTGAATAACATACATACTATAATCCTATTTTTCTTTACTTAATTTTCCCTAAATTTAAAATTAATAATTTTAAATAAAAACCTAAAATAGAAAATAAAAATCTAGAGATCTCACTAAAACTAGAAATTTCTCAACAAATTATAAAAGTATTACTAGGGTAAAACTAACAGCAAATAAAGAATAAAAATCTCAAAATAAGAGTTTAAAGATTTTTAAGAAAATTAGAACTTTTCAATAATTACAAAAATGTCATTAGTAGTTTGGAGACAAAACTAAAAAAAACTAAAAATACTAGTAGAAGCTTGCAGCTCATAATTATCTTTTTCTAGTAAAAAAAATAGTGAAGAATACACATGTGATTTAACAAGTGATGAGATTTGTCATTAACAATTACATTTTCCAAAAGGATAAATGATGTTGGGCCCTACATGGTATGATGAAGAAACTAGGAATGGATCCCACATAGTGTGCATGAAATTTTCAAGTGGAAAATATGGTGATGAGTCACCATATGAAGTAAATACAAGTAAATGCATAAAAAGACAAAAATTATAAATGCAAAAATTCTTTAAACCATGGTTAAGGTTAATTAAAATTAATCATACTTAGGGCAAGATAAACATGATTAGTGAAAAAATTAGCCACATTAAAACTAATCTAATTTTAAAAGGATAATTCCTTATATTTTAAATTATTTTAGAAAATGAAAATTTCATATAAAATTACCAAAATGTCCTTAAGTGAAAAATTATCCGAACTTTACCCTTGCTTGGCCGAATTCATTAAGCCACGTAGGAGGTCTCATTTGGTTCATATTTCACTCTCTAAACACTTATAAAAATTCTCCAAACTCTCTCTAAGTTAAATCAAATCCAAAAACCCTAACCTTTCACCTTAAGTTTAAGTTTTCATCTTTGAGATTTAAGCTAAAATCAAGTTCTAAACACTAAGCCCCACCACTTTCACTAAGAAGCCACCACAACCCTACCATAACCCCACACCAAGTCCCCATCAAGTAGGATTTTCTACTTTGCATTTTTAAGCTTTAATCTTACTTTTTTGTGGTTGATTTTCTTTCTTTTGTCTATCATTTCTCTAAAATCCATAGATCTCTTTTTATTTGGAATAATGAGGGCTCAAGGCTGATTTTGAATGGTTCAAAATGGGCATCACCATTTTTTTATATATTTTTGAAAGATAAAATAAATTTTGGTTGGATTAAAGTGCTTCTAGGCAACTTAGAAGTAATTTAATAATGAAAATTCTTTAAAAATCCATTTTGATGCTTTAGGCAGTTTTGAAAGGTCATGAGGAAATTTTTTTAAGTGTTAATGATAGGATATGGATGTGATATGAATCGATGGGGATGGTCCTAATCTTCATGGCGTAGGTTAAATAAATCAAAAGGCGGAAAACGGTAATGGATAAAATAAGGAACTCGACACAAAGCGCGACCTGCCGGAAGAACCAATGTTATTAAGGGTAGTTCTTAGCCCAAGAACCGAAGGAATCAACTCACACAGAGATGAAAACTCTCAAAGAGAAAATACTATTATTTATCAATAATCTCCCTTCCATTGCTCATAGAAGAGCTACTTATACTTGTGCAATTACTAATATAAGGAAACCATAACTAAATCCTAATAGCATCTATCTATAACATAATTCAAATATTTAACCTAATCCTAATTAAATCTTAACAAATCTTAGTCAAATAATTTAATCAAATCCTAACAATTGAAAACTAAATCTAATAAAATAAATAAAATATCTTCTTAAAAGTCTTTTCGTAGAGATCTTGATTTGTGCCTATAAAAATCACGATCATATATGTCGTTTTTTCTTGAAAGTTCATTTACGTTGATTCCAATTACCTCTTTTATTTTTTTTAACCTTCCTCTTTTCAATGAGTCTTCTCTCCAAGTTATGTCCTTTTCTAGGTGGACTAGATCATGCAAAGTGGTGGTCCCGATTTTCACGGCGTAGGTTAAATAAATTGGAAAAACGGAAACGATAATGGATAAAATAAGGAACTCGAAACAAATTGCGACTTGCTGGAGAGCATCGAAGTTATGAAAAGGAATGTGACCCTTACCGCGACCTGCCGGAAGAACCAATGTTATCAAGGGTAGTTCTTTGCCCGAGAACCAAGGGAATCAACCCACACAGAGATAAAAACTCTCAAAGAGGAAATACTATTATTCATCAATAATCTCCCTTCCATTGCTCATAGAAGAGCTACTTATACTTGTGTAATTACTAATATAAGGAAACCATAACTAAATCCTAATAGCATCTATCTATAACATAATTCATATATTTAACATAATCTTAATTAAATCTTAACAAATCTTAGTCAAATAATTTAATCAAATCCTAACAATTGAAAACTAAATCTAATAAAATAAATAAAATATCTTCTTAAAAGTCCTTTCGTAGATATCTTGATTTGTGCCCATAAAAATCATGATCATATCTATTGTTTTTTCTTAAAAGTGCATTTACATTGATTCCAATTACCTCTTTTATCTTTTTTTAACCTTCCTCTTTTCAACGAGTCTTCTCTCCAAGTTACTTCTTTTTCTAGGTGGACTTGATCAAGCAAAGTGGTATCGAGGTTCATATCAGGATGGATATTGGAGTAGATCTTGTGAATGTACACTTTGTTTTGAAAAAAATGCTATCTTGCATGTTTTTATACTTAAAGCTTAAAAGTTGTTTATTTTCTTACTATGGTGGACTTGTATAATAGTATGTCCAAATCTGAACCCATGGTATTAAAAATTTTATGAAAAATTAATTCGTAAGTCTGAAAGGTTTGCTTTGGGCATAGACTTAAAAACTACTTAGTGGAAATTGAAATTTTGGGACCAAAACTGGCACAAGCCTCACAAGACACCTATGAAACTTTTTGACCATGACCCAAGCTAAGGATTTTGGACAAGCCTTATACGGATCTAGTACTTAAGGTGTTACAAGTGTACAAAATCAAGGAATCAAGGTTGTGTGAGAAGGAAAGTTGAAAAGGTGACATTGGAAAACCAAAAGAGAGCATTTGGCCATGAGGATGAAGTTAAGGATAAAAATTATTAAAATTTATAAAAGTATATGACTAAGTTCTAAATGATGTGAAATAACTTTTGGAAGAAGAGAAACTGAGCTAAAATGACCTAAAAACTACTAGGTGTGCATTTGGCCACCTTAATTTAATTTAAGGAAAAATGAATTTAGAATTTTGTTAGTGATGCATTAAGAATATTAATTTGGTAAAACTTATAGCCTAAATTTCAAATAAAAGGATTTATGAACCTAGGTTAATTAAAGATGAAATTTGATGCCCTAAATCTTAGGAATGACATTCGGCCACCTTAGGGTTAATTAGTCAAGGGGAAGTTTTAATTATTAACTAGGTTTAATTAAGGATCCTTGACATATATGTATAAGGGATTAAAAGTGTAAGGAAGATTTAAAATTGTTAAGGGATCCATTTGGCCACCTTTGGATTAATTGGTCAAGAAGGAGATTTAATTCTTAACTAGTATTAATTGAACATTCTTGATACATAAGTAGAAGGGATTAAGAGTGTGAGTAAGTTTTTAAAAAGGTTGAGGAGCGCATTTGATCATATTAGCTAAGTTAGTGAAAGAAGGTTAATATTACACTATGACTTAAGACAAAACCTAGGCATGCACAAATCGAGTGATTAGGAACAAACCATGAGGTTGGAAAGTTACATTAAACCATTCGGACATGACTTTCAAATATGAAGAAGAAATCTTAAAAATTTCTAAGTTAGGTATTAATTAATGAAAGGAGTTCAATTGGTAAAAGTCAAATCGTAAGACAAAAGAAAAATAGAAGGCCTTAGAAACCATGGACTTGCATTCGGCCACTCAAAGCTAAATAAATAGAAATGAGTTTGAAAATGTGGTTTAGATACATTAAGAAGATTTTTCTTGTAAAAGTAAAGAATTAAAAGTTTAAATAAAGCTTGAAAATGACATGTGCATCATTCGGCCATTCATAACTAAATGGGCATAAATAAATTAAAAACTTGCTAACACATAACCTTTAAAATTAGTGTGAATAGGTTATGCATAAGACTTGTAAATTAAAGTACATAAGAATAAAAACTTAAAATATGCCATTCGGTCACCTATTAGAGGAAAACATCTAAGTTTGTAAAAATCATGTGAAACTAATTGAACTTTGAGAAAATGAAGGGTTGAGGGGTAACTTATAAGGTTGAGTGAATTAAGACCTCTTGAGTGATTCATCATAAAATGTTATGATTTAAACAAGTTGGAAATGTATGGGTGCATGTATATCCAAGTATGATTGATAATTCAACTTGTGATGTTTTATGAATGCACATGATTTAATATGAGTTGAATATTGAACGCTCATAAATGTTTAAAAGATGATGCTATGTGTAAACACCCAATTATGTCCGAGACCCTTTTTAAGGTGATTAATGGATAAACCTAAGTTGCAGACAAAAAAAACAGAAAATAGAAAACAGACAAACAGAAAAAACAGAAAACAGAAAACAAACAAACAGAGAAACAGAAAATTTTTTTTCCTGGAAAATAAAATGAAATCAATTTGTAAATTAGACCTAAATCCAAAAATAAAAATGAACTAAAACAACAAAATAAACAAAATATATATATATATAATAATATATATATATATATATATATAATAAATCTGGAATTAGTAAAACAAAAAAAGGATTAAAAGAAATTGGGAAATAAGAATTTAAAGAAAAGTAAAGAAAATTAATAATAATAATCAGATTTAAAATCTGAAAAATTCTAAAAAACAAAAAAAGAAATCAGAAAATGAAAATTTAGTTTTGAACAAAAGATATAATAAAATAAAAATAATAAAATAAGGAATAAAAATAATTAAAATCACAAAATAAAAATGTAAAATCTAAGAACTAAAACCGGAAAGGAGAAATTAAAAACAAAAAAGCAAAATAAAGAGGAAAAAGACAAAATCTGATGGTTATAAAAGGGCACCAGAAAGTGGTTTTGGGGGTCCTTTTTCTTTTTTTTTTTGCTCTGACTCGCTTTGGAACATTTGGGGAAGAGAGAACGAAAGGGGGGTCTTCGAGAAAAACTCCTCAGGGAACTAAGAGGTGAACTTCGACGAGCTTCTCCGATCTTCGGCAGTCACGTAGAGGTTAGCCAGATTCATCACCCTTCTTCTAAAATAAAGATAGGAATCATCGTTTCGAATCAATCTTGAAATGAATTCGTGTGAGTACCATATGCATCAGATGATATCATAACTTCCCAATATAATTTCGATCGCCTGAAATCCGTATGTTGATAATATGTGACTTGTGTTGATCTCTGCAAGTGTTATGTGGATTGAAAAGATCCTCTTCATTATAAAAACCTAAATACCATGCTTTGATTATAAGACCTGGAAAATCCATGATTCTTGCAGAACCTCCTCTGTTTCTTCGCAAAACAAAGGAAAGGTTGGCTAATTTTTGCTCAAATGGGGGAACCAATGAGCGTAGAGGTACTATAATAGGTGTCAGGTTTCGTGCTTAACCAGAAGCTTTCTAGCTTAGCAAGAATAGGATAAGAGCCCTCTCCTTACGACGCATGTAAACTTTAAAGAAATAAACCTAGATGCGAGGCTTCCTACAAACTCCCTTGTTCCCACGTTTTCAAGAAAGGAGAGAGGGTTCCTATCTTGAAAGTCAGAACGTCTGATATGCATATAATTGAGTCAGGTACCAAAGAGCGAAGCTACTAACAGTAGATGCAGAGTCTTTTATATGATTTGGTCCAATGGAGGTGGGAGGGATCTGCATTCCTTGTAATTTAGCAACTAAAAAACCTACTCCAATGATTCCACTGTGAACAAGCTTCTCCTGAATAATCCGATAGAAGGCATAGGAAGGTGACGAGTGGCTAGACACTTAACCTTTATGTTTCTAAGAGAGGTGTTAGTAGACATAGACATTAGGACAACTTTAGTCTTCCTTGCAGACCAACCACGACGAAGAGTCTAGATTCAGTCTTAGGGATCTATCCTTTGTAGAAGACCCGTCTTCTACATGTAAGCACTATCACCATACCCTTTTCACCCCCCTCTACCTTGAAGACGGAGGATCATTCTCCAAAATAATGGGGTTCAACCCCAAAAGATGACCTATAGACAAGGAGGAAGTAAGCAAGACCTCAGGTGTTGAGAGCCCTTCTTTGTTTCAAGATATCCATAGCTTCAGTTACCACTGTCCTAGGCCGGTAGATGCTAAAAAGTCAGTAAATGCAAGTCTCTACCCACATGAAGTCCAGTGAACAATGGTTCGATAGGAGAAGTCTGTAGGACCATCTAAAAGCTATCTGAAAAGCCCCATGCAGACGCTCCAAAATTCGAATTTGTCAAGAGACCTCGAGCCTTACCTCTTTAATGACACGAACGCTATCCCAGGAGGTATAAATATGACCTCTGAACACGAAGAACGAAATGGAGTGTGGTTCCTTAAAGATAGTTGTATTCCTCTCCATTCCCGGATAATAGATTCACCATGGGTACACCAGGAAATCTCGTCGTGACCCATTGAGAGTGCTGTTAGCAGAGACTCATGCAGAGTCACTAAGAATGCCAAGGTGAGCCTACGACCCTCAAATATGGCCATGTGAAAAGTGGTCGTTCACCAGAATAGTAGGGGTAGAATAACAGGACCTAAGGAATGGACGTCTTTGCATGAAAATGGGTCCTCGAATTGAAATAGGGACATGCAGAGAGCTGATAGGCATAGAGCAGAGATGGGACCCGTTAGCATGGCCCACATGTGTTGAAATAGTCTTATTTTTTCCATGCACTTATGGTAAATAGAAGGAGTCCTACTCATCAAAATCCAGCAGCTCTGATGGTCGAGTAATTAGCCTACCAACTCGCTGCCCATGATTCGAATCCTGGGGATTGCAATTTGGCCTCCTCCAAAACGTGAACACAATACCCCCCTACCAAAATCCCAGATATATCCCTGCCAGGATAAATACCCAATCTACCCTTAGGCTTTTCACTAATTCCTTGCATGTCCCCACCTTCTAAAATTACCAATGTACCGCAACCATCTAGGATGTCAAATCTGCCCCTGACCATCCCATTAATCTCAATTTAACCCAACCGTCACCAATTACAGAAATACCCTTAGGAATCTATTTAATCCCTATCTTGTCCTCAATTTAATTTAAGTCCAGAAATTCAAAAAATAAAAATTCTAGGATTAATAGAAATTTACAGAAAGTAGGAAATTAAAAGAATTTAATAAACTCCAGATTTAATACAAGCAAAATACAAAAGATTTAATAAAATTCCAGAATTGAAAAATTAATAAAACTTCCTAAAAGAAATAAATAAAATTCCAGAAATTAAAAGATTTAATAAAATTTCCAGAAAATTACATAAAAATTAAAAAGATAAAAAAAATATAAATAAAGAAATAGAAAGTTACAGAAAAATTAAAAATCCCAAAACAAATTAATAAAAAATTCCAGAAAATCAAAAATTAATAAAAAATTCTAGAAAATCAGAAAATTAATAAAAAATTACAGGAAATAGAAAAATTAATAAAAATTTCCAGAAAATAAAAAATTAATAAAAAAAATTCTAGAAAATCAGAAAATTAATAAAAAATTCAGAAAAATCCATAAACATTAATAAAAATTCATAAAAATTTATAAAATACATAAAATTTATGTAAGTACAAAAAATCCATAAAAATAGAAAAAAATCCAAAAAATTCATAAGAATTCCATAATTGCTAAATAATTACATTAAAACCCCAATTATTCCAAAAGTCAAAAAATGAAGATTCTTCTATTAAATTCTAGCTTTCTTTTATTCAAGGATCAACGTCAATTGCAAATTATCCCTTTTTCAGAAATTTAAAAATCTTTTTCTAAATATTTTTGGATCTTTAAGTCTCACGCAATGGACTCTAAATGGGGAGGTGGCGGTCTACCTGCTGCTCAACATTTAGTAGTTCATATAGGTCCCCGTGCTGCCTTAGCCGCCTCGGGCCTTGTGCATGAGTGGACTTGAGGTCTTCTTCAAGATTTAAAAATCTTTTTTAATATTTTGGGATTATAGGTCTCACGCAATGGGTTCTAAATGGGGAACTGACGGTTTACCTGCTGTTCAACATTTAGTAGTTCGTATAGGTCCCCGTGCTGCCTTAGCCGCCTCGGGCCTTGTGCATGAGTGGGCCAAAAATCCCTCCCAAAGATAAAACTTTCTCAAAACAAGATCTTTAAAATAATCTTTTCTCAACCACTTTTTGAAGGTCAAGCCTTCATAAGTTAGAACTACGTAAGCCTTGAGTTTCCCATTGCACCGGGGAATACGTAGGAGCAGGATCAAGTTCTGTCAGGCTAACCTCCATCAAGTATTTATTTTCACTCTAATCAAAGGGATCAAACCATTTTCAAATAATCACACACTCAGTTTAAGGGTACCGTTCTTTGGAACGGGCGAGTGGGGTGCCTAACACCTTCCTCACTCGTAATCGACTCCCGAACCTAAATCTCATCCTCAAGACAAGGTTTTTTTCCTAATCTTCTTCCCTTAGATAAAAATTTGGTGGCGGCTCCACATCATATAACTATTCATTTTTAAAATTTGAGCGAGTTCATCGTCTCGTCGGAATCACGGTTGCGACAGATGGCGACTCCACTGGGGATACTTAGAGAGTCAAACCCGTTTATTTGAGTGTGTTTTACATTTGATCCCTTTCCTATTTATGTACATATCATCGCATGTTATTTATTTGTTGATTTATTCCTGTTTTATTATTTACTCATTCTACACCCTAGGATAGATAAACAATAAATTTCTATATATCTGTGCAAGTTCCCCAATTGCAGGTATCCCAAAATAAAGTGCCCTCCATGCATTGCATACATTTTATTATGAGTGGGGCCCTATACCCGGGTCTGAGTGCTGCCTAGGATTAGAGGGATCTAATGGTGTCATGCTGGGGCTTACGTCCTGTATGGCTATCATGAAAATCCCAGCTAGAGTGCGTCCTATTCATAATGCCCCGCAACTAGTGGCTACTTCTACTGTTGTGGCAAGCATTATGGACTGGAACTTGACTCTAGTGACCTTTATACCCTAGGATTACAACCTACCTTGGAAAGGCTCATGCATTAAAAGCCTTAGATCCATAGGACAGGTCACCTCTCTAGGACACAAGGAGGGCACGCCCTATTTACACGACATCAGTTCTGTAAGACTTTATTTACCTGCGATTGTAGATTTCTAAATTTAAAAGAAAGAAAAGTGGACAAAAAAAGGGTGAGAGAAAAATCTTTTCAAAGAAAATCAAAATGAGGAGAAAAGAGAGAGAAAGAGCAGACAAAAGAAAGGTAAAAATAAAATCAAAATGAAAAAAAGAAAAGAAAGAAAATGGACAAAAAAGAGAGAGAAAAAAAGGGAAAAAGGAAAATAACCAAAGAAAAAAGAGGGAGTAAGGATAGTAAGAGTAACCATATTTATTGTCTTAATGCATATACCATGCATTAATATCATTCAGCTAGAGTCTAACATATTTGTTTGTATCTTTTTCTTTCGAGGGACCAGATTCTCAGTGACTATCGTAAAAGAGGGTGAAATGGAAATTAATGTGGAATCTGAAGAGTTGAAGAAAAAGAGACGCATTGGCGTCAAAATAGCAGACTTGGCCAGTTTAGAGGTGTTTGCAAACAAGTTAACAAGTATCCAGCAGATGGCCTTCACCAAAAGGTATGGCAACATACTAAGGCTTTTAAAAGTCCAAGTGCAAGAAGGATCCCTCACTGCCATGGTGCAATATTATGATCCGCCGCTCCGCTGTTTCACATTCTCGGACTTCCAGTTGGCCCCCACTCTAGAGGAGTTCGAGCAGATTTTAGATCTGCCATTGGAGGGAACTAGGCCGTATCAGTACCTAGAGCATCATTCCTCTTTTCGGGTTGCCGCACAGGCTTTGGGGTTGCAGACTGGGGAACGTTTGACATGTTATCAGACAAAGGGCCAAGTCAAGGGATTCACTAGAGAATTTCTGGAGAAGTATATGCAACACTTGGCCGACAACAACCAGTGGGTTATATACATGGATGTGTTAGCCCTTACCATCTATGGGCTAGTACTTTTCCCTTATATAGACGACTTCGTCGATCTGAGCGCAGTCGACATCTTCCTAGCCAAGAGAGATAAAGCAGAAAATCCCGTGATGGCCTTGTTGGCAGATGTGTATTGCCTGCTGAACTTCTGTCATGCGAAAAAGAGAACAAGATTGATCTGCTGCCTACCCGTGTTGTTCGTATGGATCACCGCTCATATTTTCAAAAGGGACACAAAGACACAACATCCCATAGCAGACTTCTTGAACTACCAGCTGAAATAGATGAGCAACCTCGAATGGTCTTCCCATTTCGCCAGCTTGACTGAAGACCAGGTTAGATGGCAACCTTCGTGGCAATAGAGAACAGAGGTCATCTACCACTGCAAGGGGTTCCCGAATGTACCCCTCATGGGAGCTAGAGGTTGTATCAGTTATAACCCGATACTGGGGTAGAGACAGCTGGCTTACCCTATTAAAGCACCCCCATTTGACGAATTGCTGACTCCTTTCTACTTGAAGTATGAAGGATACTTTGCTGAAAGCCTTCGTAAGGTCCGAGAGGCATGGGAGGGGGTCACCCGTAAAGGGAAAGAGCTGGGAGTACGAAGCTGCGCCGCGAAGGAAGAATACAAGCAGTGGGTTAGAGACAGGGTATAGCACATCAAACTGCTGTTCAAACCACCTGTTCCTCCGCCCGAGAGTCAAACAACATCCGCAGTGTTCGAGGATGAGATTGTCAAAAGCCTAAAAGAGAAGCTAGAGGCTATGACCAAAAGGAACGCTTAGCTAGAGGAAGAACTGCTGAAAGAACGATAAGAGAGTGTCGCGTGGCGGAGAGAAGACGAAGTGAATAAAGCTCTCTTAGCATCTATCCGAGATCAGCAGAAAGGGGAACGAGAGCATGCTTCTCGGGTACACATGAATTTGCAAGCGGTCAACAAAGAGCTCAGCATGAGAGCACAAGAAAGGGACGCCGCACTCCAAGAGAACAACCAGTTGAGGGGTGCCTTGGTGCAAATAAGGGCTAAGGTCCGCAATAGCCGAGAAGAGAAAAATCAGATCCTAGCTGCAAAAAGGAGGGTCCAAGCAGAGGCGGATAGTGTGACAGAGGAGAGGAATGAATTGCTGCAAAGGATAAAGAACATGAAACAGCAAATCAAAGGCCTACTCATAGCCTGGCAGGATGAGGTGAATGAGGAAAAATGGAAGGTCCTCGAAATCATAAGGATGCAGCAAAAGGGCATAAAGGACATACAAAAAGAAAGCGGATGGTATAAAGATACGGCTGAACACTGGATCAGATGCTTTCAAAGATTGGCCTGCCTAGCGAATACGGCCATAGAAGAGATACCGCAATCACTCAAGAAGGCGGAAGCTTCTCTACATCCACTCCACACCCCGCCTGAAGTAGAAATTTTCATTCAAACTTGTAAAGACCTAGTCTTAAAGATGAAAAAATATATTGTACTGGCCAAGCAAGATGAAAGAAGTGTAAAATAGACATCATCTATTGTTCAATAAAACGAGCTCTTCTCTGCAATTCCACATTAATTTCCATTTCATGCTTAAAGCACGAAAGATGCACACGATCAACACTCAGTCGAATTCTAGTCCCTCCGCATCCACCGCATAGTCAAATTATTTTTATTATTATTAATTAATTAAATGAATTTAACTTTTTAAACATGTAACAAAATAGCGGACTTACGACTCCCCCGGCATTCATATAGCACCAGATCGAAAACCAAAATCATGAGTGAGCTGGAAACACAGAATGAGGAGCTCCGCAGTGAGGTCGCAGAATTAAAAGACCAAGTGGCTAAGCTCATGAAGCTACTTGAAAAAAGCACAGAGGGACCCGCAGGCACTGAGGCACCTGGGGCAGCCACTTCATCCATGCCTCTTCAGACGGTCACCGAACAAGATTGGCCGTATGGCTTACCACCTGGCTATGAACCTCCTCATGGGTCTCAAGGGATCTTGGCTGGCGAAAACCATAATGCAATACCGCTCCACATAAACCTTACTTCCCATCAGCCTCACCCAAACTTTCCTGCTGGACCTCCACACCCGAACCTTAACATTCACAACCCTCATACCAATCCACCAACTTACCTGCCTCCCGCTAATGCAACTGGCTATCAACCACACTCACACCCAGCCTACGCAAACATGCATCCCTATCCTTATAACACAAACACTTCTTCTGCTTTCCCTACACACGCAAACCCATCTTTCCCTCCTTACATTAATCCATCAACTACATATCCATATATTGTCCACCCCGACTATACCCATATGAACACGACTGCCACAGAAGACCCTACATACTCTGTTCCAGTTGCTGTTCATCCAGCAAATCCCCACCAACCACATCTCTACGGTTAGGCTGCAGGACCCAGGGAACCTTATGCTTTACCCCACCACGCCAGCTGGCCTTTAAATGAGCCATGGCCAAGAACGGCGGACCAAGAAGCCCTTCTTGGAGGGAGATGGATGCATCTAGAAGAAAGGGTTAGGGCTATCGAGGGAGGCGGATATGGAATAATCGAGGCTTCTGAGCTCTGCCTCGTACCAGATGTCATCATACCGCCAAAATTCAAGACTCCCAAATTCGAGAAATACCGAGGGGTTGGCTGTCCAAGAAGCCACCGAACGATGTATTGCAGAAAAATGGCCTCTCACTCACACAACGACAAGCTGCTTATTCACTGTTTCCAAGACAGTCTGACAAGAGTAGCGGCCAGCTGGTATACCCAGCTTCAGATGTCCTATATTCTCTCGTGGAAGGACTTAGTTGATGCCTTCTGACACGCTCGTCGCAAACGCGCAAAAATAATTTCTAGATTTCCCCCAAACTATTGGTATAGTATAAGGTGCAACCTAGGTCACCTCCCAAAGACCATTTCATATTCTTAAGCAAATTAGGAGAAAGTTAGAAAAAGGGGGTTTTGTAAATATATGATATTAAGTGCTAAATACAAAATACAGTTTGAAATTAATTTGACTTAACAATTATCAACTCAAGGAATTCAGAGGCTATTTTCATAACTAATCATTGATCACTAAAATCATGCATTGTGTTTATCAACCTAGGATCATCTGGAACCCCTACAATGATCCTTGAATTCTCTACTGAGAAACCTCTCAGAATTCAATTGATTATGATCAACAAGACTTAGTAACCACTTAATCTTTCATCTAAACCAATTTTATAATCAGAATTCAGTTGAAGTAAGTAATAAAATGAAAACCTTCAATTAAATTACTTAATTTCTACTCTTCAAACTTTTGGAAAATGATTTACCAATCAAAAACCAATTATAAATCAATTATGCATTAATCAAAATACGTCAACCGATCAAACTTTGATTAAAGAATAAAATTGAAGAATATAGTGAAGCAGAGTAGAAACCACTTAATAAGCATGTAAATAAAGATCAAGACCTCAAAGTTAAAATGAAAATAGGTTGAATCCTTGAATTGAAACTACAAACCTAGCCTTCCATGAAGGAGGCAAACTAACAACAAATAAATCCTAAGCCTTCCATGTAGGAGGCAACTAACAACAAATAAATCCTAAGCCTTCCATGTAGAAGGCAACTAACAATAAAGAAAAACTAAGCCTTCCATGTAGGAGGCAAACTAACAAGAAAGAAAACCTAAGCCTTCCATGAAGGAGGCAAAACTAACAAGAAAGAAAGAAAGAAAGAAAGAAAGAAAGAAAATGGTATTGGAGTTAATCTCCAAAATGGTGTGTTTCTCCTCTTGTAAACCCTTCTATTTATAGAGGATTTTTTAGGCATCATCTTTAGAAAGTCACCAACTAGGATATTACTTTTCTACCCTTTTATTGCTTTCACATGAACTTTGTTGAAAATGCAAAACACTTTTAAATTTTTGTCACCAATGAGCACAACAATTTTGTCTTTCTTGCACCGCAATTTCGGATGTTCACATGTCCGAATTAGAGCTTTACTTCTGAACAAAAGTTGTAGCCCCGGATCTTAGCTGTCTAACAAAGTTGATTTCATCTCAATATGACTTCTATATCTCAAGATATGGCCAGATCTTTGCACACTGTTCAAATTCCACGTCAGCAACACTATCTCATCTTTTGAGATAATTTCGGAGTCCTAAACATCCCATTTAGAGTCTGCTCTTGCTTTGTAACTATGGACACTTCTTTAAGCTTTCATTCAAGACAGATTTCATGATTTTTGGATGTCTACAACTCCTATTATGCTCAAAATACTATAATAGTGTCATTTTAATCGGGTAAGCAAAGAAATTCAATTAAACTTCATATGAACCCAAACTCATAAAATATGACAAAGACCACTTAATTGAACATATAAGAAGTCTTAATGAGATAAAAGTGAGAGATAATTATTTATGAAATTTATGCTTATCACCTTCCTAAGACAATACAAGTACAACATCGAGATGGCACCCGATAGGACTCAACTGCAAAATATGGTCAAGAAAGAAAATGAGTCCTTCAAAGAATATGCTCAGCGGTGGAGGGAGCTAGCTGCTCAAGTCCAGCCACCCCTGCTGGAGCGAGAGATGATTAGCACATTCATGGAGACGCTCCCCGCACCCTGCTATGATAAGATGGTAGGCAGTGTCTCCCCTAACTTCTCGGACATGGTACTAGTAGGAGAGCGCGTAGAAAGTGGTCTACGCCGAGGAAGAATTATACATAATGTCGTCGGCAACGTGAGCACGAAAAAGCCGACAAACAATACATGGAAGAAAAAGGAGGCCGAGACCCATTATGTCTCCTCAGATCTAAACCGACCAACTCCCGCACAACCCATGTATCAACCAACCACGACCCCACCTAACTACCAAACACCCTATCAATCACAATTTCCCACGCACCCGCATATGGTAGCCTCCGCCCAACCTGCTTACCAACCATCCTACAACCCACCTACCCAGTTCCATCAAAACACCACCGTCACGATTCCATCACCTCAAACCTTCCTGCAACAACAACCCTCTATGCCATGGAACCAAAATACTAACCTACCTCAACCAAAAACCAACAATAACCCAAGGAAAGTAGTGCAATTTGATCCGATTCCGATGAGTTACTCGGAGCTACTGCCCCATTTGATTCAAAACTCTTTGGTTGCACTGGTTCCTATGAAGCCATTGGAACCCCTATATCCAAAATGGTATAATCCGGAAGCCAAGTGCGATTATCATGCCGGAACAGTGGGATATTCTACTGAAAACTGTCTGGCCCTGAAACATAGGGTCCAGAAGTTGATTAATGCTAAATGGCTCAATTTTGAAAAGGATGCTCCCAGTGTGGGGAGCAACCCGCTGCCAAACCATGGGGGAGCAGGACCCTCAGTAAATTGCATTGAAATTGAGGAGGAAGTGGACATGGTCAATGAATCCTTCCCAGGGCATCCTAAGCCCCTGGTTATCCGCTACACCGAGCCATCGGTCTCGCCGGCGCCCAACAGGATGAAACCTGTCACGATAAAAGTGCCGGGTCCCTTCCAGTACCACAGTAACAAAGAGGTGCCTTGGAGGTATGATATAGAGATTCTGGGAGGAAAAATTGAAAAGGACATGTTGGAGAGCTCTTCACCTGACATGATTAACATAGCCGGGATAGGAGGAGTGACCCGGAGCGATCGCATCTACGCTCCTGCCGAAGATGAGAGAAGGCAGCCGACCATTCAAGAAAAGGAGAGTCAGGCTAGAACGGAGCCTGAAACTGCCATCAAAGAGGTGGAGAAGGAACTAAAGAAGGTTGTCTCAGATGAAGAGGCATGTGAGTTCCTAAAACTAATAAGGCAAAGCGAATATACAGTAATAGAGCAGCTGAACCGTATACCCGCCAAAATCTCACTACTTGCCTTAATGATGGATTCGAAACCCCATCGGAAGGTGTTACTAAAAATTCTGAATGAGGCCCATGTAGTCCACAACATCTCAGTGGACAAATTCGAGGGAATCGCCAACAACTTGACCGCCAACAACTTCATAACCTTCGCCGATCGTGAGATTCCTGATGAAGGGGCCGGACACAATAGGGCATTACATATCTCAGTGAAGTGCATAGACCATATCTTGGCCAGAGTGCTGATAGATAATGGCTCCTCATTAAATGTAATGCCCCAGCTTACATTGTTGAAACTGCCACATGTCCCTCTCAAGCCGAGCTCCATGGTGGTTAGGGCTTTCGACGGATCGAGAAGGGAGGTAATGGGTGAAGTAGAACTGCCGGTCCAAATCGGCCCAGTTGTCTTCAACATAACCTTCCAGATTATGGATATCCAGCCGACTTATAGCTGCTTGTTGGGTAGACCTTGGATCCACGCTGCTAAGGCAATACCATCCACCCTACATCAGAAGCTAAAATTCATTCTTGACGATAGACTAATCATCGTCTCGGCAGAAGAGGATTACTTGGTCAGTAAACCCACCAATCCCCCCTATATTGAGGCAGCAGAAGAGGCTCTAGAGACTCAATTCCAAGCCTTGGAAATTGCCAATGTCACCACTATAAAAGAAGGAGAGGTGGTTGACCATAAACAGCCCCTAAGGCTTTAATGATGATGGCCTGAGTGATGTTAAAGAATGGGTTCAAGCCAGGAGGCAAACTAGGGCAAAATAAGGGCGGCTTATCTCAGCCATTGCTAGTAGAAAAGAATAGACGGCGATATGGGTTGGGATATCAACCCACTGAAGAGGATAAGGCAGTAAGACTCCGTTATAACAAGGTCCCTCTGTGCCACATATCACAAAGTTTCCGAAGTGCCGGCTTCGAAGACTCAAGCATGGTTGCAGTCATAGACAAGAAAGGGAGGTGGACTCTTGAAGATCTGGTGATGCCCTGCCCCCCTAAACAAGAACTGACCAATTGGGAAATTTTCGATCTACCTGTGACTTTTGGTTCAGTGCAAATGTAATTCTGTAATTGTCATGACAAAATTTTATATACATAAACATTTTGTACATATTTTGACAAGTAATAAATACAGTTGCATTATCCAAAAATATTCTCTCTTCTACTCCTCAATATATTTCCCCCTGTCAAATATATATATCTTATTTCTTCTTCTCATACCCAACACGCAGATCCGATCTGAAACCGCCTCGCGACGATAGTACTAGTATTGTATTAGGCAATTTCGACTGTATTGATGACCTGGCCGACGAAGAGGCAGAATTTGAATGCGAACCCACCGACGAGATCTAAAACAATTGAACCTCATCAGGAACCCGTGGATCTAATCAATTTGGGGATCGAAGAAAATAAAAGAGAAGTCAAGATAGGCACGCTTATCGCTGGAGACAATCGTGAGCGGTTGATCTCACTCTTACAAGACTATAGTGATATCTTCGCTTGGTATCAAGACATGTCAGGCCTAGATACTTCTATAGTAGAGCACAAGGTACCTATGAAAGCTGGATATACACCAGTCAAACAGAAGTTGAGAAGGATGAAACCGGAAATGTCTCTTAAAATCCGGGAGGAAGTAAGGAAGCAGTTTGACGCCGGCTTCTTAGCTGTGGCAAATTACCCCGAGTGGGTCGCTAACATAGTACCGGTCCCCAAGAAAGATGGCAAGGTCCGAATGTGCGTAGACTATAGGGATCTCAATCGAGCCAGCCCAAAAGATGACTTCCCACTACCTCACATTGATGTGCTGGTTGATAATACTGCGCAGTTCTCCTACTTTTCATTCATGGACGGTTTCTCAGGCTACAATCAGATTAAGATGGCCGAAGATGACAAAGAAAAGACCACCTTTATTACGGCCTGGGGAACCTTTTGTTACAAAGTCATGCCCTTCGGATTGAAAAATGTCGGGGCAACCTATCAAAGGGCCATGGTAACACTGTTCCATGACATGATTCACAAGGAGACAGAAGTCTACGTGGATGATATGATTGCCAAATCCCGGACAGAAGACGACCATCTCACAGATCTGAAAAAGTTGTTTGAGAGGCTCAGAAAATTCAAGCTGCGGTTGAACCCAACTAAATGCACCTTTGGGGTCAGGTCAGGAAAGCTGCTAGGTTTTATTGTCAGCGAGAAGGGAATTGAGGTTGACCCCGACAAAGCCTGTGCAATTATAGACATGCCAGCTCCAAGAACCGAAAAAGAAATCCGAGGGTTCCTAGGAAGACTCAACTATATCTCTCAGTTCATTTTCTAGTTGATAGCTACATGCGAGCCGATCTTTAAGCTGTTGCGCAAGAATCAACCCATAAGTTGGGATGAGGATTGCCAAGAAGCTTTTGAGAAGATCAAATCATATTTACAGAACCCACCAGTCTTGGTACCGCCAGTTGCTGGGAGACCCTTGATCTTATATCTAACAGTAACAGACCAGTCGATGGGTTGTGTGCTCGGTCAACACGACGAATCCCGGAGAAAGGAGCAGGCAATATACTACCTGAGCAAGAAGTTCACAAGCGGAGAAGCTAGATATCCTCTCTTAGAACGAACTTGCTGCGCTCTGGCATGGGCGGCACACCGCCTAAGACAGTATATGCTAAGTCATACCACATGGTTGGTATCCAGGATGGATCCGATCAAGTACATGTTTGAGAAGCCTGCGTTATCAGGACGGATTGCCAAGTGGCAAATGGTGCTTTCGGAATATGATATCCTCTATGTGACGCAGAAATCTGTCAAAGGCAGTGCACTCGCAGAATATTTAGCCCAACAACCGCTAGAAGACTACCAGGCCATGCAGCCGGAATTCCCTGACGAGGATCTAATGGCAATTTTTGGTGAAGAAGAAAAGATAGAAGAAGAGAAATGGATGATGTTGTTCGACGGTGCGTCCAACATGATGGGCCACAGTATAGGAGTTATACTGATTTCTCCACAAAGACAATATATACCTATCACCGCCCGACTAGTCTTTGACTGCACAAATAATATGGCGGAGTATGAAGCTTGTATCTTAGGGATTCAAGCTGCAATCGAAGCTAAAGTGAAACACCTAGAGGTCTTTGGTGACTCGGCCTTGGTCATCCACCAGGTCAGAGGAGAATGGGAGACCAAAGACGCAAAGCTAGTGCCATACCAGGCCCGTCTCCAGGAACTGCTAGAATACTTTGAGGAGATCACCTTCTCGCATATACCGCGGGAAGATAATCAACTAGCTAACGCCCTAGCCACCTTGTCCTCTATGTTTGAAATTGGACAAGAAGAGGATATGCCTCTCATCCACATCCAGCATCGCTCCAGACCGACATTTTTTCAAACAGTAGAGGTGGAACCAGATGGAAAACCATGGTATCATGACATCCGGCAGTTCTTGAGGAACAAAGAATATCCCGCCGATGCGTCTGAAAACGACAAGAGGACCTTACGAAGATTGGCCGCATGTTTTTTCCTCAATGGAGAAATCCTATACAAGAGAAATTACGACATGGTTCTGCTCAGATGCGTAGACGCAGCAGAAGCCGACAAAATTCTAAAAGAAGTGCATGAAGGGTCCTTTGGTACTCACGCCAACGGACATGCCATGGCGAGAAAAATCCTCAGGGCTGGGTATTATTGGTTGACCATGGAAGCTGACTATTGCAAACACGTCAAAACCTGCCACAAGTGTTAGGTATACGCGGACAACATCCATGTGTCGTCAACGTCGTTGAACGTGTTGTCCTGGCCATGGCCGTTCGCCATGTGAGGAATAGATGTCATTGGCTCAATAGAACCCAAGGCGTCCAATGGACACCGCTTCATATTAGTCGCCATCGACTATTTCACCAAATGGGTCGAAGCTGCCTCATATGCTAGTGTGACTCGCAATGTGCTAGTCAAATTCGTGAAGAGAGAGCTGATCTGCCGATATGGATTACCTAGTAAGCTCATCACAGACAATGGCTCGAACCTCAATAATAAGATGATGTCGGAATTATGCGGCCAATTCAAGATCCAACATCACAACTCATCCCCTAATCGACCAAAGATGAACGGAGCGGTCGAGGCGGCCAACAAGAATATCAAGAAAATAATTCAGAAGATGGTTTTCTCATACAGAGAATGGCATGAAATGCTCCCTTATGCATTACACACATACCGGACCTCTGTCCGTACATCTACTGGGGCAACGCCATTCTCACTAGTATATGGGATGGAGGTCGTACTCCCAATCGAGGTCGAGATCCCCTCATTGAGAGTCCTGATGGACGTTAAGCTGGAAGAGGCCGAATGGGTCCGGTCTAGAATGGACCAGTTGAACTTGATTGAAGAAAAAAGGTTGGCGGTAATATGTCATGGTTAACTATACCAAAGACGAATGAAGAAAGCGTTCGATAAGAAGATCCATCCTCGGGAATTTTAAGAAGGAGATTTGGTGATCAAAAAGCTATTGCCTATGCAAAAAGCGCTGCAAGGGAAGTGGTCCCAGAATTACCATGGACCTTATGTAGTTAAGAAAGCTTTCTCCGGAGGCGCCTTGATCTTGGCTGACATGGATGGGAAAGATTTGCCTAACCCTGTCAATTCGGATACCGTCAAGAAGTATTACGCTTAGAAAGAAAAGCCCGCTAGGTCAACCATCAAAAAGACCTAGGCAAAAGTTAGGGCAATACAAGAAAGAAAAGCCCGCTAGGTCACCCATCAAAAGAGCTACGAAAAAGTCAGGGCAATACAAGAAAGAAAAGCCCGCTAGGTCAACCGTCAAAAGACCTAGGCAAAAGTCAGGGCAATACAAGAAAGAAAAGCCCGCTAGGTCAACCATAAAAAAAACCTAGGCAAAGGTTAGGGCAATATAAGAAAGAAAAGGCTGCTAGGTCAACCACAATCAAAGACCTAGGCAAAAGTTAGGGCAATTCAAACAAGAAACATCCTAAATCGAAAACCCGAAAGGGCGGTTTAGACAAAAGGCGGCATCGACAAAACAAGATTCGTTCCCTCTAATTAAGGAGGATGAAAAGGGGTAACAGACAGTCTCCATCTATACTGGGGCAAATCCATCGCAATCTGTGTTTCATGCTGGGGCAAAAATGGGCAAATATCCATGGTTCTAGTGAAAGGTTCAAGACCGGTCTGGGGCAAGATGAATAAACTGGGGCAAGCTTAATAAACTGGGGCAAAAATTTTGGCTTTTCAGAAGCTGGGATGGAAATGCACGAAGAGATCGCCAAAATACAATAGTAGCTTTAATCGTCTCGAAGACATCACCGCCAACCAAAACTATTTCACCAGACACCTCGTCGTAAAAACACCCTATGTCTTTTCGACTATCTTATTAATTCCCCATCACATGCAACTGTATTTTTTCCTTTCAAAATGTATATGCAGAATGTAATCACTCATTTTTAATGAAAATTGTTGATTACTAACACTGTATTAAAGTAAAAGTTATATCGAAATTTTCTTAATGACAACTTCTTTTGACCCAAAAATCTCACTAAAGCAGCGCATGCAACAGATATGCCTCTCAAAGTAATCAAAGAAACAAACAATTTATAGAGTCCAACTCACTCTGAAGGATATGATCGGTGCTAGAAGAAAGCCAGGGAGTCAGAGCTTGCAAACAAAACCACGAGTTTTTTCTTCCCCAAGCCTACTATTAGGTGGCTTTGCATTTCTGCTCACTAGCCTATGTTGTCAGGCCATAGCATTGCATCCTTACATTCTTGCTCACTGGCCTATGTTGTCAGGCCATAGCATTGCATCATTTGCATTCCTGCTCACTGGCCTATGTTGTCAGGCCATAGCATTGCATCATTTGCATTCCTGCTCACTGGCCTATGTTGTCAGGCCATAGCATCACATCTTTGCATCTTTGCGTTCTGGCCTATGTTGTCAGGCCGCCATGTAGTTTAGATTTACTGCTTTCAGGCCTATGTTGTCACGCCGCCATATAGTTTAGATTTACTGCTTTCAGGCCTATGTTGTCAGGCCGCCATATAGTTTAGATTTACTACTTTCAGGCCCATGTTGTCAGGCCATTAGCATCACATCTTGCATCTTTGCTTTCAGGCCTATGTTGTCAGGCCGCCATGTAGGTTACATTTATTGCTTTCAGGCCTATGTTGTCAGGCCGACATGTAGGTTAGATTTACTGCTTTCAGGCCTATGTTGTCAGGCCGCCATGTAGGTTAGATTTACTGCTTTCACGCCTATGTTGTCAGGTCACCATGTAGGTTAGATTTACTACTTTCAGGCCTATGTTGTCAGGCCGCCATGTAGGTTAGATTTACTACTTTCAGGCCTATGTTGTCAGGCCACCATATAGCTTAGATTTACTGCTTTCAGGCCTATGTTGTCAGGCCGCCATGTAGGTTAGATTTACTGCTTTCAGGCCTATGTTGTCAAGCCGCCATGTAGGTTAGATTTACTGCTTTCAGGCCTATGTTGTCAGGTCGCCATGTAGGTTAGATTTACTGCTTTCAGGCCTATGTTGTCAGGCCACCATGTAGGTTAGATTTACTGCTTTCAGGCCTATGTTGTCAGGTTGTCATGTAGGTTAGATTTACTACTTCCAGGCCTATGTTGTCAGGCCACCATATAGCTTAGATTTACTGCTTTCAGGCCGATGTTGTCAGGCCGCCATATAGCTTAGATTTACTGCTTTCAGGCTTATTTTTTCAGGCCCCCATGTAGGTTAGATTAACTGCTTCCAGGCCAATGTTGCCAGGCCACCATGTAGGTTAAATTTACTGCCTTCAGGCCTATGTTGTCAGGCCGCCATATAGCTTAGATATACTGCTTTCAGGCCTATGTTGTCAGGCCGCCATATAGGTTTGATTTACTGCTTTCAGGCCTATGTTGTCAGGCCGCCATATAGGTTAGATTTACTGCTTTCAGGCCTATGTTGTCAGGCCACCATGTAGGTTAGATTTACTGCTTTCAGGCCTATGTTGTTAGGCCGTCATGTAGGTTAGATTTACTGCCTTCAGGCCTATGTTGTCAGGCCGCCATATAGCTTAGATTTACTGCTTTCAGGCCTATGTTGTCAGGCCGCCATGTAGGTTAGATTTACTGCTTTCAGGCCTATGTTGTCAGACCGCCATGTAGGTTAGATTTACTGCTTTCAGGCCTATGTTGTCAGGCCGCCATGTAGGTTAGATTTACTGCTTTCAGGCCTATGTTGTCAGGCCGCCATATAGCTTAAATTTACTGCTTTCAGGCCTATGTTGTCAGGCCACCATATCGCTTAGATTTACTGCTTTCAGGCCTATGTTGTCAGGCCGCCATGTAGCTTAGATTTACTGGTTTCAGGCCTATGTTGTCAGGCCGCAATGTAGGTTAGATTTACTGTTTTCGGGCGTATGTTGTAGGGCCACCATGTAGGTTAGATTTACTACCTTCTGGCCTATGTTGTCAGGCCCCCATATAGCTTAGATTTATTGCTTTCAGGCCTATGTTGTCAGGCCATTAGCATCTCATCTTTGCATCTTTGCTTTCAGGCCTATGTTGTCAGGCCGCCATATAGCTTAGATTTACTGCTTTCAGGCTTATTTTGTCAGGCGCCCATGTAGGTTATATTTACTGCTTTCAGGCCTATGTTGTTAGGCCACCATGTAGGTTAGATTTACTGCCTTCAGGCCTATGTTGTCAGGCCGCCATATAGCTTAGATTTACTGCTTTCAGGCCTATGTTGTCAGGCCGCCATGTAGCTTTGATTTACTGGTTTCAGGCCTATGTTGTCAGGCCGCCATATAGGTTAGATTTACTGCTTTCAGGCCTATGTTTTTCAGGCCGCCATGTAGGTTAGATTTACTGCTTTCAGGCCTATGTTGTTAGGCCGTCATGTAGGTTAGATTTACTGCCTTCAGGGCTATGTTGTCAGGCCGCCATATAGCTTAGATTTACTGCTTTCAGGCCTATGTTGTCAGGCAGCCATGTAGCTTAGATTTACTGCTTTCAGGCCTATGTTGTCAGGTCGCCATGTAGGTTAGATTTACTGCTTTCTGGCCTATGTTGTCAGGCCGCCATGTAGGTTAGATTTATTGCTTTCAGGCCTATGTTGTCAGGCCGCCATGTAGGTTAGATTTACTGCTTTCAGGCCTATGTTGTCAGGCCGCCATATAGCTTAGATTTACTGGTTTCAGGCCTATGTTGTCAAGCCGTAATGTAGGTTAGATTTACTTTTTTCAGGCCTATGTTGTCAGGCCACCATGTAGGTTAGATTTACTACTTTCAGGCCTATGTTGTCAGGCCCCCATATAGCTTAGATTTACTGCTTTCAGGCCTATGTTGTGAGGCCGCCATGTAGGTTAGATTTACTGCTTTCAGGCCTATGTTGTCAGGCCACCATGTAGCTTAGATTTACTGCTTTTAGACTTATATGATTCATACATTAGCCCTGTCACCCTAGAGGCACGGTGATTCTGATGTTATCACAGCGCTCGCCTCAGACCTAATTTGTTTATGTCTTTACTCATTTCTTACCACGATAATACAGGGAATATTCCTTGTATTATCTGATAAGAAAATGAGTAAAGAGGGGAAAACTGTTAACACCCAATTATTTCCGAGACCTTTTTTAAGGTGATTAATGGATAAACCTAAGTTGCAGAAAATAAAACAGAAAACAGAAAACAGACAAAAAAAAAACAGAAAATAGAAAACTAAAAATAGAAAACAGAAAACAAACAAACAGAGAAATAGAAATTTTTTTTTTCTGGAAAATAAAATGAAATCAATTTGTAAATTAGACCTAAATCCAAAAATAAAAATTAACTAAAACAACAAAAGAAACAAAAAATATATATAATAATATATATATATATAATAAATCTGGAATTAGTAAAACAAAAAAAGGATTAAAAGAAATTGGGAAATAAGAATTTAAAGAAAAGTAAAGAAAATTAATAATAATAATCAGATTTAAAATCTGCAAAATTCTAAAAAAACAATAAAGAAATCAGAAAATCAAAATTTAGTTTTGAATAAAAGATATAATAAAATAAAAATAATAAAATAAGGAATAAAATTAATTAAAATCAAAAAATAAAAATGTAAAATCTAAGAACTAAAATCGGAAAGGAGAAATTAAAAACGAAAAAGCAAAATAAAGAGGAAAAAGACAAAATCTGATGGTTATAAAAGGGCACCAGAAAGTGGTTTTAGGGGTCCTTTTTCTTTTTTTTGCTCTGACTCGCTTTGGAACATTTGGGGAAGAGAGAACGAAAGGGGGGTCTTCGAGAAAAACTCCTTAGGGAACTAAGAGGTGAACTTCGACGAGCTTCTCCGATCTCCGGCAGTCACGTAGAGGTTAGCCAGATTCATCACCCTTCTTCTAAAATAAAGATAGGAATCATAGTTTCGAATCAACGTTGAAATGAATTCGTGTGAGTACCATATGCATCAGATGATATCATAACTTCCGAATATAATTTCGATCGCCTGAAATCCGTATGTTGATAATATGTGACTTGTGTTGATCTCTGCAAGTGTTATGTGGATTGAAAAGATCCTCTTCATTATAAAAACCTAAATACCATGCTTTGATTATAAGACCTGGAAAATCCATGATTCTTGCAGAACCTCCTCTGTTTCTTCGCAAAACAGAGGAAAGGTTGGCTAATTTTTTCTCAAACGGGGGAACCAATGAGCGTAGAGGTACTATAGTAGGTGTCAAGTTTCGTGCTTAACCAGAAGCTTTCCTAGCTTAGCAAGAATAGGATAAGAGCCCTCTCCTTACGACGCATGTAAACTTTAAAGAAATAAACCCTAGATGCGAGGCTTCCTACAAACTCCCTTGTTCCCACGTTTTCAAGAAAGGAGAGAGGGTTCCTATCTTGAAAGTCAGAATGTCTGATATACATATAATTGAGTCAGGTACCAAAAAGCGAAGCTACTAACAGTAGATGCAGAGTCTTTTATATGATTTGGTCCAATGGAGGTGGGAGGGATCTGCATTCCTTGTAATTTAGCAACTAAAAAACCTACTCCAATGATTCCACTGTGAACAAGCTTCTCCTGAATAATCCGATAGAAGGCATAGGAAGGTGACGAGTAGCTAGACACTTAACCTTTATGTTTCTAAGAGAGGTGTTAGTAGACATAGACATTAGGACAGCTTTAGTCTTCCTTGCAGACCAACCACGACGAAGAGTCTAGATTCAGTCTTAGGGATCTATCCTTTGTAGAAGACCCGTCTTCTACATGTAAGCACTATCACCATACCCTTTTCACCCCCCTCTACCTTGAAGACGGAGGATCATTCTCCAAAATAATGGGGTTCAACCCAAAAAGATGACCTATAGACAAGGAGGAAGTAAGCAAGACCTCAGGTGTTGAGAGCCCTTCTTTGTTTCAAGATATCCATAGCTTCAGTTACCACTGTCCTAGGCCGGTAGATGCTAAAAAGTCAGTAAATGCAAGTCTCTACCCACATGAAGTCCAGTGAACAATGGTTCGATAGGAGAAGTCTGTAGGACCATCTAAAAGCTATCTGAAAAGCCCCATGCAGACGCTCCAAAATTCGAATTTGTCAAGAGACCTCGAGCCTTATCTCTTTAATGACACGAACGCTATCCCAGGAGGTATAAATATGACCTCCGAACACGAAGAACGAAAGGGAGTGTGGTTCCTTAAAGATAGTTGTATATTCCTCTCCATTCCCGGATAATAGATTCACCATGGGTACACCAGGAAATCTCGTCGTGACCCATTGAGAGTGCTGTTAGCAGAGACTCATGCAGAGTCACTAAGAATGCCAAGGTGAGCCTACGACCCTCAAATATGGCCGTGTGAAAAGTGGTCGTTCACCAGAATAGTAGGGGTAGAATAACAGGACCTGAGGAATGGACGTCTTTGCATGAAAATGGGTCCTCGAATTGAAATAGGGATATGCAGAGAGCTGATAGGCATAGAGCAGAGATGGGACCCGTCAGCATGGCCCACATGCGTTGAAATAGTCTTATTTTTTCCATGCACTTATGGTAAATAGAAGGAGTCCTACTCATCAAAATCCAACAGCTCTGATGGTCGAGTAATTAGCCTACCAACTCGCTGCCCATGATTCGAATCCTGGGGATTGCTATTTGGCCTCCTCCAAAACTTTAACACAATACCCCTCTACCAAAATCCCAGATATGTCCCTGCCAGGATAAATACCCAATCTACCCTTAGGCTTTTCACTAATTCCTTGCATGTCCCCACCTTCTAAAATTACCAATGTACCCCAACCATCTAGGATGTCAAATCTGCCCCTGACCATCCCATTAATCTCAATTTAACCCAACCGTCACCAATTACAGAAATACCCTTAGGAATCTATTTAATCCCTATCTTGTCCTCAATTTAATTTAATTCCAGAAATTCGAAAAATAAAAATTCTAGGATTAATAGAAATTTACAGAAAGTAGGAAATTAACAGAATTTAATAAACTCCAGATTTAATACAAGCAAAATACAAAAGATTTAATAAAATTCCAGAATTGAAAAATTAATAAAACTTCCAAAAAGAAATAAATAAAATTCCAGAAATTAAAAGATTAATAAAATTTCCAAAAAATTACATAAAAATTAAAAGGATAAAAAAAATCTGTCCCTGACCATCCCCAACCATCCCATTAATCTGCCCCTGACCATCCCATTAATCTCAATTTAACCCAACCGTCACCAATTACAGAAATACCCTTAGGAATCTATTTAATCCCTACCGTCACCAAATGAATTGTTATATGATGTGGAGCCACCACCAAATTTTTATCTAAGGGAAGAAGATTTGGAAAAAACCCTGTCTTGAGGATGAGATTTAGGTTCGGGAGTCGGTTACGAGTGAGGAAGGTGTTAGGCACCCCACTCGCCCGTTACGAAGAACGGTACCCTTAAACTGAGTGTGTGATTATTTGAAAATGGTTTGATCCCTTTGATTAGAGTGAAAATAAATACTTGATGGAGGTTAGCCTGACAGGACTTGATCCTGCTCCTACGTATTCCCCGGTACAATGGGAAACTCAAGGCTTACGTAGTTCTAGTTTATGAAGGCTTGACCTTCAAAAAGTGCTTGAGAAAAGATTATTTTAAAGATCTTGTTTAGAGAAAGTTTTACCTTTGGGAGGGATTTTTGGCCCACTCATGCACAAGGCCCGAGGCAGCTAAGGCAGCACGGGGACCTATACGAACTACTAAATGTTGAACAGCAGGTAAACCGTCAGTTCCCCATTTAGAGCCCATTACGTGAGACCTATAATCCCAAAATATTAAAAAAGATTTTTAAATATTGAAGAAGACCTCAAGTCCACTCATGCACAAGGCCCGAGGCGACTAAGGCAGCACGGGGACCTATATGAACTAAAAAATGTTGAGCAGCAGGTAGACCACCAGCTCCCCATTTAGAGTCCATTGCGTGAGACTTAAAGATCCCAAAATATTTAGAAAAAGATTTTTAAATTTCTGAAAAAGGGATAATTTGCAATTCACGTTGATCCTTGAATAAAAGAAAGCTCGAATTTAACAGAACAATCTTCATTTTTTGACTTTTGGAGTAATTGGGGTTTTAATGTAATTATTTAGCAATTGTGGATTTTTTATGAATTTTTTGGATTTTTTTGTATTTTTATGGATTTTCTGTACTTTCATAAATTTTATGTATTTTATAAATTTTTATGAATTTTTTGAATTTTTATTAATGTTTATGGATTTTTCTGAATTTTTTATTAATTTTTGAATTTCTGGAAATTTTTTATTAATTTTCTTAATTTCTGGAAAATTTTTATTAATTTTCTGCTTTTCTAGAATTTTTTTTATTAATTTTTTATTTTCTGGAAATTTTTATTAATTTTTCTATTTTCTGTAATTTTTTATTAATTTTCTGATTTTCTAGAATTTTTTAATAATTTTTTATTTTCTGGAATTTTTTATTAATTTGTTTTGGGATTTTTAATTTTTATGTAACTTTCTATTTCTTTATTTATATTTTTTTTATCTTTTTAATTTTGAGCGAGTTCGTCGTCTCGTCGGAATCACGGTTGCGACACTATGTATGATGAATATATACATGATTGATGATGTGATAGAATTTGAGATCTAAATGTGCATAGCATATTGGCTGGATATTGATTGAGCATGCATGATTATCTATAAGCCTTTAAAATGAACCCAAATTGTTTAAGGGATCACTAAAGAAAACTTATGTGAAAAGTTAATCTACTCTTAATGTGCCTTGTGCACATCTAGAGGAAAATAGAGTCCTACTAAAAAGGAGACAAAATGGTTCTCTTGGAACACGAAAAGGTTCTCCATAAATTCTTCTATTGAGAAGATAAAAAGGTTTTTCACTTATTATGAGATGGTCACGATCATCCAGGAATGAGCTCATATCCTTAATAATAGAAGGTAGAGTAGCAAAGCCAGTGAGAAGATGTTGTTTGATTTTTTATAGTGTGTATCTATGTCTAGAGAGTTCCCTGAAGGTGTGGATAGAAATTTAAATTCCCTGAAGGTATGGAATATATCATAACCTTAATTACAATGAAATGATGAACTCGCTAAAATTTTGTAAAGAATTTATTTGATCATGGAGTTGCTACCAATTTTTTTAAGGGAAAACATTTGGAAAAACCCTAACAAAGGAAAAGTTCTAGGTTTGAGAGTTGATTATGAATGAGAAAGGTATTAACACCCCACTCGCTCGTTCCAAAGAACAGTACTCTTAGATTGAGTGTATGATTTTAATATTTTGAAAATTGCTTGATCCGTTAAATAGAAATAAAAAGGTTTATGAAAATAGCTTGATAGAACTTGACCTTCCTACGTATTCCTTAGTACAATGGGAAACTCAAGGCAACGTAGTTTTGGTTAAAGGCAGACATGATTTTATAAGCATTATTTCGATTCAATTTTCTAAAGCTTGGTTGTACATAGAGTCCAAGCTGAACGTCAGTCGTGCTTGAACCTACACGAATTAAAATATGGAACGGTAGAGAATGCTACCCATTCACACTATAATTTGTCACACGGATTTCAGAAAATTAAAAAAAATATATTTTTAGGCTAAATTATTTAAAACTGTAATTTTCTAAAATCTACATGTACACAAGTTCAAACCAAACATAAGCTGTACTTGAACTTGTATGAATTAAAACACAGAACGGTAGAGAACACCACCCATTTGCATTAGAATTTGTCACAAAAATATTAGAAAATTAAAAATAAAATATTGTTAGGTGGAATTAAATAAAATTGTAATTTTCTAAATTCTATGTGTATATAGAGTTCAAGCCAAACCTATGCTGCACTTGAACTTGCACGAATTAAAACATAAAATGGTAGATAACGCTACCCGTTCATATTAGAATTCATCACATGAATTTCAGAAAATTAAAAAAGGCGGATATTTTTAGGCGGAATTAATCAAAACCGTAATTTTCTAAAATCTATGTATACATAGTTCAAGCCAGATGTAAGCTTCACTTGAACTTGTACGAATTAAAATAAAGAACGATAGAGAATGCTACTCGTTCAAATTAAAATTCATCATGTAAATTTTAGAAAATTTAGATTTTTTAAAAAAAGGTAGAAATTATTTTAGATGAAATTTTATTAGATTTAATTCCTTAAAACTCACGTGTGCACAGGGTTCAAGCCTAACGTAAACTGCACCTGAACCTGTATCAATTAAAATACAAAATGGTAGAAAACGCTATCCATTTGTATTAAAACTCGTCATGTGAGATTTAGAAATTTATAAACATTTTTGAAAATTTTTAATGAGAAAAAGATAATAATTCTAAAAGAAACAAATATAAAGAGGATAAAATAATAAAAAAAATAAAGATAATAATGATAAATATAAAAAATATTAAGAGAATAAAGTAATAAATGGTAAAATACAAATAAAGATAATAATAATAATTAAAAAAAAGTTAGCTTCACTTACCTAGAAAAATTGCAAAGTGACCTGCAAAGTGACCTGCAAACTTCCCTCTTAAAATGAGTACTATATGGGCTTGCACCTTTGCGCTTTCCCAAACAAGATATTTTTTATAATCTCCCCCTCACTACAACAAATTATACCTGTAGTGATAGACAAAATCTGTCACTAAATGTAAAAAAACTGTAGCTATACGTTTAAATAAAAGGACCGTCGGATGTATACTCTGTCCATTATACGCGTTAAATAACTATGAAAATTTGGATGTCACTATATGTTATACCTACACTTTTATACTTTTAGGTACAGTTCATTCTTGTTGTAGCTAAAAATTACAAACCTTTACCTACAGTTTTGTATAAGTGTAGGTGAAAGTCTATATATATTCTTTTGCATGCCTTTACCTACAATTTTATGCAGCCACAGCTAAAGGTTTACACGTCAACTTTTACCTACGAATCTTTGTGCGTAAGTAAAAATACATGCAATAAACTATAAAATGATCTTGTTGCTAAATGATTCCACTAAAATTAAATAATTTAATTTTCAAAATAATTTGAGCAACCTTTGACTTAGACATACAAAATTACGTGCATCATATTTTTTATTTTTAAATTATCAAATGGAGTAATTGGATATATATTTATATATATAATATATAATATATAATATATATATATATATATAATATTTACGTCATCACAAACTACTAACAAATGTGAAATAAATTTGAATATTTTTTTATATTATAGCTACTAAACTTCATTAGATCAATATTTATTTAGGAGAAATATAAGTTTACTCAAACAAAAACTTAAAATCATTTAATAACCTATTATTCAATGATGACTAGATATTCGAAAGGAAATGTTTACATGTTCATAAGTAATTGTCACAATCTAGAAAAAACATATAAAAGATTACTAATCTAAAAGACTAATGTGAATAGGATAACCATTTAAAAAATTCCAATGAAAAAACTAACAACAATGAAGATAACAGTTAGAGTGATAACATTTTGCATAAGTTCTTCACTTTAATGCATTTACAAGGATCTCCCTAATATTACTTCTGCAACTCCATTATTTTCTGCATAAAAAAAAACATTACATGATAATAATATATTTTTATAGAGGACAAATAGTCAATAGAGGATCAAATAATAATAATAATTTTTATTTCTAAGAATGACAATAATTACAATTTTTAATTTCAAGAATTATAATGCATAATTTTATCACAATTTACATACTACTATTTCTTCCTCCCTCTCTAATATGAAGAACTAGCAACTGCCCAATATCAAAAAGAGTGAAAAGATAATAGTCAAAAGTTGAGTAACAAATATAATCTCCAAACTATAAAATAAAATTTGAAAACAAACAATTTAGATGTTAATCAACTAAGATTAAAACAAGCTACTATGGAGAATAAAGATATCAATTTAGGTACTTATAATAAATAATCTTGTCAATAGAACCAACAACCTCAACAACCCATAGGGTACAAATTTGGCTTCTCAAAAATGTGACTGTACATTTCAATTACAAGTACATGTTATGTATATATATTCATGTATATTTTCACAATCACAACAATCAACAGTTATAACTTTGCATTTAACCACTAAAGTGCACCCTACACTTTAAAGGAAATAAATCCACATAAGACATGGTTAAACAACATTATATCAAATTTAATAAACATCATAATATCCCCCAAACAATCATCTAAATTCAATTTGTTCACAAGGTACCATATGAACTTTCCTTTCTACTTGCATCCCCACATTGTAAGGACATGACAACCACAACCATTCAATTTGAACATTAAACAACCAAATTAGTTATTCAATACTTTTCATTTGTTTTCATGTATTTTATATATTACTGATCGATAACAAAGGTTTGAATTATTTGAGTCCAAGGTTAATTTCATGTCCGAGTCAAAGTTGTAGTCAACAAAAAAAAAATGGTATACAACCTTTATTACCTCATGTTAAGAATACACAGAGTTTGACTCCTAATCACAAAACGGCTCAAAATCAAATGTTGATCAACCTAGGTGCTAGGAAATCAAAGTGTTCAACCCAATAAGCTTAATAGAAGTTGCTATCAAAAATCTCAATTTTCTTAAACCTATCTACAAGATTACAACATAGGAACATCACTACAAGTCTAAATAGTATCAAGTTCATGGGCTCCCTTGCCTTTTCAGCACATGTAAGTAGAGCTAATAACATCAAAATACACAAACTAAAAATGAAGTTATTAAGATTATGTAATCATAGATAAAATCACTAAGAAATAGGGAGAAAAATTGGGATTGGGGTATAAAGTTAAAGAAATTAGATTAGGAACTATCTCATGATGATTTTAAGTGGCATGATGATAGTCTACTTATAATAAGTATAAAAAGTTGTTTTAAACTCATTTCATGTTTTGATTACACATATTCTAACCACTTCATTCAACTTCTTAACATGTTCTTCAATCATCAATCAAAAAAGAAAAAGACATTAGAAATAAAACAACAACCTAGAGTGTCAACTATCTAATTACTGATTACACACCTTTGCCCAATAGCAATCATCAAGCTTTACCAAACCAAATAATAGTAAATGAACATAAACATGCTTCAATAAGTAAAATCTAGAGAAAATAATTCAAATTACTTATTACTCACTAATCACTCAATTGTTGTTACTGCTTGTGGTTTGTTGATTATCTCCAATGGTCTTATTTGGAGCTGTCGAAGCTTCAGGTACCTATTAAAACAATTATAAAATTAGACATCATAATTAAATTTTCAAATATTTTGAATCATAAAATTTGATACCTCTTCTGCAACAGCTTGTAAAATTGCATTAATTTGAGGATCTTCTGAAAATTGTGTTTGTAGAACTGAGACAAGATTTCCAAACAAATTCTCTAATTTTTGAAGTCTAATCTCAGCACTAGACTTTTGAGATGTAGCATTTGAACTTTCTTGGTGTGAAAGTTTTCCTAGGCAACACACATGTCCTCTTTTTTCAGGTCCTTTTACTTTTGAGTATAGATCATTTTTCCAATCAGTAGAATCATATGAACTTTCTCCTTCTCTCATATGCTTCTTTAGTTCATCCTACACAAAATATATTGTAAATATTAAACAACCAATTATATTATTAATTTCTATCATAGAATTTAGTTAAATGTTTTTATTGAGATTGAGATTATTACAATCACTTCAGCTGCCTTTTCAGTCACAATACTCCCATCCTTTCGAGTTCGAGTATCAATATAAATTTCAGCACGTGAAGGTTGCACCCCTTTAGCATTTGTTGTCTAACATTAATAATAGAAACGGAATTTATATCAAAACATAATTATAAACTATTCATATAAGTAACAAAGTATGAATTAAAATAAAAAGACACAAACCATTTCATTAATCAATCGTGGAAGATTCTTTGTTCCCATGCAATGCAAATCCTCATATTTTGAATGATTTCTTTTGTTTATATTGCTTATTTGCTACAATCATTTAATAGTTAATGTATCATAATATTCAACATACATCAGGTAAATTATTTAGTTAAAAGAATTAAAAAGAGTATACACACACCTTTCCTTTTTTAGAACACCAATGGTGCAATAAATCACGATATTGAGAAGGATCGACCCTTTTATCATGAATGTTAGCAGCGATTTCTTCCTCTGTCTTACGTTGATCATATCCTTTTGCCTTTAAGTCATGCTTAAATTGCCTCCACTTGCAACTCATGTTATCCTTTAAGATTTGCTTTGTTTGCTCAGTCATTTTAGGAACAAATTGAAACTTACCCTATGATAACATTCATAAAAAAATTGTTACATATGTTGTCAAAACATGAACTATTATAATAAGAAAAAGGAAATACAATTACAAAAACTTATATAGCACCTGAATCAATTCAAGCATGTTAGTAATATAAGTTTGGGGCATGTCTTTCTAGCTTAGGTAATTGATAGGAGCACATTGGTGTCTTCTTACCAAGCTACCAATTGCATTTAGTAGAGTTGTTCCTTCCTATCCCATAGGATTTCCTAAAGAATGTACTTCAACAAGTATGAATTCTCCATCTGGAAAATCCCACACATCTAACATATGTGTATAGCCTCTAGTTTTCTTTCCACCTAAAACATGTAAGAATGTCACAGTAATAAAATATATCTTTAGAAAAGTATAAATTATTCGTCATATACTACACTAACCTGCATTTGAACTTTCACTTGAATGAGACATATCATGACTTTCCTCTTGTACTTCTTGCTCTAATTAGGATTGATCATTTTAGTTGTTAAGATTTGATATCATTAGAATTAAAAACAAAAGTAACTAAATAAAAGTTTTATACCTTCTCCAAATTGTGCAATTTCTTCATCTAAAGAATTGTTGCTCTGGTTGATTTCATTAGAGTTATCAATTGATTTCTCTGTAGATTGAGATGTGCCATTTTTTTGAATGATCTTCAACATTTTACACCTTCCCATGATATTTGTTTCATAGTCAAAATGGAATGATTATTATGAATACGATGATTACATAATGTAATTCAAAAGAAATAAATATAAACATATAGAAAGGGAAAAAGTAATACACACCTTACATCCTTAAAAATATAACAAATTAAAAAAGGTCTTCTTCATCCTCATCCTCATCCTCTATATCAATATCATTCTCATTATTTTTTAAAATATCTTCCATATTTATTGTAACTTCCATGATATCAACATTATCATCAACTTCTAGTTTGATCAAATCATTATCATTTATCTCTTGTAAGATGTGTTCATTCCTTTGCTCTACGTCTTTGGATTGTTCATCACCCAAATCATATACATCTTTGGCTTTAGCATGCACAACAACGAGCCAACCATTTCCTTTCTTATTCTCTATATAGAATACTTTCTTGGCTTGAGAAGCCAAAATATATGGGTCATCACAAATATCATTTCCTATATGTTGCAGATAATTTAAGTTCACTAATGTCATGCCTAAATTATCAATTTTGCAACCCCGGTTTATGTCGACCCAATCACACTTGAAAAGTACAACCTTGAATCTTCCTGAGTAACCCACTTTGATTATATCTGTCAAAACACCATAATAGTTGATTTCACCTTCTTTAGGAATTTTATCTCTTGAACTAGCATAACTTCTTGTCTTGACAGTAACTACAATGCCACTATTTTGAGTCTTTAAGCATCTTTCACGCTTCTTTGTATGAAATCTAACTCCATTAACAATATAACCATTATATTTTCTTGCCATTTCTAGTGGACCACGTGCTAACCACTTGATTTCATCGGTCACTAGAGCGCTACCTTGCTCTTCCAAACGTGCAACCTACCATATTTTTATTCCAAATGATTAGAAATTATTGATAATCCTGAAACTCATTATTGAAAATTCTTAACAATTACCCATTCACGAAACCAATCAGTAAAAGTTTGACTGTGAATTTTGTCAATATCATAAGGAGATAGGCGACGATTTCTCCTACGAATAAGATCAATGTGTTCTCTATATAAAAAAATGAAATGATAAAAAGTAAGAATAATAAAAAGTTATCAAGCCCAATTTGAGTAGCAAAATATACATAAAGAATTTCTTACTTTTGAAAGGGGTCAATGCTTTTGTTATTGAAAATCACGTATCTATGTGCTTGTACTAATGCTTTCTTATCAAGTGATACTCAAGAAACCCTTTTTCTTTTCTTCAAATTGAACCCAACTTGGCACTTTCTCCCTAATGGTCTACCTCTAGGATTCATAAAACTTGTATTTTCAGCAAAACAAGAGTCATCATTACGACTAGGTCGATTAAAATAGGTTTCAACTCTAGAGAGATATCTTGAACAAAATGTTAAGCTTTCATAAGCTAAATAACCCTTTGCAATTGACCCCTTTGGATGTGCTCTATTACGAACAAATGACTTCAGAGTAAAAAGGAACCTAAAAATAAGATCAACAGAAGATAAAATTATTTTATTCTATAAATTTTGAAGGATATCAAATAATTAAAAAAATTAGTACCTTTCAATGGGATACATCCATCTGTAATACTCTGGACCTGCAACTTTTGCCTCATATGCTAAATGGATTACTAAATGTACCATTACAGTGAAAAAAAAAAGAGGAAAAATCTTTTCTAATTGGCACAATGTTATAGCTATTCGATGCTCCAAGTTCTCCAAATTACTCACATTAAGCACCTTACCACATATTTCTTTGAAGAAATGACAAAGATCAGCTATAATAGAAATCACTTTGTCAGGCAAACACCCTTTCATAGCTATAGGAAGAAACTCTTGTATTAAAAGATGACAATCATAACTTTTCAAACTAAATATCTTGCATTGCTTCACTTGCACACATCTTGAAATATTAGATAGGTACTCATCTGGAGCTTTTATTTCCTTAAGCACTTCCAAAAATGTTTGTTTTTCTTTAGATGTCATTTGGTAAGAAGCTCTAGGCAAATATTTTTTACCTTTACTTTGATGCATCTTTGGATGTAATTGACTTCTAATGTTCATGGCTACAAGATCATAACATGCCTTATCGTTATCCTTTAACTTCCCTTCTAAATGCAACAATGTTCCAATAATATTATCAAAAACAATTTTTTTAATGTGCATCACATCAAGATTATGACGAAGAACATTAAATTGCCAATAAGGCAGGGTGAACAAAATGCTTTTCTTTTTCCATGGTGATTTACTATGAATTTCATGATCTTCCAACTGTCTCAAAATAGAAGTTCCATTAAGTACCTCAGGAGGGGACCTAAACTCTTTAGTTCCATCAAAATTCTTTTTATTATATCTCCATGGATGGTTAGGTTCTAACCAACGACGATGACACATATAGCACCATTTTCTACTATATTTCAAGCACATAGAAGGATTATCAAAGCCACAACATGGACAAACATATTTACCACTTGTACTCCAACCAGACAATTTTGCATATGCAGGAAAATCATTGATAGTTCAAAGAATTGCAGCACGCATTTGGAATGACTCTTTCTTGTGTGCATCATAAGTTCTTACTCCAACTTCCTACAATTCTTTTAATTCTTCCATAAGACGCTGCATATAGACATCAAGGTTATTACTTGGAGCTTTTGGACCAGGAATAAGTATTGAGAGAATCAAACAAGGCTTCTTCATACACATCCAAGGGGGAAGATTATAAGGCACTAAGATAACAGGCCAAGTACTATGAGAAATTGTCATTGTTTTGAAAGGATTACAGCCATCAGAAGCCAAACCTAGTCGAACATTACGAGGATCACATGAAAAATCAAGATGTCGACCATCAGAATCCTTCCAAGCAAGAGAATCAGCAGGATGTCTCATGAGTCCATCCTTAGTTTGGCAATTTTCATGCCATGTCGTAGAAGAAGTTGTTCTTGAAGACAAAAATAGTCTTTGTAATCTAGATTTAAGAGGAAACCAACGAAGGATATTTGCAGTATCTTTTTTCTACCTTCAACATCATCTGAATTCACTTTCCATCTTGAGGAGTTACATTTTGGGCAAACTTCAGTATTAGCCAAATCCTTCCAAAATAATGTGCAACCTATAGGACAAGCATGAATTTTTTTCATATCCTAAACCTAACCCTGATATAATCTTCTTGGTATCATAAAATGATTTAGGCAAGGTATTTTCTGCAGGTAATGCATCTCTTAGCAACTCTAACAACATTGAAAATTTTTTGTTAGTCCATCCATTTAAATACTTTAAATGGTACAAATGTACAATTAAGGTTAATTTTGTAAACTTCTTGCAACCAGGATAACGGTCTTGCTCTGCCTCTTTTAACAATTGATAGAACTTATCTGAATTATTCTCCTCCTCAGGTTGTTGAACATTGTGATCATTTATTAATGCTTCAGAATGATTTGGAACACTCGCAGTTTCAGGTGTATCTATATCATCACTTTCATTAATTATATTCACCCCAAAAGCATCATGGATTAATGCACCCATATCATGATCAAACTCCACTTCTTTAGGACAAGTGCTTGTCGAACTAGAAGAATTAACTTGTTCACCATGAAAGATCCAATTAGTATATCTCTTTAGAAATCCATAGTTGATTATGTGCTCATAAACATCTACTCGAGAGCGCCACTTGTAATTGACACATTTAGTGCAAGGGCATAAAATCTTCCCATCCGTAGAGGTTTTTGCAAATGCTAAGTTAAGAAAATTTATAACACCTCTAATATATCTTTCCTTATTTTGAGAGGTTTCAAATATCCAAATTTTATCCATTAGATGAAATAAACTGAAAAAATAAAATAAAAAATTATTTTCAATAGATATAATCATTCATAATATATCTAGGAAATAAAGCAAGCAATATATAATATTTAATAACATCAATATGCTGAATAAAAGTTATATAGAAAAATATTTAATATAAACTCATAAAAATTCAAGTAAACAATGATAGATACAAAGAGACAAAGAGATAGAAAAGAGCCTCCGATAGGTCCATTTAATATATATAACATAGTCCAATTGCTTGGATTTCATACATGAAAAGAATATTCATAGAATCATAAAAAAAAGTAGTATTAAAGTACCTGAAGGAATAGGTCTTATGTTTCCTTGTTTGTAATGGTTTGAGATCAAAATCATAAAAAAACACTACACTTTAATGGTATAGATCCTGAAAAATCAACCAATATCAATATTAAAGATACTAATTTTCCATAGCATGACAGTGATTGATACAATGAGCCATGAGAACCTATCCAAACATATATACCAAAATTACTTCTTTAATATGAATGCTTTCATGATATATAAAACTCTGCAATAGGACATAATAATATAAAAATATATAATCTAAACTCTGAAGTCTAAAACTCTAATAGATATTTGCCATAATTCTCGTTCAACACAAAAGTTAAGTAAAAAGCTACCCAACTTTCTACCAGGCCAAATTGTGCTTAATCACCATTCTTGACCATGTGTACAGAAAAAACATTATTAGAAAAGACAAAACTCGTTCTAGTGATCTTTGTCTTGAAAGTCCCTCTTCCCTCTATTGAGCCTTTCCCAAAATATTGAAATACAACAAAAGTTTTCTCATATGACCATTAAGAATCATGAATAGTTCATTCTATCAAAGCTTGTGTATGAGCCCTGAAATTTTGTGAACTCGCTTATTAGCTTGCAAACAACTAATTGCACTAAAGCTTTAAAGCCTAGAATTGAAGGGTACGGATGTTGGTTCATTCTAAAATTAAATTGGCTTATTTTGTTTCAGCTTTTGTTAACTTGAACAATTTACTTTAGGAAGACGAAGTATAGGGAAATTTATAAAAAAAAATGTAGAATTCATGATAAAGGAATAAAATTTTTTTTATCCCTTTCTTTTTAATAGTTTTGTTAACATTAATTTTTGAAATTGACTTTAAGTATAAAAAATCATTAAAATATTTCTTAGATTTTTAATTTTTTATAATAAATATTTTCCAATAAAAGTTAACACTATAAAAAAAATTACATATTAATGGTTTAATATTGAACTAGTATAATTTTTTTAACAAAAATTAGTCGTTAATATAAATATTATAAGTTTATACTAACAATATGATAGATTTCCCTAACAAATAATTCTGATAGTATAAAATATTAATATTATTTATAATTAGCATAAACTTTTAAAATTTATACTAATAATTAATTTTTTCTTAGTTAAATTTTATATTAACAAAAATTATTCTAATAATTAAAAAATTATTTGTTAGTAAATATTTTTTTCGTAGTGTTACTATTTTTACATATTTAAATCATTCTTAAAAGTTTAGTTTTAAATTTTTCTCGTCTTAATTATTATCTAAATTTTTTTAGAGCTATTTATTACAATGTCCATGTTTTTCATCATATATTTAAGACAAAAATTTAAACCAAGTTATATATTATGTTGCGTATCAGTCAAAACATCGTGACATCTTTTTGTCATATACGACAAATGCTAAGTGTAACTATGAATAGATAACTTAGGGTAATAATAAGAGGCTAAACATATAGCACAAACTTATTATATACAATAGTAACATTAACCACTCCTTCTAATAGTGATAAAGTCAAGGAGGGTATATAACACAATGATATATATAGGTATTGAAAAATAACGTGAAATGCTCCAACGAAGTAGGATAACATCTTGAACATTGCTTTGACATTGTCACACACCTTTAGAATTTTCTGTTAATTATTTTTATGATCTACAAAACGGTCACCAAACAAGGCATTCGATTGGTAAACATGATGTAAACAATATGTTAATTTGCAATAGAAATAAAGTTAAAGATATGTGAATTTTGTAAGGACTACAATTATCAAACAGAATGAAAGTTATGGCCATAAAACTTTTTATTTGTTTCATAATTATCAAATCAATATCTTCAAATGTGATCGTCTTTCTTCAAATCATAAAATTATTTGTACTTGAAAAAGCATAGCAATGTGACAACAGAACAAACAAGAAATATGTGCTACTTATTAAACTGTTTCTAAAAGTTTTAAACACCTCCAATTTTTGTAACTTCCCAAACCGGATCTGACTAACAAGCTTACTTGAAAGCCTTCTATGCATTATTAAATTAAAACTTACTAATCTAATTTTAGGACTACTAACAATTTCAGAAATAAGCACAATAGTGGCATTCAAGAAATACAAGTGCTAATTTGAAATTAAAATTGGTTTCACCTTTCCGATGAAATTAGTACAACAGTTAGGACGAGGAAGATATATGAAACAACAGCGTGCAGTGAAGTCTCGACGAGGCACCTTCTGCAGCGACGGAGAAAACATTCAAGAAAGCAAATCCAAGTTGTACACAACATAAACAATCACTAACCATTCAACTCAAAACAATGATATATTGATATTATTAATAAAACTTACAGTGATTTGATTTTCAAATAACAAATCCTTTCATATTCTGCCAAAAAAGCTGTAGAACATATCAAGTTCTGCAAAAGAAGAAGAAGAATGAACTTAGATTAAAGCCAAATAAAATTAGAGATAAAAAAGTTCAACTCAAAGAAGAAGGAAGATTCATTTATTACCGTAAAAATTGATTGCGAAAGAAATACCTAAAGCAAGGTTTGACTGAGTAACTTTCTCATGGAAAAAAATCTGACGATTGGAGAAAAGAGAAGAAGGGTTATTTTTAATATTATATTACCTTTTATTGTATTCTTTTTAACCAATGGACCAAACACTCTATTGGCTCATTCGTCACCACTGATTTTAAAATTCAAAAAATATTTGCAACTTACAAATTAAAATTTAAGTCTCATTTAACAGTTTTTTTATAAATATATTCTAATTCTTTTGTATACATTAGTGTATCATAAGAGTTAAAAATAAAAAAAAATATTATAACAATTTTATAAAAAATAATTACACGTATAAATTTTTAATTTGTTATTTTAATAAATATTACAGAATTATATCTTTATTATTATATAATTTCTATACCTACAATTTTAATACATATCTGTAGGTAAATAATATCTTTACTCATAGTTTTAAATTTATCATAACAATAAATAATGATAGAATAAAATTTTGTAGGTATATAAAGCTTATACCTATAGTTTTAATAAATGTCACTAGAAATACCTGTAGGTATATGGTAATTTTTTTGTAGTGCCTCCTTGTGAAGGATGTCTCCTTATATAGAAGGATGAGTGATTGAAGAAGTTCGCCTTTGTTCGATGTGGGACTTTTATTCCATATATAGGAGATTTAAAGAGTGAAAGAGTCTTACTCTTCTGATGTGGAACTCTTAGTTTTTTTATTTATTTCTAATTCTATTTGATATGAGACTTCTTTTCCTCTTATTTTATTTTTATTTTTATTTTTTTTTGTTATATATATTTTTTTGTTTTCAATATCTTGGAAAAAATTAAGTATTCACAGAATAGAAAATGAATGAGACAATGTGTAAGAAAGAATAAAATATGAGTCAAATAATATTTGTATTGAAAACCTAGATTTATGAATTTTGAGACTGTCGCAACTGTAATTACAACGTAATGATGGACTCGTTAAAACTTTAAAAAGAATCGTGGTTTTGAATTTGTAGATTCGCCACCAAATTTTATTTAAGGGAAAACATCTGGAGAAACCCTAACTTGAGGATGAGATTTGAAATTCGGGAGTCGACTACGAGCGGGGAAGGTGTTAGGCACCCCACTCGCCCGTTCCGGGGAACGGTACCCGTAAATTGAATGTGTGATTTTGAATTTTTTGAAAATAGTTCGATCCCCAAAGATAAAGAAGTTTGTACAAGAAAGGGCCTGACAGGACTCGATCCTGCTCCTACGTATTCCCAGGTGCAATGGGAAACTCAAGGCTACGTAGTTCTGGTTTAAGGCTCGACCTTCGGAGTAAAAAAGGAATTTTTGGAAGATAACTTCGGAAAAGCAGTGTTGACATTTTGCACAATTTTTAATTTCACAAATGCACAGGGTCCCAGACAACTAAAGCTGCACAGGGGCCCTTTAGAGTTTCTGAACACCGAACAATAGAAAAAGCTACCAGTTGGTGTTCAGGGCTCGTCGCGTGGAATCAAGAATTTTGCGGAAGAGCAAGTTTGATTATTTAGGAAACGCTTTCAAGGCTCACACGAGCAAAAAACCCCAGACAACTAAGGTTGTACAGGGATCCCTACGAGTTTCCAAACACCGAACAGTAGGAAGATCTACCAGTTAACATTTAGGACTCGCCGCGTGAAACCCAGAATTATGTAGGAAACAAGTTTATTATTTTAAAAGCTTTAAAAGGCCCACGTGTGCACAGGGTCCTAGAAAACTAAGGCGGTACTGGGACCCATACAAGTTTCTAAACAACGAACAGTAGAAAGAGCTACCAATTGACATTTAGGACTCGTTGCGCGAAGCCAAGGATTTTGTAGAAAGGAATTTTATTATTTTTAAAAAAAAAAACCTTTTAAAGTCTGTGTATGCATAGGATACCAGACAACTAAGGCGGTACAGGGATCCATACGAGTTTCTAAACACCGAACAATAGAAAGAGCTACCAGTTGGTGTTTAAGACTCGTCGCGTAAGACTGAGAATTTATTAAAACAGTTTTCTTAATAAAATAAACGGGGACTGAGTTCGACCTAGAATTAAAGAAATTTGATTTCGGAACAGTTGAACTTGATCTAATGTGAAAGGATTTGACTCAAAATTTTAACGAAACTAATTATGCCCAGCCCAAAATAGAAGATTTAACTTCAGATGACAATAATAAAAAGGAAATTGAGCTCACAAGGGGACTGTGTTTGGTCATATTAGGACTCAGTTTAAATAAGTAGTGTTTCCATTTGAGGAATTTTAGTGGGATTTTTTAGAAAAGGATAGTCCCCTTGGGTATATAGCGATCCCAAACATGTGGCGGCCCGTGAGTGAAATTTCACAACCAGCCTCAGTTCATCTAATTGTCTTTGGATAGCTTTTTGCTGTATCGTGAAGGCATGGGGCCCGCTGGTATTATTGTCCCTTTATTGGCGATACTTTTATGGTGGTTTCTCCGGTACCCCAGAAAATAAGGGGGTATGGTACCCCTTCCCCCAAAAACCAGTAATATGATGACACCTGTTAATATATTAAAATAACTATTATTATTTAGTGTTTTACAGAAATAGAATTAGGTTATATGTATTTAGTAAAAACAATACATAAAATGCTAAATTTGCATAGAAGGACTCAAAAGGAGGATTGTAAAATAAAATTTTAAAATACTTATTTATTATATTCTTTAACCTATATTCGACCATGGTTACAAGTTTAGGGTATGTGTTAAGAGAAAGTAGCAGCGCAGCGGAGGAAGCTTGGTTGCATTGTTTGTGGGTGAAAATACAGACAGAGATACGAAAGCTAGGTTTCAAGTTTAGGGTATATGTAAGAGAAAGTAGCACCGCAGCGCAGCGCAGCGGAGGAATAAGCTTGGTTGCATTGTTTGTGGGTGAAAATACAGAGAGATACGGAAGCTAGGTTTTTTAGGGAGGAAGTCGGTGGAGGAAGTTTATCTCCAAATATCGGTATGAGATGCTATATACTCTGAGAATGTTGGTCTCCTTTTGTGTGGGTGGGTTGTTGGTTTTGACGAACTGTTTTGGGTATAGATCTAGTTGTGTATGAAAAAGTTCTCACCTTTTTTGTGTTAGAATTTTTATTAAATTTTCAAATAGTAGTAAGTGCCCTTCACCCCCCTAGAAAGTTGCTGCTGCGAAGTAAATGGGAAAATACCGGTCTCTGTTTTGTGTGGATTATTCGTTTGTATTTTTATTTTGGCTATGAGGTTTACAATTACATATTATTGAAAAGTAATTATCGGTTGGGTATTTGAAATTTTTAAACATGAAGAGGATTGACATGGATCTGATTAAACCTGGTCGCATAATGTAGTCCATGAACATACATTGTGCAAGACAATCTCTATATCGTAGAAGGTAGTGACGTTGTTGTTGTTTGAATTGAAGTGGGTGTTGTTTTTTGAATTTTGTGTGAGGTATAGTATGAGGTGTACTTTAGAACATATATTAGTTTATGTCCTCTTTCAGAGTGAACCCGTAGGCGACAACCCTCGCCCTGTATCTCTGAATGTTGGCTTATGATTCCCTATGGGTGGAGTCATTTTATTTGTATGGGTTTGAAAGTGAGTCGGTTAAGGAGCATTAATCCGTATTGAAGAATCCGGTTATCGAATCAGCAGCTTTTGAATTTAAGGCAGTATATCATGTTTTGCAGCATATAATTTTTTTTAATATGTTAATGTGTTATGGTAGTTTTTTTTAACATTGGTAGTGTTCATTCTATGTTTTTTGAGTTGTGTATACTGTTTGAGTAGTGAAAACATAGAATGACATCGCATTCTGATTCCTCGATTAGTGTTGGGACTGTATCTGGTGATGTAAGATATTGCTATTGTGGCCAACCTGCAATCCTGAGGACCTCTTGGTCTAGTAATAATCCTAGGAGGAGATACTTGAAGTGTCGGAACAAAAATCTTAACAACAATCAAGTATGATTCACACGTATGATTTATTTATTAAAATGAAATTAGTGATTTAATGGTTTGTTTTGTCATAACATTGTTAGTATGTGCAGGGTTGTAATTATTATGATTGGTTGGACCCATGTGTTGACATTGTCTGTTCTCAATGTGGACTGTTGAATAAAGAATTGGTGGAGTTACAACGACAGATATGTTTAAAAGACACTGAGATCGATAAGTTACATATAGTACTTGCTGAATGTATGAATCGGGAAAGAATGCATCGAAAGATTTATGTAGTGTTTTCTGCATTGTTAATAATGGCAATGGGTTGTTTGATGTTAAACCTTACCAGCAATGTTGTGCTGAAGTAATTTATTTATTTAAACTGATCCCCTTCTATGTATTTTTGTATGTTGTATTATGTACCTGAACAATGGATGGTTATTTGAATGAAGTGAAGTTGTAGATTTTAGTATGTATGTGATTTCTTTTGCACTGTAATTTTGTAAATAATTATATTACGATGGCTTACTGTAAATAGGATTTTATGGAAGATTAAATTTTTTTTTTAAAAGTGGTTTGATTAAAGTATTTCTTGATTAAAGTATATACAACATTGACCATAAGTAATTATATAGTGATGGCTTAGTGTAAATAGGATTTTATGGAAGATTAAATTTTTTTTTAGAAGTTGTTTGATTAAAGTATTTTAGAAGTTACTTGATTAAAGTATATACAACATTGACCATAAGTAATTATATTGTGATGGCTTACTGTAAATAGGATTTTAAAGTATATACAACATTGATCATAAGTAATCAAATGTAAGGGGTTTATGGTAATAGGCGTGACGTCAAGTTTTTTATGCGATTAACTAAAAATTCGAAGGAAAAATCCATTGCATTTAAAATTGAATACTGATATATACATTACATCAATGTACACAATTTGATTAGAAATTGAAGAAAATACATTAAGCAAAATATGCAACGGCAATGAAGGGGTGTCTTTTTGTTTATGCGAAAGTCACTAGTGGTCTGCGTGGTTATCTCCGTTGGAACCTTATCATATGTACTTTTCCAGACAATAACCATTTATACCATCTCTGTAACGCAAAAATTCCCTGTATAATATAGACCAATCAACCAAATAAATCAAGAAATGAACCTTAGTCATGGATAACATAAGTGAGGCGCACAAATATGGGCCCATATGTATGGGTTTGTCAAGAAACCCATACCAAGTGGTGTGTTTTTTGTTTATGTGAAAGTGAGTCTTCCTGGTCTGCATGGTTATTTCTGTTGGAATCATATTCTTTGCAGATTTTGCAGATAATAACCATTTTTACCATCTCCCTAACGCATAAATTCCTTCTATAATAATAAGTACATTAAACCAACTATCTAATGTAATTAAAATCAGTCATGAATAACAAATGCGAAACATCCACATTTATCAACATAACGGTTCCTAAAATAACAGCAACAGTTATCCAACCAAACATAACAGTGCCTAAAATAAAATTGTTCGGATACCCAAAAGACATAGCCCCTATAAATTGGGCCAGATGAAGACATGATTATCCAATCAAACATTCAACCCAAAAAAATATTGGCCCCACAAAGTGGCCACATTAAACAAATTATCCATTTAAATTGTTCAGAATTGGGCGACGCCCATTGCTCCTATAATGTTGAAGATGCTGGTGTGCCCTGGAAATGATGTTGTCCTTCGATGAATTGTACGGGTGCATGGTGAGTTCAACTGCAAGCTGCAGTCTAGTACCATCATCAACCTATAACATTATGAAAAAATGTTATCAAGCTAAATGAAGAACATTGTTCAATAATGAAGAACAGGTCATGAACTTGTCACTTACATAAATGTTGAATTCATTTATGCATTCTCTCATCATCCACATAGCAACCCATATTCCACAATCATTCCTAACAAAACAAAATGTTATAAATATATATATATATATATATATATAGTTATAGGGTTAAAAATTAATACTAATAGATATATAATATTATACATACGATTCAGGATCTTGGACAGGCAATCCTTGAGGGACAATGATCTCAAAGTCAGACACTTGAGGTTTAATTGTAACCTCAAACTGGTAGAATTCCGGGAAGCTGAAAATCTCATCAAAACACAAAGCTTGTACGAATTATGTATTAGTATTTGTATGTAACAACTAATATTCATAATTATGGTTTAGGGTTTTACCATTTTTTTATAGCCCGTCTTCTACTATCTGGCATAATTAATTTGTTTGATGTTATTGGGTGAAATTATAAATAATAGAATGATATGTACAAATGATAACCTCTTGGTCAACCAAGGCTTTTGGCTTCAAGCATTGGAAAGTTTCTCTTCTGCCTACGCAGTAATCATTGGTTAGAGAGACAATGAGTTCATTACTACAACAAAAATTAATAAATAAATAATGTCAATATACTGCAATCTGTATAAAGAAGGCATTTAATTATCATATTATTGAACAAAAACTTACAGGTCAGACAATTCTTCCATGGTGGTTCCAAAAATATATGAAGCAATAGCCATCTGAATGTTATTGAGACGAAGATCTTTTTTTGGTTTAAACAAAGAGGAAATCCACTGCACATGATCATATATTAAAGTTAAACAAACATTCACATTGACAATGTTATATCAAACTGAATTAAATGTAAATTAATTTGTCTCATAACTTACAAATGGAACAAAAGGGGCAAGGACAAGTGCATTGTTTGTTGGAGTATGTTTGGATGTTGGGGTGATATAGAAACCAGTTGAGGTGCTGATGGTACGCACTGGTGTTTTAGCAGGAACTAGCTTAGGTTTTTTGGCAGAAAATAACTTCTTCACAATGTCGTCTTTTGGTTCTTGGATGCCTGAGAAAATGACCTTATTTTTTAGGTCATCGGTCAAACCAGATTGCTTGGGGGTTGTTGATATTGGGTTTGGGTTAGTGCTCTGTACTATGGGTTGATTACGTAGAATATGATTAATCAATGAAATTGCTTCCTTGATATCCTTAACTTGTTCTTCCAAACGTTGCACCTTTTCCTTAAGGGCCTGTGGACATATATAATATCGATGTTTTAAAAATTTAGATGTTGATAAGCGAAATCAATGGTTACAAAAAAGAAAAACATCCTAAATCTCCAATATTCATGTTCAAATCACGGATAAAACATACACACCTTATATCAACATTAAGGGGTTTACGATGAACAAACGGCTATGACTCGGAAACAAATTTGTTAATGGTAGAAGATTACCTCATCCGATGGTTCGGCTAAACGCTCATCCTTGTCAGTTTTAGGCTTTATTCCAAATATTGTATTTGGATTGGAAAACGCTTCAACTTCTACATGGCTTTGGTTTGAATATGTTTAGGGTTTCAAAAAATAAATAAAAATGTAGATTCAGACATCATAAACATCAATGTATGTAAGTCGTTACAGTTACCTGGAAGAGAGAACAATGACAGCAGGTACGTTCGTCATTGGCTTGAGCTTGGGTTCGGTGGTTGGATTCAAATGGGGGGACGACATGGTTTCACTGTGGAGATCCTGGTTCTTTGTTCTTTTTTGTCGCATACTCCTCCTCTTGGCACCCATGGCTTGTGCAAAGTGTGAATGAACGAAGACTAGGAAGATTGGGAAGACGATGTCACCAACACCAACACAGGTCAAAGAGTTTGTTTAGCGGTAACGTACGCAACGAGTGGAAGATAGTATGTTATAAATGCGCTGATTTATGTTGATACGTTTTGTGTCACGAAATCTTGCCTTTTTCATACTTACAGAAGTTTGGAAATCGGGAAAGCAGCGATCGTACCTCTCCGCTCAGAAAGATCGCAACTCATTATGACTTTAATTTCTGTTGACACAACACTGTTGACACGCTCGTCGCAAACGCGCAAAAATAATTTCTAGATTTCCCCCAAACTATTGGTATAGTATAAGGTGCAACCTAGGTCATCTCCCAAAGACCATTTCATATTCTTAAGCAAATTAGGAGAAAGTTAGAAAAAGGGGGTTTTGTAAATATATGATATTAAGTGCTAAATACAAAATACAGAATGAAATTAATTTGACTTAACAATTATCAACTCAAGGAATTCAGAGGCTATTTTCATAACTAATCATTGATCACTAAAATCATGCATTGTGTTTATCAACCTAGGATCATCTGGAACCCCTACAATGATCCTTGAATTCTCTACTGAGAAACTTCTCAGAATTCAATTGATTATGATCAACAAGATTTAGTAACCACTTAATCTTTCATCTAAACCAATTTTATAATCAGAATTCAGTTGAAGTAAGTAATAAAATGAAAACCTTCAATTAAATTACTTAATTTCTACTCTTCAAACTTTTGGAAAATGATTTACCAATCAAAAACCAATTATAAATCAATTATGCATTAATCAAAATACGTCAACCGATCAAACTTTGATTAAAGAATAAAATTGAAGAATATAGTGAAGTAGAGTAAAACCCACTTAATAAGCATGTAAATAAAGATCAAGACCTCAAAGTTAAAATGAAAATAGCTTGAATCCTTGAATTGAAACTACAAACCTAGCCTTCCATGAAGGAGGCAAACTAACAACAAAGAAAGAGGCAAACTAACAACAAATAAATCCTAAGCCTTCCATGTAGGAGGCAACTAACAACAAATAAATCCTAAGCCTTCCATGTAGGAGGCAACTAACAATAAAGAAAAACTAAGCCTTCCATGTAGGAGCCAAACTAACAAGAAAGAAAACCTAAGCCTTCCATGAAGGAGGCAAAACTAACAAGAAAGAAAGAAAGAAACAAAGAAAATGATATTGGAGTTAATCTCCAAAATGGTGTGTTTCTCCTCTTGTAAACCCTTCTATTTATAGAGGATTTTTGAGGCATCATCTTCAAAAAGTCACCAACTAGGATATTACTTTTCTACCCTTTTATTGCTTTCACATGGGCTTTGTTGAAAATGCAAAACACTTTTGAATTTTTGTCACCAATGAGCACAACAATTTTGACTTTCTTGCACCGAAATTTCGGATGTCCACATGTCCGAATTAGAGCTTGACTTCTGAACAAAAGTTGTAGCCCCGGATCTTAGCTGTCCAACAAAGTTGATTTCATCTCAATATGACTTTGGTATCTCAAGATATGGCCGGATCTTTGCACACTGGTCAAATTCCACGTCAGCAACACTATCTCATCTTTTGAGATAATTTCGGAGTCCTAAACATCCCATTTAGAGTCTGCTCTTACTTTGTAACTATAGAAACTTCTTTAAGCTTTCATTCAAGATAGATTTCATGATTTTTGGATGTCTACAACTCCTATTATGCTCAAAATACTATAATAGTGTCATTTTAATCGGGTAAGCAAAGAAATTCAATTAAACTTCATATGAACCCAAACTCATAAAATATGACAAAGATCACTTAATTGATCACATAAGAAGTATTAATGAGATAAAAGTGAGAGATAATTATTTATGAAATCTATGCTTATCAAATTCCCCCACACTTATCTTTTGCACGTCTCGGGCAAACTTAAGTTAAGGATTGGTGACTAATTTTATTTTATTTTATTTTTTTTTTTATGAAAGAACATCAAAGTTTTGAGTTGATTTCTCAAGAATTCACAAAATTTCATGAAGCATTCTTTCATCACATTTTTGAAATTACTTAGAAAGGCAACTTTAATTTGAAAAACATAGATTGAGAAAGATAAAACCTCACATGATATACTCTGAATCTCTCAAGTGTTTGATTTGGTAAGTGTTTCTCTCAAATTCAATCCATGAAAGATGAACTATCATAGGCTTGCATATCTTCTACTTCTCTACTACTATGTACACATGCAATGCACAAATCAAGAGGTCTTTATTCTGGTTATAACGGGATTAGAAAGATGAAATGATATATTGAAGAGATACAATGTTCGACCAAGGAAAATGGTGAGGAGTGAGAACTGAGTCTAAGTGCAAGTGTGAGAAACAGATATCACTTCTTCATTTCTTTTTCTTTTTTTTTTCAATATAATAGTTTATTTGTTAATTTATTGCTTTAGTTTTTTTTTTCAACCATGATATTGATGAACACAACAATAATCTCCCCCACACTTATTGAAACACTTATGGTATGATAAATCCAGTATTCCTCACCTTCTATGGTCAGACAAAGTTGTTCTTTTTTTTTTTTTTGATTTGTGGTGAGCTAAAAGGAAGAAAAGGCTAATCGGCTCAAAGGGCTGATCAAAGGATAAAATTATATGGTTTGGTTATTTGGTCAAGTGGTTTGTTCAAGAAAAACAGTGCCTCAATCATTTTTGTACAATTCAGGTGAAAATGTAGCTTCAAAAAGAATCAATGCAAGTTCTGAAGTAACATATTCCATGGATGAAAATCACACAAGAAAGAAAATAATAAGGCTCAAAATCTCACAGGTAATATATTTATCAAATCTAATCTATCCAGTTCAAATATGTGTTGCCAAACTAATTAATCTCGAAATGTAAATCATTTTGCTTCAATTATTTTATGGAATCTAAAGAACAACAAACTTCCACATTCAAATTTTTTTTTATCATAAGATGCGTATCAGGAGTCAAGTGTAACTTCTTACTCAGTCATCTTACTCAAAGCAAGTTTATAATTCTAACCTAATTTTTTTGTTTTTGTTTTTTTGTTTTTTTTTATATCGGACCATCCTCCCCCCAACCTATCCAAGACATTGTCCCCAATGTCTTAGATGAAATTTCATATGACAGGAAAAGAAATGTGAGAAAACTACCAAAGTAAGGAAAAGTTATAACCGAAGAGTGGTATCTGGTTCTCTTTTGTCTCTGCCATCTTGATTTGGTTGGTTCACCAGCTGCATTGCTTGACTGAGCTCAGATGTAGGATTTTGCAAAATCTCAAGTAGTTGTTCAACAGTTGAAGCAGATACTATGATGTTGCGCATGGATTGTGGCATGAACTCCTGCTCTACTGCATGATCTAAAAAGGATATCAAACCATTATAAAAGCCATTAATATTCAATAAGCCCAAAGGTTTTTTATGAAAGTTCTGATAGGCCCAAAATATAATGGTAAAAATTTCTTCCATTGTTCCAAGACCACCAGGTAATGCAATAAATGCATTAGAATTAACCAACATGTGTCTCATACGGTCATGCATGGTTGCAACCTTCAATTCAGTACCCAGGGTGAAGTAGGAGGTGCTCTCATTTTTTAAGCCAACACCTAAGACGTTACATCCCTTTGTGAGCGCAGATCCTGCAACACATCCTTTTAAACCTTGAATCCCTCCCCCATAAACAACATTGATTTTTCTTGCAGCTAATGCCTTACCAAGGGTATAAGCTGCATGTTGAAATTCTCCATCCTTTCCAAGGTTAGACCCACCAAAAACACAGATAGTATTGATCCTATCCATATACGGTGTTTCTGTCTTTTTTTTGAAAAAATATGTCATAGAGGTTGATAATTTATAGGGACTCAATATCAGACAAGGAGATCGCTTGAATAATGCGGGATCAGGATTTGGTAGCAAAAGTTTGAATTTTTGTAGCAAAAGTTTGAATTTTTGTTGCAAAAGTTTGAATTTTTTGTTCAAGGAAAAGGTGAATGTCAGAGGGGAAAGACTTTAAGCAGGGGTGAAAATTTCAAAAAAAATGGTGGCCCAATAAATTGAAAAGACAATGTAAATGACAAACATACACGCATGAGAATGAACAGTAGTTGTGATTGTGGCTCACATCTTCCTCTGGTTTTACGTCCAGTAACGGCTGAAACGCCTTCTAAGAGTCGAGGATGTGTTTCCCATTCAGTTTTCTTGTAAACTGACAACAGGGTCTTTTAAAGTCAGATTCCCAAGACTATAACGTGCTTTTTCCTTACGGAACAGTTCAAACAAATCAAGAAGGACTCCTTATACATGCCCACTAGGATGCGTCTCAAGAGTCTGAATGATATCATCCAATGACTCCTTACTCAGTCCATCCTTTATGAATTGAATTTTGTCCTCTCGATTTCTTGAAACCATTCCAGGGTTCTTGCATCTTGTGTTACAGGTCCATCTTGCACACCTGTAGAAAACTCCAATTCTTTTTGCCCTTCTCTTCTTTGCATAGGAACTTCTTCCCATACCTGGCATGTTTTTAACAAATGATTCTTGAAATTCGCCTGCTAAACGTACCTTAGCTTCAATGATCCAACGGATATCTTCTGGAAGGCCTAAGAGTGTTAATGTTCTCAATCGTTCAAGTCTGCAATTGTAAATGTCTTTAAGAAAATTTCTGGGGAGAGTAGGGAACAAAATTTTGATCCTGGTGAGAGCTTTCTCCATTTTTTCTTAAAACACTCAAGTTATTATTCCTGCAAGCTCAATGTGGTGTAATAGTTGGGATGATTTAAGAGGTGAAGAAATGAGTTGATAGATTAGTTGAAACTTATAAGCAAGGAATGTGAGAGAGGGAGAGGGAGAAAGAGAGACAGAGAGAGAAAGAGAGAAAGAGAGAGAGAGAGAGAGAGAGAGACTTCTCTTGAATTTATTGCAGGTATGTGGCATTGTGCAAATGCACCTCTTCTACCGTGTGCTTTTGAAAACCTTCGAAAAATGGTTTAAGACGATGTCCATTCACCTTGAAGATTTTTTCAGTTACCTCATTTTTTATTTCCACTGCACCATAAGGAAAAACATTAGTAACTATAAATGGTCCTAACCATCTAGAGCGTAGCTTACCAGGCATAAGCTTTAGCCGAGAATTGAAAAGGAGAACTTTTTGTCCAACGGAAAACTCCTTTCTTGCCAACTTTTTGTCATGAAGAGCTTTGACCTTTTCTTTGTAAATTTTGGAGTTTTCGTATGCTTCTAATCGAATTTCTTCAAGTTCCTGCAATTGAAGCTTCCTATGGATTCCTGCTTGGTCTAGATCCATGTTGCATTTCTTTACTGCCCAAAATGCTCTATGCTCTAATTCAACTGGAAGATGACATGCTTTACCAAAGACAATCCTGTAGGGAGACATGCCAATGGGTGACTTGTAAGCTGTCCTATATGCCCATAATGCATCAACAAGGCGCAAGCTCCAATCCTTCATGTTAGGCTGAACTGTTTTCTCTAAGATTTTCTTGATCTCTCGATTAGAAACTTCAGCTTGACCATTTGTTTGAGGATGATATGGGGTGGAGACTTTATGCATGACTCCATATTTGCGAAGTAGGGCTTCCAATGTGCGGTTGCAAAAATGAGTGCCTTGGTCACTAATTAGAGCTCTAGGAATGCCAAACCTGCTAAAAATGTTAGACCTGATAAAATCTGCAACAACTCGAGCATCATCAGTACGAGTGGCTTTTGCCTCCACCCATTTTGAAACATAATCAACAGCTAGCAGAATGTAAACAAAGCCAAAAGAGACAGGGAATGGACCCATAAAGTCTATACCCCATACATCAAATACGTCACCAAAGAGAAGTGGTTGTCTAACAGGTCTGGTGTTTTCCTCCAGCAATATCCTATGCATACAAGTAGATGGGCTAATGCCTGGAATATCAGCCAAAGTCCATCCAATTGCTTGTTTATGGTTTTTTAAGGTTTGCAGCAACCTTTCTTCTTGTTGCGGTAGAAGGTTCTTTGCTACAATAACAGGAAGCTTCTCATTTTCCCCCAAATAAGCATACTTTAGATGTTCAGGCAAAGGCTTCAACTCCAAAGGAGGTGGTTGTATTATGGAAGGCAGGGATCTATCTGAGATTGAAATGTCTGTAACACTTGCATCTAACATGTCATCTTTCAACAAAGTTTGGTCTGCAGCATTAATCCTGGAATAGATAATACATGGATCAAATTCATCACATGTGCAAGTAAAATTATCTAAGTAATCTAAATCAAAATCAAAAAATTTAAAAAGTAGATTGTCAATAGAATAATCATCCGCAAGAAGGTCTATGGCATCAAGTTGAAAGAGTGAATGGTTCTCTATAGGATGCTTCATGGCTTCAAATATGTTGAATTGGATGATATCATCTCCAAATTCCATAGAGAGAGTCCCCGTATGCACATCTATCTTTGTTTTTGCAGTTTTGAGGAAAGGTCTCCCTAGGATCAAGGTTGCTCTATTGATGGATGACTCATTTTCCATATCCAAAATGTAGAAGTCAGCTGGAAAGATCAGCTTATTCACTTGAACTAGCACATCTTCAAGTACTCCAGCTGGATGTGCTGTACTTCTGTTGGCTAATTGAATCACCACACCAGTTGGCTTCAGTTCTCCTAGATTCAAAGATTTATAAACTGATGAGGGCATAACATTAATGGAAGCACCTAGATCCAGCAATGCATCACCAAATGTAGAGTTTCCTATTGTGCAAGGAATGGTGAAAGTTCCTGGATCTTTACATTTCTGAGGGAGGCTGGGTTGAATTAAGGCAGAAACATTGCGTCCCACACTAATCTTCTCATCCCCTTTGAGTCTTCTCTTATGCGTGCACAAGTCCTTTAGAAATTTGGCATATTTGGGAATTTGCTTGATAGCATCTAGAAGTGGTATGTTGACTTCCACTTTCCTGAAGGTATCTAGAATCTCCTTATCCAATTCTGCATGAACATTGGGCTTGGATTGGACCATTCTATTTGGAAAAGGTAAAGATACCTTCTGATCAGCACAATTTGGGGTTTTCGTCTCATCAGATGCTTCAAGTGCAGATCTTTTATGGCAAGCTTCTTTTTGTTGATCATTCGATGTCTTATCGAAGGCTGGTGTACTTTTTTCATCAGACTTTCCCTCTGATTCAGATGGCTTATCAAAGATGTCTCCAGGTGTGGAGATAAATTCTTCTTTTTGGTGTGGATTAGTCTGATTGAATCTTTGTTGCTTTAAAATTGTAGGGTCTGTCTGCACTTTCTTCCCACTTCTCAAGGTCATGGCATTCACACTTTTGGGATTTATGACAGGTTGAGAAGGTAGTTGACCAGAACCTTGAGATTTCAATTGGTTGACAGTGGTAGCCAACTGCCCAATTTGAGTTTGTAAATCCTGAATGGTAGAACTTACATTTTGTTGAAACTGAAGATTGTTGGTTGCTAATTGCTTCATCAAATCATCAAGAGAGGGTTCAGAAGCATTAGAGAGTACAAATTGCTGCATATGTTGTTGTTGTTGTCTGAATGGCGGTGGTTGGTATTTATTTTGGGAGTCAGATGTTTGAATCCTTTGTTGTTGTGGAGGACCATATCTCAAGTTAGGATGGTTTCTCCAACTAGGATTGTATGATCGAGAAGGTGGTTCAAACTTCTGTTGCTGATAATGTTGAGGAGGCCTGTATTGTTGTCCTGTGCCAAAAATACCATTTACTGCAGCCTCAGGTGTCTCATTTTCTTGCAATGTTGGGCATGCATCAGTAGGATGATCTGCAGAAGTGCAGATGCCACATGTTTTGGTTTTGTCAACAACATTAAGTTGTTGTTGTTGTCCGATGGCCAACTGTCTTACGATGGAGGTTAATTCTTCAATTCTGTTCTCCAATCGTGTATGGTCTGTCTTGGTGGTCATTTCATGGACTCCTTTAGACAAGAAATTAGTTCGAGAATTGAATTGCTGAGAATTTTCTGCCATGTTGGCAATCAAATCTCGAGCTGCTGTAGGAGTTTTGTCCATAAGTGCTCCACCACTAGCTGCATCAACCATGCTTCTGTCCATTGGCATGAGTCCTTCATAGAAATACTGAATCAGTAATTGATCACTGATTTGATGGTGTGGACAAGTGGCGCATAGTTTCTTGAATCTCTCCCAATACTCATAGAGAGTTTCTTGGGAGTTCTGTCTGATGCCGCAAATCTCTTTTTTGATAGCTGCTGTTCTGGATGCAGGGAAGAATTTCTCCAGGAATAATCTCTTCATATCATTCCAGCTTGTAACAGATGTTGGATGTAGATAGTACAACCAGTCCTTAGCTCCATCATTTAAGGAGAAAGGAAATGCCTTCAACTTGATATGATCTTCAGGAATTCCTTGTGGCCGCATTGTGGAACACACAATGTGAAATTCCTTCAAATGTTTATGAGGTTCTTTACCTGCAAGGCCATGAAACTTACGTAGCAAATGTATTAATCCAGACTTTAGTTCAAATGGTGCATCAACATCAGGGTATTGAATACACAACGGTTGATAAGCAACATCAGGTGCAGTTAATTCTTTTAGGGTTCTATCAGCCATGTTCTTAGCAGAATATTTGAAACTATCAAAATTTAAAGATGAAAAATCACTACTGTTACTTTCTTGGTTATTACTGAATGAATGCCTTCTATGTGCTCTTTTCAAATGGTGGAATGTTCTATCAATCTCAGGATCATATGCATATAAATTTTCAGGATTGGATCGGGTCATACACAAAAAGGTGAATTCATACAGAAAATCCAAGAATATATACCTAAAGTAAAAAAAAATGTTAGAAAGATTAAAATTTTTATACAAACTGCTAAATAAGCCTAGGAAATTAAAATGGTCCCCGGCAACGGCGCCAAATTTTTGACACGCTCGTCACAAACGCGCAAAAATAATTTCTAGATTTCCCCCAAATTATTGGTATAGTATAAGGTGCAACCTAGGTCATCTCCCAAAGACCATTTCATATTCTTAAGCAAATTAGGAGAAAGTTAGAAAAAGGGGGTTTTGTAAATATATGATATTAAGTGCTAAATACAAAATACAGAATGAAATTAATTTGACTTAACAATTATCAACTCAAGGAATTCAGAGGCTATTTTCATAACTAATCATTGATCACTAAAATCATGCATTGTGTTTATCAACCTAGGATCATCTGGAACCCCTACAATGATCCTTGAATTCTCTACTGAGAAACTTCTCAGAATTCAATTGAAATCCATATTCAGTGCATAAATGTTGTCCTTCTAATCATATGCCAAACAAATGTCTAAATAAAATTATATTCAATGTCATCACAAACCTCCCATATATCTATTCACAGTACATCATTTACAACTCTAGCAATATTATCAGAAATCCATTCACTCAATAACTTGCATTTTATTGTCCATAATAAACAACCTAGATCATATTGTACACATATTTTGTTAACCCAGCTAATTTACTCTGACAATTACTTCCAATAAAACCAATAACACATCCCTCACTGAAAATTCTCATACAAGGTACATTAACAATTAATATGCTATCAATAATCAACGGTTGCGAAAATATATCCCTTTATACTCAATCATATTATTCTTTTAACTTGCTGACAACTACAATATCATACGCACAACATGGACATTGATAATGTCTTGGATTACATAATCCAATTCTGCTTATAGATTACATGGAGCGAGGACAAAGCAGCACCCAAAGGATGCCAAAATGTTCAACATTCTGGATGCAGTATGATCCAGATGAGGTCAGTTAATATCATTCAATTCATGATAGAAATATTTCCCACCTTCAAAGACACCAATATGACACTTCATTTACATTCTATCAGGTGTTGGAATCACTTCCTTCCCTTTTTTTTCAAAAGCTACAAGGATGATATCCCAAATATCATCAAGTTTTATGATCCTGAAGGCACAATCATCATGTTCGACGTTATTAAAACTGATCGTACCATTGTCATCAATGGAGGATGGGAGAATATCAAAGACATATACCCAAGGTTGAAGCATGGAGGTTGGCTTCAACTTAAACATACTGGGAATGGTAACTTTACCCTTCGTGTCTACAATCTCAAACACAAGGAAATAAGGTACCCCACCCAACCACGATCTTTCCCCTCTGACAGCATGAAAATAAAAAAAATGATAGCTGAGTTACATGCTGAATCAATGTATGGACCGTACCCCAGAACTCCAATTCCTTATGACTACACATGTCGCAAAACAATTACAAAATACCAGATGCAAAATAAACTGGTACAGAATTTAACAACTTATACCTATTAACCTGTTTCCATATGATATATTACATTACTCTAAACATTTATATACTTTTCATTCTTTTCTTCTAGGCACTACCAGCTGCATTCACAAGGGTTGCCCTCCCACACATGCCACAAGATGTCTACTTGGATTATGACAATGGTGCCTCAATGTCCATTAAAATGCTATGGACAAAGAAACCAGGAACAAATGAATACATTGGTTACTTGGATTTTGGATGGTCAGAATATTGTGGTTTCTGCAACTTTAAGGAATGTGACATACTAACCTTTGCAGCACATGCTACAAGGCCGGGTGTAATCAATGTTCCAATGCCAACTAAACATTTTATTTGGTCTTTTTTTTTTGAAAGATAATGAGTGTCTACTCATCAACTACCAATTGTCTTAAACAAATTACAGTATATGTTTTAAAATTAGTTAACCATATAACTATGTTCGCATCTTTATCTATCTAAACATGTTTAATTTTAGTTTCTATTCTATGGTATGTTATCCATTGTAATTCCTTACTCTTATTTATCATTCTTTCTTCAATGTTATATTGTAACTATTTTTCTGTAAAACAATCCATTTTTCATCATCACCTTTAATTTATATGATAGATTTTTGAAAAAACTAGCATATATACATACACACAAAAATTAATATTAAAAACTTTTTTCGTCGGGTGATAATGAATACATTGTTGTTCAAGATGATGATTTAATGACTCTCATGTTTGGGCCCATCCTCTAGATATTGTTCTTTAGGATTATCATGGTCATGATGTTGTTAATGCGGATTATGAGCATGACCATGAGCATGATGATAAGAATGATACCGAGGATGAGGATATTGATACTGACAATGTTATTCAAGTAATGTGTCACTATATACTACCTCCATCTGTATGAACTGAAACACAGATGTGTGACTATATATTCAAGTAATCTGTGACAATATTATCTTCTAACCCATTTCCATGCAGTATCGATTACTGTCTATGAAGTCCATGGAATTCGCAGAGGATGGTTTTCAATTTCAAGTTAATCACAATCCAGTGATAAAGCATTCCATTATACAATATAAGTTGTATTGTCATTCTTTTGTGTATGTTTTTATATCATTTCATCGGATGATATTATTTACTATACCATTACTGATTATAATATAGTGACTGTCAATCTAAATTGATAATTGGTTTTTACGGTATGGTCTACATACTTCAACTTTATGATGTCTATTGTTTACTATACCATGCAAATTTTTAAAATAACTATCATACAATATGTTCTTCATGAAATTAGATGAAAACGTTGAATGTTATAAATAACCCTGTTATATGTTAATTTCCTTTAATTTAATCTGTTATCTATTTTCTTTTAATTTAATATAAGGTTCACATTATCCTAATTTAAAAAGTAACTGTCCCCTGTAACGACCGTCTATATAACAACATTCTGACCATTCATTTTATTCTCTATTCAACTGCAATAAGATCTTCTGCTTTGGGATATAGTGACTATTAAAGATAACTTCTGCTTATTCTAGGCTGCCTTGTTTTAACATTTCATTCACAACAAGCACTCAAGGTATGATTCAATCCTCATTATTGATTCAAAGATCTTCATGTTTACGTTTTGATGCTGTGGGTGCTTCATTTTTCTGTTATGAATCATTTATAATTATAACGTATACATTTAAAACAGGCAAACCAAATTTGTCAATATGAATTTCTTACAACATATATATCATGAAGCATTCCAATATCATTTGAATGGAAGTATTACATTGTACTTATTTTTAAGCTTTTTATCCAATCAACTGACTTTTGTTTCATGCTTCATATATCTGGACTTATAGCAAAATGGAAAGTGGTCAATCATCTGCAAATATTGCTGCCAACAAATGTGATACCTTTTGGTTGCAGTACGATCCTGATGAGGTTTGTAGTTTCCTAATATTCTTTTGTTAATTGTAAATTCACATGAACCATAACAGTTATTGCTTTTGTGTCTGTCACATATGTAGGCGTTAGAATGTTTTCCCTCATTGTTCACCAAAAACTACATGGATGATCTACCCACAACAATCACTTTTAAAGATCCTTGCCAGACGGAGATTATGTTCAATATCATTAAAACATCAAAAACTGTAACCATAAGTGGAGGGTGGGGGAACATGATAACTATCTACCCAGCTTTAAAAATGGGGGGTGGTTCCTGCTTAGATACACAGGCGATGGAAACTTTACAGTACGTGTATATAATATTTATCACAAGGAAATTCGTTACCCTACTGAAAGGAGGTTGTTTCCTTCTGCCAATGCAAAGTTGAAGCAACTTTTGGATGAGTTTAAGGCTTACCCAAACTATGACCCCAGACCTTTAACTGGGATGAGTTATGATTTTCAATGTGAAAAAACTCTTATCACAGACGAGTTGAAGAATAGAATGGTAAGGAGTTTGCATCTTTGTTTAATAATTTTTATGTATTATTACTTACTTATTAATCATTGGTCATTGATGAAGTTTGCATTTCCCACAGGAACTCCCACAAATTTTCACATCAGTGGCTTTGCATGATAAGCCTTCGTCTGTCATTGTAGAGTACGCTAACGTTGGCTGGATGTTAGTGGAAATGGAATGGACTGACATAGGAGGCAGACAAGATCCCATTGCCTTCTTAGTTAAAGGCTGGCTGGAGTTTTGTGGGTTTTGCAAGTTTAAAAGGGGGAACACGATTACAATATCATCATATGCAGAGAAGCCACATGTTCTGCATGTTGAGTTGAAACAATAGCTATTTTAGTCTAATTATGTTTATGTTTTGAACAATTACCTGCAGTTTACAGTTGATGTCATCATGTACATTGTTGGTTATATATCTTTACATATGTTTGATATATGTGTATGATGCGGACTTCGATTGCATACGTTCGGTAAACCAATTAAATCATTAACAAAGCATGGTTAGTATAAAGGTTAATAGATATGTACGTTCATGGTGAGATAGATGTGTGTATGTTATTTTAAAACACGATTAAAAAAGTTAATAAGGCATGCCAATGTCCTTCTTAATAATGTATGTGTTTTCTTTCTGTTTAAAGAATATGAACGGTTGCAAAAATCAGAAAAGTGACTCTGGAACTTCCCCAACATATCTGTAATGTTTAATGCTCCTCACAGAATAATTGGCAATTACTGGTTACTGGTTTTTATATTATTAATGGATTTCATTATTTGCAGCACCACGATACAGTGTCTGTCCAACTTCTAAATTATGATTTACAACTTTAAAAATGCATGAATTCCATTAGTAGGTCATGCCTTTAATGATTATTTATGTGTCATTATTTTGTTACAGCACAAGATCAACACTGTCTTTAATTATCTGACAATTGGTTGTTTCCATGTCACTCTAATGAAATTAAATGGGACAACTGCATTTATACTTTTACTGTTTCTGATATACATTTAAACATCAAATGCTTGGATTTGGTTATGCCAAATGACGATTAGCTTACCCATGTTTACCTCAAGGAGTGAATTAGAATACAGACTGTCGAACTTCAACCAATGAAAGTGCTCTGCACATGCAGGGACATATATAATTTTGGATGATATCTTATCGGATATGAATTATTTATTCCATTTCTACCTACACATAAATAAAAATATTACAATCATTAAAACCTTCTAATTAAACAATTACAAATAAACAATTAATATCAAACTTTACGGTTAAGGAATTAGCCAAGTAGTAAAATCTCAAATTTAGGCACATAAACTCAACGTATCCTTCAACTGTTACGAAGTGATTACTTTAGAATTTGAAGACCGCGACTTCCCCACTTACTTCAAACCGCTCATCAGTTCTGATCAAAAGGTACGCATGCAATCCACAACTCCACTACCACTACCCCATTATAATGTCGGTTATTTATGGTTTAGATATGTCAACATAGTGAAACCATTTTTTGTTCTAACTGATCATAACCACAACCTTTAAAAGACACTGATTTAAGAATCCAACTTACGAACCTTATATAACGTAAACGATTTATATACAAGAACCTCGACAGCTGAGGTATATTACGTTCTGCATTTACATGAAACAATTAGGTTTATTACGTTCTGCATTCAAGATAAGAGCATTTGCACCATGTTTCATTTTCATTGTAGAATGATGCTATACTTTCTTCATGCAGTCTGCAATTCACTCGTTCGTGTATTCTTAACATTATGGAAGTTTCAAAAAGTTCATCTGCATATGTTTGTAAATGCACCAGTTTCTGGATGTAATATGACCCTGACCAGGTTTGAATATAAGACTCCCTTTATCATCTTTATTTTTAATGAAAACTGTACTAACCAATTTTATTGTTTGGTTCGTATAATGAAAGACGTTGGAGTATTTGCCTTCCCTCTTTGTCAAACATTACTTAGATGACATTCCAGATGTCATCACACTAAGGGATCCCGTAAAAACTGAAATCTCCTTGGATATGTCAAAGACCACCAAGTCTGTATCTCTTTGAAGGCTGGGAAAATTTGAAGGACCTATACCCAGACTTAAAAATTGGGGGTTGGCTTCTAATGAACTATACAGGAAAAGCCAACTTCAATATCAAGATTTTTAACATTAGGCATGAGGAAATTTGTTATCCAAATGAGGAGAGAATTATACTCGCCGATAATGTCAAGTTACAAAAATTGTGGGACGATTTCAACTATGACACAATGTATGCTGATCCCAATCGTCCTCCAAGACCATATGACTTTGTTTGTGAAAAGACCCTCACTGCATTCCAAATGAACAATAACTTGGTAATATGATTCACTCATGCATTAGATACATGTTTTTGTTAGTAACATATGTTATAGATCATAATATCTCACTTTCTCTGTATTAACAGACAATGCTTCGTGCATTTACCGAAACTGCACTGGCAGATATGCCATCCGAAGTTTGTCTGGAATATGATGAGCTTGGTTCAATGATAGTAGATAAGTCTTGGTCGAAGGTGAAAGGAACAAACCAATACATTGGGCACCTCACTGATGGGTGGTCACGATTCTGCGAGTTCTGAAATTTTAAAGTCGGTGACACTATTACATTTTCATATGCAAGAAGACCTCATGTCTTCTATATTCATCTGAAAAATGATTGAACACTGCCTTTTATTTTTATTTTTATTTGTCCATGTTGTCTGTGATGTATATTGCCTTTATTTAATGAAAACATGATTATTTATTTATTGACTACATGGGTACAGTGTATATCCCTTCTGCCTTGTCTGTGATGTATGATGTATATTTTCAACCATTTATTTCTTAATTAGGTTATGCATGTATACATATAAACGTTATTTATTTATTTAAAAATTTATTTCCTAGGAGCAGATAATTATATGCAATTTTTTGTATAGGTTTAAATCATGTTTCCAAATATTTTAAACACAATTTTTATTGATGACAATTAAACATGCTTAATACTTACGGTAAATACAACATGTTAACATGGTAGTTTCTACAGAACCCTGATAAATTAGGGTCTAGGGTGGTTTCTCTGGTTCCCTCATAAAAAAAATGGACACCTTTATATATATCAACATTTATTACAATCAAATATAAATAAAACGTCAAAATATTTATTTTGTTACATTGTTATTAGAGGGACGTCAATGATGCACGAAGACTAAGATGAACAGCGAAAAATAGCAGTTGGACACTAAGCAATATAACCCTGATATAACACCAACATCACCAGAAACCACTGGGACAATATCATTACCAAACTATCACAATATATCATTATCAAACCATCACAATATGACATATCATAAGCAAATAACGATTATTGAACATTTCATATATGGTCAAATTTAATCACTATAATACTTTCGTTGTATTTGTGGCTAATGTTTACTTTTAATATTTTGACGGAACCATATATGATTCAACATATTCAACAAGTAATAGATAAAATTCAGAATTAGTCAATAACAAGTGGTGTAGTAATTACAGAAATTGAAGTCATCAAATATTATTACATCATGAATAAGACAATGTTAAACAGAGATCAACGTCATCATCATCATTCTTTGAACTCAACTTAACAGGACCCCTCTGAATCTGTAAAAATAAAAAATTCATATTTAAATATGAAACATATGAAATAAGCTTACAATAATGAAATATTGCATGGATTAGAGTCGTACCAAAAACATATGAATGTTTCACAAGACGTTCACCTCCTGTATTGCCTAAAACATGCAGATTCTGTAGTAGGGAGGTGAAACTGGTATTCATGTCAATATGAACAGATTTCACATTCAAACAGTTTAAGTCATGAAGGCCTTCATTTCCCTATGTCACAATATACTGTAATTATATCATCTACATAATTTGTACAATTCAAAACAACGTATTCTATAAATACCTTTGTTGAACATTGTGTTTGTATTAATTCTTCATTTAAGGTCTTCAATCCACGATCCAAGTTTTTAACGTTGTCCTATTATATATTATATACCAACAAAATATTAGCAATACAAAACTAAGGGTCTGTTTACTATCCAAAAACGAATTATCATTAAAAAACAAAAAAAAAATTAAACCGCATTCACACGCCTTTTCTTTTAGAATGCAATTGGATTCCGTCTGGCCTTGTTGAAAGGAATCGTCCTGGTTCACAGTGTTAAAATATTAACAATCAATATCAGTATCAAACAAATAACAACTAAAATATTAACAAATTAGTATAACGCATATATCATTAATGTCCTTACTTGATCAGACTCAGGTGATCCTAAGCTTTCCTCAACAGAGCACACAAAATCACATGAAAGAAATTTTGGACATTTCCTCACCGTATGCCCACTTTTTCTACAATAACCACAACGTCTTCGCTTAACACCCTTACTTTTTTTAGGAGCTCCTTTAGTTTTAACCATTACAGGATCTCCTACTAAAGCACATGAATTTAAATTCCCACTGTTCTTTAAGTTACTATGTTTCTCAAACTTCCCAATAAGTTTATTAATATCTTCAGTGGCCTCCATGAAATCTGGCCCATTCCTTGTAGCTACCTTCACTAACCTGTTCCAAAGTCTAGCAAGTGCTCCTTCACGCAGCATACAGTCTTCCTCTTTATCTACATCATTCTCACTTTTACATATAGAAGATACATAGTCCAACTTAGCAGATTTCGTCCATCTTTTACAAATTAAACTTGGAGGAAGGATGTCTATATGTAAATGTTTCATGCCACAGAAAATGTGAGAACAAGGAAGCCCACAACTTTCAAACAATCTACACTCACTAACAAAGGTAAACCTCTTCTTATAAAAAATAACAGTTATTTCCTTGTTCGGTGTACCAAATTCATTCATTGTCAACTTCACCTCATCGTTGCACTCAACACACTGTACAACATTTAGGCGTGCAGCAGCATCAATCTCATTTTTCACATCAACAAATTTCTTGCAAGTATAAATTTTTGATGCAACATCTTCGTACATATACAATGCAGTTGTCATTACAGGAAAATAGTATGTAGATTTGAAATCAGATACAAATTCATTGTGTCTATACTGTTTCAAAGCCCTGTCCAAGTTATGCATTAAATCAACAAGGCTACTCTTATTTTTCACATATCTCTTAATGAAAGAGTTTATACCTTCACAAACAGATGTTGTTCTGATTCCAGCAAAAAAAGTATCACACATATATGCTGACTCCCACATACTCTTCATTTTATACATCTTCCTTATCCACTTATTATCAGCAATCTTGTATTTATCTATTATTTTCTTCCATTCTTCTTCAAATCGGTCAACACTGAAATTCGAATATAACAACTGCTTAAAATCTTCCAAGAAATGTTTATTTTTCACATTCTCAGCGGCATTTTTTTGGATATGCCAACCACAAAGCCTGTGACAACTATTGGGAAAGACATCTCTAACTACTTCCCTCATCGCAAGATCTCCATCAGTTACAACACCTATAGGATGTTTCCTAAACATGGCTTCACAGAAAGTATCCAAAACCCATTTGTATGTTTCCGAGCTCTCATCTGCAACTAATGCAAAAACAAAAATTGTGGTTTGTCCATGATGATTGTAACCACAAAAAATCACCAAAGGTCGATTATATTTATTCTTCTTATATGTGGTATCAAATGCAACCACATCTCCAAAACACGCGTAATCAACTCTACAACCACCATCTACCCAAAATAAATTTTGCAGCCTACCATCACCAGTAGTTGTAAACTTAGCAAAGTACATATGATCATTATCAGCTTTTTCTTGCAAATAACAAAGGGCAGCAAATGCATCACCATCCTCTATTTTTGCTCGATTTTCTCTATCAATATGATTGTAAAGATCTTTTTTGCAGAACCCCAGACTATCATGGCCACCTTTTTGTCCCAACATCAAACCATAGATATGAGAGGTTTGAATCCCATGCAAATGGAACATGTTGATCTGTGCTTTATCCCCTTCATTTAGTGAACGATACCCAGGAATCAAGTGAACTGCATCACTTGGGGTTAACCCATGGTTATGGGTATCAACAAAAGAAACAACTTTCCACTTACGGGACTTATGATCAAAGTGTACACGAAATTTAGCTCCGCATTTAGTTCGTGTTAATGGCCTTGGGTCTCTACACCGATTCATTCTTAAATAATTCTTTCGATGTCTACTGCCTTCACGACTACACACCAGTTGCCTCATCATAATAGAACCCATAAAATCTCTACTAATTTCATCTTTACAGGCATAAAATCCTTTCAAACGAGCATAAAAATAATAAAACCAAACAGCATCATTTTCTGAATCAAATTCCATTGCCTGTATCTCATCATATGTCAATTTTCCTATATTCTTCATAAAGTACTCTTCTTCTTGTACTTCGAAACTAACTAATTTCTCATCACAACACTGGTTATCCATATATAATAACCTGAGCCACATAAATAACAATTTCACCGTATAAATATCCAAACTCAAACTAACCTATACAATTTTTACACATACAAAATTTACAATTTCAAATTGACAAAACAAACTAACAAAACATATCATATAAACAACATACAGGCACAGGGGTACTTTAGCCAGCACACATATTGTAAGAGGCACTACTTATATAGCATCCAGTCAAACAAAAACCTAAACCCTAAACCCTAAATCAAACAACAACGTTCGATTTCTATACATTTTGTTATATAAATTTAAATTTAAAACGACAAAATATAACCAAAACATATAATATAAACTTCTCACTTGAAACAAAAGTTGAACCCAATCTTTGAACACCTCTGAATAACGATTTCAAACGATTATGGGATACCTCCAATCCGATAATCAACGATTTCAACACATCCGCTTTTGCCGTATTTCTTTTGTTTGCTTTGCTTCCGCTATATCGTTTTCCTTTACCTCCGCTGTATTGAACTTCTTTCGTTTTGCTTTGCTTTACTTCCGTTGTAATCTTTTCCTTTACTTCCACTATATTCAGCTTCTTGCTTATGATGTATTTAGTGCTTTAGGGTTCTTAACAATAACCATAGTTAAACCATTTTTATTTTTTTATATTTTTAAATATAATTTTATTCGATTAAGAATAAGGACTGATCTGCAAATCCTATGCAACTATAAATTTTTTATACCTATCTCATCAAATTTACTGTGTTACTAAATAATAATAGTTAATTTAATATATATTAATAGGTATCATCATATTACTGGTTTTTGGGGAAGGGGTACCATACCCCTTATTTTCTGGGGTACCGGAGAAACCACCTACTTTTATACTATGGGGTTTGCATGCAAGGGCGGATTTGACGTATGGACCGCATGCATGAGAGCTTGACAGCCCAAAGCTCATGACGTCCCTCCAGCCGTTTCTTATTTAGTCTATTACATGTAAGGTCTCAGCTTTTACTGGTGCCTCAAGCTCCCGATCGGGGACAAATTCACCTCCTTCTTCCTCTTACATCACTAATTAATTCATATTTGTCTTTGGGCGCAATGATCCTCTCCTTCCAATAGGTCCGACCACAAGTGTACTTTCTTGAAGCTTCTCTTTTCCTATTATTTTAAAAAAAACAGCCTACTCTGCAACGATAGCAATAGGGTTCCCACCAACATTTTGAGCCATTCAACTAGATTAACCTCATTAGCAGGACACACATAGTCCACTGGGTCCCTTCCAGTAACAGCTTCCAACAATAGGACACCAAAGCTGTAAATATCACTCTTCTCATTTAACAAACCACTGTTAGCATATTCTGGTGCCACGTAACCAAATGTTCCCATTACTCTAGTGGTTATGTGACTTTCTCCAGAATCCAAAAGTTTGGCCAAACCAAAATCAGAAACTTTAGCATTGAATTCATCATCAATCAATATGTTGCTAGACTTTATATCCCGGTGAATAACTTTCGGTTCTATTGCTTCATGCAAATAAGCAAGCGCTTTTGCTGTGCCAAGTATAACTTTCATGTGGGCTTCCCGGGTAAGTGTCCCACGTTGTTGCATGTCCCCATGTAACCATTGTTCTAAGTTACCATTGTTCACATATTCATACACAAGCAGCCTGTGAACTCCTTCTACGCAATATCCAAGAAGACGTACAAGATGCTTTATGTCTAACATGACCTATAGCCTCCACTTCAACCCTGAATTCTTTCTCAGCTTGGCCCAAGTTGTTAAGAAGCTTCTTCACTACCACCTCAGTTCCATTGATCAGTCTGCCCCTGTAAACAACCCCATATCCACCCTCGCCAATAATGTTCTCAGTTGAGAAACGATTGGTTGCCTGTTCCAGATCTCTAAGTGTAAACCAGTGGCCCCATCCTAGATGAGAAAATTCTGGCAAACCAATTAAAGGAGAGGCAGGCACAAGCCCTCCAAGTGACAATGTAGATTGCTTCTTAAGATTCCCAAAGCTTCCTTCTTCCGCTGATAATGAACTAAGTTCTCTCTCGTGATGATAAATTAAGTTGCACTGACTGATGTTATCCGGATCAACAAATTTTCTCTTCCCCCAATGAATCGATACATTGTCCTAATTTTTATCACTTGCCTTGTCATGAACAGAAATAGACACATTCTCTGATTGAACATGAGAACTCTGCACCCCCACCTTGTCAACATCGATGTCTTTTGAGACATTTAGTATTTGGGATAGGGATAGAGAGTACTTGTCCAGAGATCTCCTAGACTTTCTCCTAAACATCACCCATATCGATAATACACAGAGAATCAGCACTATAAATGAACCAACACCTATCCCAATCAAAACCCATCGTCTCAAACCCAAAAAAAAAAAGATGTCTTCTTTGACAATTCCACATTCAAAGAACTGTTGGATGACATCATGTGTTGTGCCAAGTCAACCAATTTCGTCCCCCAAGTTCTTCAGCTGGTAGAACTAAGACATTCCCACCCGAGTACAAGAACCAAGTTAAGCACTCCCTTTACTCAAAGCTTTGAAACACACATCCACACATTCTTTGTGGTGATCCAAGGTAGCTAGAGTCGTGGATCTTCTACCTTGAGCACCCAAAGCAGCAAAACTTCATTTTGAACTGATTAGAGACTCAATGTGCACAGAGAGGCGCAGGAATACCTAACCTGAGGCTCAGCAACACACATACCCTACAACAAAATCTAGATGCTGCAAAAGATGTAGTGCCACACCACACTAGTAGGTAATAAGTGGGCCACCCTTAAAATATAAATATATAAATAAATAAAAACTCACAGGGTAAGATATTAAGAAAAAAAAAACAAAAATTGGAAGGGAATGCCAGACAAAAATGTCATTTTGATGAGAAAAATAGAGATGGGGGAGAGAGAAAGGGTGGGTGTTTTTGAGGAGTAAAAAAGTAAAGATGGCGAAATGGTTGGTGGGTAATGTGGCTGAGTAGTAGGGCAGGACCAGAACAAGCTGGAAAGGAGGCTTGGTTTGCAATGAAGGAAACCAGTCAGAGAGAGAGAGAGAGAGAGAAACAGTAAAGGGAAAGAAAATATGAAATGAATAGGTATGTTAGGGAATGGAAGAGCCACTTGTTGCTGTTAATTGGTCGACCCCATGTGAGCGTTCCATAGACGAAAAGTTAGCTCTCGAGCCCTTTTCTTGAAGTTTGTTTTCGGGACTCTAGTCAACCCCACCAGCCTAGCCATATTAGTAACACCTGGTCTTGTGCATGGATTCGTCCCAGGCATTCCCCACTCTCCGAAGTCATAGCCAACATGGATTGCAGCTTTAGTGCAGTCGCGTCTTTGGCCATCCCAAAAGGACGTCTCAACGCTGTTGATGTTCTCCCGCATAGAGTTTGACGCGTTGATTTGCAATTGGTATTGACACTCGAGCCTCTGTAGGAGCTGCAGCCAGCCTTATCCTAGTGCTACTCATGGTAACTATACATGCGTACACCATAAGACTGTCCACATGCTGCCCAGGGCGTAGTGGAGGCCAACTTTTCTTCATGATAACCGCAACTTTGACGACGCTCGTGATGGATTTTGGGGGCTATGTCCCCTGACGAGAAGTTGATTTTCGAGCTTTCCATCTCTTCCTAATGACGCTCCCCTGTGGGAATAGATTGACCAATTCCCTAAAGATCCCCCGACATCCCTAGACACGGATTATGGGATGAACAACAAGCGGGATAAGACCATTGTCATACTATCTTAGTGGACTTGTAATCTCATAATCGAAACTCCTCATTGTTTACTTCTGTGGTTTTGTTACCTAGTTTCACTCTTCCCATGTATCGCCCTTAAGACTAGAATGCCTACATGTATTGCTTCCCCGGGAAAGATATCTTTTCTAGCAGAGTGGTGACGCCATACCCAGGCGTGCTACCACAAGTTCATGTCACTATGGGTTTCACCTGAGGGGGTTCAGTGAGGACTTTGTGATTCTTTAGGCCTCAGGGGTACTTTGTAACGTCACGTTCGAACCACAATCTCTAATAGATTCAAACTTAAATTTTACCGATTTTATAGAAGCATTAGGTTCTCGTAACAAGGAGTTGGCAGAAACATGTTCCCAAAGTTTACCAATGACATTAACAAACAAGTTTCAGAGATTTATTACAACAATCCGTTAACATCCATCAAATAATCAAGGGATTTATCATCATAAAGAAAGCAGATTGACACTAATATTCTTGATTTAAGAGCGAGATAAATCGGTTTATGCAGGGTTTACTACTTACCTATTAAGGAGTTAGTGCCAGAACTCTTTTGCTTCTCTTTTCTTTTCCTTCAGGCTATCCAGCAGGTAGGATGATTTTGGTTTTTTTGTCTTCTTCAGAGCAGCTCCCATGAACCTTCCTTTTTTTTCCTCCTCCCCTCTTAAACCGTTTTTTGCTTTTTGAGCCGTCCCTCGCGAGCTCCCACCATGTCCTCCTCTTCCCACTTTTGCCTTTCGCTTTTCTGTTTTTGTTTGTCCCCCTCACTTTCTCTCTCTATTCCGTTTTCATTTTCGTCTTTTGTCCTTTTTGTCTTTTTCTCCTTCTCTTCCCCGCCCCATTTAGTCTTTTAACTTTACCATTCTTACCTTTCCTTTTCACTTATTTTATTGTCATTATTATTATTTTTTATTTTTCTTTCATCTTTATCTTATTTTTCTATCTTTTATCTTTTATTGCTATTACTTTTATTTTTCATTTCCAATTTTCTAGTTTTAGATTTTTCCTTATTATGTATTTACTTTTGGTATTTTGGCTTTTGTTTTTAGTCTTATTTACCTTTTCATCCCTTCCGCTGATTTGCTAGCTCTTAATTTCTTTTCTTCATTTTACTTTTCTTCATCACTAAAATTATTTAATCAATTTTAAAAAGCAGGCCTCGGACATAATTAGGTGTTTACAGAGACAAATATATGTTTATGGAATAATGGTTGTTTCTATATAAAAATAACCCACTTCAGTAGGAGATTTTGAGAGATTAAAAGTAACCTTGTATGTGTGTCATGATTTTTCTAATAAACTGAAGTGACTGGGTTGAAAGTGATGACACTAGAAGTAGAGTAGAAACCTACAGAGAAACCTAGTTTCTCACTCCTTCTCTCCTCACTTTCTTACCATATGGCAATCATGTCATTCGCGATGGTGGTGGTCTTCATAAACAATAGCAACATGGACTGGTCAGCAAACCTTCACAATCTACTAATCACAATTCCTTTGGAGGAATTTCACCTTAATGGAATCTTTCTGCCTCCTCTTGGCCATCAAAGGCAATGGACTGCTATTGTTTAGGAATCCTCTTCCTCGGAGGAAGAGATAAACCTACAAACTCTATCACATTAACACAGTTCATCACATCTATAGTCCTCACAAGGAAGCTCGCCACACCCGACCCCATATCTATTTCAATCCTATCAAGAGATGCTCAACGGGACATTCATGTCCTTATACTAGAACATGTGGCTGGAATGTTTCCATCACTAGACTTAGGGAGGTTTGCTGGTTTCTCAGTCCTACTCAAGTCTAATGATGAAAACACTATAGCCACATACTCTAATCAAGAGAAAAAACGTTCCATTAGGCATTTCCTGATAAGCTTGAAAAGGATAAAGCATAGGCTAAGGAGAGCTTCCTTGTGGTGACCAAACATGTGAGGAACTATGGTAGTGGAACGAAGTCTGTGGGTTTGTTTCCCCTTTTGAGGAAGAGGAATCTTCAACTGTTGCAGTCATTTGCCTTCTGAAGCTAGGAGTAGGACGGAAAACCCCATTTGGATGGCAAGCCTCCAATGGGATGGCAAAGCTTGTCGTTGTGAAGTTCGGACTCATGACCTCAAAAATGAAAAGGTGTCCCAACAAAAAGTAAATCCTCGCACTAGCTTGGCCTGTAATTAACAATCCATGGAGTTTGCTATCTAATCTACATTACTGATGTCCATGAAAACCATTGCTGTCGTGAAGGTCATTTTGTTCATTTGGGAAGAAAATGGGGAGAGAAGGAGTGAGAAACTACTTTTCTTAGTAGGATTCTACTTTATTCCTAATGTCATTGTAAACACTCAATTATGTCCGAAGCCCCATTTTTAAAATTAATTAGTGATTAAACCATAATTTAAATAATAAGTATTAAGATTAATAAACAGAAAAAAGAAAATGAATAGATAGAAAGTAGAAAAATAAATAAACAGAAAACAACAACAAAAAGTATAAATAAAGAAAAATAGAGAAAATAACAAAAATAATAACAAAATACAAAAAGGGAAAAGATTGAATTAAAAATGTAAAAATAAAAAAATAAAAAATAAAGATAAAACAAAGTAATAAGAATAACCAAATAAATAAAAACAGAAAAAAAAACTCGTTTTCTTGAGCCCTATGCATATATGGATTGGGAATGCGCTTTTTAAAACAAAAATAAACTCGTTTTGCATCCCCTGGTCTCACACGACGAGCTCTAAACACGAACTGGTAGCTTTTTCTGTTGTTCGATGTTTAAAGGTTCGTATGGGTGCCAGTGCAGCCATAGTTGTCTTGGACCTTGTGCATATGTGGACTAAGAATTATGCAAAAATATTGAAAATACTCTCAAAATCATCTTCCTTTTCACTCCGAAGGTCAAGCCTTCAAACCAGAACTACGTAAGCCTTGAGTTTTCCATTGCACCACGGAATACGTAAGAGCAGGATCAAGTCCTGTCAGGCTATCTTCCATCAATCTATTTATTTTCACTCTACTTAAAGGGATAAAAAAGTTTTTAAAAAATCACACACTCAGTTTAAGGGTACTGTTCTTCATAACGGGCGAGTAGGGTGCCTAACACCTTCCTCACTCGTAACCGACTCCCGAACCTAAATCTCTTCCTCAAGTTAGGGTTTTTCCAAGTATTTTTCCTTATATAAAAATTTGGTGGCAAGTCCAAATAATCTAATAAAAATCTATTTTCAAATTTTAGTGAGTTCATCGTCTCGTTGGAATTACGGTTGCGACAGTCATCACTTTTATCCCAGCCACTTTAGTTTATTAGAAAAACATGTCAAGCATGCAAGGTTAATATTTAAACTTAAAAAACTCTTACTGAAGTAGATTACTTATATAAAATAAAACTATTATCAAGCAAGCAAATAACTTTCTTATACATCATAATTCTTAGGGATCACATCATAGATATTATTCGACCATCATTTCCTCTATGTCTTTCATTTCCCATATCTATTCTCTATCATTCTCTCAGTGATAATTAAAACATAAGCATACATTAACATTAGTCAAACAATATCTTCTCACTGGCTTTGCTACTCTACCTTTTATTTTTAAGGATGTGAGCTCATTCCTAGTTCACCATCAGTAATAAATGAAGAACCCTTTTGTCTTCAAAATAAAAGGATTTGTGGAGAACCCTTTTGTCTCTGGAGAGAACCCTTTTATCTCCTTTTTAGTAGGACTCTGTTTCCCTCTAGATGTGCACAAAGCACATTAAGAGTAGATTAAATTTTCACATAAGTTTTCTTTAGTGATCCCTTAAACCATTCGGGTTCATTTTAAAAGCTTCCAAATTATCATGCAGGCTCAATCAATATCCAACCAATATGCTATGCACATTTAGGTCTCAATTGTTATCGCATCATTATTCATACATGATCATCATATATAACATCATTCTTTAAACATTCATGAGAAGTCATCATTCATCTTAGATTACACTTTATGCATTCATAAAGTAGTACACAAGTTGGCTTAACATTCTCAAGCACATGATTATCTTCTAAGTTAAGACTTTGTTATGTTTATCAATCAATCTTAGGCAACATAATGACATATACCCATACAAGTCCAACTTGTTTAATTCATAAAACTTTATGATGAACCACTCATGGGAGCTTATTCCATTCAACATTCTAAGTTGTTTCTCAGCCTTTCCTTAATCAATCCAAGGTGGCCGAATGCATGACCAAGGTTTTAAAGGCCTTCTAGTTCTCTTTTCTTTATCTTAGTAGATGATTTATACTAATTGAAGTTTAGGTCAATAATCATTACCTTACTTAGAAATTTTTAAGATTTCCCCCTCACACTTGGAGGTCATGGTTGAATGGTCTAATTCAACTTTTTAAGCCCATGATTCATTACTAATTAATCAATTTATGCATGCCTAAGTTTAGGCTTAAGTCATGGTGAAAATTTTAACTTTCTTTCACTAATCTAGTGATCATGACTGAATGGACATCCTACCATTTTCTAAAACTTTCTTACCCTTTTAATCCTTTTTATTTATATGTTAAGGATGATTAATTAACCCCAGTCAATAATTTAAACTCCTTCTTTCTTAATTAATCCTAAGGTGGCCGAATGTCACTCCTAGATTTTAAGGCATCATATTTCATCTTTACTTAACTTAAATTGATGAATCTTTCTAGTTAGAGTATAGGCCATAAATCTTTACCTCACTACTCCAGGGTTCATTCTTAATTATCAATTTATGCATCCTTGAATCTAGCTTAACTTTTAATTATGTTTTTCACTTGATTTTATGAATTTTATCTACTATGGCCAAATTATCAACCTAGGCACTTCTAAATCAACCTTATACACTTAATTCTTTCCATTTACCTAGTGATGGTTCTTGATACACCATAATAAAAAATTTAAATCATTTTCCATTAATTAGCCAAAGGTGGCCGAATACATACGTCTTGTTATTACATTTTAGTTCAATTTTTCTTTTCTTAAAAGTTGTTTCATACCATTTAGGACTTAATCTTATAATTTCTACCATCCTTAGGAATTTTTTGAGTTATTACCCTTAACATGGCATAGATGGCCAAATGCTCATTCTTGATGTTTAAGGTCACCTTTTCAAAATTTCTTCTCATATAACCTTAGTTCCATGATTTGTGCACTTACAACACCTAAGCACTTGAATCCACACAAGGGGTGTCCTTATTCCTTAGCTTGGGTCATGATTAAGGAAAGTCATAGGTGTCTTATGAAGCTTGTTCCATTTGTAGTTCCAAACTTTGAACTTTCTCTTAGTAGATTTTAGATCTATGCCCAAATCAAGCTTATGGAACTTATGATTTAATTTTTCTTAGAATTTAAAATATTTTTTTCCATGGGTTCAGATCTAGATATATTATCATGCAAGTCCATAAGGTAGCTAGAAGCACTTTAATCTAACTAAACTTCATTTTGACTTTCAAAAACCACTAAAAATGGATGATGTTCATTTTTAACTATTCAAAGGCAGCCTTAAGCTCTTATGAGTCTAAACAAAGATTATGGATCTTAGAGAAAGGATCCACAAAAAGAAGAAAACAAATCATAGAAATTAAGATTTAAAGCTTAAAAGACATAGTAATAAAATCCTAATTCAGGGAGACTTGGTGTGGGGTTTTTGTGGGGCTATGGTTGCTAGACTTGGTCTCCCCTTGGTGGTCCACAAAGAGCTCCTAGTGATGGTGGTGGGGCTTAGTGATTAGAGGTTAATTTTGGCTTAAAAATTCAAAGATGAAAACTTAAGCTTAAGGTGGAAGGTTAGGGTTTTTGGATTAGGTTTAACCTTGAGAGAGTTTAGAGAAAATTTCTATGTGTTTAGACAAATAAAGCTTCCTAAGGTCTTAAGTAGGTTCGATCAACCTAGAGTAACTCAGGAATAAATTTATCACTTAAAGGTATTTTAGTAATTTTGCATGGAATTTCTATTTTCCAAAATAATTTAAAATTTGGGCAATTATCCTTTTGAATTAGATTAGTGCTAATTAGGCTAAGTTTGTCACTAATCAAATTTAACTAACCCTAAGCATGATTAATTTTAATTAAATAAGGTTAGTTAACCTTAACCATGCTTAAAAGAATCTTTACATTTATGATTTTTGTCCTATATGCCATAAATATGGTGAGTCGCCACCATGTTTTGCAAATGAAACTTTCATGCAAACCATGTAGATCCTACTTCTGACTTCTTCCTCACACTTTCTTGCCCTCCCGACTTTTCAGGGAAATTTTCCTAATTTTTATTAGCATTACCCGAGAAGTTCCCTAAGTTCCTCCTACATTTCCAGCACTTATTTTTAGTTCCCGAATCAATCTAATGTCATTTGATATTTTTCTAGGAATAGTTTAGCCCTTTGTAGAAAGCAGCTTTCTAGAGGTGTTTTATGAGGGAAATTTCATCCCTTTTCTGTTACTAATATTTTCTCATGACTTTTTAACAATTCTTAATGTTCTCTAATCCCTTAGAATGTCTTTTTCCCTTAGTTTTATATTTTTCCTGCACATTATTTAGGTTGTCAAAGTGTAGGGGTATTTTCTTCATTGGCGCCAAACTTTCTAATTTCTCGATCTCTTTCTCTTATTCCTACTTTATTTCTCACTAAAGGTTACTTGTAACCCTAAGGGTTCATTAGGAGAGTTTATAGGTGTTACAGTAGTTGTACATATAACTAGGTGTGTGAAGGCATAGATACATGAACTTATCTACGTATGTATAAATATGGATTGTATAGATATAAAGTTAGTATAATTCTTGGCATGTCTATATTTGTGATAACTTGTAATTCTGCTCAATGGAGAGAACTAGAAAACAAGAAAAAGTATCATAGACAATTTATTCATTGAATGTGAGCGAGGACGTCCACTTATTTATTTTCCGATATGATAATTATTCCGACGAGACTTGTATTTTAAATCAAGATGGTTTAGAAAATAATTACTATATTTTCATTAATAGTAATTTTCTAAATATTCCACATCATGAAGTAACAATCTAATAATTGACCTGTGTGTATGACTTAAGCATAAAAATGGACTTCATTTTTAGGGTTTTATAAAATCGCTCATCCAAACATTTAGCAAACTCTCCAAGATCAAGTTTTCATCTCTAAACTTTCCTAAGCCAAAATCTAGCTAAGTTTGAGAATCCATATTTGAAGCTTAAACTTTAACACTCTACAAGCAAGCCTCCTCCTTTTCCCTTGAGGAAATTTCATGTGGAACCATCAAGGGACTGATTCTCCATCACTAAATCCATCAAGTTTCCATTTAAGGCTTCAACATGTAGGGTTTTCTATCCCTAAATTTTCTAAGTGTTTTTTTAAGTGTTTTTGCCTAATGTTATTCCTCTTTGTGGATCTCTTAGCTAAACCTCAAGATCTAACATCTTTGAGTATTTTTTGGGTTTAAAATTGCCCTAGGCTCTTAATATATGCCTTTATACTTTTAAAATAATTTTTAAGAGTTCGAAATGAAGTTTTAATGGCTTAAAGTGCTTATTAGTACTTAATCAGTCAAATCTTCTTAAAAATGATTTTTATAATTTTTGGGTAGATTTTATAAGTTTTGACTAAGTCTTGAAATATTCTCAAGAGATGGTGCATTTTGAGATTTGAGAAAACCTTGGATGTCTTCTCCCTAAAATTTTCCAAGTACTTTTGTTAACTATTTTTTCTTATTATTCTTATTCTTTGTGGATCTCTTCTCTAAACTCAAAGATCTAACTTCCTCGAGCATTTTTTGCCCAAAGCTGCCCTATGCCTTTAAAATAAGTATTTGTAAGTTTTAAATAATTTCTAAGGGGTAAAAATGAAGCTTTGATGGATTAGAATGCTTATTTTTACTCTTATAATATTTTAACTGGTTAAAACTTTTTAAAACTGATTTTAAGAAAGTTTGGGCAGTATGTTTCATTTTAAGTCTTGGAAGGTGTTCATCTCTCCTAAGAATAAATTTTGAGAAATAAAAGTGGCTATAAGGTTTAGAAGAACATAAATTTTGAAGAAATTAGAAAATGATCATTTGACCAAGGAGGACTAAATTTAGTTAAATAAGATTCAAGCCTACTTAAGAGGCATAATGACTATTAGCCACCACAAAGTTAAACATGAGAAGAATATCAACAAAATATTTGAGAAAATACAGGGTTGAGAGAAACCTATGAAGAATGAGTGATGTAGATTTTCCTTGAGAAACTTTTCATAAAACATAAAGAATAAGGTCAACAGATATAATGATTCTTTCTCATATTTCCTGAAGCCAATAATCTCAACTATAATCTTGAATTTCATGAATTGTTTAAAGTATTATATGAAGAAGAGACGTTGTAATTGATCCCTGGTTGTAATGGATCCTTCTAGTAGAGAATTCAGCCAGTCATTCACCTTCTTAGTGATGGAGAAAGCAAACAACTATGATCTAATGATGTCTTGTGAGATTCCATTCATCTTGATGGTGTTCATCAGCCTTAAAATTCTTTTGAAGTTGACATGTGGGTCCTCTAATATTTTTCCTCTTAATTGAAGTGAATTTTGTATCATGTTGATAAAAGTTGGCTTGCACTTAAAGTTTTGAACACCCTCCAGTACTGGAATGAATATATTGCTTTGTATGCCTTCATTAGTGGGGACATATAATCCAACAATGTTCTTCACCCTTACATGGTCATCTTCCTTAATTTGGTTTCTTTCCTCAACCTTTTTGTTATTAATGCAGCCTAGGAAGGACAATTTGGACTATGCAATGGAGATCAAAGAGGAAATGGAAGATGAAGGTGAATTCAATGTAGTCTTCAAGTATTTGGAATGCCATCTTCCTTAGAAGAATAAGCTCCTTCTCTCCCACCATTTCCATCATGGATAAGGAGGATTTCCAACCATAAGTTGGTATGAAAAGGGAGATAGCAAAGATAATTTCTCGTATAATTTTGAATAGAATTCAATTATGAGTCCAAAGTGATGAAAAATACACAAAGGTGCCTTTATAGGCCTTAAGTGATGCGTAAGAGCATGGTTGCATGGGGGAATCTTTGGGAGTCTGAATTGGGCCTCTCATAGAGCCCAAATGAGTCCTTCATTCCTCCTTGAGCCAACCAAAGAAATAGGAAAAGTCAGGCCCAAAAATCTTAGCAAAGAATTATAAGGAAATAAGCTTAATCTTATACATATTTTGGGCCTTCTAGTTCCTAAAATACAAAAAGTACCTAAATCATATTCTACCATGTGAAGGCCTAAGAAAGAGATGGATTAGGCTTAAGGGTGCTCCTCTTGAAGGCCTAACCAAGTCTCCACCTTTTCTTATAGTTGCTTAGATCTTATTTTGGTGATGGGCCTATTAGGCCTAGTAGGTCTCTGTAACTGATCTCCTCTACTGCTAGGACCTCACATCAATTATTCTCTCTATTTTAGGGTAAAATTGCATATTGGACACTTAATGATGCGAATCCTGGGCGAGAGGAGGTTGCTGATGATTAGAGGTAGAATTGGAAGTGATGAAGGAGAAGGAACTCTTGGTCTTCATACACTTGCATGAAGGCACCACCTTATGACAGGATAAGTCTCTCCTTCACCACCATAGGAGGATTCCATTAATAAAGAGGGGTTCTTCAGTCTTAAGCAAGGAGAGAAAACACTCTCTAAAACTCAGGAATGTGTTTAATGACTCAAAAGTTGGAAATTACACATGAAGGTACCTTTTTATAAGAAAAAGTTGGCACCTAGGAGCATGGATGCATGGGGTGAATTTGGAAGCCACTTGGAGCTTGATTTTGGGCCTCTCATGGAGCCTAAAATGAGTCCCTCATCCCTCCTTGAGGCAGCCTAAGAAATGGGCTAAGTCAAGCCCAAAAAGCTCAGCAAAAGGTTACAAGGAAATAGGTCTAATCTTATACATATTTGGGCATGCTAGTAGTTGCTAAAATACAAGTACCTAAATCCTATTCTAAAGTATGGAGAGCCATAAGACAAGTGTTTTTCGCTTGAGGGAGCTCCTCCTAAAGGTTCAAGAAGGCTTTCACTTCCTTTTGTAACTTCTTGTATCTAGCTCTGGTGATGGTCCTCTGTAGCAGGGACCTCCACATCATATCCTCCCCTTTTGAAAGCATTCATCCTCAAATGTATATGCTCATCATGATCTACAAGAGAAGGACCACATAAGTAGCTAATATGTTATTGACGAATGGAAACAAATATAATGCCCTGATCAAATACAAACCTTTTGAATTTTCCTAACAATTTTAACAATAGGTAATTGAAAAGAATTATAAATAAAAGGCTATAAGTATCCACAAAGCCATAACCACCACAAGTGTGAAATAGAAGATCAATAATTTTATTGGGCTTGGTGATTGCATCATCAAGGTTTCGTGGACACAAAGGAGCATGGCCATGCCTTAGAGTGTTATTTAGAGGAATCATGTCTGCAACTGTCCTTGGAAATGATTGGGCTTTACACAACTGTGGAGGAGGGATGAAGTAAGTTATCTCCCTAGTTGATTCCATAACTTTGGTTGACTAAATGAAACTGAATGATAGGCTTTAGGGTTTTCAATCAAAGGACATGCACTAGATTTAAAATGATAAAACAAGAATTGAAACATGATTTGGAATGAAATTCCACTTTGGAGCACATAAAGAGGTGAGGATCGAACACAATGGATTGATCTAATCATACCACCCTTATATTGGAATGTAATAAAGGTGTCCCAACCATTAAGGGTTGATTGAGGAGGTTTCGCTTTTGGGAGGACCAACTCTTGACTTTCTCCTAGAGGGAATAGCTCCTTAATTATAAAAGTAGACGAAGCCTTAAGCCCTATCTCAATGGTTAGGTTAAAAGTAATGGGATGTATAGGAAAAGATTTCCTAATTAGGAGGGTTTTCCCATCTTATCCTTCCTTACAAGCCTTATCTCACCCTCCTGTACCAGAAAGGAAAAATCCCCACCAACCTTGCCTCTTATCTTCCTATTTTTCTTTTTATCATTTTACTTTATTTCTTCCAATTTTTCATTTTCCAACTTCTATCCTTTTATCTCCCTTTTTTTTCTCATGTGTATTTAGTGTTGGTAGACTTCATTAGGGGACAAAAAAACTAGGGTAATTTCTTGGGAGTTGAATTGGTAGGAATACCTATTGGTATGCGCATCATGATGAGCATTCCTATCGTATTATCATAACCTTCCCAAGAGCACATGGATGAACTCCATTGGGACAACATGACAAGAAAAATTGTCCTCATAGTTTCCAATGGTAAGAGTGAGGAGACCAGCAAGTCTCCATTAACATTAAGTCATTGAAGCTTATATGGTTTGGGATGTAGGATGGTTGCTAACCTTAGTTTGGTAACTAGCTTGGTAGTAGTTATGTTAGTGTAGCTACCCCTATCAATAATTAATGAGCAAGTGTGTCTCCTCCTTTTCATTGGTCATGCTATCCAATAACCTTCTAACTATTAAGAGGTCTCCCTCATGGGCATATTCTAAGGTATCATCATCCGAGGCTAATTGAGTAGAATTAGAGCTAGTAGATTCACTAGAGGAATACTCTCATGTAGATCAAGCTCTTTTTGTTGGGGTGTTAAGAGGCTATATGGCCTCTTCCTAGACACTTAAAACATTTAATGGAGGACTCTTGTCCTAAAGGTAGGTTAGGTACTTTTCCCTTAGAATCCTTAGACTTGTGCTTTCTTTCTATACTTCCATTCTTCTTGGGGTGTAGACTTATATGAGGTGAACTTTCTCTTACATTTTCTATTCATCCGTTGTTCCATTTTAAAGTCTTTGTGATACAATTCATTGAGACTCAAATAATAATGAAGCACAACTATGTGCCTAATTTTAGGTTTAAGGCCATCTAGGAACCTAACCATGATGGCTTCCTTACTTTCATTTAGATTATCCCTAATAGCTGCTATCTCCATTTCTTTGTAATAATCATCCATACTTTTAGAGCCTTCATAACCTATTGTGGATCTCTCTTAAGTAGTGGGGAGGAACATATCTAGCTCTCATTATGTGTTTCATCTCCTCCCACTCACACAAAGGGTGAAATCTTTCCTTATTAAGCTTATCTCACTAGATCAAGGCATAATCTCTAAATTCTAAGGCAACCAATCTTACCTTATGCTCTTCTCTAATGAAGTAACTACTAAATAGTTCTCAACATTGAGCTCCCAATCCAAGTATGCTTTTAGGTCGTTCCTCCCTTGGAACTTAGACATTTTAACCTTAGGTAACTCTAGTGGCTTTAGGTGTTCTCTTCCCCTTCAATTCTTATTCCTAGAATTAATTTTATGGTTCCTATATTCTATGTCCGTGTAAGAACTTCTATCTCTATCTTTATGGGTTCTAGTCCTATGGGTCATATGCCTAGAAGGTTCCCTAGTATTCGAGGGTTCTCTATACCTATGATGACTCTTATCCCTAAGATTAGTTCTCTTTGGTGCTGGTGATTTTCTATTAGATGAATGAGGTCTATCCCTTGAAGATGGCCTTTCCTTTCATGGGGGTATTCTATCATTAGTAGCCCTTGGATCTTGATTTTTCCCAAAGAAGTTGAGATGATCCTCGGATGTCTCCTCCTTACTATGGTACTCATATTTTCTTGATCCACTAGTTTTAATTACCAGTTGGTTCCTTTTAAACTTAACTGAGTGTCTTCTCTCTAGGTTATCTAGGCATTCTTCAAATTCCCTTGTTTGGGTTTGAAACACTCTTTCTATTCTTGAATGGAGTTTCTCTATATGGGTTCTAGATGAATACTCGTAGGAACTCATCTTCAAATTAGAAAATTCTCTCACCCGAATTTGTAAACTAGAAGATTATGTCATATAAGTTCAAAACACTTAGCAATCTTGGGTCTAAAGCACACAACAAGGGTTAAGAGAATATACCTAGCCCATTTGACCTTGCAAAAGAAGATAAAGTTAGTGCCACCAAATAGTCTAAGAAACACACACAATCTCTTAGCACCCTTTTATCCTTATTTGCATGCACAAACCACCAATTTAAAATGGCCTTAGGTGAGTATCCTACACCAAGGCTTAGAGTCCAAAGTCCTTTTACAAACAAATTGTAAGAAAAATATGAATTACACAAATAAGAAAACCTACTACAATGTAGTAGAGGTACAACCCAAAATTGTACCTAGTAACAAAGTTTTCAAACGTAAAACACAAGTCAAAAACCAAATACAAAAAAATTGCTACAATTAGTCTCACTTGGGCCTTCAAGTTCAAGTCTTCAAGCTTCAAGTCCAAGAGCTCCTTTAGTCACCTTTCGTTGTGCTTTTGTTCCACCAAAATACTTACAAAATCATATACAAAAAGGAAAACTTACTGCTTCCTGCCTTCACTTGGTTAGTGAATTTTAAAACAAGCCTAAAATATCACACACCTCACCAAGTGTTTCAACTTTTCTCCCTCTAATGAGATTACCGCTTAACCATCCTTCCTCACACTAATCAATCACAAAAAAAGCCCGACCTCAAGCTTAAGACAAAAGAACAAACTCAACTTAGGCCTATAGTTCTTGGTACTTCCTAGTGTCGCAACCGTAATTCTGACGAGACGACGAACTCGCTAAAATAGTTAAAAAGAAATTTTTTGATAAAGTGTGGAGTCGTCACCAAATTTTTATTTAAGGGAAAAAGATTTGGAAAAACCCTGGATGAGATTTAGGTTCGGGAGTTGGTTACGAGTGGGGAAGGTGTTAGGCACCCCACTCACCTGTTCCGAAGAACAGTACCCTTAAACTGAGTGTGTGATTATTTGAAAATAGCTTGATCCCTTTGATTAGAATTGAAATCAATAACTTGATGGAGGTTAGCCTGACATGACTTGATCGTGCTCCTACGTATTCCCTGATGCAATGGAAAACTCAAGGCTTACGTAGTTTTGATTATTTTGAAAGCTTGACCTTCAAAAGCTTTTAAAAGAATGTTTGAGGGGTGCTCGAAGGCTTGACCTTCGGAGCTACTTGGCAAGTAATATAGCTTGTTTATTTTGAAAAAGAAGGGCAATCTCCATCCACATATGCACAAGGTCCAAGACAACTACGGCTGCACTTGGACCCATACAAATTTCTAAACAACGAACAGCAAAAAAAGCTACCAGTTTGTGCTTAGAGTCGTCGCGTGAGATGGAGAATCGCAAAACAAGATTTTAATTAAAAACGATGAAAGAATAAAATGAGCAAAGTTTTTTTATTTTGTAAAACGGAAAGGCAATCATAATCCACATATGCACAAAGCCCAAGATAACTACAGTTGCACTTGGACCTATACGAATCTCTAAAAACCGAATAACAGAAAAAGCTACTAGTTCGTGCTTAGAGCTCGTCGCGTGAGATTAAGAATTGCAAAACAAGATTTTTATTTTTTTGAAAATCGATAAAAAGGTCTAGTCACAAGTAAATATTTTGAAATTTTGGAGGAATCTATCAACTAAGGAATGTTATGTTTCATGGATTATTTAGGGATTTTGGATTTTTAATAATTATTTAGGAATTATAGAAATTTTTTTATTTCTGGAATTTTTGAATTTTTTATTAATTTCTGGAATTTTTAAAATTTTTATTAATTTCTGGAATTTTTGAATTTTTTATTAATTTCTGGAAATTTTGAAAATTTTTTAATTTCTAGAAATTTTGAATTTTTTATTAATTTCTCGAAATTTTTAATTTTTTATTAATTTCTGGAAATTTTGAATTTTTTTATTAATTTATGGAAATTTTGAATTTTTATTAATTTATGGAAATTTTGAATTTTTTTATTAAATTTTGGAAATTTTGAATTTTTTATTAATTTCTGGAAATTTATTAATTTTTTTATTAATTTCTGGAAATTTTGAATTTTTTATTAATTTCTGAAATTTTTGAATTTTTTATTAATTTCTGGAATTTTGAATTTTTTATTAATTTGTGGAAATTTTCAATTTTTTTATTAATTTTTGGAAATTTTGAATTTTTTATTAATTTTTTGAATTTTTTATTAATTTCTGAAATTTTATTAATTTTTTTAATTATGGAATATGGGGACTGTTTTGGCATTAATGGAAAGTTTAGGGACCTTTTGGTAATTAGGACATTTGGGGTTTATTGGAAATTATTGGAAAAGGTTAGGGGTAATTTGGTAATTGTACCAGATTTTTTATTATTTTTTTCCAAATTCTCTCTCTTTTTTTTTTAATTTTTAATTTTTAATATTTTCCCTCTTTATTTATGTTCCAGATTTCTTTTTTTGTTTTTTCTAATTTTCAAATTTTAAAATTTTACTTTTTTATTTCCGGATTTCAATTTTTTACTTTAATTTCCAGATTTTAAAATTTTAATTTTTATTTCCATATTTTTTACTTTTTAATTTTTTCCAAGTTTTTTTGAACTTCTAAATTTTTTCTATTTCCCCTTTTTTTTTTATTCTGTTTTAGATTTTTAAAATCTTTTTAATTTTTCAGATTTTTCTTTTCTTTTTCCTTTTTTGATTTTTACATTTTTTAATCTTTCATGTTTATTTTTAGTTTCTATATTTTTTTTTATTTTAAAAAACTGTTTTTCATTAATTTATTATTTTTAAAATTTCATATTTTGGTTTTTATTATATTAATATTTTTTGCTTTATTATTTATTTTTTTATTTCTTATTTTTCCAAAAAAAAAATTTATATATATATATATATATATTTGTTTCTCTGTTATTCTGTTTTCTGTTTTTTTATTTATTTTCTTTCTGTTTATTATTAGTTATTATTATTTATTTTTCAGATTTTTCTATTTTTATTTTTGTGTTTTAATTTTTCTTTTTTAGTTCTTTCTTTATTATTATTTTTGTTTTTATTGATTTTTCTGTTTTTCTATTGATTTTCTTTTTTTTTTATTTTTTGTTAACTTTTCAGATTTTAAATTTTTTATTAACTTTCCAAATTTTAAAATTTTGAATTTTTTATTTTTCCTTTTCTTTTCCTTTAATCAGATTTTTTATTAACTTTTCAGATTTAAATTTTTTATTTAATTTTAAATTCTGATTTTATTTTTAACTTTGAAATTTTCTTATTTTTAATTTCTTTTCTTTCATTTTTCTGACTATTATTTTCTTAATTTTAAAAGGGGGGCCTTGGACATAATTGGGTGTTTACACCTAGGTGATGAAGAAATGCTTACACATAGGTAGGTAGGTAGAAAGTAACAAAACTAAAGGATAATTTTAGGACAAGCAAGAAAAGTTAAAAAAGGAAAGCACACTCAAATTAGAATTGAAAACGTGACAAAGAAGAGGTCCATAAAGACAAATTAAAATTAAAAGGCTAACAAAAGGTAGGAACATAAAAGGGAACACTTATAAACTTAAGAGAAGCATGTACATGTTTATGCAAGAAAGGTAATGCTATCCGGCTAAGCAAAGGATCATGCACAAACTAAGTATTAAGACCTAAAATTTTAGGACCTATGACTTAACATGAGTCATGAACAAACAAGCATGCAACACTCAAGATATTGGAACTTTATCCATTTCCTTTTTCTATATACTTTTATATATTCTTCTATTTTGTTTTATCATTTTTTTCTTTAATTCTTTCTTTTGTATTTTTGTTAGTTATTTTTCTTTGGTTTTTCTTTGGTCAAGTTATTGGTTTAAGTACAAAGTTCAATAGTTCTCAAATATTCCTTACATAAGATTTTTCAAGGTCCTATGTCCACACAGTTCAACCTGGTACATTTTCACTCTTCCTTGCATAGGTATGGTAATGTAAGTCTAGGTGTGTTTGTCTAAAAAATCCAAGTGCAAATCAGTTCATAGAAGGTTTAGAGGTATATTAAGTGTCTTTTAATGATGCTTAAAAATTTTAATTAAGCATACACTTAAGTCACCAAGCCATAAGTACTTAGAGTATGCATGAATCAAGTTTAATCTTTAAGCATGCATGCACATGGTTATGCAACTCTTAGAATTTTAAAAGTTAAAAATCAAACACAATTCAAATCGTATTAAAACATAATTAGGAGGATAAAAACATAATGGAATTAGACTTAAACAAGTACTATAAGACTTTTGGATCAAAATTAGAATTCAAAATTGATGAGGATATTTGGCCCTAAGAACATACATTCAAATTATAAATTTTTTGAAAGTATATGTTTATTGTGAACATCTAATTATGTCTGAGACTAAATTTACAAATAGACAGCACAAAATAAATTTATTTGGGTTCGAAATCATTCAAAAAATAGACGATAAATAAAAAATAATATTAATAATAAAAAAAACAAAAACAAAATTTAAAAAATAAAAATATACATTAAGGAAAAACTAAAAAAAGAGGGGAGAAAAAACCAAATAAATAAAAAAACAAACAAATAATAATAAAAAAAGAGAAAAAGGAAAAAGAAAAAAAGAAAAAATAGAAAAAAAAACAGAAAAAACAGAAAAAGGAAAAGAAAAAGAAGATAAAAGAAAAAACCGTGAAATTTCAAAAAGGGGCAGCGGGCCTCTGATAAATAATGAACGAATGGATGTACAAAAGAAAAAAAAGGGAAAAGAATAAGAAAGGCTTCTGAGGAGAATTCTGAAGGGGACAGCGTCTTCGTCCTCGAGCTCTAAAGAAAGAATAGTGAGAATACCAGGAGGAAGCTTTCCATAGACAGCTCAATTTCGGGCAAGACCTCTTGTTCTTCGCTCTCTACCATCAGGTGAGTTCAAGGTGACTTTCATGCATAACTTCTCATTAATTCACTTGATAAATCTGGTTATCTTTGTTATTTATTACCATTTAGAAACAGAATAAGAAAATCTTTTGAATGATAATAAAAATTCCTTAAAAACTTGTTGAATTAATTGCTTTTATGTTAATCCATTCGTTGTTGTTTACTGGTGATTGTTCTGGTTCTGTTTAATTAAGTTTGATAATGTGCAGTTGAGTTTAAGTAAGATCAGTGTTAAAGGAATAGAGACGTAAAATTTTGGCTGATAATCGTGATTTATGTCATGGACCTATGAGTGTTTTGGAATGAAATTGAAATATTCAGCTAATGATAAACGGAGAAAATTCGGTTTTATTTATAAAAGATGGTGAAGCAAGTTCGATTGAAGGTCACGGTGACCTCCTCCAACTCTAGTGACTGGAGAGTGAACGCCATTGAGCAGGTAATCGATGTATGTGGAATTGTGTGATTTGTTCAAAAGGAAGACACTACTGACCTGGTAGTTCAGAGTACAAGTCATGGTCAAAATCTGTAGCTCTCCATCCAATTAGTAACAGGTTTTCTGGAAACAACTTATTCACATTTTACCAGCATATTGATGGAAGGCTTAGTGACTTGCATACACATGGCATGGGCAATATTGAAATGAAATCTAGGAGGGCTAAGGAGTAGGCTAGTTAGTTGCAGAGTTGGTCCTTTCAGCTCATAAATTACTTTGTTTTCGAACATGAATTGCTTCCTTCCATGTGCAGAGCTAAATTCCTGATGTTAATGAGAATCCACCATCTGGTATCAGTTTATTAACATAAGTTATCATCAAAATTAGTGGGGGACCTGTGCCAATTATTCAGGTATTGTTAAACTACACAACATATGAATCAGATGAAAGACTACATGTATTTCATGGTGCTTTCTAGGTGGTTAATCATGGCATTAAATGTATAACGAATCAGGCATGTGTTGATGTACCCAAAGTTGACTGATCCAACAAAGCTTCCTGAAGGAAATGGGATTGAGTCAAACCAGATTGGAGTAGGAATATCATTAATGCTAAAAGATTAACGGGTTGAAGGTTCATGTGACCTTGAAGTGGATTTGTACAACTCTGTAGTTGCAAATATTAAATCCGAGGCAGTTCAATAGAATGAAATAACTAATGAAGCTTTGACAGCATATGCTTACAAAGGTTGCCAAATTTCAGTAAAGGTACAACACAATGAGGGACACATCAAGGCAGCTTATAATACCTGAAACTGTTGTGTGCTTGTTGCCCATTGAAAAAAGAGTGAATAGATTATTTTTTTCCCCAGAAGGAGACCAATTGAATTTCTATTAGGAACATGGTTTTCAGAGATACTTACCGATAGAGCATCCGTGAAGGAAATTCTTTATGCCAAATTGCTGCTGAGGAACCTCATTGACGGTGGTTTCAACGTGGAATACTTGATGTCCTCCAATTTTGTTAAATCTCTTTTCATGAAAAATAAGACTAAGCTGGAAGCTCAACTTAGTGGTTCGCTTACTGCATGCCATAGCTAGGTCCGAGTTCGATTCCCGTGTGTGGCTAGTTATTTTAAATGCCCTCACATACCAATTGATGGATATTGCGCCGTGACGCACATTATGATGAGCCTCATATGCAAGTTTATTTAATTCATATGCGGTACAGCATAATGGGCTTCGCATTCAAGTTCATTCAATTGGGCCATGTCACATATCATTTGGGCCACGGTATGGCTGCCTCCCAAATGGGCCGTGCTAAAATCAAACCACATTGGCTGCCTCTTCTAGGCCATGTTGAAATCAGGGCCACGCCAGTTTCCCTTTTAATTGGGCTGCGCTACTTCCTAATTGAGCTAGTTGCCTTTAATTGGGCCAAAATCAATGATAAAAATATGAGCTGCTAAATTATTGAACAATGAACACTAGCATTGTTTTGAACAATAGTAAATAATATCCACTCACCTATGTAATTAATTTAAAATAACACTATAATACTCAAGCTATTTTCTTCAAACAATTAATTTGGGTCAAACCCATTGCCTTTAATTGTGGGCCAAGCCCATTGCCCTTGATTTTGAGTTTTTTTTTCTTAAGTTGTGTTACCACTTAAAGTTAAATTGGTCTTTCTTAAGGAAAATTTAATTTGGGTCAAGCCCTTATTATTTATTTTGATCATTTGCTTAATGGTATAGACTCATTGTAATTCTTTTCAAATGAATTTTAAATAATCATGGATTTCGTGCAATGAGCTCTAGATGTGAACTGGTAGCATACCCTACTGATCAACATTGAGAAATCATATGAGTCTCAGTGCAGTCCTCGTTTGCCTCAGACTCTGTGCATATGTGGGTCAAGGAAAACATCTAAAAATCAAGTCTCCAAAATATGTTGTTTTAATAATCCTAGATCTCATGCAATGAGCTCTAAATACAAATTGGTAGCATACCCTACTGTTCGATATTCAGAGAGTCATACGAGTCTCAGTGAAACCCTTGCTTGCCACAGACTTTGTTTATATGTGGGTCCGGAAAAACATCTAAAATCCATTTTCCTTATCAATCTTAAAAGTGAAAATGCATTTTCAAACACTTAGTCTCATGCAATAAGCTCTAAATATGAACTAGTAGCATACCTTACTGTTCAGTATTTAGAAATCATATGGGTCCCAGTGCAGCCCTCGTTTACCTCGGACCCTATGCATATGTGGACTAAGGATTTTTTCAAAAACTCCAGAAACACTTTCAATTCAATACAAACCTTACTTTTTACCTTTGGAGATCAAGTCTTGAACCAGAACTACGTAGCCTTGAATTTCCCATTACACCAGGGAATACATGGGAGCAGGATCAAGTCTTGTCAGACTATTTTCCACAGACCTATTTATTTCTATTCTATTTAAAGGGATCAAACAATTTTTCAAAAATTTCATAATCACACACTCAATTTAAGGGTACCGTTCTTCGAATTTGGAATGGGCAAGTAGGGTTCCTAATACCTTCCCTATTCGTAACCGACTCCCGAACCTAGATTTTTTTCCTCAAATTAGGGTTTTTCCAAATATTTTCCCTTAAAATAAAATTTGGGGGCGACTCCACAATCTAATTAAATTATTTTTAAAAGTTTTAACGAGTTTGTCATTTCGTTGTAACTACGATTGCGACAGATGGCGACTCCACTGGGGACTTTAGAGAGTCAGGCCCGTTTATAATTGAGTTTGTATTCTATTGATCCCTTTTCTGTTTATTCTCTGCACAACCCTAGGATAGACAAATTTAAATTTTCTATATATACTTGTTGCGATTTTCCCAATTGTAAGTAGCCCAAGTATTTGTGCACTCCACACACTATACTAATGCATTCATCTCATGAGTGGGCCCCTGTACCCAAGTCTGAGTGAAGCCTAGGATAGAGGGGTCTAGTGGTGTCACCTTGGATGCATGTCCTATTTAACTATCACGAAAACCCCGGTTAGAGTGCATCCTATTCATGTGCCCTGCAACTGGTAGCATTCCTTACTATTATAGCAAGCATTATGAACTGGAACTTGGCTTTAGTAACCTCTTACACCTTAGGATTACAGACCACCTTCTGAGAGGTTCATTCATTAGAAGCCATAGACCCTTAGGACAAACTACCTAAGTAAGGCATAAGGAGGGCACATATTCCTTTTCGTGATGATTGGTTTATATGTTGTTCAACTACACTTATTTATACAAAATCATCCAGATGGTAGAGGAAAGATGAAATTTGGAAAGTTGGGGAGATAAAGAAAATCGAAAAGGAAAAAGAAAGAAAAACAAAAAAAATTCAATCAAAAAAGGATAGAAGAAGGAAAATTGGAAAATTTGGAAAAAAATTAGAAAAATAAAAAATAATTTTGGAAATATAGAAAATATAAAAAATTCAAAAAAGAGAGAAAAGAAAAAAAAATTGAAAGAAAACTTAGGAAAATTTTAGAAAAACTAAACTAAAAATTATTAAAAAATAAAATTGCAAAAAATCAAAGCTAAATAAATAAAGCAACAGATCAATCAATTAGGTAAATTTTCAAAATGGTCAACTGTTAAATCTTTTTTTTTTCAATTATTTTGTGCATTACAACATTACATTTATTCATTCATTAAATAAATTTATCATTGAAAAAAAGAGATTTTGAAAATTATCCCATACCTTTTTTATTTTGATACTCATTGGAGCATTGATATTTTTACCATTCATGATTTTGGTATTCGCATTGTTTCTCATTTTAAATTTAACAAAAAAATTGAAACAAGGACAACTTTTTCGACACCCTTATAGGACTTGTTCATAATCAAGAATCATGGATGAGTTGGAACGACAAAATGAAGAGTTGAAAAATTAGGTGAAAGATTTGAAGGATCAGATGGCCAAATTAATGGAGGTCATACAACTGTTAGAAAAGAGAGACATAAGGGGATCCCTTTCGGAAGAACCAATTGACCCATTATATGTTCCTAACTCCAATCCACAAAACTCTTTACCATTGACCATGCCTCCACAAGCCAAATGGGTTCATTGGTTCCCTCATGGGCATACACCCTCATTCCTGAGACATACACTAGCCCAAACATAAAACCTACCTTCAAACACCATGGAAATCCCTCATATTATCCCAAACACTACCTAACAAGAAGTTGTCCAAGCCTACCAAACAACCACTGGGGGACCTCATCCTGTACACATATCACCTTCTTATCCTTATAACATGACAAGAGAACATCAAGGCCATCCTTTTGATGGGAATGCTGAGAAACGGAAAATGAGGGAAGAATCCGGGCAATCGAGGGAAGTGTGTATGATATTAGAGATGCATCTAACTTATGCTTAATTCCAGGCGTAATCATTCCTCCCAAATTCAAGGTTCCTAAATTTGAGAAATACCAAGGAACTAGTTGTCCGAGGAACCACTTGACCATGTACTGCAGGAGGATGGTTACATGTGCTCATGATGATAAGATGCTCATCCACTTCTTCCAAGACAGCTTAACTGGGGTAGCTACAAACTGGTATACCCAACTAGAACGGACACATATCCGTTCATGAAGAGATCTGGCTGATGCATTCCTGAAGTAATACAAATACAACCTAGAGATGGCTCTTGACAGAACTCAGCTTCAGAATATGGCTAAAAAAGGAGATGAGACCTTCAAAGAATATGCACAACGATTGCGGAAGTTGGCTTCTCAGGTGCAACCTCCGTTATCTGAAAAGGAATTGGTCAACATGTTCATTGATGCACACCAATACCCCTTTTATGACAAGATGATTGGCAACATAACTGCCAGTTTCTCTGATGTTGTTATCATAGGAGAAAGGGTTGAAGGTGGCAAGCGTAGTGGAAAGATTGCAAATAAGTCTACAAAGACAGTTAATACTTCTATTGGTATAGAAAGAAGAAGGCAGGAGAAGCTTATAATATGGCTTATGCTCAAGACCACACACTCTTTAGATGGCACCTTATGGGCCTACTAGTTTTCAACCACCACCTTATGCTCCTTATACACCATATCCCTACATTGCCACCACCTACTAGACACCTTACCCTCCAACACATAACTATCCTATGCAAGTCCAACCACCAACACCATTCATAGCCCAAACACAAGCCATACACCAAAATCCTAACAAAGGCCGAAAGAAAGAGAAAAAACCTGTCAAATTTGATCCTATCCCAATGACTTACACTGAGTTGTTGAATTGCTTAATCCAGAATTCTTTGGTCGCTCCTTACCCTTTGAAACTCAAGAACCACCATATCATAAGTGGTATGATGAAAATGCCAAATGCAACTACCATACGGGATTCATTGGTCATTCCACAGAAAATTTCCAAGCTCTGAAGCATAAGGTGGAAAACCTAATTAATGCAAAGTGGTTGGATTTTGAGAATTTTCTCTTAATATAGAAAATAATCCATTGCCAAATCATGAGAGCCCATCAGCTAGCTAAAAGAAATTGGGGCAAGAATTATATGATGATGGTGTATCAGGAGAGCTAGATTCACATGTTAAGGAAAAATCATCCAAGATTTTCATACTTTTCAAAATCAATCTTTTGTAATAAATCTCAATGAGAAATACAAAAAATACATTTGTCATGTTTCTTGGGCATTCACTTTACAATATTGGCTTTACCTCTAGTATTTTTCTTTCTTTTCATCATTTAACCCATCACTCATCCTATATCTAAATACCTGTTGGTGAAAATACTAGTGCTGTAATAAATAAGTTTGAATGTCTCATTAATCGAATTCAAAAGAGAAAAATTGAATGAAGTAGCAGAATAAACAGGATCAAAATTCAAGTGGGGATCCCAAATCACAATAGACCCTCTATTGTAATTCCTCTCAAGAAATATCATGTCCAATAGAAGAATTAACAAATATCTCGCTAAATCGAAAGTTCAAATCTAGGAAAAATTTAGACACAGATCTGCTGAATTGAGAATCAAAACAATCCAAGCAAGACTAAGTAGAAGATTGAAGCATGAAAAAAATAAAAGAAAAAGGAAACCCGCTGGATTAAAGTCAAAGAAATAATCCAGGCAAGATTAGGGTCAAAATTCAAAAGAACAAAAAAAATCATGATAAAAAAAGATCTTGTTGGATTAAACTCCAAAAACAATAAAGGCCCGCTCTGTCGAAAACCCGCAAGGGTTGCCTAAGAAAAAGTTAGGATCAAAGACAAAAAGCTTGCTAGGTCGAAAACCTGCAAAGGCAACCTACGCAAAAGTTAGGGCCAAAGACAAAAAGTTTGCTAGGTCGAAAACCCGCAAGGATGGCCTAGGCAAAAGTTGGAGTGACCTTCTGGGTTAAGAACTGAAAAGAACAATCTAGGAAAAATTTAAGGTCAATCAAAAGAGTGACAAGTCGAAAATCCAAATACAATTTGACATTTCTGCACCTCATATTTCCTAAAGCTCGGCCAAATCTTGCCATTTCTCAAATTTGATTAATTTGAAAATCAAAGTTATCAAAAGTGGCATTCGCATTTCTCATCAAAGGGTGCCATTTGGGCAATCAACCCAACATTTTTCATCTTTTCCCCAAATATACTACCATAAACCTCACTTACAAAACCCACCTATCACCTCCCATTGACTATCCAAAATCACTTCGTATATCCCATAGGTGCACATGCCAAAAAAAGATATGAAAAATGTAAAAATGAAAAGATTAATTTTGAAAAGTTATGATAAATTGGATGAATCCTCAACCATTGCAACATGGCATGATTGTTTCCAAAGAATCATCCTCCTGCTAGCCATAATATCACCGAAGTAAAAGGAGTGTATCTTATTCAATGATTCTAATCACTGTTGGGTCTTAAAGATATTGTAAGAAGAAAGTTTCAATGTTGATCAAGAAGTCAAGAAGGAAAGTCATTCTAGCTCATCCTGAATCTTGATTTCACTTATACCAACTATAAGGTTGTCGAGAAAAGAAAATTTTCAAAAAAAAAAAAATCAAAAGTGAAAGATTTTTTGGGAACACATCATCCCATTGCATATCATTCCAATGCATGACATAGGTTATTGCATCCCAAAACATTCATTCCATCACGTGATTATTTTATGCCACATCAATTTTTATTTCGTCCCCTCACACTCATTAAAGCACTGCATAACTCATTTCAAGATTTTTGTTCAAAAATGTTAAAATTGGTGCAAATTCTTGCTCAACCAATCAAAATTAAAATAATTGCTAAAGATCTCAAAACTAGGGAAAAGTTGTTGCCCAAATTACTTCAAAATTGAGGCAAGTCCTCAACTACCGAAATATCTTCAAAAGTGGGGCAAAATTGTTGCCCCAATTACTTCAAATTGAGGCAATCCTCAACTGCCGAAAAATATTCAAAACTAGGGCAAAATTGTTGCCCAAATCAATTCAAATTGAGGTAGTACTCAATTGCCTAAAAATCTTCTAAACTGGGGCAAAAATTTGCCCAAATTACCTCAAGTGAAGGTAGTTGTCAACTGCCTAAAAATATTCAAACTTGGGGAAACATTTTTGCCCAAATTACCTTAAGTGAAGGTACTTGTCAAGTACCTAAAAATCTTCAAAACTGGGGAAATTTTTTTGCCCAAATTACCTCAAGTGAAGGTATTGTCAACTGCCTAAAAATATTCAAAACTAGGGCAAAATTTTTGCCCAAATTACCTCAAGTGGAGTTAATTATTAATTACTAAAACTTCAAAACTAGGGCAAAATTTTTTTCCAAAATGAGTAACTACCAATTGCTTAAAATATTCAAAATTGAGGAAAAATTTTTTCCCAAACCACTCCAATGAAGGCTATCAGCAAATTGTTTAAATTAATTGAAGAAAAAAATTTCAAAATAAATTGCTCAAAACATCTAACAAAGTAACCAGTATTCCTTCCTCAAGCATTAAGCAATATGCTTGCATTTTCGGGACACATCATTATCTTAACAAAGAATTTGTTAACACTCTTATATCACTTTCCATAATTTTACAATGTCTTTTCCAGTTCATCTCACCTGTCTTTACAAGTCATCTCTCTCATTCCTGTCTTAACAGGTCTTTTTTATTATACCTCGCCTGTCTTAACAGGTCATCCTTCTATAGTTGCTACCTGTCTCAACAGGTCATTTTCTATACTTCTTGCCTGTCTCATAAGCCATTATTTCCATTTCCTGTTTCAATAGGTCTTTTCCATACTTGTTTTAACAAGTTATCTCTCCTATACGTCTTGCTTGTCTTAACAGGTCGTTTCTGTTCTTCTTGTCTTAACATGTCTTTTCCATTTCACTTTGCCTGTTTTAACAGGTCGTTTCTGCTCTACTTGTCTTAATAGGTCTTTTTCATTTCATTTTTCCCGTCTTAATAGGTCATTTCTACTTTACCTATCTTAACAAGTCTTTTCCATTTCACTCTGCCTGTCTTAACAGGCCGTTTCCGCTCTTCCTTTCTTATCAAGTCTTTTCCATTTCACTTTGCCTATCTTAACAGGTCGTTTTTGCTTTACTTGTCTTAACAAGTCTTTTCCATTTCACTTTGCCTATCTTAACAAGTCTTTTCCATTTCACTTTGCCTATCTTAATGGGCCGTTTTCACTCCTCCTTTCTAAATAGGTCTTGTCCATTTCACTTTGCTTGTCTTAAAAGGTCATTTCTGCTCTACCTATCTTAACAGGTCTTTTCCATTTCACTTTGTCTCTCTTAACAGGTCATTTCTACTTTGCTGGTCTTAACAGGTCTTTTCCATTTCATTTTTCCTATCTTTATAGGTTGTTTTTGTTCTACCTGTCTTAACAGGTCTTTTCCATTTCACTTTGCTTGTCTTAACAAGCCATTTCTGCTTTTCCTGTCTTAACAGGTCTTTTCCATTTCACTTTGTCAATCTTAACAGACCATTTCTGCCATACATGTTTTAATAGGTCTTTTCTATTTCACTTTGTCATTTCTACTATTCCTTTCTTAACAGGTCTTTTCCATTTTACTTTGTCTGTCTTAACAGGTCTTTTCCATTTCACTTTTCCTATCTTAACAGACCATTTCTACTTTGCCAGTCTTAACAAGTCTTTTCCATTTTATTTTTGTCTGTCTTACAGGTCTGCATTTTCCTGCTAACAGCAGGGCATCATCTGCATATCTCCCTGTCTTAATAGGCTTGCATTCTTCTTGTCAACAACAGGACATTTTCTACATTTTTCCTGTCCTAACAGGTCTGTATTTTCCTATCAACAACAGGATATTTTTTACATTTCTCCTATCTTAACAGGTCTGCATTTTTCCTGTTAACAACAGGACATCATCTAGCATTTTTCCTGTCAACAACAGGATACCATCTACGTTTTGCCTGTTTTAACAGGTTTGCATTTTTCCTGTCAACAATAGGATGTCATCTACATATTGCTGGTCTTAACAGAGTTGCATTCTTCCTGTCAACAACAGGACATCATCCGCATATTGCCTGTCTTAACAAGTCTGCATTTTCTTTCCTGTCAACAATAGGACACCATCTGCATATCACCTATCCTAACAGGTTTTCACTTTTCCTATCAACAACAGGACATCATTTTCATTTTTCCTATCTTAACAGGTCTACATTTTTCCTGTCAACAACAGGACATCATCTGCATTTTTCTTGTCTTAACAGGTCTGCATTTTTCCTATCAACAACAAGACATCATCTGCATATTGTCTGTCCTAAAAGGTTTGCATTTTGCTTGTCTTTACAGGTTCGCATTTCTCCTGTCTTAACAGGCCAAGATGTTTAATTTTCTGCATTCTGGCCTATACTGTCAGGCCCAGTACGTTTAATTTTCTGCATTTCGACCTATAATGTCAGGCCCAACATTGTAAATTTCCATCAAGCCTATCGTCAGGCTCAACACCTCTAGTTTTTGCATTTTAATTCCTTCATTTTGGCCTATCACATCAGGCCCTGCATATTTAAACTCTGCGAGCCTACCACACAAGGGTTTGCATTTCAAATTCTGGAAATTTTTTCCAAGGCCCAACATGTTTTAATTTCCGTTAGCCCATCATAAGGTTGGTCATTTTAATTTCTTGTCCTCGACTTATCACACAAGGCCTGCAAGGTTCATTCAAAAATCCAACATTTCAACTGCCATCCGCCAGTTCATCATTACAGGTGCTCCTGGAGCGTTTCTCAAACTCATTTCTTTACAGAAATTTAGGCCTTCACATTTATCCTCAATTGTCACACCAATTTTATCCTTACCTCAGACATAATTAGTTCACATCTTTACTCATTTCTTACCATGATAATCTAGAAAATTATTTCTCATATTATCTAGTAAGAAAAGGAGTAAAGAGCGACAAACTATGAACACCTAATTATGTCCGAGGCTAAATTTACAAATAGGCAACACAAAATAAAATTATTTGGGCCCGAAATCATTCAAAAAATTAGACGATAAATAAAAATAATATTAATAATGAAAATTGTAAACACCTAACTATGTCTGAGGCCTCAGTTCCGAATCCATGGTTAAAATTAACCAAGAAACGACCATTAAATTAAACAATAAATAAGCAAAACAAGAAGCAGAAAAATAAAAATAATTGAAAAACAAAAACAGATACGAAAAGACGGACAAACAGAAAAAAAAAGGATAAATAAATAAAGCAAAAGTCCAAATTAAATAAAGGGCATAAAAACAAAAGAACATAAAAAAAAGAGAAAAAAAATGAAAAATAAAGAAAAAGGGAAAGAAAAAGAAAATCAAAATCGGAAAAAATATATATAAAAATCCGAAATAAAAACAAAAAAATAAAAAATTTGAAACATGTGAAAATAAAATAAAAATAAAAATCTGAAAATAAAATTAAAATAAAAAATCTGAAATAAAAACAAAAATTAAAAATTTGAAAAAAAAAATCTGAAAAATAAAATCGAGAAAGAAAAAAAGAAAAAAAGAAAAAAATCTCAAATAAAAACAAAAATTAAAAATTTGAAAATAAAACCAAAATAAAATAATAAAAATCTGAAATAAAAACAAAAAATATATATACAAAAATCTAAAGTAAAAACAAAAATTAAAAATCTGAAAATAAAATTAAAAAATAAAAAATCTGAAATAAAAAATATATATATATAAAAATCTGATGTAAAAATAAGATTACAACCAAAAAAATCTGAAACAAAAGTAATAATAAGGGAAATATAATAAACAAAATAATAATAAAAGAATAAATAGAACCTGAAAGTTAATGAGGTAAGTGGAGAGAAAAATCAGAACAAAAAAGAATATGAATGTTGGAAGGGAAATAAAACAAATAAATTAAAATAAGTAAGGGAATAAATAAAAAAAATAAAATAGAAAAGGGGGATGAAAGGGAGCGAATAAAAATGGTATAAATAGGGCCAAGGGCACCCGAGAAAGGGACTCTTGGATTTTTTAGCTTTTCTTTAGACCCTCTTTTGATCGGAGAGCAAACGAAGAACCAACCTCTGCCTCCGTCACTCCAGAAGAATTAGAAGACCCCGTTTGGAGCCAGAAGGGAGCCTCGGATCCGCAGAGTCTATTCCCATCCCACTAAGGTTCGTCCTGTATATCCTCATATATTCTCATGCCCCTAAATCTAATGTCTCTATATGTGTTAATGGAATGCTGTGAGCTGAACGATGATTGACCTGGAGGTTTACGAACTAGATAGAGCGATTATTGAATAGGAACTAGTTGCTTAAGATTCAGCCGCAATCCGGCAAAACTCGAGTTGACATTCAGGTGTTTGTTTGTTGAGCTATGAGAAACCGATTCCGAATCAGGGATAGTGTGCTCGGTACTCGACGACTGAGGGTGCGAGAGAGGTGAATCGACACCAAAGCAGAGATATGCCGCCGGAGCGGGAGGGGGAGTCGTCGTCCTATCCAGCTACGCTTCGGGAGAGGGAGCGATTTGTGGCCCAGGGACCACGAGTCGGCGATCGCAGGTTTGTTTGGTAGTCACGGTGGCATGATCGAAGGCGTGGATCGAGGCTATCATTGTCGGCGTCGATACCTCCGACGGTTCGGTGGCAAAAGGGTGGGCCGAAAGTAGTGGAGGGTCTTCCTCGACCTCGGGGCCTTATTCACCTTGAGCACAGTATCCAGAAGGAGCTCCAGGGAAGCTTCGGTCGAACGTAGAACTGACAAGGTCGCTGGAGCTGAGCATGGAGAAGCCAAGCCGATCGGAGAACTCGTCATTAAATCAGGTCTGTGATCGACGAGAACCGACGAAGTCAACGTTGCGCACAACTAGGGAAGGGTCGGGTTCGGTCATCTCCTTTGTTAGTGATGAAGCCAAGGCCGACAACCCGCACCTCGAACAGCCTCCAAGCGAAGCTCAGGACGTCGGATTACACAGGGAGATGTCCAAGGAGGACCAAGCGGGAAGAACCCCTATTTGCAAATCCACTTAAATTCTCCAAAACTTTTTAAAATTGCAGATAGCCCCCCAACTTCTAGAATTTTCTATTAGGTCCCTTAACTCCCCAAATCTGCATTTTGACCCCCTTAACTTTCCATATTTGCATTTTGCCCCCTTAACTTTTCATATTTACATTTTGACCCCTTAACTTTTCATATTTATATTTTGGCCCCTCAACTTTTCATATTTACATTTTGATCCCTCAACTTTTCATATTTACATTTTGACCCCTCAACTTTTCATTTTTACATTTTAACCCCTCAACTTTCCATATTTCACCCCTTAATTTTTCAAAATTACATTTTGGCCCCAACTTTTAAAAACTACAGTTTTTCCCCTACACTTTTCAAAGTTACATTTTTGCCCCTACACTTCTCATATGCATATTTTAACCCCCAAATTTCCCGAAAGTCCGCTTAAGCCCCACGCCTCTAATGGTTACCAATCAAGAAAATAATTAAATAAAATCGTCGTTTTTGCTTTCCTTAATCTCACGCAATGTGCCCTAAAAACGAACTGGTAGCTTTTCCTGCTGTTCGTTGTTTAGAGGTCCGTATGGGTCCAAGTGCAGTCGTAGTTGTCTTGGGCCTTGTGCATATGTGGATTGGGATCGCCCCTCCTTTCCCTTATCTTCAATTAAATAAAACGTTGTTTTTGCATTTCTTAATCTCACGCAATGGGCCCTAAAAACGAACTGGTAGCTTTTTTTGTTGTTCGTTGTTTAGAGGTTCATATGGGTCCAAGTGCAGTCATAGTTGTCTTGGGCCCTGTGCAAATGTGGATTAGGATCGCCCCTCCTTCCCCTTATCTTGAATTCTCCTCAGTGCAACCCTCGCTTGCCTCAGGCTGTGTGCATGTGTGGGTCTGGGAAAACATCTAAAAAAAATTCCTTATCAATCTCAAAAGTGAATTCCAAAATGCATTTTCAAACACTTAGTCTCACATAATGAGCTCTAAATATTAACTGGTAGCATACCCTACTGTTCAATATTTAGAAATCATGTGGGTCCCAATACAGCCCTCGTTTTCCTTGGACCTATGCATATGTGGACTAAGGATTTTTTCAACAACTCCAAAAACACTTTCAATTCAATACAAACATTACTTTTTACCTTTGAAGATCAAGTCTTCAACGGGAACTACGTAGCCTTGAATTTCCCATTGCACCAGGGAATACGTAGGAGTAAGATCAAGTCCTGGAAGGCTATTTTTCAAAAACCTATTTATTTCTATTCTATTTAAAGAGATCAAATAGTTTTTCAAAAATATCAGAATCATACACTCAATTTAAGGGTACCGTTCTTTGGAACGGGCGAGTAGGATGCCTAATACCTTCCCTATTCGTAACAAAACTCCCAAACCTATATTTTTTTCCTTAAACTAGGGTTTTTTCAAATATTTTTCCTTAAAATAAAATTTGGTGGTGGCTCAATCTAATTAAATTCTTTTTAAAAATTTTAACGAGTTCGTCATTTCATTGTAATTACAATTACGACATTTAAAATTCATCAATTAAATGGATCCTAAGGATCAAATCTAGCAAATGAAAACTAGTTTGAAGAAAATTGAAGCAGAATCATTAAAGTTATTTATGCACACAAGCGGAATTTGGTGCCAAGATGAACATGATCTAGTAATCGGATGATTGCGAATGAATCGCTCATCCAAATTAAGCAAACAAGGACAACTTAGAAGCTATAAAGAATAAAGAATAAACAAAATGAAGTAAAAGATGAACTCGAAGAAGAAAATGAAGTGTAGAAAATATCTTACCTCCATTGAAGGAGCTTTGAAACTAGTTGATGAAGATCTTGGAGGAGAGGAGGTTTCTGGTCAATCGAGGCATATTTAGAAGGGAAAAAGGTATAACACCCTAAAACTAACCGATTTTATGTTTAAGTCATTCATTCAGTTCCATTATTAGTTTCTTTTCTCATTATGCGGAAATTTTTAGAAAATAATTATTAGAGAAAATACGGTAATTTTTTTTAAAAACAGTTGTTGCTTCTAAAATGTAAGCCATGTCAATTCAACATATGTGACAGTAATTAACTTACTAGGCATTCTCGTGCATATAGAATACTTTAATTATATATCATTTGTGTTGGTTCATTTGTCTCTAAACAATGGTAAACAAATGGAACATAAACATGCCACATAACACACAATATTATATAATTATATAGTTCGTTTACATACATAAAACAATCTTAGGCACTAAGGCCTTTACATACACTTTATTACACACCATAATTTACATACCAAATTTACATAACTAGCTTACTACTACATACCAATAACTAGGATTCTTGCATCCAACTATTTATATTATTAGTATGATGTAAATCTTCTTCTTCTTCTGAGAGAGAGTTTCACGTCCGCCTCAGGTACATGAGTTGCTACCATCATGATAGTGTCTGAGGCGTCTAGGAAAAAAATAGGAAGGTAAGGGTTGGAAACTAGGTTTCTAGTCTACATCTCATGTCATCACTTTTATCTCAGTCACTTCAGTTTATTAGTAAAATCATGATATGCATACATGATTGCTTTTAATCTTTCAAAAGCTTCTACTAAAGTGGGTTACTTTTATACAAAGAATAACCTTTATTACATAAGCATATATCTTTCTTAAACTTCTTAAATTTGGGATCTCGATATAGATATTATTTGACTCACATTTTATTCTATGTATTATACATTGTCTCATTCATTCTCTATTCCACACCTTTGGGGAATTTTAATTTCTGTTCTACACCTTTGGGGAACTCTCTAGACATAGACACACAAATTATAAACAATCAAACATTATCTTCTCACTAGCTTTGCTACTCTACCTTCTATTATTAATGACATGAGTTCATTCTTATATGGTTGTCACCAACTCATAATAAATGAAGAACCCTTTTGTATTCATAATAGAAGAATTTCTGGAGAACCATTTTGTCTCCTAGGAGAACCCTTTTGTCATCTCTTCAGTAGGACTCTAGGCGTCCCCTAGATGCGCACAAGGTACTTTAAGAGTAGATTAACTTTTCACATAAGTTTGCTTTAGTGATCCCTTAAACCCTTTTAGGTTCATTTTAAAAGCTTACAAATAATCATGTATGCTCAAACAATATTCAACCAATATGCTATACACATTTAGATCTCTAACTCTATCAAACCATTAGTCATATAAATTCATCATACATAGCATCGTCTCTGTAGTGCTTATGAGAATTCAATATTCAACTCATACTAAACAATGTTAATTCATAAAACATCACAAGTTAACTTATAAATCGCATTTGGTTAACATAATTACATGTACCCAATACATGTCCAACTTATTTAACTTTTTAACCTTTTATGATGAATCACTCAAGGGACTTAGTTCTCTTAACATTCTAAGTTTCTCCTCAACCTTTCCTATTCTCAAAGTTCCATTTGTTTCACATGATTTTTACAAACTTAGAATTTTTTCTATAGGTGGCCGAATGGCACGTTTTAAGTTTCTTTATTCTTTGTGCTCTTCAATTTGTAAGTCTTATGAATGTCCTATTCATACTAAGTTTAAAGATTAAGTATTAGCAAGTTTTTAACTTATTTAAGTCAATTTAGTCATGCATGGTAGAATGTTACTCATGTCGTTGCCAAGTGTCACAATCGTAATTACAATGAGATGACGAACTCTCTAAAAAATTTAAAAAAAGAGAATTTTCGATTATGTGGAGTCACCACCAAATTTTTATTTAAGGGAAAAGACTTGGAAAAACCCTAACTTGAAGAAGAATCTAGGTTTGGGAGTCAGTTACAAGTAGGGAAGGTGTTAGGCACCCTACTCACGCGTTCCGAAGAACGGTACCCTTAAACTGAGTGTGTGATTTTGGTATTTTTGAAACTATTTGATCCCTTTAATAGAATAGAAAATAAATATGTTTGTCTGAAAATAGTCTAACAGGACTTTATCCTGCTCCTACGTATTCCCTGGTGCAATGGGAAACTCAAGGCTATATAGTTCTGGTTTAAAGGTTTGACCTTCGAAGGTGCTTGAAAAAGGAATAGAGTATTTTGAAAATATTTTATACAAAATCCTTAGTCCACATGCACAGGATCTTAGGCAAACGAGGGCTACACTGGGATCCATATGAATATCTAAATATCGAACAACAGTGAAATCGCCAGTTCTTATTTAGAGTCCATTGCGTGAGACTAAGGGTTCTGAAATGAAGTTTCTCTCGAAATTATTTAAAAAGGAATCTTAATCCTAGAATTAATGAATTTAATTTGAACATAAGAAAGATAAAAAGCGGATTGGGCTTAGGTGGAAAAAGAATTGGGTTTGATTTAAAATAAAATAAACTTGATTTTGAACTCGAGATTTGAGCAAAAGAATTAAACTTGAGTTGAACTAAAGTAAACTTGAATTGAATTTTGAAGAAAAGAATTAAATTTGATTTGAACCAAAATGAATTTGATTTGAAACTTGAGAAAAAGAATTAAATTTGATTTGAACCAAAATGAATTTGAATTGAAATTTGAAGAAAAGAATTAACTTTGATTTGAACCAAAATGAATTTGAATTGAAATTTGAAGAAAAGAATTAAACTTGATTTGAACCAAGATGAATTTGAATTGAAATTTGAAGAAAATAATTAAACTTGATTTGAACCAAAATGAATTTAAATTGAAATTTGAAGAAAAGAATTAGATTTGATTTGAACCAAAATGAATTTGAATTGAAATTTGAAGAAAAGAATTAAACTTGATTTGAAATTTGAAGTTGAGGAAAATAGTTGAAATGAAATGAACTTGATTTGAAAAATGAGAAGAAGAAATGGGCTTGATTTTAGAGATGGTTGGGCTTTAGATTTGATCCAAATTTATTACGAAAAGGATTGATGAGTGTCCTTTATTTTAAAAAAAATGTTGGAATTCCCTACTTAAAATAGTCTGGATCTGCTACTTCCCCTTTGATCAATGTTTCCATAAAACATCGGGGATCGAAACCAGAACTAGGAGGATGAGGGCAGTGTGCTTAACCACTAGACCACATTGCTGGTTAAGTTTTTAACACCCCTGGATTAATTTTAAACACACTCAGCCATTAAATATATATATTGAAAGGAAAATGCATTAAGCTAGATTCGAACCCAAGGGGCAACGTTATGCGGATGACCAGTGAACCAGTTGAGTTGGGCTGTTAGCTTAGGCTTGATAGCCTTGAGAATTAACTTAAGTAGTACTGCTGAGGAAAACAGCGGGAGAGTTAAGATGTCTAAGCAAATGACTAGTAACTCATCACCAATAAAGCCACATATTTTGGACGTCGATATATACTCTCCATGAAGGATCATGCACTGGAATGAAAACTGGCCTTAAGTTTGAACAAATTGGAAAATCAATAGTAATGGCCTCCAACAGCTGGCTTGCCTTTGGTGCATCAAGAACCATACTTTTTGCACTTTAACAAAAACTGCAGATCATGAAAGGCAGAATTCCAATTTGTTGGTTTTCCAACAGTATTATTCAAATAATTCAAATCTTCAAACCTGAAATTTATTTTGGGAGCTCCCCAGATTTCCTGCAAGCATACTCTTTAAATATGAGAGTGAAACACCATATCTGCCACTTTGTTATTGGTATTATACCCCTCCTAGATTAGTATATATATGGCTGAACTTGGGACCAATGTACCCACTGCCAAGGGTAAGCTAATCACAAGATGACAAGGTCTGTAACAATGTGATAATTATGGCTCATAATTCTCAGCAGAAAGTTCACTTTCCTGTTTTGGTTTGACCATGCTGACCACATTCGTACAAACCATCTTTTTCTAAAATCGTATCAATGAAGGGAACAAAATAGTACCTTATCAACTTGGTGAATCAAGCAAGAAACCTTTATTCGGGGTTGAGAAGACAGTACCAGAACCTCTAATTTAGAGAGTTATACAGGCCAATGTGAGCTGATCGAATTGTAGGAGTCTCACAGTACACACAAAGGAGGTTCTTTGAGCTATCCTCAAGTGACCATAGAGGGAGTCCTCAAGCTCACAGGAGGCCAACAAATACGGTCTTTGTACTATTATACACACAAGATTGTTGCTAATTTCTCACAGGCGTATATTGAATTTTATCTAGCCAGATTCAGGTGTGTGTAAGCTCAGCGCAGCCTTTTGACACCAAGGAAACTGCAACTGATGGTGCAATGAGGTAGGGAATTTACTGAATAAGAATTAGGCGACCAAGATCAATGACAAGAAGACTGAAACGGGCTCGAATCAGATTTCATATTCAACCTCCAGCTAGAACAATAACAAGTCTCTGATCAAAACTTTTCCACTGGAAGCTTAGAATATCAGGCTTTGAATCAGCTCGATTATTGGTGACTATCAACGCCGCCTCGTTAGACACAGTCCACTGACGATCATACCATATTTAGCAACAGGTCCCTAGTCATGATTTATAGCTGCTATAACAGATCCATTGTGCATAGATTTCAGGTGCAGGAACCTATTTCCTTAACATATCTTGATATCTTAATTCCTCGAGTAATTTTATGCTAATTGTAAGACCATATTGATTTGCCTAAATTGTACAACATTTAATCAGTGAGTTTCAGATCAATATTCAAGAGCAGGACTAGCAGACCTCACTAACTTCATTGTAACAGAACGTAGAGACCTAATCAAGCATGGACAGATTATGGCAAAATTCAAACTCAAACTAAAGGCTACCGTCATTGGCCACCTTATGGACCTTGTGGATTACACAAGCTAACTTGGTTGAGAATCCTATGGACTGTAGCTATTAGAACCTGGTTATAGTTTCGACATCGTTCTGCTTCTGTGTGAAGCTCAAGCCAAGTGAATCGTGCGTGTAAAGCTGTGTATTATTAGTTAAGATGATTTGCTACAAACTACTGAAGCCAGTTCTAATCAAACATTCAACAATGCAATTAGATCTGCTTACAATCAATCATGTCGTTCAAAGCTCTATAACAAATCATTCTCGTAGCATCATCATTTTTACTTATTACACCAAAATGACTAAGATGCAGGCTTCAATTTCAGAGATGACAGAAGAAGGTCTAGAAGTGACTGACTTATGTGAAGCTCAAGCCAAGTGAATCATGTGTGTTGGAACACTCAACCAAGGTTAACGGAGCTTCCCTTTCCTTCAGATCAGTGTGGAGCTACCCACAACCACTGAGAGTGTAAACACCCAATTATGTTCGAGGCCTCCAATCACTAATGTAATCAAAAAACCAATGATAATTTAAATAATAAATAGGAACACAAAAATAGACAAATAAATAATAGAATAACAAATACATAAAGAAAATAATTAAACACCAAAAAAAGGAGAAAAGGAAAAAATAAATATAGGATCGAAAAAGGGAAAGGATGAAGTATAATGAAATCTGAAAAAATTAAAAAAGAACAATAAAAAAATAAAAAATAAAAAACATATATATATATATAAATAATATAATAATAAATAAATAAATAAAAAAATAAAATAAAATAAAATAAATAAAAAGCACAAAACAATTAAAGGGGAAATAATAAAAGAAATGAAAAAGGAAATTTACAAAGAAAAGTAGGAGCATTAAAGAGGAGGCGTGTTTTGAGTAGACGATATAAAAAGAGTTTAGGGGTACAAAAGTTTTTTTTCCGGGAGAAAAGGGCTTTGGCCAAGAGAGAGAGATTTTGGGGGAAGAAGCAGAACCAAGCCATTTTTTCCTTGAAAAGGATCGGAGAAGAATCGACTCTTGTGTTCAGGGACGGTTTCCTCCCTTGATAGATACGGGGTACTTCTCCAGTGGAAGAAGTTGGCCACGACGTGAAGATTTTCCGGCAAGAAGAGTCCCCCGCTCCAGCAACAGCCAAGCGAGCAATCTATTTTCAATAGCATTTCGGTGAACATCTTCATACAGGTTAGTCAAGATCAACTTCTTTAAACTACATTCATGGCATTAAATCATCTAGAAAGTATCAAGAATCCGGTTTATAATGTGATCTAATTTCCGATTAGTGCTCCTGGATGAATCTTGATTAATAATAGATACAGATAATATCTATAGATAAATCTTGATTAGTAATAGATGCGGGCATTACTTAGTAGTTTCTTCCTAGTTCGAACAAGAAAATCAATTCCAACGAGGTTGAACATTTCCTCTGTATAATGCACGACTTGCGTGGGCTGTTTATTTCTTCATTGAAGTAAAGGGATAGGCATTGCTTCCTATTGGTATTGGTATGAGAGGGTTCTTCCTTCGGAGAGACATCGAACCCAGCCTTTGATGTTCAATCTATAAATCTAAACCGTAAAAAAAGGTGATATCACGTGTTCTTTTCTTGCTTTACATTGCATGTGGGAGGGCTGCGAGGAGAGAAGAACCTCCATGGAGGATTATACTCCACCAAAGTATAATTGTACTTGCAATAGATGGGATAAGACTTCCCTCACCATGACCGAAACCGGAGTATATGCAACCTCCTGAAAATGATGGCCAGGATGTCCCCAGCGAGACGCAATCACTGAATCGGTAGAGATTTTTATAATAAACATATGAAAGGCAGGGATGTTGAATAGGAACCAGATGAAGGTTGAAGGCCTCCCAAACTATACGCCCTGTTTTCAAAAAATCCACGTCCTCTGTAAGTGCTCTGTTCTCGGAGTGGTTATGGACCATAAAAGCCGAGACCATGGTGAGGAGAAAGGGGCCTCAATGTCGCCCTATGTACTCTGTATAAGATCAACCCAATCGGAAGTGTATTGATCTCTGAAAAATCGTGCAAGGTTAGGAGGTTTATTTTGCTCAAGAGAGGACAAAGGGTCATTCTTAAAGGATACCTTCGTGTGCCGGAGGAAGTATGAACCAGAGCGATCGTACAATTCTGAAATAATTGGGGTTCCTCTACGGGCATCGTAAAATGATGGGGCCATTCTCTGGAGCCCAAATAGTAATCTCCTAGATCTCCTTGTAACTCCAAGATACTGTCCTTCGACTGTCAGCATGCGGGAATGCAGCATAAGTTAGATGTAGATCGGCCAAACTCGAAGGCCCATGGTGTTCCAGCGAACAGGACAAGGTGGGTTAGTTTCAAAGCCCTGACTCCGCATGCAGGGGAACATGCATAGCAACATGACGACGCTACTATGATGAGATTAGGCAGAATCCTCTGGGTTCTTACATAAGAATTATAGGTCGCAGCATCCTTTCATCGAGGAGTCTTGAAAAAAGGGGGACTAAATGGGGTCATGCCATGAGACATATTACTTGAGTACGTCTCGCGCTTTAAGCTCTGCGTCCCAATTGCTGAATGTGTAAAGACGCGATAATCTCCTCTTTCAGCATGTCCCATGCAAGAAAACAAAGGTAGGACGAGAGCCAGAGAGAATGGGTATCCCGAAAAAGCTTCGGCTACACGAATTATTCCGGCAAGAGGCAGATTATGAGAACCCTTGTGAAAGAGAACTCTCCAGCACAGTTCCCTCATGTTGAAAGGCATACCCTGGCCTAATAAAGGCTCAGGAACATAGCCTTAATTAAAGTTGCAGGTGCAGGACTTCACACAATGGTCATATATGAGCGTGACCATTTCAAACAAAGTGGAAAATAGTTATACATTTAGGTCCCAAGTATGGAACCGTACCTCGTTGGTCTTCTAGGCATATATCTAACCCTAGCCGCCAAAGGAACCTGAATTCGTCCTTTTTCGTAGGCACGATGGGCTGCATGGCCGACAACGAAGTAAGGCACCAATAGGAGCCGCCCCTTTAAATTAAGTTAGGATAAATAATGGACATGTAGAGAATCTAGATTGGTCAATACCACCAATATATGATTTCATTTAGTCTCGGCCCCACCTTCTCTTTGTCATGAAAGTCGACCCCGTGTTGGACAGAGTGGCTAAGTGGAATACGCACATGCGTAAGATCCCCCTAAACTTGCGCCTCGAAATCCTTTTTTGCCAAAGGTGGACCACAAGGCGTAAAAGGGGGTTTATTAAGCCTAAAATGTGTGTTGGCCCTATGACTACCTAACCACATGTAATATATTCTCTATATAATAATAGTTGGATTATTGGGAGGAATGACAAGCAAACACTGTTGGTCGGTCCTCACCCATTCTATCCTGAGCTGCTTGCCAAAGGATTCTAATTATGATCAGGCTCCCCTAAGTTGCTTTGGGCCACAACTTTTCAAATTAAACTTCGTAGCCCGTTCGTAAAAGGACACGTCTCTTAATTTAATCCGAGCAATCAATTCTATAATTTAGCCTAGATCGTTTAATCCGAATCAAATTCAATATTCCTAATCAAGAATGAATCAAATCGATTTTACATCTTGCTTATTTTAAAATTTATTTAGATCCAATTCTAAAAAATAAAATGAACCTTGATCCTTTTTCCTTTAAAATTGTAAATCAAGCTCATATTAAAGCCATTTTAACTTGATGGATAATAATAAAAAAAGAGAGAGGGGGATTTGATAAAATCAAGTTCATTTTTTTGTCATCGCATTTCTTTAGCTCAATTTTGGAGGTCCTTTTTGATCAAGTTCATTTACTTTCTTCATTACGTTTTAAACAAGATAAAAATTCATTTGCAATTCTTAGTCTCACGCGACGAGCTCTGACATGCTCGTCGCAAACGCGCAAAAATAATTTCTAGATTTCCCCCAAACTATTGGTATAGTATAAGGTGCAACCTAGGTCATCTCCCAAAGACCATTTCATATTCTTAAGCAAATTAGGAGAAAGTTAGAAAAAAGGGGTTTTGTAAATATATGATATTAAGTGCTAAATACAAAATACAGAATGAAATTAATTTGACTTAACAATTATCAACTCAAGGAATTCAGAGGCTATTTTCATAACTAATCATTGATCACTAAAATCATGCATTGTGTTTATCAACCTAGGATCATCTGGAACCCCTACAATGATCCTTGAATTCTCTACTGAGAAACCTCTCAGAATTCAATTGATTATGATCAACAAGATTTAGTAACCACTTAATCTTTCATCTAAACCAATTTTATAATCAGAATTCAGTTGAAGTAAGTAATAAAATGAAAACCTTCAATTAAATTACTTAATTTCTACTCTTCAAACTTTTGGAAAATGATTTACCAATCAAAAACAAATTATAAATCAATTATGCATTAATCAAAATACGTCAACCGATCAAACTTTGATTAAAGAATAAAATTGAAGAATATAGTGAAGCAGAGTAGAAACCACTTAATAAGCATGTAAATAAAGATCAAGACCTCAAAGTTAAAATGAAAATAGCTTGAATCCTTGAATTGAAACTACAAACCTAGCCTTCCATGAAGGAGGAAAACTAACAACAAAGAAAGAGGCAAACTAACAACAAATAAATCCTAAGCCTTCCATGTAGGAGGAAAATAACAATAAAGAAAAACTAAGCCTTCCATGTAGGAGGCAAACTAACAAGAAAGAAAACCTAAGCCTTCCATGAAGGAGGCAAAACTAACAAGAAAGAAAGAAAGAAAAGAAAGAAAGAAAGAAAATGGTATTGGAGTTAATCTCCAAAATGGTGTGTTTCTCCTCTTGTAAACCCTTCTATTTATAAAGGATTTTTGAGGCATCATCTTCAGAAAGTCACCAACTAGGATATTACTTTTCTACCCTTTTATTGCTTTCACATGGGCTTTGTTGAAAATGCAAAACACTTTTGAATTTTTGTCACCAATTAGCACAACAATTTTGACTTTCTTGCACCGCATTTTCGGATGTCCACATGTCCGAATTAGAGCTTGACTTATGAACAAAAGTTGTAGCCTCAGATCTTAGCTGTCCAACAGAGTTGATTTCATCTCAATATGACTTCTGTATCTCAAGATATGGCTGGATCTTTGCACACTGTTCAAATTCCACATCAACAACACTATCTCATCTTTTGAGATAATTTCGGAGTCCTAAACATCCCATTTAGAGTCTGCTCTTGCTTTGTAACTATGGACACTTCTTTAAGCTTTCATTCAATATAGATTTCATGATTTTTGGATGTCTACAACTCCTATTATGCTCAAAATACTATAATAGTGTCATTTTAATCGGGTAAGCAAAGAAATTCAATTAAACTTCATATGAACCCAAACTCATAAAATATGACAAAGATCACTTAATTGATTATATAAGAAGTCTTAATGAGATAAAAGTGAGAGATAATTATTTATGAAATCTATGCTTATCAAATTCTCCCACACTTATCTTTTGCACGTCTCGGGCAAACTTAAGTTAAGGATTGGTGACTATTTTTTTTTTTGAAAGAACATCAAAGTTTTGAGTTGATTTCTCAAGAATTCACAAAATTTCATGAAGCATTCTTTCATCACATTTTTGAAATTACTTAGAAAGGCAACTTTAATTTGAAAAACATAGATTGAGAAAGATAAAACCTCACATGATATACTCTGAATCTCTCAAGTGTTTGATTTGGTAAGTGTTTCTCTCAAATTCAATTCATGAAAGATGAACTATCATAGGCTTGCATATCTTCTACTTCTCTACTACTATATACACATGCAATGCACAAATCAAGAGGTCTTTATTTGGTTATAACGGGATTAGAAAGATGAAATGATATATTGAAGAGATACAATGTTAGACCAAGGAAAATGATGAGGATTGAGAACTGAGTCTAAGTGCAAGTGTGAGAAACAGATATCACTTCTTCATTCTTTTCTTTTTTTTTCTTTTTTTCAATATAATAGTTTATTTATTAATTTATTGCTTCAGTTTTTTTTTTAACCATGATATTGATGAACACAACAATAATCTCCCCCACACTTATTGAAACACTTATGGTATGATAAATCCAGTATTCCTCACCTTCTATGGTCAGACAAAGTTGTTTTTTTTTTTTTGATTTGTGATGAGCTAAAAAGAAGAAAAGGCTAATCGGCTCAAAGGACTGATCAAAGGATAAAATTATATGGTTTGGTTATTTGGCCAAGTGGTTTGTTCAAGAAAAATAGTGCCTCAATCATTTTTGTACAATTCATGTGAAAATGTAGCTTCAAAAAGAATCAATGCAAGTTCTGAAGTAACATATTCCATGGATGAAAATTACACAAGAAAGAAAATAATAATAATGCTCAAAATCTCACAGGTAATATATTTATCAAATCTAATCTATCCAGTTCAAATATGTGTTGCCAAACTAATTAATCTCGAAATGTAAATCATTTTGCTTCAATTATTTTATGAAATCTAAAGAAAAACATACTTCCACATTCAATTTTGTTTTTTAAATCATAAGATGCGTATCAAGAGTCAAGTGTAACTCCTTACTCAGCCATCTTACTCAAAGCAAGTTTATGATTCTAACCTAATTTTTTTTTTGGGTTTTTTTTTTGGTTTTTTTTTTTTTAATTTTTCTTTTATATCGGACCATCCTCCCCCCAACCTATCCAAGACATTGTCCCCAATGTCTTAGATGGAATTTCATATAACAGGAAAAGAAATGTAAGAAAACCACCAAAGTAAGGAAAAGTTATAACCGAAGAGTGGATCTGGTTCTCTTTTGTCTCTACCATCCTCATTTGGTTGGTTCACCAGCTTCATTGCTTGACTGAGCTCAGATGTAGGATTTTGCAAAATCTCAAGTAGCTGTTCAACAGTTGAAGCAGATACTATGATGTTGCGCATGGATTGTGGCATGAACTCCTGCTCTACTGCATGATCTAAAAATGATATCAAACCATTATAAAAGCCATTAATATTCAACAAGCCCAAAGGTTTTTTATGAAAATTCCGATAGGCCCAAAATATAATGGTAAAAATTTCTTCCATTGTTCCAAGACCACCAGGTAATGCAATAAATGCATTAGAATTAACCAACATGTGTCTCATACGGTCATGCATGGTTGCAACCTTCAATTCAGTACCCAGGGTCAAGTAGGAGGTGCTCCCATTTTTTAAGCCAACACCTAAGACGTTACACCCCTTTGTGAGTGCAGATCCTGCAACACATCCTTTTAAACCCTGAATCCCTCCCCCATAAATAAGATTGATTTTTCTTGCAGCTAATACCTTACCAAGGGTATAAGCTGCATGTTGAAATTCTCCATCCTTTCCAAGGTTAGACCCACCAAAAACACAAATAGTATTGATCCTATCCATATACGGTGTTTCTTTCTTTTTTTTGAAAAAATATGTCATAGAGGTTGATAATTTATAGGGACTCAATATCAGACAAGGAGATCGCTTGAATAGTGCAGGATCAGGATTTGGTAGCAAAAGTTTGAATTTTTGTTGCAAAAGTTTGAATTTTTTGTTCAAGGAAAAGGTGAATGTCAGAGGGGAAAGACTTTAAGCAGGAGTGAAAATTTCAAAAAATGGTGGCCCAATAAATTGAAAAGACAATGTAAATGACAAACATACACGCATGAGAATGAACAGTAGTTGTGATTGTGGCTCACATCTTCCTCTGGTTTTACGTCCAGTAACGGCTGAAATGCCTTCTAAGAGTCGAGGATGTGCTTCCCATTCAGTTTTCTTGTAAACTGACAACAGGGTCTTTTAAAGTCAGATTCCCAAGACTATAACGTGCTTTTTCCTTACGGAACAGTTCAAACAAATCGAGAAGAACTCCTTGTACATGCCCACTAGGATGCGTCTCAAGAGTCTGAATGATATCATCCAATGACTCCTTACTCAGTCCATCCTTTATGAATTGAATTTTGTCCTCTCGATTTCTTGAAACCATTCCAGGGTTCTTGCATCTTGTGTTACAGGTCCATCTTGCACACCTGTAGCAAACTCCAATTCTTTTTGCCCTTCTCTTCTTTGCATAGGAACTTCTTCCCATACCTGGCATGTTTTTAACAAATAATTCTTGAAATTCACCTGCTAAACGTACCTTAGCTTCAATGATCCAACGGACATCTTCTGGAAGGCCTAAGAGTGTTAATGCCCTCAATCGTTCAAGTCTGCAATTGTAAATGTCTTTAAGAAAATTTCTGGGGAGAGTAGGGAACAAAATTTTGATCCTGGTGAGAGATTTCTCCATTTTTTTCATAAAACACTCAAGTTATTATTCCTGCAAGCTCAATGTAGTGTAATAGTTGGGATGATTTAAGAGGTGAAGAAGAAAGTTGAGAGATTAGTTGAAACTTATAAGCGAGGAATGTGAGAGAGGGAGAGAGAGAAAGAGAGAGAGAGAGAGAAAGAGAGAGAGAGACTTCTCTTGAACACATCTTCTAATGATTTGATCACTACATGTCTTCCAAAGGTATGGTTCATCCCATATGTAGTGTTTGGCATCACTTTTCAACTTGGCAATTTGCGATTTGGTGAAGTGTTTGGGTATTTCTTTAGCAACTAGATAGTTTACCAAATCTGCATACCAAGGATCCTTCCCGTGCAAATGATAAAGATGCTCTTCTGGAAATGAATCTGCAATTGAAGTTTCTTCACAAGGTTGCTGGATCCGACTTAAATGATCTGCAACAAGGTTCTCTACACCACTCTTGTCTTTAATCTCTAAATCAAATTCTTGAACAGAAGCATCCAGCGAATCAGTCTTGGCTTAGCATCTGCCTTCTTAAGCAAGTATTTCAAAGCTGCATGGTCAGAGAAGACAATAACTTTAGATCCAAGCAAATAGGAGCGAAATTTATCTAATGCAAACACAATTGCCAACAACTCCTTCTCAGTAGTTGTGTAATTGGATTGGGTTGCATCAAGTGTGCGAGAGGCATATGCAATGACATGAGATCTCTTGCTAACTCTTTGAGACAGTACAGCACCAAGGGCATAATTAGATGCATCACACATTAATTCAAATGGAAGCGTCCAATTAGGTGGTTGAATGATGGGAGTGGTTGTCAACCGCTTCTTTAGTTCATCAAATGAATCCTTGCATGCTTGATCAAACACAAATTTGGTATCTTTTTGTAGTAGTTTAGAAAGAGGTTGTGCAATCTTGCTAAAATCCTTGATGAATCTTCTGTAAAAACCTGCATGACCAAGTAAAGAACGTACTTCTCGCACAGAAGTGGGGTAAGGTAGAGAAGTAATAATGTTTATCTTGGCCTTATCAACCTCTAAACCTTTGCTAGATACCAAGTTTCCTAAGACTATACCTTCTGTTACCATGAAATGACATTTTTCAAAATTCAAAACCAGATTAGTCTCAATGCATCTGTCCAAAACTTTAGAGAGGCTTTCTAAGCATGCATCAAAAGAATAACCATATACAGTGAAGTCATCCATAAACACTTCCATGCAACTTTCTAAGAGATTAGAGAAAATGCTTACCATGCATCTTTGAAAGGTTCCAGGGGCGTTGCATAGACCAAAAGGCATCCTTCGATAGGCAAAAGTACCAAAAGGACAAGTGAAGGTGGTCTTATGCTGGTCTTCTGGGGCTATATGTATTTGAAAATAACCTGAAAAACCATCCAAAAAGCAATAGTGAGATTTTCCTGCTAATCTTTCCAAAATTTGGTCTATGAAGGGCAAAGGGAAGTGATCCTTGCGAGTAGCTTGGTTAATCTTTCCAAAATTTGGTCTATGCACACTCTCCAACTGTTTTGTATTCTGGTAGGGATTAGTTCATCATTGTGATTTTTGACTACAGTCATGCTAGTCTTCTTAGGAACTACTTGCACCGGGCTTACCCAATCACTGTCTGAGATGGGATAGATGATACCAGTTGCCAAAAGCTTACCTACTTCCTTCTTTACCACATCTAGGATGGTTGGATTCAAACTCCTTTGTGGTTGTCTAACAGGTCTGGTGTTTTCCTCCAGCAATATCCTATGCATACAAGTAGATGGGCTAATACCTGGAATATCAGCCAAAGTCCATCCAATTGCTTGTTTATGGCTTCTTAAGGTTTGCAAAAACCTTTTTCCTGTTGTGGTAGAAGGTTCTTTGCTACAATGATAGGAAGCTTCTCATTTTCCCCCAAATAAGCATACTTTAGATGTTCAGGCAAAGGCTTCAACTCCAAAGGAGGTGGTTGTATTATGGAAGGAAGAGATCTATCTGAGACTGAAATGTCTGCAACACTTGCATCTAACATGTCATCTTTCAACGAAGGTTGGTCTGCAGCATTAATCCTGGAACACACAATACATGGATGAAATTCATCACATGTGCAAGTAAAATTATCTAAGTAATCTAAATCAAAATCAAAAAATTCAAAAAGTAAATTGTCAATAGAATAATCATCCGCAAGAAGGTCTATGGCATCAAGTTGAAAGAGTGAATGGTTCTCTATAGGATGCTTCATGGCTTCAAATATGTTGAATTGGATGATATCATCTCCAAATTCCATAGAGAGAGTCCCCGTATGCACATCTATCTTTGTTTTTGCAGTTTTGAGGAAAGGTCTCCCTAGGATCAAGGTTGCTCTATTCATGGATGACTCATCTTCCATATCCAAAATGTAGAAGTCAGCTGCAAAGATCAGCTTATTCACTTGAACTAGCACATCTTCAAGTACTCCGGCTGGATGTGCTGTACTTCTGTTGGCTAATTGAATCACCACACCAGTTGACTTCAGTTCTCCCAGATTCAAAGATTTATAAACTGATGAGGGCATAACATTAATGGAAGCACCTAGATCCAGCAATGCATCACCAAATGTAGAGTTTCCTATTGTGCAAGGAATGGTGAAAGTTCTTGGATCTTTACATTTCTCAAGGAGGCTAGGTTGAATTAAGGCAGAAACATTGCGTCCCACACTAATCTTCTCATCCCCTTTGAGTCTTCTCTTATGCATGCACAGGTCCTTTAGAAATTTGGCATATTTGGGAATTTGCTTGATAGCATCTAGAAGTGATATATTGACTTCCACTTTCCTGAAGGTATCTAGAAGCTCCTTATCCAATTCTGTATGAACATTGGGCTTGGATTGGACCATTCTATTTGGAAAAGGTAAAGATACCTTCTGATCAGCATAATTTGGGGTTTTTGTTTCATCAGATGCTTCAAGTGCAGATCGTTTATGGCAAGCTTCTTTTTGTTGATCATTCGATGTCTTATCGAAGGTTGGTGTACTTTTTTCATCAGACTTTTCCTCTGATTCAGATGGCTTATCAGAGATGTCTCCAGGTGTGGAGATAAATGCTTCTTTTTGGTGTGGATTAGTTTGATTGAAGCTTTGTTGCTTTAAAATTATAGGGTCTGTCTACACTTTCTTCCCACTTCTCAAGGTCATGGCATTCACACTTTTGGGATTTATGACAGGTTGAGAAAGTAGTTGACCAGAACCTTGAGATTTCAATTGGTTGACAGTGGTAGCCAACTGCCCAATTTGTGTTTGTAAATCCTGAATGGTAGAACTTACATTTTGTTGAAACTGAAGATTGTTGGTTGCTAATTGCTTCATCAAATCATCAAGAGAGGGTTCAGAAGCATTAGAGGGTACAAATTGCTGCATATGCTGTTGTTGTTGTCTGAATGGCGGTGGTTGGTATTTATTTTGGGAGTCAGATGTTTGAATCATTTGTTGTTGTGGAGGACCATATCTCAAGTTAGGATGGTTTCTCCAACTAGGATTGTATGTTCCAGAAGGTGGTTCAAACTTCTGTTGCTGATAATGTTGAGGAGGCCTGTATTGTTGCCCTGTGCCAAAAATACCATTTACTGCAGCCTCAGGTGTCTCACTTTCTTGCAATGTTGGGCATGCGTCAGTAGGATGATCTGCAGAAGTGCAGATGCCACATGTTTTGGTTTTGTCAACAACATTAATTTGTTGTTGTTGTCCAATGGCCAACTGTCTTACGATGGAGGTTAGTTCTTCAATTCTGTTCTCCAATCGTGTATGGTCTGTCTTGGTGGTCATTTCATGGACTCCTTTAGACAAGGAATTAGTTCCAGAATTGAATTGCTGAGAATTTTCTGCCATGTTGGCAATCAAATCTCGAGCTGCTGTAGAAGTTTTGTCGATAAGTGCTCCACCACTAACTGCATCAACCATGCTTCTGTCCATTGGCATGAGTCCTTCATAGAAATACTGAATCAGTAATTGATCACTGATTTGATGGTGTGGACAAGTGGCGCATAGTTTCTTGAATCTCTCCCAATACTCATAGAGAGTTTCTTGGGAGTTCTGTCTGATGCTGCAAATCTCTTTTCTGATAGCTGCCGTTCTGGATGCAGGGAATAATTTCTCCAGGAATAATCTTTTCATATCATTCCAGCTTGTAACAGATGTTGGATGTAGATAGTACAACCAGTCCTTAGCTCCATCATTTAAGGAGAAAGGAAATGCCTTCAACTTGATATGATCTTCAGGAATTCCTTGTGGCCGCATTGTGGAACACACAATGTGAAATTCCTTCAAATGTTTATGATGGTCCTCACCTGCAAGGCCATGAAACTTAGGTAGCAAATGTATTAATCCAGACTTTAGTTCAAATGGTGCATCAACATCAGGGTATTGAATACACAACGGTTGATAAGCAACATCAGGTGCAGCTAATTCTTTTAAGGTTCTATCAGCCATGTTCTTAGCAAAATATTTAAAACTATCAAAATTTAAAGATGAAAAATCACTACTGTTACTTTCTTGGTTATTACTGGATGAATGCCTTCTATGTGCTCTTTTCAAATGGTGGAATGTTCTATCAATCTCAGGATCATATGCATATAAATTTTTAGGATTGGATCGGGTCATACACAAAAAGGTGAACTCATACAGAAAATCCAAGAATGATATACCTAAAGTAAAAACAATGGTTAGAGATTAAAATTTTTATACAAACTCCTAAATGAGCCTAGGATACTAAAACGATCCCCTACAACGGCGCCAAATTTTTGACACGCTCGTCGCAAACGCGCAAAAATAATTTCTTGATTTCCCCCAAACTATTGGTATAGTATAAGGTGCAACCTAGGTCATCTCCCAAAGACCATTTCATATTCTTAAGCAAATTAGGAGAAAGTTAGAAAAAGGGGGTTTTGTAAATATATGATATTAAGTGCTAAATACAAAATACAGAATGAAATTAATTTGACTTAACAATTATCAACTTAAGGAATTCAGAGGCTATTTTCATAACTAATCATTGATCACTAAAATCATGCATTGTGTTTATCAACCTAGGATCATCTGGAACCCCTACAATGATCCTTGAATTCTCTACTGAGAAACCTCTCAGAATTCAATTGATTATGATCAACAAGATTTAGTAATCACTTAATCTTTCATCTAAACCAATTTTATAATCAGAATTCAGTTGAAGTAAGTAATAAAATGAAAACCTTCAATTAAATTACTTAATTTCTTCTTTTCAAACTTTTGGAAAATGATTTACCAATCAAAAACCAATTATAAATCAATTATGCATTAATCAAAATACATCAACCGATCAAACTTTGATTAAAGAATAAAATTGAAGAATATAGTGAAGCAGAGTAGAAACCACTTAATAAGCATGTAAATAAAGATCAAGACCTCAAAGTTAAAATGAAAATAGCTTGAATCCTTGAATTGAAACTACAAACCTAGCCTTCCATGAAGGAGGCAAACTAACAACAAAGAAAGAGGCAAACTAACAACAAATAAATCCTAAGCCTTCCATGTAGGAGGAAACTAACAACAAATAAATCCTAAGCCTTCCATGTAGGAGGCAACTAAAAATAAAGAAAAACTAAGCCTTCCATGTAGGAGGCAAACTAACAAGAAAGAAAACCTAAGCCTTCCATGAAGGAGGCAAAACTAACAAGAAAGAAAGAAAGAAAAGAAAGAAAGAAAGAAAATGGTATTGGAGTTAATCTCCAAAATGGTGTGTTTCTCCTCTTGTAAACCCTTCTATTTATAGAGGATTTTTGAGGCATCATCTTCAAAAAGTCACCAACTAGGATATTACTTTTCTACCCTTTTATTGCTTTCACATGGGCTTTGTTGAAAATGCAAAACACTTTTGAATTTTTGTCACCAATTAGCACAACAATTTTGACTTTCTTGCACCGCATTTTCGGATGTTCACATGTCCGAATTAGAGCTTGACTTCTGAACAAAAGTTGTAGCCTCAGATCTTAGCTGTCCAACAGAGTTGATTTCATCTCAATATGACTTCTGTATCTCAAGATATGGCTGGATCTTTTCACACTGTTCAAATTCCATGTCAGCAACACTATCTCATCTTTTGAGATAATTTCGGAGTCCTAAACATCCCATTTAGAGTCTGATCTTGCTTTGTAACTATGGACACTTCTTTAAGCTTTCATTCAAGACAGATTTCATGATTTTTGGATGTCTACAACTCCTATTATGCTCAAAATACTATAATAGTGTCATTTTAATCGGGTAAGCAAAGAAATTCAATTAAACATCATATGAACCCAAACTCATAAAATATGACAAAGATCACTTAATTGATTATATAAGAAGTCTTAATGAGATAAAAGTGAGAGATAATTATTTATGAAATCTATGCTTATCAAGCTCTGAACACGAATTGGTAGGTTTTTCTGTTGTTCGATGTTTAGAGATTCGTATGGGTCCAAGTGCAGCCGTAGTTGTCTTGGACCTTGTGCATATGTGGATTAAGAATGCCCTTTTAAAATAAAAATTTGTTTTGCAATTCTTAGTCTCACGCGACGAGCTCTAAACATGAACTAGTAGTTTTTTCTACTGTTCGATGCTTAGAGATTCGTAGGGGCCCAAGTGCAGCCGTTGTTGTCTTGGACCCTGTGCATATGTGGATTAGGAATGCCCTTTTGAACAAATAAATAAAAGTGTGTTTTGAAATTCTTAATCTCTCGCGATGAGGTCTAAGCATGAACTGGTAGCTTTTTCTCTTGTTCGATGTTTAGAGATTCGTATGGGCCCAAGTGCAGCCGTAGTAGCCTTGGACCCTGTGCATATGTTGATTAAGGATCCTTCTGAAAATAATTTCCGAAACATGTTCATTTTTAAATGCTCCTTTTCAAGCACTTTCGAAGGTCAAGCCTTCAAACCGAACCAGAACTACGTAAGCCTTGAGTTTCCCATTGCACCGGGGAATACGTAGGAGCAGGATCAAGTCCTGTCAGGCTAACCTCCATCAAGTTATTTATTTTCATGCTAATTAAAGGGATCAAACAGTTTCAAAAACCACACACTCAATTTAAGGGTACCGTTCTTCGGAACGGGCGAGTGGGGTGCCTAACACCTTCCCCATTCGTAACCGACTCTCGAACCTCGAATCTCATCCTCGAGTTAGTGTTTTTCCATGTATTTTCCCTTAAATAAAAATTTGGTGGCGACTCCACATAATCCGAATAAAATTTCGATTTTAAAATTTTAGCGAATTCGTCGTCTCGTCATGATTACGGTTGCGACAGAGAGCAGTCAAGAGAATTTTCTTGGAGCAAAAGAGAAGACTCCCCAAAAACAAATTAGAGAAAATGAAGAAACCTCCCCAAAGACAAATCAGAGAAAGTGAAGAAGCCTCCCCATAACCAATCCTCTCTAAATTTATATGGTTGTTTGTTTTCCCTGAACCCTTGTAGGAAAAACTAAAGCGGGAAAAATGCACCTTCCCCAAAATCCAATCCTCCTCCTTTCGTTTTCTTTTATTCTTCCTTTTATTTCTTTTCTTTCCTTTTCCTTCTTTTTCCTAACTAAATCCTAACTACTCTAACTAACTTAACTAATTCTTTTAATTAGCCTCTAACTAACTAAAACTTCTCTCTTTTAATTTTTATGTCTTCTTTTTTATTTATTTCAAATATTATTATTTTCTTTTCTTCATTTTTATTTATTTTTGTTTCTATTATTTAAATTATTATTTATTTCACTTTTTCATTTTTATTCTTTTTGCTTTATGATTTTATATATTTTTTATTTTTCATTTATTATTTATTTTTATTTATTTATTTGTTTTTTTGTTTATTCCATTTTTCTTCTTTTTCCTTTTATAATTCTTTTCTTCTATTTTCCTTTTTTTTTGTTTTTTGTTACTCTTCTTTTTTTTTTAGTTAGTTTTAATTTAATCTTTTCTTTATTTATTTGTTATTTTTTTATTTTTTTCATTTCTGTTAATTTGTTTTTTTGATTTCTGTTTATTTTTATTTCTTCTTTCTGTTTATTAACCTTAATATTTATTTATTATTTAAATTATTGTTGGTTTCTTGATTAATTTAACAAATGAGGGCCTTGGACATAATTAAGTGTTTACACCAAGTTTCATTTAAACTATTAATCCTTTACTTTTACATAACACGGCTTCTCAAGGTATCTAAACCAAGTTTCCAAACTAATTTCTTCCTAATTAATTTTAGGTGGCCAAATGTGTTCTTGGTTCCTAAGGCCTTCTAGTTTACTTTTCCTTGCCTTATGAGTTGGTTTTTACCAATTGAAGTCTAATTTATTAATTAGTACATAACTTAGAAATTTTTAAGGCTCCTTCTCCATTCTTGATAGTCATGGTTGAATGGTTTAGTGTAGCTTCCAACCTCATGGCTTATCTGTATTCATTTAATTTATGCATGCTTAGATTTAGTCTTGAATCATAGTGAATTCTTAAATTTCTTTTCACTAACTTAGTTAATATGTCCAATTAAGCTCCTCCGCCTTTTTAAAGCTTACTCTCAATTTTAATCTCTTCTACTTATATACCAAGGATGTTTAGTTAAGGCTATTTAAGAATTAAATCTCCTTCTTGAATCAATTTACCCTAACGTGCCAAATGGGTCCTCTTCCTATTTAAAACTTCCTTACACTTTTAATCCATTACACTTATACGCCAAGGATTCTTAACTAAACCTAGTTTAAAATTAAAACTCCTCCTTAAATAAATAACCTTAAAGTGGCCAAATGCCACTTCTAAAGTCCAGGCATTAAATTTCACTCCTAATTAACCTAGGTAGACCAATTTTTCTAGTTAATATTTAGGCTACAAATCATACCAAGTTTAGTTAATTTTTAGGTCTTCTCGTCTAATCCTAATGATCATGGTTGAAGGATTACTCTCCTCCATATATATTCACGTTTCATTTTTAATTACCAACTTATGCCTTTTTGAAATCTAGATTAAGTATTAATCAAGGATTTCACTTAATTTTTATCTATTTTGATTATTATGGACTTAGCCCCTTTTAAACTTTACTTACACCTTTAAATCTTCCATTGACCTAATGAAAGTTCTTAAGACACCTTTAACCAAAATTTAAGCTCATTTTTCCTTAAGTTACATTAGGATGGCTGAATGCACTCCTAGCAGTTTTTAGGCCATTTTAGCTCAAACTATTTTCTTCCAAAACTTGTTTCACATCACTTAGAACTTTGTTACATGGTTTGTATCATTCTTAAAAATTTTAAGAATTTTTATCTTTAACTTTGCAATTATGGTCGAATGCCTCTTTTGGCTTGCCAATGTCACCTTTTCAAATTTCCTTCTCACACAACCTTGGTCCCTTGATTTTGTGAGCTTGTAGTACCTTAAGGACTTGATCCATACAAGACTTTTCCAAAATTCACAGCTTGGGTCATGGTCAAAGTGAGTCTTAAGTATTTTGTGAGGCTTGTGCCATTTATGGTCCCAAAGTTTCAACTTTTACTTAGTAGTTTTTGGATCTATGCCTAAAGAAAGATTTTGAGACTTATAATTTAATTTTTCTTTCACTTTTTAATATTTAAGTACATAGGTTCAGATTTGGAAATAATATTACACAAGTCCACTATAGTAAGAAAATCAACAACTTTCAAACTTTAACCAAAAAACATGCAAAATAAAATATTTTTCAAACTACAAATTGTAGATCCACAAGATCTACTCCAAGATCCATCCATCTCCTACCAAGAACACTTAAAAAATTTACTCATGACTTCTCAAAACTTTCCAAAGCATCAAATTGGATTTTAAAAGAATTTTTACCAATTAAATTTCTTCTAAGTTACTTAGAAGCACTTTGAACCAACCAAACTTCATTTTATTTTTCAAAATCACAAAAAATGGTTATGCTCATTTTGAACAATTTAAAGGCATCCTTGAGCCCTCATGAGTTCAAAGAAGGAGATCTTTGAATTTTAGAGAAATAATCCATAAAAGAAAGAAAACCAACCATAAAAAGTAACATTAAAGCTTAAAAAGACAAAGTAGAAAATCCTACTTGATGGAGACTTAGTGTGGGGTTGTGGTGGGGCTTCTTGGGATGATCTTTCCCTCCTTAGATGGTTCACAAAATTTCTCCCAAGTGTGGTGGTGGGGCTTGGTGGTTAGGTGTTAATTTAGCTTAAATTCGAAGATGGAAGTTTAGTCTTAAGGTGTATAATCTTTAGGTTTTGGGTGGATTAAGCTTTAAGAAAATTTTGATAGCTTCTCCAAGTGTTTAGAAGGTTGGAATTACAAAACATGAGCCCCACCCCCTTGGTGTTCCTAAGAAATTTCGTCGACCTAGGGCATATGGGAATTAAATTCCCACTTAAAAGAATTTTGGTAATTTTTCATGTAATTTCTATTTTGTAAAAGAAAACTAAAAGTAGAAAATTACCCTTTTAGGATTAGATTAATTTTAATGAGGCTAAGTTGGTCACTAATCATGTTTTACTTTCCCGACCATGGTTAATTTTAATTAATCAGGGTTAATTAGTCTTATCCATGGTTAAAGGAATCTTAACATTTATTATTTTTATCTTTATGAGTTTACTTGTGTTGACTTCAATTGGTGACTCATCACCATTCTTTCCAACCTTCTTTGGTTTCTAAGTTCTTCTCATTACTATTGATCATTCTTGATGTTCTCTAACCCTCTAAAATTTCTTTTAACTTGTTTTATAATTCTCTTGCACATTATCTAGGTTGCTTAGGTACAGGGGTATTTTCCACCAAACTATCTAATTTCTCTTTTTCTGGATCCTAATCCTAGTTAGTTTCCTTCTATAAATTATTTGTAGCTTCAGGAGTTCACTATGAAAATTTACAGATATTACAAAAGGAGAAGGAACTCTTAGTCTTCATACACTTGTATGGAGGCACCACATGAGACTCAAAAGCCTAGGAACATGGATGCATGGGGTGGATTTGAAAGCCTCTTGGAGCTTGATTTTGGGTCTCTCATGGAGCCTAAAATGAGTCTCTATTTACTCCTTGAGGCAGTCTAAGAAATGGACCACGTTAGGCCAAAATAACTCAGCAAAATGTTACAAGAAAATAGGTCCAATCCTATATATATTTGGCCTGCTAATTGCTAAAATACAAGAAGTACCTAAATCCTATTGTAAAGTATAGAGAGCCATGGGAGAAGTGTTTTGGGCCTAAGGGAGCTCCTTCTGAAGGTCCAAGAATGCTTCCACCTTCTTTTATAACTTCTTGACTCTAGCTCTAATGATGGGCCCAATGGTCCTCTATAGTTGGGACCTCCAAATCACTTGAGAGTTGGTTAGCATAAAAAATAAAGTAATATGTAGAGGTATTTTAGAATGTTTTTATATATATTTTAAAAGAAATTATATATAATAGAAAGAAAAAAATAAATGCATAAAAAATTGTAAATATATGTACAAGTCTCAAGCAATCATAGTTCAAACTTCAAAAAATTATTAGGAAATAATCTCCGCCAACGAGGCCAGAAGATTGTTGCATGCAAAATGTAGGTGTAAAATTCTTTTCCAAGTTCTACTCATGGGTAAATATACCCATCAGTATAGAAAATGGTATTTAAGACCCTAGTATCAATCCAACAAACACTATGCTAACAATTTGTAAAAGAAGTTTGAATTCCAATTTTTAAGCTTACCAAAAGACGGTTGTGTGTATCCAAATTTAAAATAAAAATAATTTTTAAATAAAGAAGATGCTAAATAAAAGAACATAGTGCAAGTTATGGAAGAACATGTCACTTTAGATTGCTTTATGACTGTACTTTCTTTTACCCCTAATTCTCCCTAACAATTTCTAACTAGTTACTTTAAGACTATTACTACCAAATGATCATGCAATAGTAACGATCATTATCCTAAATACTATCCCTAATGATCACGCAAGAAAGATAGATAAGAGAAGCATAAAGCATAAGAGGCTATAAACTACTGATTAGACAATTAACTAATTAAAAACCTAAGATTCCTATTGATCCTCCAAAATTCTTAAATTCAGTTACCTTATAGTTCTGTTAATCGGGGGATGGTACGATCGCCTACCCTAAACCAACTCACAAATTAATAAGAATTGTCAATTCCTATTAAAGGATTAAACATAATAAGTCAACACAATTGGATAACTAAAATACCACCATTCACAACATAATGGTATAATAGATTTATGGAAAAAATTAGGGTTCAAGCTATTATATCACAAGATTCACCAAAGGTCCATCTATTGGAGATTAGTTACACTTGATAAAAATTAACCTAAAACATTCATCACCTAGTCCTAAGACAAGAGATACAAAACTAGGTTGCTAGCACGCTAGTAATCAACTCTACAACTGCACCATGAAGGGATTCCTTCCACCAAGAACCTATGGGAGGACATCGAAGAAGGATACAATAATGGAGAGGCTAGAAATAGAGGATGGAGGAAAGGTAAGGCGGTGCCAAGAGATTGGAACCAAAGTGTTATGGTGTAAGTTGTTTGTAAGGTCTTTCGTTCTCTCTTCTCCCAAGGTGGATCCTCCCTTTTGTAGCCAGTGATTAGGGCTTTAAATTTATACTAGCACATAAGTTACACAAAGATTTAAAATTGGAATTATTTACAGTGCAAGGTATAGTGAAACTTTTCGAATCTTCATGCTTTGGTGTTATCTCAACAATCACATCCTTTTCTTTTTCTATTCTTCTACGGATGTTTCTATGTCTAACTCGCTTCTCAAAATGATTTCATTTACTTGCTCCTTTGGGCTAACTTCAAGCTGGCTAGGTAGTGTCATGGACATTTGTTATCCTCGGAGGTTGAGGATCTTTCCCATTTGTTCCTCTATATCTTGAAACTAGGATAACCATGTCTCTATATTCTGGAGTTATACTCCATATTCTTGAATCTTTATTTTGTGGCAGTTGGCTCCTTACTCTCTTGCATGTAGCCATCTTGATTCTACATATGAGTGGGCTTGTAAACATTTGAGGTGCCATTAGAGTTATCACCTTGACACCTTCCCTAAGAAAAAATGGGGTGATTCTACAAAATGGGATTATAGGTATTCCCCATGAAGTTGGCCTCCTTATTATGTTAAGCCATATGGACTTCAACTTCACACCCTTCAACACCGTGGCATATGGAGCCACAAAGATTGGATGGGTTAGGCTCAAGTATGGCTTGAGTACATATAGATGGAGCAGGTTGTGCCTTCGCCTATATAAGAACCTCCATTTTCTTGTTTAGGGCCTCTATCTGACCACAATAGAGTGTTATGGTCTACTTGGTACATTCTTTCCAATTGGGGGTCTCTCTTCTTCATATGTCTTTTGGCAGACCTCCTCTAGTTGATATTAGCAACTAAATCCCCTCTGATCGTACATGTGTCCTCATGATGGTTATGTAGAATGCTCCCTTCAAAGGTTGCTTCTATTACAACTTTGTTTTCATAGGAGAGGCTATTGTAGAAGATCTATACAAGATGGGGTGTTTGGTACCCATGGTATAGCCATTTTTGGAGAAGATTTTGGAATCGATCCCATTCCTCATGTAGATACTCGTTCTTATATTGTGTAAAGTCAGTGATCTCCACTATAATCTTGGATTACATGGATTGTGGAAAGTGTTACATCAAGAAGAGACGTTGTAATTTATCCTAGACTTTAATGGATCTTTCCAACAGAGAATTCATCCTATCATTCACTTTCTCAACGATGGAGAAGGGAAATAACTATAAGATAATGGTGCCTTATAACATGCAATTCATCTTGATGGTTTTTGTTAGCCTTAGAAATTTTTTGATTGGAGATGTGAGTCCTCTGAGACTGTATTACTGAATTGAAGCAAGTCATGTTGATAAGGGCTAACTTCAACTCAAAGTTTTGAACATCCTTTGGTGTTAAAATGGATATACTACTTCTTATGCCCTCATAAGTGGAGGCCATGTAAGCCAACAACACCCTTTTCCCTTGTATGGTCATCTTCGTCACTTTAGTTTCTCACTTCACGATCAAGTTGTTCTCTCTATTTCATGGTTAAATTTCAGGTTGGAAATTTGTGAGCAGGTTATCATAAAGAAACAAAGTAATATGAATGGGTATTTTACATATGATAGAAATTAACCTAAAAACATCCATAACCTAGTCCTAAGACAAAAGATACAAAACCGAGTTTCCAATAAGGCTTGTAATAAACTCTATAACTGCACTGTGAAGGGTTTCCTTCCACTAAGATCCTACAAAAGGAAAATGGAGGAAGAACCAGAAATGGAAAGGTTAGAGATGAAAAATGAAGGAAAGGTAGGGTTGTACCAAAGTTCTAGTGGTAGTGATACAAGCATGTGAAGGTAGAAGGTGTTGGTGGTCGTTAGGCTCTCCTAGAAACATTCTTTTTATAGGCATAGATTGGGGCTTAGCTATCATTGACCGGGTTGACCAAGTTGCTCACTCAGATGTTGTGGCTGTTCTAGTTCATCAATAACACTATAGGACTAACTTAGTTCTCTTCTGCATCATTATGGATGGCGTGGTTGCTTGTTTAGCACTTCCCAATCTTGGACAGTCGTACTATATTTGGAATTGTCATGCTTACTTATTCTACATGGCCATGCCACATCCATTTGGCACAGTTATGCTCAGGTCTGCATAATCGTGCTGGAAGCCCGATCCTGTTGTGGGGCATGTTGAGGGAAATTTTTGTCCTTTTGTTGCTCTTTTATTTTTTTTATGTCCTTTTTATCCTTTTTCTATTCCAAAATTTTCCTATTTTCTAATTATTTTCTTGCATGACCATTTTTGTAAGAATAAGGGAAATTAGTGAGAATTATCAATAAAATTACTTAACCTTGATTTGATGGATACAAAGGAAAAGCGTCTTCTTCAACTTAACAAATTGGATGAATTCAAGTTGGAGGCATATGAAAACTTTTAACTATACAAGGAAAGGACAAAGAGATGACATGACAAACACATTTGGCAACACAAGTTCTCACTGGGTGAAAAGGTACTAGTCAATAAGTCATATCTCCATTTGTTTCCAGTAAACTAAAGTCAAGATGGAGCGGTCTATATGAAGTCCATAGAATGGTCCCCGATAGGACAATAGGGTACTTAAGCTCATAAAAAGAAATAGGGAGATCTTTAAAATAAATGGATAAAAGGTTAAACACTACGAAGGAGGCTCATTCAAATAACGCAGCAGCATGATACTAGAGGAACCATAGGTAGCAACCAATGTACTACCTAGCCACTAGAAACAGGTACGTCAGGCTCGTAATGTAAAAGAAACACTCATAAGAGGCAACTTATAAAAAAAGGGGAAACCTTAATTCACTCGAAGGAGCATGATTGTATGGTCGTAATAAGGACTCTAACGGTTTTAAATAATTGCTTGTATAGAGTCATACGACACTCACTTAACCCATTCTCTCTAACACTTATTGACCATATTTCCCCAATTCTTTCCCAGTTTCCTACTTTTCATGTACAACACATGAAAATAAGGTGAGCAAATTAGCACGATTATGCAAATTGGGAATTAAGGTTTAGCATGGTCGTACAAGTCATTAGCCAGCCTCAACTTATCGCTAGCACAGTTATGCCCCTATCTTAGCATGATCGTGCCCTGATTTTGTATGGTGGTGTCAAATCCCAACAAAATCGCTTGTACCTTACAGCACGGTCGTGTCAAGTTTTAATACATACTCCCTAACTTATTTTCTCCTTGTTTTTAGGAAAAATTCTTGCTTGAGCTCTCAAGAGAAATGGACGCCTTGCACACACTGCAGTGCCAACACATAAGCTTGAGTACCTTATCAACGTCAAGGAAATGCCTGGAATAAAAACACAACTAAAGCAACAGAAGTCATTTTCCTTCATTCCCCTAAGGAGCTTGGACCCACGTAACTTTGAATAGCTAGGCATTGAGGAATAGATTATGGGCTACCTTCAAAGGATGGGGTGCATTGAAACATCCTTTATCATTAAAACAGAATATTGAGAGTCCACTATCAAGTTCCTAACATCACTCACATGTGACTAATCTAAGGGAAATCCCCATGCCTATATTTTCATTAGAGTTCAAGATCGAGGCAGAAATTGCTACAGCTGGACATTTGAATTACTGAGAAGAATCCCTATTGCATTTCAAGAGGGGCCCTTCTAGTTACAAATCAGAAGAGAAAAAACATTCAACCCTTCTTTTGCACAAGCTACCACTATTCGCAGTTTGGCTCTAAGCATTTTGCATCAGTGCTTCTCAGTTGGATTATTTATTGAGTGAGATTGCACATGATGCATAACTAGAGCCCACTTGTTCCTCCTTTGGGTGATAGTTCATGAGCACTAAACACATCCTGGAAGGTTCTTCATCGTGTCTTGCATACACACAATGCATCCTCCATAAGATGGAAGTAAGGGCTGCATTGGCATTGGCTTCCATGATGTCCTGCACCCTTTTGCAACACAGATATACCGATCAATTTTCTTGGGAAATAAGACATGGGCATGGCTGGGTTTGCTGAAACATGACCCAAAGGGTCTTCCAACTATTCGGCAGTAGGACCAATATTCACTGGGAGAGGAATCATCTCCTACAGTGGGGGAACACAATTTTGGAGGGGAAAAACAAGCTAAGGTGGATTGGTTTATCTCTTAGCAACTCAGTCAAATTGAGGCCTAGATGGACATTATCCTCTAGTTACTACAGGGTAGGGTGGGCCATCCATCATCCCAATAACTGGAACATCCTCTCTCTTATAAACTTATGACAATTATTTTTCTTAGGATTTAGGAATAATTTTTATTCATAGGGATATGTTATTTACCCTCTTTCAAGTTCTTAGGAATTGACTTTGAAGTGCATTAATAGTAATATTATTTAAGTTCATATAATCTCTTATTCTAAGTTATGGATTGATGTGAGAAGGCTACCCCTAAAGTGTAAGGACTCCTTTTCCAATCGTTGTCACTCAACGAGGAATATAGCAAGGGACACTATTGGCCTCTATGTTTAAGGAGGGAGACCTTCTCCCTCCTCTTTAAGGTAGTCCCATTTCTATTTATTCATCACTTTATCTATATAAAATTACATGTATTTTGAGAATCGTGGCATGAAATTTAGAAATTAACATACTAAAAATTATTTTTTGAATGTCAAAATTAAATACAATATTTTTTTTTCTAAACCCACATATGCACAAGGTCCAATCCAAATGAAGGTTGTATTGTGACCTATACAATTCTTAAAATATAAGATCGTAAAGTATGCTACTTATCCATACCAATCCAAATGAAGGTTGTATTGTGACCTATACAATTCTTAAAATATAAGATCGTAAAGTATGCTACTTATCCATACTGAGTGTTCATTGCATGACATTTAGAATTTATTAATTATTTAAATATATGATTCTTGTATTTACATTAATGAATAAAAAAATGTATACTATTATTATCTTCAAATTACACAATATTAATTTTTTTTAAAATAAAAGAAAAAGACCAAAGGTATAAATTGAAGAGCAAAATTAAACTTATATGAGAAGTTATATTTTAAATATGCTCACTTATGGCCTATGGTTTCGACCCATTTTCTTTTCAATTCAAATGTGTTTATGATAAATAAACTTAAATATTAAATAGTCAATATAATTGAAAATAAACAACCCATCAAAGCTTATTTAAGCACATGTATGAACCATAAACTTTTATTACATTAACTCTAGGATTTAGGATCCAAATGTGAACTTCAAAATCTAATCCAGTACAAAACCAATAAGATTATTTGGATTGATTAAGTTAAAGATTAAGAGAGTTTTAATGAGCAAAATGAGATACCAATAGTAATGTCCTCATGCCCTGTGTGTAGCCAACATGGTGAATGTTGACCATGATTCTTGTACGTTGAGATAGTGAGAGAGAAGGCCTCATGATCCCATGAATGTTTGTCCATTAATGATGGTCTTTAGTCTAGGCTGTGCTGAGCACCTTTTAACCAAACAAAATAAACTAAGTGTTGCTTCTATGTTGGGTTGAGGAGAGTGACAGGGAAAGAACCCGACATGATCATTGTGAGATAGTGAGAGAATGAGAGGATTTATTATAGTAGCTAGGAGAACTACTTCTACTTTCTCAAGACAAAACTTGGGTGAAGCTATGGTTTAAGTCCTTGAGAGAGATGAAGTCGTGAGTGTGACTAGGCCAATGTGTGTTTGATTGAAGAGGGAATCAAAGGATTTGTTTGGTGTAGCTATCTAGTAAGATAGAATGAGCCAAGGGGCTATTAGTTTCGTTGCTTAGTGAATATGAGTCATCATAAAAATGCAGAGAGGGTGAAAGGAAAAATGGTGGATCTCTTGCTATAAAAAATAGAGTGCCTAGGTAATGATTGAATTTCTTCCAAAGGGTATGGGGGCGAGGACTTTATTTTGAAAGGTAATGAATACGGGCAAGTGCAGAGTGAGAGATGACTAAATCCAATGTGAGGTGCTATGGAAAATTCAATCCTAGTTAAGAGAGGAATGAGTTTTGTCCAAGAGAGATAGAAATTGGTGTTACATGTTCGAGAGGTGAGAATTTTCTAGGCATTGTTGGTTCGGTGAGAGTGTATGGAGGAGGTGAGCCAAAATAGAAATAGGAAAAATGGGAGCCTCCCCAGAAAAAGATGAGGACATTATTTTTGTTTTCTAGTATGGAGAAAGAGAACGTTAAGTTTTGGAGAGGTATCTAGAGGAGAAAATTAAAAGTGAGGTGTTCCTAATCTTTGCGTTTGTTCCAAGGGCTATAAGAGAATTTGTGAGGCTGTTAGGAGAAAGAGAATGGACTCCCAAGGAAGAGTCCATAGGGAACAAATGAGAGTAGACCATATGACGTGGAGGAGATATTGAATTTGTGAGATGAGTGAGTGGTGCATATGTGCATGGTGAATTTTGTTAGGGTTCTTCCTTTTGTTTTATAGTATGGAGGGATAGAGTGAGGGAGAGAAGGTTAGTGAGAGTGGAAGTAGAATTTAAGGAAATCGTAGGGATACGTTGTGGCCATTCACTAGTGGAAAGAATAATTTTCACATTGGTTATTTTAAACTTTTTACATTGGTTTCTATGGCGTTAGAGATACAGCCATTATAAAAAGTGGTCACTTTTTATATCAGTTAGACAAATGTTGTAACAAATTGACTTTTTAGATCGGTTTTGAAAATAACTGTTGTAGAAAGTTATTTTTTACATCAGTTTTGAGTGCAACTGCTATAGAAAGTGACACTTTCTATATCAGTTCTAAGTGAAACTGTTGTAGAAAGTCACTTTCTACATTGGTTCAGAGTGCAACTGCTATAGAAAGTGACACTTTCTACCTCAGTTAAGGTAAAGATCAATGTAAAATATGTCACTTTTTACAGTGGTTATGGTAACAACCAATATAAAACGTATTTTTTTAAATTACAAAAGTATTTTTCGTGCACCTCTAGAAAATTGAAAAACAGATATAATAAACCCTGCTAAGCTTCCAAAACAAATTCAACATCCATAAACAATTATTCAAAGAAGTAATCATCAACCAACATTACATACTACAAATATGTCATCAACAAAATATATCATCTATGAAAGTGGTATTACAAATATTTTAAATTTACATTTAATGATAGCAAATTACAAATTGGCTACTTCAACAAATATTTTTCTCAACATTTTCTCATATCATTGATTTTCTCTTCAAGGAAAGGATGTGGATTTTTGAATCTCTGCAAATTTTATAATAAAATCAAAAAATTATCATGTGAAAGGTGAAATAATTAAAATAAGAAAATTTTGAAAATTGTAATTACCTCGCCCGATAAATCAGTAATGGATGCCGAGACAATGTTAAACATATGTCTTATGACATAATATCCACACTTCGTACCTCCATTTTGTTTTTGACTCTATAAAAGAATACAAAAAATAATTATAGTTAATGAATAATATAATAAAACGAATAAAACAAACAAACAAACAAATAGATAATTTCTAATATTAAAGTACTTACACATGAAAACATCCATGTGGGCTTTTTTATACTTGCAGAATGCCTACCTTTTAACAGATGTCAAGCATTCATTGCTCTTTGAATAAAAGAACCAAATTAAAGAAGGATTATTATATAAGAATAAAGATAATTAATATAAATACATAAAATGATTTATAAATAATTTACAAATCAATAATATCATTTATTTATTTTTTGGTTTGTTCCAAGCAGAGCATAAAAAGATAATAACATTCTATTTAGGACAAATAATTATTAATTTTCAACGATCCTTGAAAAATTTGAATAACAATTAGCCAAAATCATAAATATAACTTAAAATATCTTGTAAGTTGACTTACGAATGAAAATAAGGTGCCATATAACATTCTTTTTCACTTTCTAACCTACTCTGAATGTAACCATGTATCTCTGTTGGCTTATTCCTTATTCTCTAGATATGAACAGGGTCAAGGAGTCCATACAAGTCCAACTTCCCTCTTTTGGATGCAAATATTCAAGTATCTAAAATTTTTAATAAATGCTACTTGTTAGAATTTGATACTTACTTAATTTATATAAGATTTAAAATACACTTACATCAAACATAATTGTTTTCATAGTCAATTGCGAAGGCCGATTACCCAACTTAATAGCAATTATGCATAAACGAGCAAGCAAATCAATATTTTCTTGGACTCGAACATCTTTATTAGCACCAATATTAGTATTCTAAACAACATGTATAAAATATTAGTAAACATGATATATAAACTAAAATGTAACATATGAAAGACATACATTTATGAAAGCTAATACCTTAGGTTGAATCCATTGCACAAGTCTTTTCGGCCATAAAATAAAATAATTAGGAGCTTGATCCACTGTTTGAACCTCCTTTGTAGGCACAAAAATAGAAGTGTTTGCCTCTTCAACTCATTCAACACCACCCTGACCTTATCATCATCAATTTTCTTATGATGTATGATTAAACTCAAGTTGTGGACTTTCCAAGTGGCCACTAAAAGGAGAGGATCCTCTACACATAATTGATAATCATCACTAACATCAGCAACAACATCCTTGTTTGGTAAAATCTTCCTTATTCGTAGCATAACTGCCTTTAGTGCTCAGCCCTATAGGAGAACAAGGTTGAGCCTGTGTGTGTTTAGAAAAGTTCCAAAGATGCAAGCTCTTGTCTGAACTCCTCTCTAACCTACTACCAAATCTCCTTTCTAAGGTGTTCCCCAATCTCTTCTAGAAGTCGTTGACTAAGGTCTCGACTAATCTTTTTCCTCATGTCTTCCTTAATAGCCTCTAACTTATTTCTTAACACTAGTCCTCCTTTGGAACCATGTCTAGTGGAAGACAATTGAAAGAATTGTCGTATGCCTACACCTCGTCCAACAGCACGAACACAACCTGGATGCTCCGGTTGCCTAATAGCAGTATTAAGAATATCTTCTCATCCAAAAGGAAAAAAGGTCCCTTATAAGCTTTGTTCAACCAAAGAATCCTACAAAACATAAATTATCATTATCACTATGGTATATTAAAGTAAATTACCAAAAAAATTACTTAATTTTATGATTTCTTAAATCTTCTTAGTAATAATGCGAGATGACTCAGATGTATAATCTCTTGAAGACTTTTATCGTGCTTTCTTCCATTTCTCATGACATGTGGGTGGAGATGGTGGGGAAAGAACTGTAGATGGGTTTGCTTGAGATTATTCTTCATGTCCTTTTAACTTCTGTTACATGAGTCTTTCTTCAAGCAACTCATAGCCTCCACGGGAAAATCTGTGGGGATAGCAGTTTCTTGTAGAAATTTCCTAAGCCTTTTTTCCTTTCTCCTATTATAATAAATAAAATCAATTAAAAATAAAAGTTTAATAAGTCAAATAAAAATAGATACAAATATGTAAATATACATACAAGGAAGACATGATCTTGACGACTCTCAACAAATCTCTGCCATGTCTCATCATCAAGAAACTGGTACTGCTCACAAGGGGACGAATCCTTCAATGGCCTGACACGCTCGTCGCAAACGCGCAAAAATAATTTCTAGATTTCCCCCAAACTATTGATATAGTATAAGGTGCAACCTAGGTCATCTCCCAAAGACCATTTCATATTCTTAAGCAAATTAGGAGAAAGTTAGAAAAAGGGGGTTTTGTAAATATATGATATTAAGTGCTAAATACAAAATACAGAATGAAATTAATTTGACTTAACAATTATCAACTCAAGAAATTCAGAGGCTATTTTCATAACTAATCATTGATCACTAAAATCATGCATTGTGTTTATCAACCTAGGATCATCTGGAACCCCTACAATGATCCTTGAATTCTCTACTGAGAAACCTCTCAGAATTCAATTGATTATGATCAACAAGATTTAGTAACCACTTAATCTTTCATCTAAACCAATTTTATAATTAGAATTCAGTTGAAGTAAGTAATAAAATGAAAACCTTCAATTAAATTACTTAATTTCTACTCTTCAAACTTTTGGAAAATGATTTACCAATCAAAAACCAATTATAAATCAATTATGCATTAATCAAAATACGTCAACCGATCTAACTTTGATTAAAGAATAAAATTGAAGAATACAGTGAAGCAGAGTAGAAACCACTTAATAAGCATGTAAATAAAGATCAAGACCTCAAAGTTAAAATGAAAATAGCTTGAATCCTTGAATTGAAACTACAAACCTAGCCTTCCATGAAGGAGGCAAACTAACAACAAAGAAAGAGGCAAACTAACAACAAATAAATCCTAAGCCTTCCATGTAGGAGGCAACTAACAATAAAGAAAAACTAAGCCTTCCATGTAGGAGGCAAACTAACAAGAAAGAAAACCTAAGCCTTCCATGAAGGAGGAAAAACTAACAAGAAAGAAAGAAAGAAAGAAAGAAAATGGTATTGGAGTTAATCTCCAAAATGGTGTGTTTCTCCTCTTGTAAACCCTTCTACTTATAGAGGATTTGTGAGGCATCATCTTCAGAAAGTCACCAACTAGGATATTACTTTTCTACCCTTTTATTGCTTTCACATGGGCTTTGTTGAAAATGCAAAACACTTTTGAATTTTTGTCACCAATTAGCACAACAATTTTTACTTTCTTGCACCGCAATTTCGGATGTTCACATGTCCGAATTAGAGCTTGACTTCTGAACAAAAGTTGTAGCCCCGGATCTTAGCTGTCCAACAGAGTTTATTTCATCTTAATATGACTTCTGTATCTCAAGATATGGCCGGATCTTTGCACACTGTTCAAATTCCACGTCAGCAACACTATCTCATCTTTTGAGATAATTTCGGAGTCCTAAACATCCCATTTAGAGTCTGATCTTGCTTTGTAACTGTGGACACTTCTTTAAACTTTCATTCAAGACAGATTTCATGATTTTTGGATGTCTAAAACTCCTATTATGCTCAAAATACTATAATAGTGTCATTTTAATCGGGTAAGAAAAGAAATTCAATTAAACTTCATATGAACCCAAACTCATAAAATATGACAAAGACCACTTAATTGAACATATAAGAAGTCTTAATGAGATAAAAGTGAGAGATAATTATTTATGAAATTTATGCTTATCATTGCCCATATATATATATATATACTCATCATATATGTCTTGAAGCTCATCCAATGCTCACCAACAAATGAAAGTCATTTCTTCTTTACCAAGCTAGAATATGGCATATCATAACTAAACTACATAACACAATACATAAAATTAGTTAGTAAATGATAAACATATGGATAAATTTAATCTTTATAAGGATAAATAGGTTAAGTAATATACCATGATAGTTTTCCAAATTTGATCCTTCACTCGGAGTTCTACATTATTCCAATCCTCTTTTAGAATACCAGCTTTATTATGTCCAAGAAGGACCACATAACTCTTAAACTTTTTTTCTATTTGGCTCTAAAGGCTTCCCAATGGCCTGATCAGACTAAGAGTTAACTCCTTTAACCGTGTAGTTTGTTTACCCTTCTTTTGTCTAGATTGGGTATCCAACCCACTCTATTAAGGAGGGTTCTCAGATGTGTTAGTCATATTCCTGTTTGAATATGTAAAAAATATAAGTTAAACATTTCAATGAATATAAAATAAGTAACAAATATTTTTTAAATAAATATCAATAAACATTCATTAAATATTAGAAATAAAATTAAATAAATAACTAACTTGTTGTGTTCATGTAAAAATATTGACTCATATTCCTTTATGAAGATCATCCTGAATAGCATTTACATCATCAATTTCATTTTCTTCATTCACTATAGGTATCCTTGATAAGAAATAAGTTTGAGAAAGATCAACACTAGTCATATAAATGGTACCATCACTACCAATCATGTTTTTTCCTTGAAGAACTACTAACCACCTTTTGTTAGAAGGATCTTTGACACTGAATACTTGTGTTGCTTGGGAGGCCATGATAAAAGGATCATCCTTATAAGCTACTTTATCAAGATCAACCAATGTATACCTCAATTCATCAACTTGTAAACCTCTATTACTATCGACCCATTTGCATTTGAAAATAGGCACTCTAAACTTAGTGTTAATCAATCTCCCAAATCTCTTCAATGAATCCAACATAAGATATGGATGCCATAACAGGATTTTTATCTTTGACAACTAGAAAAATGCACAAACTCTGCTACCACCATCATCCCACTATTTTTCACTATACTTTTCTCATCTTGAGACTTCATGTAAAAGTAAAAATTATTGATATCATATCCAATCCAACATATGACATCAATGTTAGGTCCATTTGTTAGCCATTTCAATATTTCAAAAACATCATTATCCTTCTTAATAGAATCATTAAACCAGGTTTAGAAAGTCTTATTATGCTCATTCAAGAATAATTTTTCATTCATTAGAATATTTTCTTCCTTGATAACGCTTTTATGAGTACATAAGTAAGGTTGAACCTCATCAATATTATTCAAAATATACAAATATGCTTGAAAGACTTCCTCCTGACCATGATCATGTTTTTAACAGTTATACCTCATCTACCTTTACCTTCATATCTTCCCTCTTAACGAGGCTTTGGAAGCCCTATGGCTTCCTTCTCTGATAAGTACTCTATACAAAACTCAATTTCCTCTTCTGTAGTGTATCTTTCAATCATAGATGCCTCAGGATGATGTGGATTCTTGACATACCTTTTAATATTTTCATACATCGTTCAATTGGATACATCCACCGTAAATAAACTTGACCACATAACCTAATCTCCTTCACTATATGAACAATCAAGTGAACCATAATGTCAAAAAATGTTGGAGGAAAATACATCTCCAATCGACACAAGATGGTAAATGCTTCATTTTCTAAGTCATCCAATTTCAGAGGGTCAATGACTTTACTACATATAGCATTAAAAAAGAAGCATAACCTAGTTAAGGTGTGTCTAACATTTTTAGGTAAAATGTCACGAATAACCACTAGAAGTAGCTATTGCATCAAGACATGGCTATCACGAGACTTTAAGCCAACTAACTTTAGATCTTTCATGGAGACAAGTCTTTTGAAGTTTGAAGAATAACTTTGTGGCACTTTAACCTTCATGTAGACACTCATAAAAGCTTATTTTCTCATATTTTTTTTATAATGTATGACATGTCGGAGGAAAATATGTTCGCTTACCTACATATTGTGGTGCTAACTCCTGTTGTATACTCATCTGAACCAAATCTAGTCAAGAATTTACATCATCCTTTATATTTCCCTGTATATTGAGGAGTGTTCCAATAACACTATCACACACATTTTTCTCCACATGCATCACATCAATACAATGTCTAACATCAAGATTGCACCAATATGGAAGATAAAAAAAATATTGATCTTTTCTTCCTATATTTTTCTTAGTTGCCTTCTTTTGAGTCTCTCCAAAAATAACATTGATATTTTTCACCCGTTCATAACTTTTCTATCCAATTAAGGCCTTTGGAGAAACTCCATTTTCTGGTAATCCATTAAAATCTTTTCTTAATATACGGTATGGATGATTATGTTTGAAAAATCTTTGATGACCAAGGCAAACTGTCTTCCTTCCATGATGTAATTGATTATAACTTGTGCTTTCTTCACATATTGGACATGCTTTCTACCCGTTAATAGTATATCCACACAAATTTCCATATACTGGGAAGTCATTAATAGTACAAAATATCATAGCACATATCTCGAAATATCCATTACCATACTCATCAAACACATCCATCCATTTTTCCCACAGATTTCGCTAGTCTTCAATCAAGGGAGCCAAATAAACATCTATGTCATTTCCTGGATGTTATGAGCTTGAAATCATCATACACAACATAATGTATTTGCGCTTCATGCACAAATGAGGAGGGAAGTTATGAATTACCAAAACAACAGGCGATGAACTATGCTTACTACTTAAATTACCCTATGGATTCATTCCATTTGTTGCAAGTCCAAGCCTAATGTTTCTTGGTTCATTACCAAAATCGAGAAGCAGTTGATCGATTGTCTTCCATTGCAAACCATTAGCCAGATAATGAATTTTTCCATCACTTTTCCTTCCATCTACATGCCATCTAAGGTTGTTTTCATCCTTTGTATTAGAAAATAATGTTTTAACCTTGGGATTATTGGAAGTTACCATAACACTTTCGCTGGATGTCTCTTTGTGCTCTCATCATAACTAGAATCATTATCCTTTACTTTATAACATGATACTTGACATATAGGACATTCATGCAACCTTTCAAACTTTTTTCTATATAATATGCAATCATTAGGGTAAGCATGTATCTTCTTATACTCCATACCCATCGGACATAGTACCTTCTTTGCATCATAATTATGTATCAGTAATGTATTACCTTTTGGAAGCATATCCTTCAATAACTCAAGAAATTCGGTAAAACTTTTATCACTCAAGCCATTTTTTGCATTCAAATTGAACAATCTTAACACGGCTGATAATCATATAAAATTAGTGCATCCTGGATACAAAGGTTTTTCTACATCACTACACAAGTTACCATACATATATGCTCACTAAAAAGACTTATGTCCCATATCACGGATTAGGTCCTCTAGTCGATCCTCCATATCTACATCAACTATCTAGGACACATTTGACATGTCTAATAATTTACCATGCCATGTCCATCTTGTGTAACTCTTAAAAATTTCATACAAAGAACATGCTCTCTGGTTTCATCAATGTTCAACTGTCTTTCATTTAGACAATCAACATAAGGACAATAAAACTTTCCATTAGTATTAGGAAGATTTATCTATGCAAATTTTAAAAAATCTTCCACCTTATTCTCATATTGATCGCTTGTATGTTTAGTGTATATCCAACTACGATCCATACTATACAAAAATCGTAAATAGATAAATTAGGATACTCATTAATCTGTTTACTCATAATCACAATTCATTTCCTTCTCTTAATGGTAAGGTCCTATCTTATTCGAGAAAAAAATATTTGTTGATTAACATATTCCTTAAATCTTGAATATCATACTTTGACAATTTAAGATTGAATACCATGAGTACTTCACTCATTGAGTAGTAAACTCATTATATTAAATCTCAAATAGAAAACTAAGATTACATTTAAATTTAAAAAAGTTGGATAATTGAAATATGCATAATTACACTAATTATCAACTTAAAAGAAATTAAAATATCAAACACAAGAAAATTTTACATATAAAAAACTTATAATGTATATTTACGTCTTTCTCCAAGTAAAAATTTTTAGGAAATTCGATGATATTGTTTGAAAAAAATACGCTTCTTCATTTGTTTATTAATAAAATATACTATCAAAATTAAGAAATAAATGATATCCATATTTCTTTGTATGCACGTACATGTATGAGAAATTACTGCTATAATTATGTTTTATTTTTAAATAAATACAAATTTATTTAAAATGATTATTTTTTTTATAAAAAATATATAATTATTTTGCAAAATAAAAAATACAACACCAAAATACAAAGGGATCAAAAGAAATAATAACAATAAAAACTTTTTAAATAAAAAATTATTGAGATAATAAAATCAAACTATTAATGCACTAGATTTTTGATAGCATATTTCTGTAAGGCACAAATTTAGTGGCTAAGAAAATGAGCAGCAAATTAAAAGCCGTTAAGCTTGTCAATTGAACACCATGATTAGAACCCAATAATTCAATTAACTTTCACAATTAGTTGAATTGCACCAGCAAGATTTTCAACAATCCCATTGATAAGACATAGACAATGGAGCGTTTGCTCACGTGTGATGGTGCAAGTACAAAACAGGAACACTCCATTATAAGCATCCCAACTAATTACCATAACATGTGACGTGTCTATTACAAATTTAAATTTAGCTATCAATATTACTAGAAAATTAGATTTAAATCATTCTTAAAAATTACTTTAAAGAAGAAAGATTATCTTATATCCATCAACTAAATATTTAGTATATGGGTTTGGTAGGATTGAACATATATAAGTAATCTAATATGAAGATCAAACTGGTTTTGATATTATATTAAAAGATTAATTCTAATTTATGTCTAAAAATTAATAAAAAATTATTTCAAACTTTATAAAAGTATTCTAACTACATTGTTAACTTACATCTTAACAAAATATTTTGAAAATATCTATTGCCACATGTAAACAAATTGAATAAAAGCTTGTCCCACCCTTATTATATAGGATATATATAGTACCAACATGTATATTACAATTAGCGTGTAGATTGTAAAATGTCACTCAGCATAGCAAGAGTATCAACTTGGAAATGCTCTACTAATTATCACCATTTGACGTTCCATGTTTAATCATATACCTACCTCGTAAATTACGGGGATGTAATTAAGATTTGGTTTATATTCAATTTCGGAGCAACAAAAATTCAAAACCAATCAGTCAATTAATTTGATTTGATTCAGATTTTAAAAGAATTAATAAATATACACCATACTAACTCTATGAAAGACATGTTGGTTTAGTTTATAAAATCTAATTTACAATTTGTAAATACTTTTTAAATTATAATTAATAATAAACCAAAATCAAACTACGAAAAAAATCAATTTAATTAGCATAGTTAAATTCATTGAATTCACTAAATTTAATAAATACTCCTGATATAACTAATTACACATTGAATTCACTCTATTTAATGAATACCCCTAACCTAATTTAAATTTAAATGAAAAAGGAAACAAGATTTTCTCAAACTTTGCTTTGTTTTCTGCAACAATCATTCAAGTGAATTTTTTGTGAACTATCCAATTATGCAGTTATTGTTGTTTCGTCTTTGGTGAAATTTTTTAAATTTTATGAAATTTAATAAACCTGATTTCATAATAAAAATTTTTAATTTAACAATCAAATTAGTAAAGCTTAAAATTTATAACATGATTTATTTTCAAAATAAGTTAATCTTTTCTATAATAACATGAATGCTAGCAACATATTTTTTTTATACACTTCGGATAAATGGTTAGATTTTGAAAAATCACGGTAATTTAAAAAATATCAGTTAATGCGTGTTTTAATATTTTAAAAAACTGATCCTAAAATTTTTCTATAAATATACCTAAATTAAAGATATGGTGTCCTCAACATATAGCGGCCTAACAACAGCATAATTAATCGGTATTTTTACACAAACAACCAATGTTTCAATTGATTTTTTTCTTAAATTGTTTGATCGACTGTTCTAATTAGTTAATTAATTAAGATTTTCAAGCAAATAACAGAAGTTTCAACATTTAAGGGATGTTGTCCCATAGCTGAAGCTTTAACATTATGGATGAGCCTTCAATTGGCAGTGGATCTTTGTCATACTCTTTAACGGGCCTTCATTAAATAAATTAGGGCCTTATCTAGAAAGTATCGAACTAAAAGGAAAGGGTGTAAGCTAAGCTTGAGATTCATACAAGCAGTGGAAAGGTCGTACTCTGGAGTCTGCATTTGCATGCAAGAAATAAGATATAGGAACACAAATAGTGATTGGGGGTACACACTAAATCACAATTTTTTTAAAAATAAGCTGATATGTAAATTTGTTCTAAGATAAGAATAATGTAAAGTAATATTTCTATCTTCTTAATGGTGCTTCCCCAAAGTAGGACTTTCCTATACAGAGCACCTCTTGCTGTAAAAAATCAAACGGTAATTATATAATTTGTCGAGGAAAATAAAAATATATTAAATCAATCTACTAAGCAATAAATTTTAATCATCTAGGCACAAGGAAATTAAGTAACACTAAGGTAAATCTCACTAATACAAAAATATAATTTCAAACACTCACAGAAAGTGTCAAGGGTACAGAACATAGCATTCACTTTAAAAAGCAAATCTCACTAATAAAATCCTGCAAGAAAAAAGCCATCTTATTTTGTTATGCTGGGCTTTGATATTTGTAGCTGGGAGTTGATTTAGGCCATAGTGATATGAATGGTTAAAAGACAGCCAAGAGAATCCAATCTTTAAGGGTGTATATATTCCATGCATATTTCAAGTACAGAAGTATGCAAATTGCAAATCCCACTTGATGATGGATTAGTAAAAAGTATTTATACTAAATCTATGAAATTCCATGCAGAAAATAAAACAAGGCGTATATTTATTACAAAATAGGGCTCAAACTCTTTTTTGCTTGCCTATCTAGCTATATCATTCAGTTCTAAACGTTGTTTTATCAGAAACTATTATCACATTCAGTTGTATACATTGTTTTTCAAGCAATCCTAAACCATTAAGCCACTTTTAGTTCTTGGAAACTTTACAGTTTGATGCAGTCATTAATTTTTTTCTCTTCCCACACGAGGGTATGTATCTATATTCTATACATTTATGTTTCCCGTTTTAAAATACAAAAAGTGTACACCATTTACATCTAGGTACATGATTGGTTAGTACTTGGAATAATTTTTTACAGCGTAACATAATTCTAATATAAAATTTGTGATTAAAATTAATTTAAACATATTTTAAATTTTAATTATGTTCAAAACCAAGTTCTATTAAAATTTAAACTAGTTTATCAAATAGTACAAGTGTACAACTTATCCAGTTCTTACCATTTGCAATTCTAAGATAATTATGCAATTGATTCCATCACCTAAGAAGAAAAGAAATCCAAGAAAAGGGAGAGTATTGTATAATTTTGGTTGGTGCATGGTGAGTGGGAAAAATGAGATATGGAAAATATGAATAGGTGAAATAATTTTAAATTTTTATTTTATTAGAAGTAAAATATTTTTATTTTTTTACTAAAATACATAATCTATTATTATTATTATTACAAAAGCTGAGCATAGAGAAGAAGGGTCTCAGACAAAATTGAATGTTTATAATTTTTTTTTATTCAATTTCTTACTAGATAATATAGAAAATAATTTTTAGATTCTCATGGTAAGAATTGAATAAAGATGTGAACCAATTATGTCTTAGACATGAAAGAAGAAAACCTAGCAAGAATATGGAAAAAGAAGTAAAGTTGTGTAGGCTTACAAGAAAATTACCATGCAAATCCTAAAATGATAAGCTAAGTAAGAAAATTAAACAAATGGATACTAAAAAATAAGTAGAGTCTAATTGACACGGTGACGAAAAAATTAAACACCTAAGGCCTAATTCGATAGGATAACTAAAAATAGAGCTTAATATGATAGGCTAATTGGAAAATTCAAACAAATAAAATTGATTGTGATAGGCTTGACAAAAAGATTAAACAAGCAGGGCCTCATGTGATAGACTAATGAGCTTAAACATGCAAGACCTTGTGTGATAGGGTAAAATGCGAGAAACTAAAATGCAAAGTCTAGTGTGATAAGCTAACAAGATTTCAATATGTAGGGCCTTGTGTGATAGGCCAAGGTGTAAGAAATTAAAATGAAAAGTCCCATGTGATTGGCTAATATAAATTAAACATGCACGACCTCATGTGATAGGCCAAAATACGAGAAATTAAAATGTAAAGCCTAAATCTTTAGGCTAACAAAAATTAAACATGCAATGCCTTGTTGGTTAGGCCAGAATGCAAGAAATTAAAATGTAAAGCCTGAATCTTTAGGCTAACAGAAATTAAACATATAGTGCCTTGTTCATTACGCTAGAACGTAAGAAAATAAAATGCAAAGCCTAAATCTTTAGGTTGACAAAAATTTAACATGTAGTGTCTTGTTCATTAGACCAAAAGGCAAGAAAATAAAATGCAAAGCTTGAATCTTTAGCCTAATAGAAATTAAATATGTAGTGCCTTGTTCCTTAGACCAAAATGCAAAGTGTAACACCCACAATTTCTTGTGATGGACTCCCTATGTTAAAAATACCCATTAGTAAGAAATAAAGAAGAAATAAGAACAAAAGCTATAGAATAAATTAACATTGATTAATGACAAATTTAGAATAATTAGTGTTAAACTAATCCTAAAGAATAATTTTTTATGTTTACATTTAATTTAAAAAATTGGAAGTTACATGCAAATAGATCAAAATGCCCTTAAGTGGAAAAGTAATTCTCAAATTGTCCTTAAATGACCAAATGGCATCTTAAGCCATGGAGGCTCATTTGCTTCATAAAAATCCTTCTAAAACTTAGGCAAATTCTCTAAACTCTCTCAAAACTCTCTCAAAACTCAAACTTCTACACTAAGCTTAAACTTCAATCTTTCAAGTTTAAGTTAAAATAAAACAAACCAATCAAGCCCTACTACCATCATGAGGAGGTCGTGTGTGGACCACCAAGGAGGATGGAGACCAATCTTAAAGATCCGCCAAACCTTTATAAAAGTCTTCAATAAGTAAGGTCTTTACCATAAATTTTTCTAAACTTTTTATTATGTGGTTATGGTTGTTTTTCTTCTCTTTTTGGTGGATCTTCCTTTAAGTTCTATGGATTCTAGTTATACAATTTGTTGAAGGTCAAAACTACCCTTGATGGTTAAAAATTAACACCAGCAAGTTTTTAGTGATTTTTGAAAGTTAAAGAGAAGCTTTGATGGATTAAAGTGCTTTTAGCAACCTTTGGAACAATTTAATCAATTAAAATTTCTTAAAATTGATTTTTAATGTTTGGGGCAGATTTGAGTTTTTGTGAAATTCAAAGTAAGGGATGGATGGATCTTGGGATAGATCTAGTAGATCTACACTTGTTTGTCTTGAAAAATGCTTTCTTCAAAGTCCTTATGTTCAAAGTTGTAAGTTTGTTTATATCTTTTCTTAAAAGTTTTGATCTTAAGGTTGAACTTTGATAAAAGTCCAAATCAGGACTCAACTATAAAATATCCAAAAGGACTAAGAATTTATGTCATAAAATCTGTAAACTTAACTTGAAACTTGGACTTCAAAACTAGTAAGAGCAAAGGTGAAATTTTGGATCCAAAGTTGAATAGGACATTTAATACCTTCCATGACCATGACCATGACCAAAGCTATGGATTAAAGAAAATCATGAATGGATCTAACTTTACATGAAGTACCAAGTGCTAAAATTCACGAGACAAAGGTCAAGTGAGAAGAAATTGAGAAAAAGACTCTTGTCTTGGTCACCTAGTAGATTTGGTCACCTTCAACATAATTAAGAAAACTTGAGCTTAAAATTTTAATTAAGGTAAAAAGAGAGTCTAACCAAGTATAAGAAAGGAATTATAAATTTGAAAGAGACTTGGAAATGGTTGGGTAACCATTTGGCCATTTTGATAAAATTGGTGAAAACAAGTTAAAACCTTGATTAAAACTTAAGCTTGAACTCAAATATATATAAGATGGTGAGTAGGAATTAATTATGGAATAGAGGGAGGAAGATAACATTTGGCCATACTTACTAGACAAGGAAACAATCTTTTGTGCACTTGTAGCACCTTAAGCACTTGAATCCATACAAGGCTTATCCATACTCCTTATCTCATGGTCAAGGAAAGTCATAAGTGTCTTATGAAGCTTTTTTCGTTCCAAAATTTCTTTCTCTTAGTAGATTTCAAATCTTTGTCCAAATAAAGCTTATAGAACTTATGGTTTAATTTTTCTTAGGCTCTTAAGTATTTTATTCCATGAATTCAAATTCAGACATTTTACTACACAAGTTCATAATATTAAGAAAATCATCAAGATTCAAACTTTAAGCATAAAAATCTTCAAGGTAGTCATTCAAGAAAAATAAGTGTAGATCCACTAGATATACTCCAAGATACATCCATATCATATCATGAACATTTCAAAAAATTTCCTGGTGGCCTTTAAAATCTTCTCAAAGCATCAAAATTAAATTTTAACAAATTTTAATCGATTAAATTGCTTCTAAGGTGGCTAAAAGCACTTTAATCCATCCAAATTTCATTTTAACTTTCAAAAATCACTAAAAAAAGTTATGCTCATTTTTAACCGTTCAAACGCAGCTTTGATCTATCATGAGTTCAAACAAAGTGAGATATATGGATCTTAGTGGTCTAGAAAGATCTCTTGGCGGTGGTGGTGGTGGTGGGGCTTGGTCATTAGGAGTTGATTTAGCTTAAACTTCAAATATGGAAGCTTAGGATTAAGGTGTAATTTTAGGAGGTTTGGGTTAGATCAAGCTTTTGGAAAATTCGGAGAGCTTCTCTAAGTGTTTAGAAGAAGGTTAGGAACTGCATAAAATGAGCTTCCCTATGGCCCTTAGTGAATTCGTCCAAGTTAAGATAATTTAGGGATTAATTTTCCACTTAAAAGTATTTTGGTAATTTTGTATGTAATTTTTATTTTCTAAAATAATTCTAAATGTAAGGAATTATCCTTTTAGGATTATATTAGTACTAATCATGTTGAATTTTTCACTAAAAAAGTTTAACTTATCCTAAATATGGTTAATTTTAATTAAATAAGGTTAATTAACCTTAATCATGATTAAATGAATCTTTACATTTATGATTTGTCTTATATGAAATAAATAGGATGATGACTCATATGGTGTCACCCCCACATTTTCATATTAAATTTTCATGCAAGTAATGTGGGGCCCACTTCTGGCTTCTGCTTCATATTTTCTTACCCTCTCGGCCCTCTAAGGGTATTTTCATAATTTTTCTCAGCATTACCTGAGAAGTTTCCAAATTGTTTATCTAAAATTTATAACACTTATTGGTACTCTCGAGTCATTCTAATGTCATTTGGTATTTTTCTAGGAACAATTTAGCTCTTTGTAGAAAACAAAGATTTCTAGGGATATTTTGAGCATTTTCGGGGTTTTCTGAGGCCTATTTCATCCTTTCTTTGTTACTAATATTTTCTTATCACTCTTTAATCATACTTAATGTTCTTTAATCTCTTAGAATATCTTTTAACTTTTATCTGGAGTTTTCTGCACCTTATTTGGACTATTATAGTGCAGGGCATTTTCTGTCTTTTACTGAAAATTCTCTAATTTTCTTAGAGATTTTAGGAGAAATTTTTATCATTTATTTTTTAGTCATGAAATCCAATCAAGAAATTTGGGATGTTACACTTCTCGACTTCTACTTCTCTTTTTTTTACCCTACAAGCCTTCTAGAAACATTTTGGTAATTTTTTAAAAATTTTTCAAAAAGTTTTCAAATTATTTTTACGATATTTCTAAAACTTATTGTTTCATTCTCAAATCATTCTTATGTCATTTACTATTTTTCGAAAAATAATTTAACCCTTGTAAAAGACAGAGCCTGTAAGAACGTTTCGAGCATGTTCCACGGTATTTTCATTCTCTATTTGTTTATAATTTTTTTCTTATGACTTTCCAATCATCAATGATGGATTATAAAATATTTATAATATATTTTAAATTATTTTCACATTTATTTATGTCATCCTTATATAGAAATATTTTTATTATTTTATAAAAACAATTTTATTTTTTAAAAAATTTCAAAAATAATTTCATAATATCAATCACTAACTCTAGCTAAAAAATATGAGATATTACCTATTAGACATGCTACTTATTTAATTTTTTAAAAAACATTATTTTCACTATCTAAATGTAGCGTCAAATTAAACTTTTGTAATTTAATGTGTTATGATCTATATTGTTAGCTTGCTATTACAAAATGCAGATACAAATATTTATAGCATAGTTAAAAATTTTAGTGTTAAATTTTTAATTTTTTATAGATCAATTTCATGACTATTAAGTCAATTAACAAATTGATAAATGATAATATCTTTATAAAAATTAAAATATTATATTTCCGTTACCCTTATAATGGTAAAATCACTCAATTAAAGTTAACACGGTTACAGATTATGAAACCGTTATAATAACAAAATTAGAACGTTATAATAATTAAATAAAATTGTAAAATTTTTATTTTGGACTAAAATATTATATGGCTGAACTTTTGGCTCTAATCAATCATATCCACCCAAATCTATCTGAGTCTGTATTCAATCAAACCCGATTAATTAGAAAATTTAATTGGACGGAATTGTACCACAATTTCAATATGCTGAGATTGCAACCAATGAAAATTGTGTCATCCGAACCTTACCGTATCTGACCGTTGTTCAACCCTAGCTGCCAGTATATGTACCCTTGCAAAGCAGAGGTTATAACAATGATACAAAAGAGGTAAGAACTATATTTTAAAAAAAAAACAAGTTAAAAAGAACATCAATATAGGCATCAAAATAAAAAGAGAATAAAATAAGTCCGGTAGGTGAGTGACAGTGGTAGAGGTCCTTGTTGCTCCTGCAACTGCTAATCTATGAGACCTGACTGGACTGCTCTTGCAGTAGTTGTTGGAAGTGTATGCCCTGTGTAGCTTCAGGTCCTTTTTCGTTGCTCTATAACAATGGGACCTTTTTTTCTGCCAAATCACGCTAAATTTAAAGATGTTGCTAATCCTCCCCCTAATAACATGTTCGTAAGGCAACCGGTTATTCATCACAGTCAAATTAAACCTATTGGTATGTAGTTTTTATTGACAAATATTTGGCCGTCAATTTGTTATAGTGAAAAAGAGGAAAAGTTTATCAGAATTTCCTAGAAATTTCTAACTTGAACATTGTTTATCGATTGAAAAAATCTGATGCTAAAGTCTTCTCTATATAAGCTGAATTTTAAATTGAAGGTTCCTCGCCAATTGTTCTTCAAGTTGGACGGGTGTAAAATTCTCATACAGAGGCTGTTCTAAGTTTCTCTCTATTTCTCTCTTTCTTTCTTTTTAAATTCGTTTGATAATTTTCATTTTATTGCTGGCGTCGGCCTTGTGAACGACTATTTCGGTAATTTGAAAGAGTTTGGTATTTGTTGACCCAAATAAAATAAACGTAGTTCGGTATTTGGTAGGGAATATTGATTGTTATTAGTGCATGGTTCTTTCCAGCATATGTACCCACTACATGTTAATAACGCCAAAATGAAAGTAGAATGAAAAGATAAGTACAGAAAGAAGTGATAAATTGCTGGATAATCTGTTGCGAGATTAGGACCTTGAAGTGTTCTATGTCCACACACATAATTGAAATATCATATTTCATTAGAATATAGATCACGCCACAATAATTGATATCCCTTGATTTGTATATTAATTTTGGATCAAATCATATCACAGGCGTTCCTGTTTTATTAGGAGCTTCAAATAATTAACACATTAAATTAAACAAAATCAACAAAAGTTTAAAGGTGTCTAATATGATATGCATATCCGCTCCACTGAAATCCACAGCATGCTTTCAATTCACAGTTACCAGCATCATTATTTTTTCTTTTTCTATTCTTTTAATCAAATCTTGCTTATGAACAAGGACCTAAAACAGAGCTTGAAGGCAACAGCAGAAAGGGAGGATCCCAAGCATAGGAGAAATTAACAGTGGCAAAACCCTTCAAGGAATTTCCATTGATAAGGAGGCAGCTATCACCTGCCATGGAAAGGATTGAAGGGTCAATACTTTCTGCACTTTGGAATCCTTTGCAAGCCAATTTTATCTGACTTTGTGAACAAGTGCAATTATTGATCACAGTCACGCTCCATTCAGGCTTGCCCTGAATTTCTCTTCCAGTTCTTGTTGTGCCAATATTGATATTGTTCAAAGAACAGTCACAAGACCCTGAAATTTTTATGGATCAATTACACAGAAATTATTGAAGAAAGAGGGAGAATCATGGTGAAAGCTGAGAAGAGAAATAAAAGAAAATATAAAAGGGGGAAACTTTAAGAAATTAGAACATACCTTTGATGATAAGGGTAAGGAAGATGATGGAAGTGAGGTAATTGAAGGTTGTTGCCATTGTCCTTGGTGACTGACTCTTATGGCTTTGGTTGTCAAATTAAATACGAAATAGCCACCTAGGCCTGGCCAATGAACAACGCTTGACATGTGTACTCTTTGTTTTTCTTTAACTTTTTTATGAAATTTTTATTGACACACCTTGTACTTGATGGGATTATTTGAATCAAGATTCTCTTAACTAAAACAATGGAATTTGCCGAACACAATAAATTGGCTTCCATTCCTGGTTTCCCAAAATATGTCTTTGACTATCTCTCCAATTAAATCACATCAACTCTATTAAAAAATAGCTACGGTTTAATTTCTTTTCTTTTACATATTAAGGTCTCCCTTATGCTGATTTACCGCACCACACATAATATAGTTGGACGGGTTGATTATTTCTCTCTGCCAACGCAAAAGATATCCTTAATCAATAAGCTACCTTTTTTGTGGTTTGGCTACTGTTCAGTTGCTTTTGTTATATGGTCACGGATGTTTGCATCTTTTACTTTACTTTTTTAATATTTGAAAAATTAACTTGATATCAATTTAATTATTAAAAAGATAGGATCATTAAATACGTTTCTAACAAATTCATTAATTATTTTATATTTTTTATATTGAAAGAAATTAATTTTATAAATATTAAAAGATTAAATTGATGTTCCATAATGTTTTGAAGGATTAAAAATTTAAAATATTAAAATTTAATATATAAGAAATATTTATATGAATGTGTGTGATTATATAAATAATAAATAACTATATATATATTATGTATATATTTTTATGTTACAAATATATCAAATGACTATGATTATTAGTTGTTTTTTTATAAAACCTTTTTTATGCATGTTATAAGAAATTGTTAAAAACAATAAATAATTGGTATGATTAATTGCTAATATGGACAAGTCATGTCTACAAAATTATATGATAGATTGACAACTTAAACTAAGTAAAGGAAATATTGCCATATAATTAAGGAAGTAGAAATTTTAGTTTTAATAATATATTTTTCATATTCTTTCTCTTTCTCATCAAATAACTGATTTTGAGAAAATGTAAAATGGTCAAACTAGCTGGGAGTACCTTTTTTTTTTTTAAAAAAAGTAGGAAAGTCAACTACAAAATATTGTGTACTTTATTGTTTTTATAATTAGCTTTTGTATTGTAAATCTGAGTTTTTTTCACCTGAATGAGTGTTTATAATTTTTTATTAAGTGTTAAGTCATTTCTTATACTGAGAATATAATTTTATTTTTATTTATAATTTCTTATCCCTTTTAAATAATATTACTTAAATTTAATTAATTTTTATTTTATTTTTTAAGATGATTTAAATTTTTAATATCTAAGTACTATATCAAATTGAAGATATACTCTTTTTGGTATATAGACTATATTATTTTTTTCTTAATAAATTTAAATTTTAATTCAATCCATCGATCGATAGAAATATTGTATCTTGATTTAAATAATTTAGTTTCATAATGTTTCTTTTTATTAAAATTTACCTCTTTAATTTATCTTCATTTAATAAAATAGTTTATTCACTACAAATAATTAAAATATCTACTATTTTCTTTCACAAGTTTTAGTAACATATCGCAATCTTTAGTAACATATCACAATCTTGTATTTGAGCTAAGTGGATAGTAATTGTGCTTGATTATACAAAGTTTTAGACCATCAGGGTTTATTGGGCTTTAATTCAAATCTTGTTTGATTTTCATATTTTACCCCATTCTGAATTTTCCTTCTCGTACACGATGTAACTTGGATTGCACTTATTGGATTGAGGTAAAATTAATCTTTTTGGCAAGCTAAGGCGTAAACCTACAACTTTGATTGAAAACTCGAGACCAAATTGAGCTTTTATCACGGTTAAACTAGGCTTCAAAGTTGAGGCAGAGGTTCATCCCTGGTAGGAAAATGTTAAACTAGGCTTCAAAGTTAAGTGCAGTATTTTGAGTATACATGGAGTTATAGGTTTGTAATTTATGTAGCGCTAGTGCAAAATGTTAAAGGAAACATCCATATAGACAACCTTCATGAGAAAATTTAAAGTATGTTTCGTGATTAGAAGGGTAAAATTACCACTAGACAGAGACCCTCGAGATTATGTTTCATAGTCATTATTAATCATCTAATTAGATGGGACATGGAAATTATTTCAAAATGTCCTATTAATGGTGCAAAATTTTTAGAGGATCATTAAGAGATGTATGAATGAAATTTATGGAAGAAAAGTTTAGGATTCTAGTTGCTGAAAGGGATTGGTGAAAGGGATTGTGTCATGTAACACCCTTAATTTTGTTATTATAACCTTATTTTTATTTTTGTTTTTTATTGTTTAAAATTTATTGAACAATTAGGTAAAATTTTTAGATATTAATAGAAAAGAAATGAAAAATTATTTTTTTATATAAAAATGAATGACATAATTTTTTTTAATTTTTTATTATATTTTTTTTTATAAAAAATGCGAACTTTGAAAGATATCTATTTCAATGTTCTATGCTAATAAGCTAATAAAAAATAGAATTTTTAAAAATAGGAGACAGAATTAAAAATTTATTCTATAAATAAAATTAATCATCATAATATGTTTGATATTTTAAAATTTTTAATTATAAAATTGATAATTTCAAAAAGTTTATGTTAAACATTTTTTTCAAGTGTTTGATAACTAGATAAAATTTTTATAAACAAAAATAATAAAAAATATCAATTGATTATTTAGATAAAATTGTTTAGAATAATTTTATAAATTTTTTTATAATTTTTAATTATAAAACAAATAAATTTAAAAATATTTGTTATGAATTGTTTTAATTATCTGATAATCAAACAAAATATTTAAAAATATAAAAAAAATAAGAATTAGAAGTTTATCCTTTAAAAAAATTTGTTTGGAATATTTTTTTATAATTTTTAATTAGAAAACTAAAAACTTCAAAAATTATCTATTTGAAAGAAGTTTTTCGAAAAATCTTTTCATTTTAAACAAAGTAAACACTTTTCTTTTTATTTTTAGAACTGTATATAAAGATGAATGAGAATCTTTTCCTTTAATAAAAAATATATGTAACATAATTTTCTTCCATCAGGAATATTAGGCCCACTAGACCCTACATAAAATTTTCAGTACATTTATCAATTAGGTTTATTTAAGTTTAATATACATATATACATGGTGTTTTCCAAAACCCATAAATGAACCATTATAATATGGGGTTATAGAAAAATATAAGTTATACGTTCAATCTGTTTTCACAAAATCAAAATCATCAATCAATAAAAGTACAAATTATAATAAAAGTTATAACACTCTCCCACTTGGATAATATTTATTGAATTTTACTTTTTTTTAATTTATTTTGAAAATGACTCTCAGATTAAACAATTGTGACCACAAAAATAACCTGTACATAGTCACCACAAAAACATGATCATCTCAATTAATAAAACCATTAGTCAAGAGCCACAAGAGAAGTTAAACTATTATAAGTTTAGTTCATCAATGACGACATAACCAACAATTTCATTGTCATGATCATATCACAAAGTGTGCAAGTATAGGTACCCATCATAGCATAATTGTAATCCACTTCACGCTATAGTGTATGGATCCTACATTGTGTCTTCCCAAGAAAATACAATCAATCTCTCAAGGAGAATATAATCCATGTTTTATTTAAAATATCATTCCTATAAGGAACTAAAGCACCTCAAGACAACACAGTATACAAAACTGCTCATCTATAATGATGTTGATAATAATATGAAACATTAACATGTGCATAAATTTATCAAGAAATTATATAGATTCAATGAAATATTAATAACGATAATTATCACTAACCAAATACCTTAAAATACCCATATTCTCAACATGTTTCATAAACACTATGGGCCTAAGTCCCTTAGTTAGGGGTCAACAAGCATCTTCTCATCTTCTCTTAGTGAAAATATGCTGAACAAAAATTTATTCATTTAGAACCATCTCTTAACCAACCAAGAACTTAATTTTAATATATTTTGAAGTTATAGTGATTCTATTTTTTTTGGTTAAGAAGACCTTGGAGATGTTATCACAATAAGTGCTTAATGGTTTAGAACAGAGTCTGTAATTCTCCAAGTAAAAACAAAGTTTTCCCCTCACATATCATGTGATATAGCCCTATAACAAGAAATAAACTCAACACATGGTAGAGGCGAATTTTTCATAACATCCTTTTTAAGATATAACACCTCCAACCAATATGACTATACATCCATAAATAGATTTGTCATCATCTATATCTCTAGCAAAATATAAATCAGAGCATCCAACAACCTTTATGTTTTTAACCTTCCTATAAAGAAACATGTATTCATTTGTATTTTACAAATACACCATGACCTTCTTAGTAATAGTCCAATTAGCATGTCTTGATTTGGTAGGAACTTTCCAAGTATACTAGCAACAAAAGCCAAACCAAGTCTAGTGCATACTTGGGTATACATCAAACTTCCTATTTCATTGACATAAAAAGTATTATCTATAGAACTTATTTCAATATCATTCTTTGAATGTTAATCCTTGCACAACTTATCATCTTTGGAAATAGAAGCGTCATTGAGTTTATAAGTTTTCATATTGAATCATTTTAAAACTCACTCAATATAAGACCTTCTTTATACCCAAAAAATAACAAAATTTATCTCTATGGATCTTTACTCTTAGAAAAAAAGAAATTTTCCCAATATATTTTATGACAAAAGAAATTGATAGCATATTCTTAATCTCAATGGACAAATCACATTTGTTACGAACAAGTAAGATGTTATCTACATAAAGAACAAGAATAACAAAACTTACTCCAAAAAACCTTGAGACATATGCACTAATCCATCTTATTTTTCATAAATCATATGAATGTAACTAACCTATCAAATGTAAGATACCACTTCTAACAAGTCTTTTTTAAACCATGAATTGATTTCTTCAATTTACATGCTAGATGCACTTTATTATTCTCTATGAAATCTTATAGATGCTACATATAAGACTCCTCATCAAGATCCCTATTGAAAAATTTATCTTTACATCCATATGATGCAATTAAGGATCTTCATGTGTCACTAACATTATAATAATCATAAAAGATTCCTTTAAGAAAAATAGAAAAGAGTATTTTTTTTTTATACTTAGTGTCCTACCTACTTAATATAAATCCTTTTTATCACTAATCTTACCTTAAAATGCTTTACATTTTCCTTAGAGTCTTTCTTAGTATTCTTTTTAAATATCCATTTACATCCAATATAGTAAAATACTTATAGGACCATCCACTAACTTCCACACACCATTACAATTCATAAAGAGTATTTCATTACTCATAATCTATAACCTTTATCAAATAAGGCACTAGAAGCTGCCTCCATATAATTCTCTAAATTTGACATGTAACTAATATTGAGGTCTAACTCTTAGAGGAAGATATAATAATTAGATTTCTCCTCTCTTTTTTTTGTGATCATCGAGAAAAGGAACCTCAACTTGTTCTTCAAGATGTGATATATCTTTTAAAAAATTTTGTTATAGTTTTTTAAGGTACCTTTTAAACTAATTGATACAAAATCTATTTTGAAACATAATGATTTGAATAATAAAATCCATTTTGCCAAAGTTCCTTTCATCATCATTGGAGATGCTAGAATCTCTTGTGTCATCTTCTATAAATTTAGCATTGATGGTTTTAACTACCCTTATTCTACAGATAGGATAGTAGGATTTATATTTTCTTTAAAATATACATAATTATTTTAAATACTTATCCCAAAGTGATTCAAATAGAGTCACTCATCATAGACAGCACCATGTCTATCATAAAACTCACAATCTCTTATAATTTTTCTCATTCATAAGCTCAACATTGTTTACAATGTTATTCAAGAAAAATTTAATAGGAGATGAAAATAATAGTAAAACCATTAATAACATACACAATCAACAAAATAGTAATTTTAAAATTTGGAATTTAACACATATAATATAATCTCTCCTATGGGTAGAGATTATATCATACAGAACAATGATTACAAAAATTCAACACATGTGGGTGGAAGAATTTTACTTTCAAGATCATTCCCAAATTAATAACGTTGGCAATCAAGAAAAAAATAATTTCTAAAATTTAAGATTTATCACATATATCATAAACTCTCTATGGGTCGAGATTGTATCACATAGAACAACAGTTATGAAAAATCTACATCTGTGGATAGATGAACTTTATTGTCAAAATTATTCCAAAATTAATAACATGGGATTTAAAATGGGCAATCAATAAAATAATAATTATTAAATTTTGAATTTAACACATATAATTTAAACTCTCTTGTGGGTAGAGATTATATTATACAAAATAATAGTTACAAAAATTCAACATCTATGGGTAGAATAATTTTACTATAAAAATCATCTACAAATTAACATGTCATAACAAATCAATCAATGAATTAATCCCTTGTAGATGAGCTAAAACAAAAATCAATTTAAGTGGCATAATATCCCAATATTTAACATTTAATAAGAACTCTACCAATTTAAGAAATGACCCATTATAGTGGTGAACACTCATTCAATCAAAACAACTTTCAACAAGAATAAACAATTACCCAAAAATATTTCGTCATTCGACTCCAATTTTCCAAACACATACAGGAACATAAAAATTAATTATATATATATATATATATATATATATATATTAACATACAAAGAATGGGATACTTTTCAATTGGCTTTAAGCCCAATAAATACGTACATATACATGGTGTTTTTCAAAACCCATAAGTGGACCGCTAATCCATTCAACTCATTTTCATAAAATCAAAATACCAATCAATTGAAGTCCAAATTATATTAAAAATTCCAACATTCCATGCTTCTTTTTTTCTTGTTCATAAGAATCACACCAAAACCCACCCATTTTGATTGTTTTCACTCCTCCAAACCTTAATCTTTCATTAAGGTTAATTTCCCTCTTTGTTTGTCCTTGTTTTTACTCTATTTCTCACATTTATTGTTGGATAAATAGTGAATCCGAGATTCATCTACCATCTTTACATGATTTCTTAACACCTTTTGGTTAGTATATGTTATATACTAAGTGTTTGTATTTCTATTAGCCTAGGGCTTGAATTTCTCTTTAAATATCCTTATTTCTCCTCCACTTTTCAATCTTAAACTAAAAAGAACAGTTTCATGGATAGTACTCAAAAGTAAAATCTTTATTTTTGGATATTTTATAGCTCAATTTGGTTCCTAATTGTTATACACTAATTGTTTATGCCTTCAATGACTTGGGAACCACTTTGGATGAGAGAAAAATTGGAGAAAATATTCTTGGAAGAGCTAGGGAAATGACAATATCTTTCCTTGAAAGGGAGAGGAGAACTTTGGATCTTAAAAATTTGAAATCAAGTAGCTAAGATGAGCTTCCCTTGCTCAATTTTGAATCATGAATGTTTGTTTCACGGTTGAGCTTTGGATTATGCCTTGATATGTAACAAATGTGATATTGTTTATGATTAAAAATTCTATATGTTTTGGATTGAAATTTAATGATGTTGAATTGTGCTTGAATTTATTGATAATGATTGGATATGGAATAGGATTTTGCATGCTCGATCGCATAGCATTTAGTTGGGTCATAGACATTAGTGTTAGTGGATATTGGTGGAAGTCATATGATAATTATGTGAATGTGATGTGATTTAAGTATGATGTAGTTCATTGATACTTCATACGTGTTATGAAGAATGAAATGGTTTAATGGTGTTTCATGTATGTTGTGAAGAATGTGATAGTGTGAGAAATAATAAGATTGTTAAATTTGATCTCCTAGGAGAGGTCACCTACCGAAATCAAAGGACCATTATTTATAAATATGTTTCATTAGAGAACTCAAAATAAACAATTTTTATCCAGAGTCTTTTTCTTTCTAAAAGTTCCAAGTTAAATAAGTCATGCTCAAATTGTAACGAGTTTTGGTACAATAGTTTAAATCCTTAATTTTATAAGCCTTTTCGAATATTATAAATATTTCTCATTCTCCAAGAAAATAAAATTATTCTTATACCTTTAGAACATAACTTTTTAAAATAAATAAGGAGCCACTTTTCTCAAACTTCAAGCTCAATGAGTCATACTTAACTAATTTTTCAATGTGAATATTTGACACATGACTTAGAATTTTCCTTTTTCCTTCATAAATCCTCTTAAATATTATGAGCATTTCTTGTATTTTAAAAAGGACGTTTATCTTTATATTTTTCTAAAAAACAATTTTATAGAAGGATTAAAGGAGGGTTAAGGATCCATGTCATTAGAACTTGGAAAAATATTTATTTAAATGATCTTACCTTGAATTCTATGTGTAAACACTCAATTATGTCTGAGGTTCTATTTTTTATAATTAAGAAATAAGCAGAAAAATAGAGAAACAAAGAAGAGGAAAACAAAGAAAAAAGGAAAAAACAGAAAACAGAAAGCAAAAAGTAAATAAACAAGTAAACATGTAACAAAAATTAAAACAAATACAAAAAATAGAAAATGAAATAATAAAAAAATATATAGAAAAAAAGAGAGTTAATAAAACAGAAATAATAATAATAATAAATAAAATAGAATTAATAGAAAGAGAACAAATAAATAAATAAACTAAAAAAAAGTATAATAAAAAAAATTGAAAAATGAAATCTGAAAAAATAGAAAATAAAACATAAAATGGAAAAAGAAGAAAAAGGAGAAAAAAAAAAAGAGAAAAATGAAAAACTAACCTAACTAACGGATTAAAAATAGAAAAAGGAGCATGCACGTGAAATAAAAAAGGAAAAGGGGAGAGAATCACAAAAGGGGGAGCTTGAAAGAACTTGTGGGGGATCTCAGAGGATTTCCCTTTCAGAGATAAAGCATCACTTACAGAGGGAACTTTCAGGCAAAAAGGACTCCACCATCCCAGTATTTCGGCATGACTTCGTTAAGGCTTTATACAGGTTAGCCAAAATCGTTGTTCTTGAATCAAACATTTGGTAGTGATTTGTGTAGAAATTTATCTTGAAATTAGTTTATGATATGAACCTTAGTTAATGAGGAGTGGGTTTGGCTTAGTCTCTGGTTAGTTTTTTTTTAAAGCGATCTTGAATATCAAGAAACATAAACAATATCTGTTAGTCACCTTCTCTCGATTTGCATAAAAAACCTGGTCCTCGCGAGGGTGAGTTTTCTTTACGAATTATTTGATACAAGGTCCATGTGAATGATAGAGACCTTCCTGAATTACAGGAATGGGCACTTGTTCTTTTTGCGTCAAAGTGGTAGGTGGGACCCTGCTTTATCTTCGAAGAGGTCTTGAATTTGAACCATGGGTTCGAGATCCTGGGGGATCAGGAGACGAGAGATCCTGGTTGTGGGCTCAGTCGTAGAGCCTCAAGATAAAACAACCCTGCTTCTTGAAGTGCACACGCATGAATGTAGAATACCAGGCTCTGTAGGTTGATCCATTGATCATTTAGATCATGGAAATCAAGGTTGGATGTCGAGGATGCATCCCATGTTCGTTTGATAATCAAGGCTTACATCTATGTTCAAGTGGTGACCTCAGCATCACCAAGATTGGCCTTTTAACACATAATCAACGCGACGCCCAAGGGACATGCACCATTGAGTGAGGAAATAGTAAAGAGGGTTACTGCAGTTATTCGAAAAATCCAAAGGCAAGCAAGAGGGTCCCGAAAAGCGAGCTTGAGCGCTAATAGATACGGGCATATATAGTCTTGATGAAGTTGGGATAGGAAAAGAATCACATGTCACATAAAGATTGCTTGTGTGCATGAATAGTGAACCCTGCGATGATATCATTTGAGTGTGCCACTGTTGCTCAATAGTAGGGCCCGTTTTCATGGGAAAATGACAATCTTTGATGAACCCAAGGGTGGCTGCGTCAATCCTTGATTTGCTTATACAGGTTGGAGATCCTGCTTTGGAGTTGCCGGAATAGCCATAGAATTCTGGAAGGCTCAGGGTATCTCGTTGATTGCGTTTCTTTACAAAGAATAGCCATAATCACTCGGGATCAAGTCAACGAACTCTCGACCACATTAAATCCATTACTCTAAAAGGTCAGGATGTTATGTATACCTTGTGCCCTTGCCTTGGATTAGGTTCAAACTTCGACACACCTTTGAAGATGCTGAAGGTACTTTAAACCATGATGCTTCTATCAAAGGCAATCTGAGACCATGTCTACCCTCATGAAATGTAGAAGGTTCATCCGAAAATTTTCGTGTGAAATGAGTTATGCATGGACAGTCGTGCTCTTGGATTTGAGGCCATACCAACGACTGGTTTTCCTCAAGCAGTAGGCCAGGACCGAGTTGGCTGGACGTTCCCATGATAGGACCATGAAAAGGCTCCCATTATAGCATATTAAGGGGGAGTGGATATGCTGCGAGGAATATATATGCATAAGTGTGAAATACTAGAATCCATTAGGCTGAACCGTTCGTCATTTGGATCAAGAACCAATGTACGTTCAACTGTATGTGGTAGTTGTATCAAAGGTTACGTCCATGACTGAAAGACGACCTTGGTGTCACTGGGAGTGGTTTCATTATAGCATATGATGCACGTGGGGTGCATGCCACTGAGAAAGAAAGGTCGAAAAGCCATGACAAAAATCCAGCAAGCTCCGGGGGATAAGTTTGACGCAAGGGTTCTGGTTATTCGGTTAGGGCAAGAAGACGACGGGCTCTAAAATGTAAGACAGTATTGATATTGATGTCCGCAAAGGTGACGTCGAACCCGGGAAAGGCTTGCTAGGCAGTATGACGGAAGATACATGTATAGCAAAGACCACAAATGATGAGGCTAAAGGGGCATGGCAGAAGTGTAATCCGCATATTGAAAGAAATGGATCCATGCAGATTTCAAAATGTTGCAGTATTTCAAACCATTTCATACAATTAAACCAGTGGGGGCCACCAAGCATTTGTCTTGGCTCAAAACTGAACTTAGGCTCCATACAACATTATATGTTTTAATTTACAGACCAGGGTATAAACCCAACACTAAGTATAGTGGTTAGGGAGGCTGCCTTTGGTTCCTATGACAGAGGTTCGATCCTTCCTCTAGGCAGTTTCTTTTAAGTAACAATTAAAACTTTGGCATCCCATGTAAATAAAGAAAAATGAGAATAAAACTTAATCACAAGCTCGGCCTGCTAGTGTCACTTGTGGTTCACAATTCCTCGGGTGTGGGTTCGAGCCCCTAGGGAATGATTTTCTTTTAAGTACACAAGCAGCAGCCGAGTCGTCGAGTCACTCGATTAAACCAAATTAGCCGCCAAGCCGCCAGCCATCCAAATAAGCCGACGAGCTGGAAACAAGTTCCCAAGCCGCATGCGAGCCGTCAAGCCGTGAGCCAGTTGAATTAGCCCCTGAACTTCCTAAAACTGTAATTAAACCCCTAAACATTCCATAATTGCAACCAGGCCCCTACACTGCCCATAATTACAACCAGGCCCCCTACATTCCCTTTAATTATAACCAGACCCCTGTACTTTCCTAAATCCCAATTAAACCCCTGTATTTCCCCAAATTCAAGCAAAATTCTTCCTCTTCAAAATCAATCATCTTCCCCAAAATCAAATTGTTTGTCCAAAATTCAAAATAAATTCTCTTTTTAACTCTTTTCCTCAAATAAAATCAAATCAAATTCGAGTTTAATTCTCTTTCTCTCAAGTTTCCAAAACAATTTCAATGTCTTTTCTCAAATCAAATTCAAGTTAGAATCTGTCAAAATTCTCAAGTCCGAGTCAAGCTCATTTTTAACCAAGCCAAGTTTAATTTTTCAACATTCAAAATCAAATTCCATTTCAATCAAGTTCAATTTTTTTCTTCAATCTTGAATAAAATTCATTTCTTATTGCAAGTCAAGCCCAATTCTTTTCTTGACCTTATTCATTTTAAACTAGTTCTTTTTGGGATCTACGGTCTCACGCGACAAACTCTAAACGGGAAATTGGCAGTCTACACTACTGTTCGATGTTTAGTGGTTCGTATAGGCCCCTGTGTAGCCTTAGCTACCTCGGACCTTGTGCATGAGTGGGTTGAGGGTTCCTCCCAAAAAATAATTCTTTTCAAGATGCTTTGGGATCTACAGTCTCACACGACAAACTCTAAATGGGAAACTGGCGGTCTACACTATTGTTCGATGTTTAGTGGTTCGATGTTTAGTGGTTGGTATAGGCTCCCGTGTAGCCTTAGCTGCCTCGGACCTTGTGCATGAGTGGAATGAGGGTTCCTCCAAAAAATAAAAAGCTTGTTAAAACACCCTATCCCTTTTAAAGCACTTCCGAAGGTCAAGCCTTCAAACTAGAACTACGTAAGCCTTGAGTTTCCCATTGCACCGGGGAATACGTAGAAGCAGGATCAAGTCATGTCAGGCTAACCTCTATCAATCTATTTATTTTAACATTAACTAAGGGATCAAACAATTTTCAAAAATGACACACTCAGTTTAAGGGTACCGTTCTTCGGAACAGGCGAGTGGGGTGTCTAACACCTTCCCCACTCGTAACCGACTCCCGAACCTAAATCTCTTCCTCGAGTCTGGGTTTTTTCCAAGTATTTTCCATTAAATAAAAATTTGGTGGTAGCTCCATTTAATCAAATAAAATACATTTTCAATTTTTAGCGAGTTCGTCGTCTCGTCGTAATTATGGTTGCGACACTATGTACTTTGAAATTTATTGTCAGAACTTACACTTATCTTTAGCTTAAACTATTCCATAATCATATCAACACTCTAAGTGAGTATTGAACTAAAGATCATAATAAAATAAATTTAGTAAGTTTCATCCTATTAAGACTTTCTATGAAAGCACCTCCTTGATCTAATAAGAATCCAAAAAGCATATTTTCCTATACTAAAATTTCACAAGTTTATATATATATATATATATATATATATATATATATATATATATATATATGTAATATGTGAAATCATAAGGAATGTGAATGTGTTAGGAATGATTCTAAGTGATTAAAGAAAGTATATAATAAACTTTATATGTATAAAATTAATGTAATGTCTAAATGATCTATGCTATGTGTGAATGATCAATGCTATGTGCTAATAGTTAATGTTTAGTTATTCAAAGAGACCATAAAATAGAATAATCCCCAACTTCTTGCAGAGACGTCTTAAATGATTCTTGTAAATATGAAATGACATTATAAATGCATAAGATTCTGGATATAGAAATGAATCTATCGGAGGACATGCATGGAGTCCAGTGTATATGTTGGCCTCATGAAAGCATGTATGCCTAAGTACATACAGAGGTTTATAGGGATTTTTACGGGAATCATGGTACAAAGTTTGAAATTATTCGAGGATTGTGATTCTGGAAAATTTGTATATGAAAAGGTGTATGCAATGACATAAAATGACTATGTAGTTATTTGACATTGGCATGAATTGCATATACACTATGAGTAAAGTGAGTTGGAAAGCAATAGGGAAAATACCAAGAATTCGTAGGGGCTGGCTTTGAGAGCCTTAAGGGCTAGGGGTTGAGTGTAATGGCATACAAGGAGCCTAAAGTAGCTCCCTAGTATCAGGGCTATCACAACTGAAACTCGACCGCCCTGACCTATCCCGAGGATTATCATGGTCACTGAACTGAATTCCATTAATTTTTGTGTAGGAAGAATCAATTTGTAGGTATTGTTGTGTGCGTAAATACCTTAACAGTCTAAATCGATTCAATAATTTGCAACATGAGGTTTAAGGAAATTCAAAGTCTTAAAAACTTTCCAAAGCGTTAGATTTAGGCCCCATGCATAGCATAAAGTTAATAATAGGCCAAAGATTTAATAACATTCAATGTAGTAAGGGATGCATTAAGTTTTTGAAGAATCTGAGGGTTTACCATCAGACATTCACACATGGCATGAACGTTGCATTTGTTATGAGATTTGATTGTAGATGTGGTTTGGTTAGAATGCATGTGATGTTTATGATTGACATAATTGGTAGGACATATATGCATGATTCTAAATTGTGATCTTGTTGAATGTCATAAGTAGCCTTATCTACTTTATTTCTATCAAAACACTTTTGGACTATTCATGTTCTCACTCCTCCCACTATTTTATTTTGTTATAGATTTTCCTTTAGAAAAAATACTTAACAAAGAACAAACCTTTCTTCTATCTACGCATGGATCTGTAATGACCCTGGGGTCATTAGAAGAGAGAGTAGCGCCCTAATGGGAAAACTTGCATGAGAGTATTATCCTTTTATTGTTAAGGAGTGGGTTGGGGCTAGAGCGCCCTCCATTCCATTTTCATACTATTAAGGTACTTATTTATTATCTCACAAGGTTTTATCCCCAATTTATATTTTGAGGCAATGATCCTTGTTTATACTACTCTATACAAGTGACCCCTATCATAGTGTTTAGTTGTCCATGTTTACCTTACATGTCCTTTTCATGTGATTGGAACTGTAATGATTTGGAATATATAGTTAATTATGAACTTCTGTCCATATGGTAATAGTAGTATTATATATATAATGCCTTTTACTAAGTTTGAAGTGATATAAAAATATTTCTTTAATCATTTGCACATGGATTGACATGAAATATAATTAAAATATTCTTGAATTTATGAAAAGAAAAATAGGTAGTAGAAAGGGATATCACATGTCCAACCGGAATAGTAAAAGTGTATATTAGGATTAGATATCTTGGTTGTTATTTATAAGTATCTCAATTTTAGTATGATGAAATGCACAATGATAAAATATTTCTAATAGAAGTGTGTGTATATTACTTATAAAGATGCAACTTATTACCATGTTGCACAATTATTTAATTTTTAGTTATTCTACTTCCACTACCTTGTTCTCTATATGATTTCCAATAGAAAGAACATTCAAGTCTATCCCTTGTATAAAAGTTAGAACCAAATACAGTTGAAGAAACACTATCTAATGAAGGATAGATTATAACCATGTAAAAAAAGCTAAATTTTCACTAGAAATCATGTATAGAATCAAGTACCTAAACCAAAATAGAAAAGCATCATTAGAATTAAATAGATGTATAGAAATAAGATTGATAAAAAAGTTGAAATGGTAAAAAATAAAGCTAAAGATTAGTATCATATGGAATGAGTGAAAAGGTATAGATTTTACCAAACTTTTTGTACCCATAACTAGGTTAGAAGTCATATATATCATGTTTGCATTTGTTACATATTATAAGATTAAGCTATATCAAATTGATGTTACTTTTAAACGATTTTGCAAAATCAATATTAAAAAATTCATGCATTTGATGTTTTTTATAATCGTGTTTAAACTAATAAATGAATTCTATGATCTAGAACAAGAGCTAAGAAATTGGAATAACGGATTAAGTTTCATTTTAATTGACAAGAGATTCCTAAGATGAGAATAAAAAAAAGGAAGAATTGAAAAAAAATAAAAATAAAAAAAGGAAGCAAGATTAAAGCAATTGGTTGATAGAAAGAAAAAGGTTAAAAAATGCATAAGTGAAATTGAAGAAAACTTATATTGAAATCACACTTAATGTGATTATCAAAATACTTAGGTTTGGGGAGTTCTAGAGATTGTTCTACTTCAATAGATTATTTTTACTCAACAAATCATTACCATGCCTAAGGTTTATCCTGGATTTCTCTCCTTTCTTGTTGTTTCAATATTGATGTTATTCAAAAAATTTAAACGATTCTCAAAATTTTATGGATCAATTATATAGAAAAATATAGAAAAAGGAGGAAGAATCATGCTAAAAATAGAAAATTAAAAGTGAAATTAGTTAGAACGATGAAAGCTAAGAATAAACATAAAAATATTTTAAAAAATTAGAACATACCTTTAATAACAAGGGTAATGAAGATGATCGAAGTGAGAAAATTGTAGGTTGTTGCCATTACCCTTGATGACTAACTTTGATGATTTCAATTTTCAAGTTAAATATGTAATAGCCATTGAGTACTTGCCAGCAACTGAAATAGGTAAGGTATATACAAGTTTTTAAGCTTGACTCTGGGTCTATATATATTATATTCTTTAAAGATTTTATCTATTTTAAAGTCTATTAAGTATACAAATCTATTTTTGGAATCTTACAATATAAAAATGTTAATAAATAAACTTAAAGTCAATATAATGATTGATTAAAAAGGTTTATAAGATTAAAACTTATATGATAAAAATGCTAACAAATAAACCTAAATCCTATACATACATCCATATATATATATATATATATATATATATATATATATATATATATATATATAATTTAAAGGCTTACAAGTTTAAAATTCTTTTATAAAAATATATTTTTATAATATTTTTTAAAGTTGCAGAATCTGTCAAACCGACCTTTACGAATACCACTTTAATTAAAAAAAATCAATTAAAATTATCTAAGAAGAACGAATCTGATATATCATTTTAAACTACGGCAACAACATAATTTTCATCACACACACAATAACACATAATATACAAGATAAAAATATAAAAATAAATTTATATTATTAAATTGTTTGTAATACCATAACCAATAAAAATTTAAGCTTAAAAATATTCAAAAAATACTTAATTTTTTTAAAATATAAAAATTACTAAAAATAATATATAATAAGTTAGCAGCTTGAAACATTCAACATAAAATTAAAGACAATCTTCAAATTGAACATTAAAATAAAATTATAAAACTTATAACAATATCCAATATCATCAACATAAAATAAAAAAAAAACTATTAAAAATCAATAGTTTCATTACTTTCAAATAAAAAAAACAATTAAAAGAATTATGTCATTACAAATTTTAAAGTATGTATATTGAGTATAACATATACAAAATATATATATATATATATATATATATATATATATAATATGTACGCACGTGCGCATGCATGCATACATAAACAAGTGTAAAAATACCTCATAATTAAAGTAAAATATACAACATTTTAATAAACACAAACACGACAAATCTAATAATAATAAAAATTTATAATTATCTATTTTAGAATATTATATTAAGTGATATATCATATATGAGATAATTTTCTTGCACAAATAACTTTTGAACTAGAGATTGAGTGGAGGTGGATGAAATATCTTGTTTAAAATAAGTGGAGTTCTAAAACTATAAAGGTAAACAAAAATAGCAAAAAAAGTTCAATTTTAAATACAATAAAAAAATTTTAAAATTTTTTTATATTTAAAATTAAAAAATTTATTTTTAACAAATTATGTAAATATATTATTATATAAATAATATATTAAAATAAATATAATAAATATAAATATAAATATATAATATATAAAAAAAATTAAATAATTTTTTTATATACCTAAATTTAAATCATTTATCTAAAATAATTTTTTAATAAATTTAAATTTATTTATATATTAAATAAATTATTTCAGAGCGAAATTTAAACAAATTAAACTCCAATCAAACGTGACTTATTTTTATTCTTAACCGTCACCTATGAACAACACTTAACATGTGTATTCTTTTATTTTTTTCTTTAACTTTTTAAAATTAGATTCTTTTGACTAAAAGGATGGAGTTTTTCAATAAAGTGGATGGTTTCCTAAACTATGTCTTTGATTATCTCTCAAATTAAGTTACATCAACTTTATTAAAAATTAGCTACTTTTACGTATTAAGGGCTCCTTTATGCTGATTTACCCCACCACACATAATGTAGTTGGAGGGGTTCATTAGTTCTCTCTGGTACTAAAAGTTTGAATCTTTATGAAGGCCGAAAATATACTAAATCAATAAGCTACCTTTTTTTTGTGGTTTTGCTACTCTTCAGTTGCTTTTGTTGTATGGTCACGGATATTTGCATCTTTTTCTTCACTTTTTTTTTTTATAATCAATATATTTTATCCAAACCTGTATAATATATAGTTTAAAAGTTTTCAATATTTTTATATTCCTAATAATTTATAATATAATACTAATAATATTAAATATATATATTTATTTATCTTAAGTATATATTTATTAAAAATTATTATAACTTAAAGAAAATATTAAACTATTTCTATACTATTTGAAAATTTTATTTGATATGAATTTAATTATTAAAAAATTAAATTATTAAATAAGTTTCTAATATATAGATGACAATTTTATTGAGTTATAAAACAAAATAACAGTTATTTTATATTTTTTTAATATTAAAATAAATTAATTTTCTTATAAATATTAAAAAGATTAAATTGATGTTCAATAACTTTTTGAAGGATTAAAAATTTAAAATATTAAAATTTAATTTATAAAAATTATTTATATGAATGTGTATGATTATATAAATAATAAATGATATATATTTTGTATATATTTTATAATTTTTTTTGTTATAAAACTTTTTATGCAACTTCTAAGAAATTGTTAAAGACAATCAATAATTGGTATGATTTATTATTAATATAGACAACAATAATTCATGTCTATAAAATTATATGATAGATTCACAACTTAAAAAGTAAAGGAACTTTGGGCATATAATTAAGGAAGTAGAAAAAATTCTGTGTTAATATAGATTTTTCATATTGTTTTTTGTTTCTCATCAAATAAATGGTATTGAGAAAATGAAAAATGGTCAAACCAGCTGGGAATCCCTTTTTTCTTTGAAAAATAGGAAAGTGAACTAAAAAGTATCATGTATTTTTTTATTAGTTTTTGCTTTGTAAATTTGAGTTTTTTTCACCTAAACTAGTGTTTATAATTTTTTATTGTGTAGTGCCATTTCTTATACTGAGTATCTAATTTTATTTTTATTTATAATTTCTTTCCCTTTTAAATGATATTACTTAAATTTAATTAATTTTTATTTTTCTTAAAGTATTATATCAAATTGAAGATATATTCTTTTAGGTATATAGACTAGATCTCCAAATTATTGGAATCTTAATAAATCTAAATTTAAATTTAAATTTTAAATTTTAATACAATTTATCAATAGAAATATTGTATCTTGATTTAAATAATTTAATTTCATAATATTTCTTTTAATTAAAATTTACCTCTTTAATTTATTTTCATCTACTAAAATAGTTTATTCATTACAAATAATTAAAATATCTACTATTTTCTTTCACAAATTTTAGAAACATATCACAAACTTGTATTCGGCCTAGGTGGATAGCAGTTGTACTCAATTTATAACTTTGATAGAGTGTTAGACTATCGGGGTATATTGGGCTTTAATTCAAATCTTGTTTAATTTTCATATTTTACCCCATTCTAAATTTTCCTTCTTGTACATGTAACTTTGGTTGCACTTATTGGATGAGGTAATCTTAATCTTTTTGGAAAGCTAAGGCGTAAACCTACAACTCTGTTTGAAAACTCAAGACCAAATTGAGCTTTTACCACGGTGAAACTAGGTTTCAAAGTTGAGGCAGAGGTTCATCCCTCATAGGATGCTATAAGTGCAGTATTTTAAATATATATGGAGTTAGATATTTTTAATTTATGTAGAGCCCATGCAAAATGTTAAAGGAAACATCCATATAGATAACCTTTGTGAGAACATCTAAGTAAATTTCGTGATTAAAGGGTAAAATCTCAAATAGACAGAACCCCTCGCGACATTATGTTTTATCATAGTAATTATTAATCTAAATTAGATGGGACTTGGAAATTATTCCAAAACATCCCATTAATAGTGAAAAATTGTCAGAGGATCATTAGAAGTATGAATAAAATTTATGGAGGAAAAATTTTAGGACTCTAGTTGCTGAAAGGGATTGCATCTAACGACGATAGTAAGTGTGTTTATTAACATTAGATAGTTTGATTCATTAATGTAAAAATAGATTTTTATAACATGATTTTACGTTGTTCATGAATCGATATAAAAAAAGTGGTGACATTTTTATAAATAAAATTGAAATTTTTTACATCGGTTGTTCATGAATCGACATAAAAAAAAGATGGTGATATTTTTGTAAATAAAATTGAAACTTTCTACATCGGTTTTTCTTTAACTGATGTAGAAAAATATGTGATGACACTTTTGTAAATAAGATTGAACCTTTCTACATTGATTGCTTTATAACCGATGTAGAAAAATAGACGATGGAATTTTTGTAAATAAAATTTAATTTTTTACATTGGTTCAGTATAACACCGATGTAAAAAGTACTTTCTCATTAATTGTTTACAGAACCGATGTAGAAAGTGGTATTTTTTAACGATATTTTACATTAGTTAAATAATTAACCGATGTAATAAGTTCTTTCTACGTCGGTTTTGTGTAACAACCGGCGTAAAATCTCCTTCCCCCTGCCTAAACTTGGTGCGACATTTGTCGCTAAGCATAATTCTAAAAACTCCTTCAAACACTCTTTTTTCCCATTGTCGTCCTCCTTACTGCTAGCCCTATCTTACTATTGCTAAGCACATCTTCTTTAGACTTCGTTGCATGAAAGACTACGGTCGTCGTCAGAACGTCATTGCAAATCACCCTTCGCCAATCCTTTGTCGTCTAAAACAGGGGCGAAGCACACTGTCGTCCATCCTCTGTTGTCCGTCACTAAGGTAGGTATCATTCTTGCCTAGCATCCTTTGTCAATCCCCTGTTTACTTAGGTTTAGTATCTCTGAAATTGTGTTACCTTTGTCAAGGAGGATTCGACTTTATTGTTGCTGCAGAGAGCAGTTCTCCATACTTCCAGAGTTTCCTTCGTTCAAGACCTGATTCCAAAGTCGTACTCCTTGTTGCTAGCATTATGAAGGTTAGGTTCTTGAACGTGTTTTACAGTGTTAAAATTAGCTGAATAAATGATTACTTAGTTGCATACATACTTTAGTGAGTAAATGATTAAATCAGGACTGGGATTTGTGATAGAATAATTGTTAGGATCTCTAAATTATTTTGAATTAATCTTGTTAGCAATAGTTGGTGCCATTAGTAGAATAAATTGGTGATTGTTAGGATCAATTCCTGTGTATAAAATGGCTGGCTTGCCCCAAGAAGCATGGTGGCTAAGCCTGACCAACATCCCCTGATATTAGAGGGCTGAGAAGGGTAGATGGCATGATCTAGTAGGGTAAAATCCTTTGTATCTCATTGGTCCTGGTTAAGAAAAGGTCACATTTGAGAACATTTTCTGCCAAGAGTTAAAAAAGATAAAGAATAAAGCATCAACTTGTAAATATGCATGTTTTAAATATAAAAGTCTCCCATGGATCAGGAACCTTTTAATTAGTAATTTTAATGAAAATAATGAACTTCTTAATCAAATACTCTTTTTCTCTCATTTTGTCCCTACTAAAGAGAATTTGGATCTTAGATTTGAGCATTTCAATTTGAATGTGCTTTATGTTGGTTAAATAGTAAGGAGGCATTTGAAGAAAACTTAAATAGTAAGGTGCATAAAAAAGGAGTCCAAAAGAGAATAGGACTAACCATTAGGGTCTGCAAGATGTCAATTATAGATGTGTAAGTTTTTAGGATTTTGATATTTATATTCATATAATTTTATATTTTTAAAGGTATTCGTTTGCTTTTTATTTTATGAAAGAGAAATGAACGCTCGACTTTGGTTAAAAGGATGCATTCATCAAATATTAAAAAGCTTTTATGGATAATTTCACGTGTAAGTACTTTATTAAAAGTTATTCAATTATTTTATATTCTTTTATCAAAATATCTTCATCTCTAATTATATTTAATACTCTTTCTATTTTTTTGAAGTGTCCAAGACAATCTGGAGGAACCAAGTGTGGATATTATGTGACGATACATATGTTTCACATTGTCTAAGCTTCTATTGTTGATTCTTGGAATGAGATAATTACAATTGTCACAATTTCATTATTTAATTTTAATTCATAACATGACATTTTCTCTAATTTTATTCAAAAACATTTTGTAGATATTTCAAAATCTTCAACCTTTATTGGATGAAGAAATTGATGATGTCAGAAGACGTTGGGGGAATTTATGATAGAGGTGGCCAATTTGGGTTGATTTGATGTAATTTTCAGTTATTTAGTTTGTAAATTTATATTTAATAATAAGATGTATTTAGTTTAAATATATAGATTTTGTGATTTTTGTATTGTCTTCCTGGTATTCTATTTGTATGTGTAGGTATTGTGAATAAATAATATGGTAGTATGTCTAAACAAAATGAACATTTAAAAAAAAAATTAACTTTCTACATTAGTTAAGACTATAACCGTTGTAAAAAGTGATTTTCTACATCAGTTGAGGTCTTAACTGATATAAAATGTATGACTTTCTACATCAATTGAGACCTTAACCGATGTAGAATGCATGACTTTATACATCGGTTCAGACCTTAACCGACGCAGAATGTATGACTTTCTCATCAGTTGAGACATGAACCGATGTAAAAAGTAATATTTTCTACATCGGTTCTACGTATAACTAATATAGAAAGTGATACTTTCTACATCGATTCTATAACCAATATAAAAAATTTTATTTTCAATATTACTTAAATAATCAAGGTAAAAAATTTATTTTCCATCGATGATTGTTACTTATAAATAGACCATTAGATACTCAATTTTAATATACTAAAATGCATACTCATACTTTTTCCACAACTTCCTAGCATGATGATAAAGAAATATTTCTAATAGGAATTTTGTATATATACCTATTAAGATGCAATTGCTATCAAAGTGTTACACAATTAATGTAATTCTTAGTTAATCATTTATTCTTATTCCACTACCTTATTCTTTACATGATTTCCAATAGAAAGAACTCCAATTCAGACGTCACTAGAATTCATAGAAAATTTTTGGATGAAATTAAAAATAAAGCTGAATTACAAATTTTGTTAAGATGTTTAAATTATATATAAAAAATTATTTCTAATATTACATAAAAAACTTAAGAAAAAATCCTCTTGCCTTAAATAATGATCTCCAACTAGTTATCCAAAAGCCTGTTTACAAATCATAGATTCAAAAGCCTTTTTAAAGGAAGAAACCAGTGCATTAAAAGTAGGTTATAGAGGAATCTTAAGGTAGGCATTTTCAACACTCTAAAGAAAATTAAATCAAATATCATCCAAGCATTTGACATCAAAGTTAACGAAAATAGTCTACTATTAAAAAATAAAATTTATTAATAATTTTGTAAGCATTACGAAATTTCAAAACGATTATTTAACAAATATTTTTTTGATATGCATAACTCTAAAAATGCTCCTAATTGGGTGAATGGACAATTAGAGGAAACAAACCAGTTCATCCATCAATTAATCATATATTTAAAAGTGAAAGATTTATTATTATTATAATAATAATAATAATAATAATATCAATAATTAAGTATTTTTTTCTTAATTGTCTGTTCATATTTATCTTGCATTTAAATAAAAATAAGAAAAAAATTTAAATTTTAATAGATTTTTTTTAAAAAAATCTGTTTACCAATTAAGATATTTGTTGTTTCTTTTATTTAATATTTTTTATAGTCTTCCTTTAATTTTTAATTATTGTTATTATTATTAAGTTTATTATTGTTAATGTGGTTATTTTTTTATTGTTAAAGTTATTTATTAAATTTTTTTAGTTGTTTATCTTTATTGTATTAGTTATTTATTATTTTAATTTATTTACTTTTATATATTACTGTTGTTATTTATCTGTTTCTTATATTATTATTGAGTAATTTATGTTTATCATTTTTAATTTATTTTTTTATTATTATTCTAAAAATCAGTGTTTAATATTTTCTTTATTGTTATTTTTGTTGTTTACATTGTTATAGAAAATGTTTATTATATTTTATTATTATTATTATTGTATTATTATTTTATCATTTTTATTATTTTTTTATTTATAAAATTTTGATTTTTATATTCATCTCTTTTTTAGTTATTATTTTTTTTATATTTTTATTCAAAATTTTAAAAATATATATTTTCAAAATTATAAATAATTTTATTTTATAAACAATTTTTATTTTACATAAATAGTATAATTTAGATAAAATATTTTATTAATCCATATTTTAATTATGGACATATGAATTATGATAACTTTATGATTTTTGATTTTTTTTTAAAAAATTATTTTACATCATGAAAGGATAATTTATAAAAGATATATTATTAATCTCATATTTTGATTAAAAATATTCAAGTTGTGAAAACTTAATAATCCTAATATTTTAAATTATTTTAGGATATGGGAAACATGGATGTATAGGTGAATAATTGGTTGACTTTTTTTATAGAAGGATTTATTACAATCTTGGATTAATTGTAGTGTCTTTCCTTTTCTTGAGTAGTTTTCACAATTTATGATTCTCATGGAGATTGTTAACTTTATACAATATGAGAACAAGTTTTTATATGAGGATTTTATTTTATATTCAACCACACCATCTTGGTGACATGTTTATATTTTTTTCTTTCGTTATTTTATTTTCTCTTTTTTACAATTTTATTTGAGGATTATTAGATATTTTAACTTTGATATATTTTTTTATTTTTTACCAAACTTATCTCTGTATGCATTGCTTATTTTTATTGTTTTCTATCTACAATTCTATGACTCTAACACATGTGTTTAGTGCAAGTAGATTGACTTCTGTCCCAATTGTTAGCATCTAATATAGGAAATAAATCAAGGGCACTACTGGACTCTAAGTTTGAGGAGGGAGATTCTCTCCCTCCTTTTCAAGGAAGTTCCATTTCTATTCCTTCTCCATTTTATTTGTAAATGATTGTATGTATGTAAATGTTTAAGTTTGAGCAAGAACACCATCTCTCCTAAAATATCTTTTGAAAAATCACGTATCCCTCCTCCTATTTTTAAAAGACCACCTTACTAAACAATTTTTCCAATTAAATAATTAAAGTGGTGTATGATTAATGTATATCCATCCTACGCTTAAGTTATATAGCGAATTCACTATTAGTTTGTTACTTCATGATGCGGAATTCATTTATAAAATTACTCTTATGGAAAATATGATTATTATTATTTTCTTAAAATATTAGTTGAAAATGCGAGCATCATTGTAATGATCAACGTAATATATAATGAAAATTCTCACGTTAATTTTGAAAACTTGCATTCTTTTATTTGTCATGCTATACATTCATTTTCACAATTAGTTATATACGTAATACAAAGTTGGACAAAGCAGTACAAGGTCCTTTATAGCTCTTTCCGCATTATATTCCATGAACATTCATCTCTAGTTCGGGTTATTCATTTCGTATAGGCCGCTGCCACCGCGAAGAGTATGATCGAACTCTAGGAAAGAAATGAGAGGTAGGGAGTTAGAAATTGTAATTTATCAATAGGTGTATATGTTAAGGTTGGCGTCATCATTTCTAACCCAGCCACTTCATTTTATTAAGAAAAGGTGGCAAGCATACAAGTTCAATTTTTTTTAAAAATCAATACTTATCTGAAGTAGATTGTTTTCAATAATAGCAAAAATTCAATCCCATACAGTATGCAATTCATACATACTTTGAATCACTTTTTCACATAAAATCTCTTAGACATAAATTATATGCATTCTTTAGATCACTTTCTCATCATAACATAGATATTGCTTGACTCTTAATCATTTTATGCCTTAATCATAATCATTCTAATTCTTTAGTCACCCTCAGTGATAATTTCATTTAAGGCATAACATTAACAATTTAGTCAAACAATATCTTTCACTTATCCACTACTCCACCTTTTGATCTTGGATATGAGCTCATTCTAGATGGTCGTCACCATCATAAATTTGAAAGACCTATTATTTCCCCATAGAAGGATTTATTTGAAGCCCTATGTTATCTTATGTTGTTCATTGGAAGACCTACTGCTTTCCCACGCTTAAGTCATTCATTCGGTTCCATTATTTTTTTGTTATCTTATGATGCAGAATCATTGGAAAATACTTATTAGAGAAAATACGATAAATTTTTTAAAACCGTTTGTTATAAAGTACGAGCCTTGTCGATATAGCGTGTGTGTCAGTAAATAACTTACTAGGCATTTCTTGCATGCATATAGAATATTATCATTACGTATCAGTTGCTTTAATTCTTTTGTTTCTAAACAATAATAAATAATTAAACATAAGCTATTCACATAACATACAAACTTTACATAATTACACAATTTATTTTACATGTTCATAACCGTCTTAGGCACTCAAACCTTTTATATACAATTAATTACACACCATAATGCATATGCCAAATTTACATACATATTTGCTACACATTATAATACATGACTATACATAAATTAGCTTACTACTACATACTAATAAATAGGATGCTTGCTTACAAAAGTTTACATTATTGGTATGACATTCAGCTTCTTCTTCTTCCTTGAGAACAAAATCGTGGGATCAGAAAACCTCCTTAAGCCTAGTGATGGAAACGCTATGTCCACACACTTAGATCCAACGACATGAAAGTCCCGTCAAACATCTCTTGGTAGGCTTGAAATGGATACGACATCGAGTAAGGAAAGCTTCCTTGTGAAGACCATAGATGTGACGAATTATCGTAATGAGACGAAGTCTAGGGATTAGTCTCTCCTTCTGAGGAAGAGCACTCTTTAGCAGTCACCATCCGCTGCCTACGATAGTCGGAAGGAGGTGGAAAGACTTCGTTAGGGTGAAATGACTTTAATGGAATTGCAAAATTTGTCATGGAAAAATTTGGACTTAAATACTTCAGAGATAAACAAATTTCCTAACAAGAAATAAATTGTAAAATTGGCCTGTGTTGTGATTAAAAGACTATGGGTGCTCATCGACCAATCCACGTTGCTAATGTCGATGTAGACCACCATCGTCGCAAAGGACATGATTGTTGTCTAGGAAGAAAGTGGGAAGAGAAGGAGTGAGAAACTAGGTTTTTCAATAGGTTTCTACTGTACATCGAGTGTTCATCCTAGCCACTTCAATTTATTAGAAAAATTATGACATGAATACAAGATTTTATTTTTATCTTTCAAAAACTCCTATTGAAGTGGTTTATTTTTATATAGAAATAACCATTATGTACAAGCATATATCTGTCTTAAACTTTATAAATCTGAGATCATAATACAGATATTATTTCACTCACATTTTATTCTACATCTTATATTTTTTCTCATTCATTTTCTATTCTAAAAATTTGGGGAATTTTAGATATAGACATACACATTATAAATAGCTAAACAATATATTCTCACTAGCTCTATTACTCTAGTTTCTATTCTTAAGGATACAAGCTCATTCCTAGATGGTCGTCACCATCTCATAATAAGTGAAGAACCCTTTTATCTTCAAAATAGAAGGATTTATGGAGAACCATTTTGTCTCCAAGGAGAAACCTTTTGTCTCCTCCTCGGTAGGACTCTGGCTATCCCCTAGGTGTGCGCAAGGCACATTAAGATTAGATTAACTTTTCACATAAGTTTGTTTTAATGATTCGTTAAACCATTTAGGTTCATTTTAAAGGCTTCCAAATAATCATGCATGCTCAATCAATATCCAAAAAATATGTTATGCATATTTAAATCTCAAATTCTACATATCGTTAATCATATATACTTATTATATATAGCATCATTTTTTAAACACTCATGAGCATTCCATATTCATCTCACATTACACAATATATAATTATAAAACATCACATGTTGACTTATCAATCACATTTGGATAACATAACTACATGCACCCATACATGTCCAACTTATTTAACTCATTAACATTTTATGATGAATCACTCAAGGGGACTTAGTTTCATATGGTTTTTTACAAACTTAGAAGGTTTCCTCTCGGTGGCCGAATAGCACCTTTTAAGTTTTTATTCTTTGTGCACTTAAATTTACAAGTCTTATGCATAACCTATTCATACTAAGTTCAAAGGTTATGTGTTAACAAGTTTTTAACTTATTTAAGTCAATTTAGCTATGCATGGCTGAATGATGCACATGTCATTGTCAAGCTTCATTTAAACTTGTAATCCTTTACTTTTGCATAACAAGACTTCTTATTGTATCTAACCAAGCTTTCAAACTCATTTATTCTTATTTAACTTTAAGTGGCCGAATGTGAGTCCTTGGTTCCTAAGAAGTTCTAGTTTTCTTTTCTTTTTCTTAGGATTTGTTTTTTATCAATTCAAGTCTAATTCATTAATTAGTACCTAACTTAGAAATTTTTAAGACTTCTTCTTCATACTTGAAAGTCATGGCCAAATGGTTTAATGTAGCTTTCCAACCTCATGGTTCATTCCAAGTCACTTAATTTATACATGCCTAGGTTTAGTCTAAAGTCATAGATAATTCTTAACTTTCTTTCACTAATTTAGCCATTATGACCAAATAGACTCCTTAACCTTTTTAAAAACTTATTTACACTCTTAACCCTTTCTACTTATATGCCAAAGATGTTTAGTTAATACTAGTTAAGAATTAAATCTCCTTGTTGACCAATTAACCTTTAGGTGGTTGAATAGTCCCCTTAACCATTTTAAAACTTTCTTAGACTTTTAATCCCTTATACTTATATGCAAAGGATGCTTAATTAATACTAGTTAAGAATTAAAACTCCTCTTTGACTAATTAACCCTAAGGTGGCCAAATGTCACTCCTAACATTTAGGGCATCAAACTTCATTTTTAATTAACCTAGGGTGAAGAATCCTTCTAGTTGAAGTCTAGGCTATAAGTTTTACCAAGTTTCATTAACTTTTAAGACTTCTCCCCTATCTGTAAGGGTCATGGCCGAATGATTCCTTTCCTCCTCATAACTTCATGGTTCATTTTTAATTACCAACTTGTGCATTTTTGAATTCTAGGCTAAGTGTTAATTATGGATTTTACTTGTTTCCTTCAGATTTAGCTATATATGGACCTTGCCACTTTTAAACCTTTCTTAAAAAATCAAATGTTTTCATTAACCTAAATAAGGTTCCTAATGCATCATTAACTAAATTTTAAACTCATTATCCCTTATTTACTCCAAGGTAGCCGAATGCACACCTAATTGATTTTAGATCATTTTAGCTCAATTTCTCTTCTTCCAAAAGTTTTTTCACATCATTTAGAATTTAGTCATATGGTGTATCACTTTTAAGAATTTTAAGAAGTTTATTCTTAAGTTCACCCTTATGGCTAAATGCTCCCTTAAGGTTTTCCAAGGCCATCTTTCCAAAATTTCTTCTCAAACAACCTTGGTTCCATTATTTTGTGCACTTGTAGCACCTTAAGCACTTGATCCATACAAGGCTTGTCCAATCTTCATATCTTGGGTCATGATCAAAGAGATTCATAGGTGTCTTGTGATGCTTGTTTCATTTTTGGTTCCAAAATTACAACTTTCACTTAGTATTTTTTAGATGTATGCCCAAAGCAAGCTTTTGGAACTTGTGAATTAATTTTTCTTAGGATTTTTCATATTTTAATCCATGGGTTCATATCTGAACATAATATTGCACAAGTCCACCATAGTAAGAGAATAAACAACTTTCAACTTTAAGCATAAAAATATGCAAGATAGCATTTTTTTCAAAACAACAAAGTGTAGATCCAACAGATTTACTCCAAGATCTATCCATCTCCTATCATGACCACTTCAAAAATTTACATGTGACTTCTCAAAAATTCCCAAAGCATCAAAATGGTTTTTAAAAGAATTTTCACTAATTAAATTTCTTCTAAGTTTCCAAGAAGCACTTTAAACCAACCAAACATTATTTTATTTTTCAAAAATCACTAAAAAATGGTGATTCTTAGTTTTAACCATTCAAATGAAGCCTTGATCCCTCATGAGTCCAAATAAAAGTAGATCTATAGATTTTAGAGAAAGGATCCACAAAATAAAGAAAACCAACCATAAAAAGTAAGATTAAAGCTTTTAAAAAAAGAGTAAAAGATCCAACTTGATGGAGACTTAGTGTGGGGTTATGGTGGGGCTATGGTGAATAAACTTGGTCCCCTTGATGGTCCACAAAGAGCTTCTTAGTGAATGTGTAGGGCATAGTGTTTAGAGTTTGATTTTAGCTTAAATCCCAAAGATGGAAACTGAAGCTTAAGGTGAAAGGTTAAGGTTTTTGGACTTGGTTTAATTGGAGAGAGTTTGGATAATTTTTCTAAGTGCTTGGAAAGTAAAATCTTAACCAAATGAGGCCTCCCAAGCGGCGTAGGGAATTCAACCAAAGGAAAAATAGAATTAATTTTTCACTTAAGGGTATTTTGGTAGTTGTGTATGGAATTTCTATTTTGTAAAATAATTCAAAATGTAAAGATTAGAGTTAGATTAGTGTTAATAAGACTAAGTTTGTCACTAATCAAGTTTATCTTGCCCTAAGCATGGTTAACTTTTAATTAATCAAGGTTAATTAACCTTAACTATGGTTAAAGGAATCATATCATTTATTATTTTGGTCTTTTGTGAGTTTACTTTGGGTGGACATCATATGGTGACTCATCACCAAGCTTTCATGCACACTATGTGGGGCCTACTCTTGGCTTCTTTTTCACACTTTCCTACTTTCCTGCCTTCTAGGAGTGTTTTTGTAATTTTTCTTAACATTACTTAAGAAGTTTCCAAATTTTTCCTCTGAAAAATATAACACTTTTTGGTTCATTACCAAGTTAATATAAGGTCGTTTGGTATTTTTATGGGAATTTATTAGCCCTATGCAGAAAGCAAAGTATTCTACGGGTATTTTGAACATTTTTGAAGTTTTCTAATGGCATTTTTGCCCCATCTTTATTTTCTAAGTTTTCTCATTACTCTTGATCATTCTTGATGTTATCTAATCCTATAAAATTTCTTTCAATTTTTTTTATATTTATCTTGGACAATATTTAGGTTTCCTAGGTGTAGGGACATTTTTGTCATTTGCACCAAACTTTCTCATTTCCCTAATTTTTGTTCCTAATCCTACTTAGTTTCTTTCTAGAGATTATTTGTAACTTCAAAAGTTCATTATGAAAATTTATGGGTGTTACATCCTTCTAAGTATGTATAAGTCCCAGATTTAAGCTTTCACACAAGATTATTCTTTAGTAGTCGTTGACTTATTAGGTTCCATTTCAAGTCTTTAAAATACAATGCATGCTTAATATTCAATCAAAATTTTTGGTAAATATAGTATCAAATTCATCCATTTAATATCAATCATGGAACCATATAGACAGACACAAGTCATCATGTCATCCAAGAGATTGCACAAGACATTACATCATTCAAGAAAGCACATAACTCATTTACTATCACATCACTTCCCTAAAATCATCCAAGAGAGTATTTCGTGTACTCTATGCATAAATCCATATATCCAAGAAGTAACAAAATGAGATAGCATAATTATTTTTAACTAGAAATATCTCTCCTAATCCACATTACTTGATTATGCTTGGTGTTAAGTCTTTGGCAAGCATATAGCTCCTTCAAAGAATTTGTCCATCTTATTCATCTTTTGAGATTTATGAGAAACCTCTCATGGGAACTTAGTCCACTCATCCTTCTAATTTTATTCTCAACCATTCCTATTCTCAAAGATTAAGGTTCTCTTCCTATTTTAATTTAGGATTTTGATATGGTGTAGCTTATTATGGTTGGCCAAATGGCCTAGGTGAGTTAATCTACTATGAGCTTCTAAATTTAACTATTTATCTCAAGTTTGAGGTTAGAAGTTGTATGCTTTCTTGACCATTAACTCTACTATTTAAGTTTGTATCACTAATTAATTTAATTGTTTGCTTTCTTTCATATAGATTCAAGTCCCCTTGCTTATGGATTCAAATCTTCCCACTCATATCTCACTCAAATATCCTTAAGCTTCTAATTTTAACTTATTTTGTAATATTTAAGGAAGGTTGGCTGAATGGTAAGTTTATTTTCCTAAGGCATCATAGTTCATTTTTCTTACACTTAAAAGATGATTTGTATTAGTTTAGGGCTTAGACTAATAAATTGAACCAATTTAGCATCTTTTAAGAATTTCCTTCTCAAGACCCCTGCCTTGCCAGACCTACTCCTTAGCCTCCTCAAGCATTATGGTTCATTTTTTTCTTACATTTAAAGATGGTTTATACTAATTAGGACTTAAGTTATTAAACTAAACCAACTTAGATATTTTTAATATTTTTGCTTCTTACATTATTAGGCATAGTAGAATGGTCCATCATACTTACACAGCTCTATAATTTATTTCTAATCACCATCTTATGCATAGATGAGTTCATTTTTAAGTGCTAACAAGATTTTAACTTACTCTCACCAATTTACTCAAGCATGGCCGAATGGTTACCCAAACCATTAACAAGTCAATTTCAACCTTATGATTCATTGCTTAAACATAGTTAGGCTCCACATTATACCTTAATCAAAATTTTAAACTCTAATTCCCTTAATTTGATGGAAGTGGCTGAAACCACTATATGTCCAAACAAAGGTATTTTTCTTAGTTTCTTTTCACTTGACCTTTGTGTAATGAAGTTTAGCATGTGTTACGTCACATGCTTTTGTGTCCATCAAGATTTTTCCTTTCTCCATAACTTTGGTCATGATCATGAAGATCTTAAGTGTCTTGTTCAACTTTGGATCCATAAGTCCACCTTTGCTCTTACTAGTGTTAAGGACCAAGCTTTAAGTTAAATTTATAAATTTTGTGACTTAAGCTTTTTATTTTTGTAGGATATGTATCATATGGGTCCAGATCTAAACTTCAAAGTCCAAGTTCAAGATTAAAGCTTTTAAAAGAATACATAAGCAAGTTTACAACTTTAAATATAAAGACCATACAAAAAGCATTTTTTAAGACAACCAAGCGTAGATCTACTAGATCTACTCCAAGGTCTATTCATCTCTTGCTTTGAGCATCTTAAAACCTTTCTTAAAATCTTTCAAATCAGCCCAAACTTCAAAGAAATCATTTTTAAGAAATTTTAACAGATTAAATTTCTCCAAAGGTTACAAGAAGCACTTTAATCCATCAAAATTCCCTTTTAACTTCCAAAAATTACTAAAAACTTATTGATATTCATTTTTAACCATCAAAGGAAGCTTTGAGCTCCAGCGAACTCAAGAAATTTGGATCCATAAAAATTAGAGAGAGATCCACCAAAAAGAGAAGAAAAATAAACCATGAACATGTAGTTTAAAAAATGAAAAAAGTGTATGGTAAAGACTTTACTTGTTGAAGGCTTATGTATGGGTTTGGCGGATCTTTTGAATTTGATTTCCCTCTCCTTTGTGGTCCACAAGAATTCCTTCAAGGATAATGTAGGATTTATTTTGTTTGACTTATCATAACTTAAACGTCAAAGATGAAAGTTCAAGCTTAGTGCAGGTTTAGGTGTTTTAAAAGAAGTTGGAGTTTTGGATGAGTATAGAGAGCTTTCACAAGTATTTAGAAGAGTTTTAATGGCACAAACAACACCACCTTAGCGTTCCTAAGAAAATTTGGCCACCTAGAGCATGTGAGAATTAAATTCTCACTTAAGGGCATTTTGGTTTATTTACATGTAATTTCTATTTTCCGATTTAAATGTAAACGTAAGGAATTATCCTTTAGGATTAGTTTAACACTAATTATTATGAATTTGTCACTAATCAAGGTTAACTATTCTAAGCATGGTTAATTTTATCTCTCCTCATTAATATTTTTGTTCTATATGACATTAATGAAGTGATGACTCATGGGGTGAGTCACCATCTTATTTTTCACATGCGCAATTTGTGCTTAATGGATGAGGTCTACTTCCCAGCTTCTATTTCTCATTTTCTTACCCTACCGGCCTTTTAGGGCTATTTTAGTAGTTTTCTAAGAATTTCCCCAAAAGTTTCCAATTCTTCCCCTAATATTTCTAACACTTATTGGTTCGTTCCTTAATCATTCTTATGTCATTTTCCATTTTTTTCAGGAAGAGTTTATCCCTTATAGAAGACAACATTTTCTAAGGATGTTTTGGATATTTTCGATCATTTCTGATGGTGTTTTTGTCTTCCTTTTGCTTCTATTCTTTTCTTATGACTTTCTAATCCTTTAGAATGTATTTTAGCTTTTTTTTGGGTTTTCTACACACATATTTGTGTCATCCTAGTGTGGGACATTTTCATCATTAGCTAAAAATTCTCTAATTTTCTTAGAAATCTTGGAGGTAATTTCGTAATTATTAATTTCTCAATAACTAACTTAGCCAGAGAAATTTAGGGTGTTACAATTAAGTTTCAGGAGAAATATCCTTCATCATTTTTTCTATGAATACTTGTACCTTATGTAAACACCCAATTATGTCAGAGGTTCCAGTTCTAAACCAATGATTAAAATTAACCAAGAAGCCGGCGGTGGTTCAAATAATGAATAAATAGTCAAAAAGAAACACAAAAAAAAACAAAAAAAAAACAAAAAAAAGAGACAAAAAAGAGAAGAAGAGAAAGGGAGGAAGATAATAAAAATAGAAAAAATAGAAAAACTAATAATAATAAAATAAATAAATAATACAAAATATAAAATATATATATATATATAAATAGTAAAAAATACAAATGATGTCCAAGGCCCCATTTTAAACATTAATTAGTGAACGAACTATAATTTTACTAATAAGCAAATATTAGGATTAATAAACAGAAAACAGAAGGAGACAAATAAACAGAAAGCGGAGAAACAAATAGATAAAAGCAAAAAAACAAAGAACAACAATAGATAAATGAATGAAAGAAAATCAAAAAGCAAAAGAAGAAAAAAGAGAGAAATAAAAACAGAAAATTAAAATGAAAAAATGAAAAATTAATATAAATAAAATAATAACAGAATATAATAATAATAGTAATAATAATAAAACAAAAATTGAATTACAAAAGAAACGGGAACTAAAAATAAATAAGAAAAATGAAAACAGAAAAATAAATAAAATTTGAAGGAAAAAACAAAAACAAAATAAATAATAATAATAATAATAATAATAATAATAAATAAATAAATAAAACAGAAAATCCAAAAAAATATAAAATTAATGATTCAATCATTAAAAGATTAGTAATAAAAAAATAATTCAAATAATAAAAACAAAAAAAAATAATAAATAAATAAACAAAACATCTTAAAATAAAAATAGTAATAATAAAATGAAAAAATTAAAAAAATTAAAAATAAATAGAAAAGATAAAAATAAAAAAAGAGAAAACAAAACTAGAAAATGGAAAAAGGTTAAAAACAGAAAAATGGTTAAAGAAAAACAGAAATGAAAGAAAGGAAAAAGGAAAAAAAAGAGAGGAGAATGTAGGCATGGAGGGAAAAGGTTTCTTTCTGCGAGGCGAGAGCTTTTCTTGGAAAAAGGAGGAGACAGAGTTCTGGAGCAAGAACGAATCAACAAAGGAGGGGGACTTTCTTGGAGGTTCAGAAAATTCTAAGGGCAAGAAGGAGGAGAAGAGTGGCTCCAATCGTTCCCAGGGAATAGGATAGACACGAATGCCACCATTGTAAGCAGAAGAGGAGATGGATCCATTGACTCAAGGAGGAGCGTCTCCAATCATATGCAGGTTAGTAACATCTCCCTTACTGTATTAGAATCTTGCATGGGATTACATTTGAATCAAAAGTGACGGGTTGATATTAGTAAATGCATTTAAAAATTTGATTCTTGATATAATCCAAAGCTGGTTAAACATAGAATTTTTTAGCATCTTAGTTGTTGCTAGTTAAGAAGGGACAGGTTAGGAAATTATTTGGGATTTCTCTCTAAAAGTGCAATAAAGTTGTAAGTCACGGTGGTTGACTTGAAAGAAAAAGAGGGTTCCATGATAGCTCCTTCATGTGCATGGTTGTTCAAGCCCAAAGTTAGTTGTGCATAGTCAAGATGGTAAGGGTTCTGCTAACTGCCCGTCTCCATGTTGGTACCCCATGTTGGTTGGATCACATGCAAGTAACAACCACCAAAGTTGAGTTTGGAAGGTTTTTCTGTAAAAAGGATTGGGTACTGTGTAGTGGTCTTGGAGGTGTTTGAAGATGTACCATCCCTTTTCGTATGGATATTCAGAGGGAAGCTGAGGCTCGCGTGACACATGACTCTTTAAGGCTAGGCAGAAAGGTACAAAGATGGCCTCGAACTTTCATGCAAGAAGAAAGGGCATGCATGCAACTCGACGTACATCCCAATGGCCTGAGCCAGATTCCATGGTTGGGAGGATATTTGCAATGAGATGCGGCATAAATATTGGCTGCAATTGGCTAATGAGACGAAAGAAGTAAACCCCGCGTACGTGGGCCATAAGCAAAATCATGCAAAAGGACAAAGTCAATTGAATGAGGGGCCTTTCTTTGAATTCTAGGCACCCCATGCACGTTGGATGAAATTCATGCAAAAGACGATAGTGCTTCCGCCAATTCATACGCTGCTGGGTCCAGTATTCGACTCCCATGTTCGACATTTCCCATTCTAACTTCCCATGCGACCGATTCAAGGTTCTGCCACTCTTTAACCCAACCAAGTAGAATCACGGATGGCCAGCACGTTTAAGTGGTCACCCCCTGAATCTCGAGGATATCTCAAAATTCTACACGAGGAGGAGGAGAATGCATGGCACATGCAACCCTACAGTGCAAGAAAGCCAAGATGTCAGGTGTTAAAGACATTCGGTTCTCACTGGATTCATTTCATACTGGTCGTATGCTGAGTTTGTTAAGGCTACGCCCTAAATCTGAGCCCTTTAACACATTAGATGATAATGCTATTGGATCAGTGACGAACGATCTCTGCTAAAGTTATAAAATTGGTGCAAATTCCTGGAACGGAAGCGTGGTCAACAAGAGTGATGACATAGAAAGTCGCTTCACGTGAGGTAGTATCTCTTTATTTAGGTCTAAGCAGTCAATCTATGCTTCAAGCACAAATGACTACGCTATATATTAATATGACATGAGAATTAATATGACATGAGAACAGTGTAAACACTCAATTATATCCGACGCACTCAATTGTTAATATTGATCAAGAAACAAAAATTAATTTAAATAATAAATAAATAAACAGAAAAAAATAGAAAACAAATACAGAAAGCGGAAAGACAGATAATCAGAAGTAAAAAAAATAGAAGAGTGGAAAAAAATAGATAGAAGTAAGTGAAATAAAAACGAAACAAAGTTATACGAAAAATGCAAATAGAATTAATAAAAACAAAAACAGAAAACAGAAAAATAAAAAGTACAAAATTTAAATAAAAAATAAAAAAATCAATAAAACAAAAAACAAAGAAAAAGTAAAATAGAAATTAAAGAAAAACAACAACAAAAAAAGGAAGGAAGAAAAAACACAAACAAAAATAATATAATAAAAATTGATAATAAAATGTTATAAAACAAAAAAGAGAGAATAAAAAATATATAAATAAAGAACTGAAGAAAATAAAAATAGAAAATAAAAGAAAAAAGATTAAGGAAAATAATAAAATCAGGAAAATAAAAGAAAATAATAAAAAAAATCCAAGAAATATCAAAGTACAAAATTAATAATTGAATTATTAAAAAATTTTAGTAATACAATTTTTGGTAAAAGATTTAAAAACAGGAAAAGATAAAAAAGAAATTAATAAAAATAATAAAAAAATAAAAATAAAAAACAAAAATAGAAAAGAGAAAAAGAAAATCAAAAGGGGCGGGAATTTTTCTTGAAAAAGGGGTATAAAAAAGAAAAAGGCTCAACGGAAGGGGGGTTCGTTTTTTAGATGTGGAGAATCGTAGAGAAGAAAAATCGGGAATTCCAGAAGAAAGGAGGGCGAGGATCATCACTGCACTTTGAGAAGCTGAGGAGAAAATTTGGCTACAGTTTCCTTGGGGTTCGTCTTTTATTTAGGTATTAATCTGTAGTTATATGCATCTCTATGAATCCAAGGAACCTCGAATCTTGAATAAGAGCGTGAAGGGGTGATAATTAATTAGCTTCTAGATCTGTAATTGCATGATATCTTTGGATTCTTGATAGATAATAAGTCTCTTAAGTGCATTTAGATTCAATTTTGGTATCCTTCCGCGATCTGAGTTTGGGTGAGAAATTTAGTTCTAGATCACTGTAGCATACTCTGGTGTTTTTGCTTAAATCTTGTTGAAGGCAATCTTTATTTAAGAGGTTGGATCATAATTCTGGAAGGCAATCCTCAGCCTACACCAGTGACAACAGATCTCGCCAAAACCAACATTGTCATGCATGAATATCATTGTTTAATCTCCTGGAAAGTTAGGTGAGTGGCTTGCTTGCTAATGTGGCTCCACCGATGTAATTATGTCGTTCTTGATGGAAAATTTCAACGAGAGGTAGTGTTCGTCTACATTACTGGAAGTGATGCCGCTTCTATGTGCGGTTGCAAAGATCCAGACTCTGCCTCAAATCAATCCCCGCGCAAACTGGAGTGGTTTTCATTGTCTTGGATCAATCCTATGAAACCTAATAACATCTTTGCATGTGCGAGGACTTGGGTGTAGTAAACTGGACTCGCCTGAATCAATGGAGGAACTTGTTATCTGCAGTTCATATCGCCACTTCATATGAAGTATGTTTCGAAATAAAGGCAATGACTCAATATCAGAGTGGCCTCTCTCATTTGCATGCACCCCTAGTGCGTTAGAAAACAAGGCAGCCACCGTGCCCTTCCCGCATTATGAAGCCCTTAGCATAATTGGAAATAGTGAGTTAATGTGTCTCAGCCTGCGAACATCTGCTCACGTTCAAAAGCCAGGATAAACCACGCAAAACAAGGCAAGTCTCGGGCTTGTGGGTACAATAATGAGCCATGCAACCACCATGCAGACTTTGGCTTATGGTTGACAGCACGTGAATTTGGCTCATAATTGGCAGCGCATGAATTTGGTTCGTGGTTGGCAGCATGTGAAAGGCCGAGATAAGTCACCACTATGTATAAGAATAAGGCTTACTAAGCATACAACCATCATGCATTTAGGTAATTGCACGTGCTACGGTTATAAGTTCTTGAAAGAGTACTTTAAAATTAATTGAGAGCGTTAGAAACTGAAATGAAGGCTTGGCGCAGTGGTTAATTATTGGCGCCAGCAACCCCAAGTCTTAGGTTCAAACCCGTCCAGCACCTTTTTCGTCTAAAATACTATTAAAGTTCCAAAAGTTGTTAGCCCAATTGGTTGGCGCGCCCTTAGAGGTCAGAGTACACGAGTTTGAGTCCTGCTACGAATTTTTTGAGAAAAATGGGTGCTAATTCCCGTACCTCCACTTATATTAATATTCAGTGTACCTTTATCACAATTGTGAAGTTGGTTTGGTGGTCAGCATCCTCCAAAGCCTCGGTGGTCGCAAGTTCGATCCCTCTTGGAATCCATGGGTGTTATTTTATTTTCTTAAAAATAACAATTGAAGCTTCAACTAATCACATTTACATAGATTTTATTCAAGTACTTGGGTTAGCCTAGTGGTAGCTTGGTACGTAGTCATTTATTCATTTTTTATTACACCAAATATTTAATAAACTCATATGATACTTAATAAAATAGATTTTTTCACAAATTTCTAAAATAAATTCGATTTCTTTTCTCAAATTCAATTCAAGTTTAATTTCTTTTTTTCTTTTCTCACAAATTTCCAAAATAACTTCAATTGCTTTTCTCAAATTCAATTCAAGTTTAATTCCTTTTTTTCTTTTCCCATAAATTTCCAAAATAAGTTCAATTCCTGTTCTCAAATTCAATTCAAGTTTAATTCCTTTTTTTCTTTTCTCACAAATTTTCAAAATAAATTCAATTCCTTTTCTCCAATTCAATTCAAGTTTAATTCCTTTTTTTTTCTTTTCTCTCAAATTTCCAAAACAAATTCAATTCCTTTTCTCAAATTCAATTCAAGTTTAATTCCTTTTTTTCTTTTCTCACAAATTTTCAAAATAAATTCAATTCCTTTTCTCCAATTCAATTCAAGTTTAATTCCTTTTTTTTTCTTTTCTCTCAAATTTCCAAAACAAATTCAATTCCTTTTCTCAAATTCAATTCAAGTTTAATTCCTTTTTTTTTCTCTCAAATTTCCAAAATAAATTCAATTCCTTTTCTCAAATTCAATTCAAGTCAAGTTTCACTTCTTAAAATTCAAATCAAGCTCATTTCAAGTCAATTCAATTCAAGTTCATTTTAAATCAAGTTTCATTCTTTTCTTCAAATTATGAGTCATATTCATTTCAAATCAAGTTCATTTTATTTCGAATGAAGCCCGATTCTTTGCTTATCTTTATTACTTTCTTCAGATTAAATTCTTTTTGGGAATTGCAAGTCTCACACAATGAGCTCTAAATGGGAAACTGGTGGTCTTCACTGTTGTTCGATATTTAGAGATTCATATGGATCCCAGTGCAGCTTACGTTTGCCTCGGATCCTGTGCATATGTGCACTAAGGATTCCTCCCTAAAATATTTTCAAAATATTCCGTTCCTTTTCATGCAACTCGAAGGTCAAGCCTGCAGACCAGAACTACGTAAGCCTTGAGTTTCCCATTGCACCGGGGAATACGTAAAAGCAGGATCAAGTCCTCAGGCTAACCCCCATCAAGTTATTTATTTTCAAATTAATTAAGGGATCAAACATTTTTCAATAATCACACACTCAGTTTAAGGGTACCGTTCTTTGGAACGGGCAAGTGGGGTGCCTAACACCTTTCCCACTCTTAACTGACTCCCGAACTTCAAATCTCATTCTCAAGTTAGTGTTTTTTCCAAATCTTTTTCCTTAAATAAAAATTTGGTGGCGACTCCACATTAATCTAAAACACAAATTCTATTTTCAAAATTTAACAAGTTTCGTCGTCTCATCAGAAGTACTGTTGCGAAAGATGGAAACTCCACTGAGGACTTCTAGAGAGTCAGGCTCGTTCAAACTAAGTGTGTCATATTTGATCCCTTCCCTATTTATTTGCATACTTTATTTATTGCACGATTCATTTTTTTTGTTTATCCATCTGTTATTCGTTTGTTTGTCTATTCGTTGTACAACTCTAGGATAGATGAATAATAAATTGCTATATATATATATATGTGTGCAATTTCCCCAATTGCAGGTATCCCAATAATTTGTGTGCCCTCCACACTTTGCATATGCATTTACATGAGCGGGGCCTTATACCCGGGTCTGAGTGTTGCCTAGGATAAAGGGATCTAGTGGTGTCACGCTAGGGCCTACGTCCTGTGTGGCTATCACGAAAATCCCAGTTAGAGTGCGTCCTATTCATAATGCCCCGCAACTAGTGGCTACTTCTACTGTTTGTGGCAAGCATTGTGGACTACAACTTAGCTCTGATCACCTCTATACCCCAGGATTACTAACCACCTTTGAGAGGTTCGTGCGTTAAAAGCCCTAGACCCTTATGTAAACATCCAATCACGTCCGAGGCTCCGGGTTGCTAAATTTATTAATTAACACTAATTTAAATAACTAACGGCTATTAAGTTAAAAACAAAATAATTAAAAAAATTAAAAATCTAGAACAAAAAAAAATTATTAAAATTAAAATTCTGAAAAATAATTAAAAATCTGGAAAAAAACAAAAAAACTTAATTAAATTGAAAATCTGGAAAATAAAAAAAATAATAAAAAAATAAAAATTAATTAAGTTAAAAATATGAAAAAATTAAAATTAAAAAAATCTGGAAAAAATTAAAATTAAAAAAATATGGAAAAACTAAAAAAAATTAATTAATTAAGTTGAAAATCTGGAAAATAATAAAAAAGAAATATAAAAATCTGAAAAATAATTAAAAATTTGAAAATAAGTTGAAAATCTGAAAAATAATTAAAAACATTTAAAAATCAAAAAAAGAGTATAAAAAAATTAAAAGCCTGAAAAATAAATAAAAATTAAAGTAAAAACATTTAAAAATATGAAAAAGAAATAAAAAATTAAATTAAATTAAAGTAAAAATAAAAAATCTGAAAAAGAAATAAGAAATTAAATTAAATTAAACTAAAAACATTTAAAAATTTGAAAAAGAATTGAAAAATTAAAAATCTTAAAAAAAGAAGTAAAAAAGATATAAAAATGTGAAAAAGAATATAAAAAATTAAAAAAGTATTAAAAATATTATAAAAACTTTTTTTAATCTGGAAGAGAATTAAAAAAAATTTGAAAAATAATAATCAAAATTAAAAAGTTGAAAATAAAAAAATAAAAATTAAAAATCGGGAAATATAATAAATGAAAATCTAAAATGAAAATTAAAAATAAAATTTAATTAAAGGAAAAAGAAAAAAAAAAAAAAAACCCCTAGGGTGTTAGGCTATAAAGAGGGGTTTTAGGGGGTTGGCCGCTAGATTTTGGGGGGACTCTGCTCTCGAAAAGGAAAAAGGCTCTCTAGAAAAATTAACCTTGAAGCTTCTGGAAATCTCCCAAGGACCATCGTCCCCGATCGTTCCATTGACGGCGATTACCCGATTCTCCTGCAGCCTAGCATTTGTTAGATTCACGCCCGCAAGGTTTGTTTTCACCATTACGTTAATTCGTTCAACTGGGTCGTCTCGTTTTCAATTTCACCTCCGAAATGGTAGTGGATATATAGTCTGTGTGTGCGACATTTTGGCAAGTAGATTATGTAAATCCTGCTTTACTTGCAATCCAGCAAACAAACGCGTGCTTATTCTTTTATCCTAAATGGAAATCATCTTCACCCGATTAAAATTGAAAAATCATAAAACGAATAGAATCTATTCCGAAATCAGCATGGCATTGGTTAAGATTGTGGTGCTCGTTTGGCTGAGCTTGCCGGACGCGGTGACCGGAATTATGCTCCGGGACGAGGCAACTGATTCTGCCGGGGATGACGATCGGCTAACCTCCTCGGTCACAGGCACAGGAGGCCCCTTTCCGGAGCGGTCCGAGCAGGTGCGCTCTAGAGGAACGATTCATCTCCGTTCGTTCCCTCCGTCTCGCCCCTTGCCTCCGCCCCACGACCTCTGTGGACGTCATCCCTGTAGCTACGCAAGGCCTTGGCTCTGATGGAATAATGGCGATCGCCAAAATAGCTCACGCCGAAACCGAAGCAGAAGTCACCGGCGACCATGGTCGATCGCCCCTGCGGCAGTGCTGGCCAGAGGAGTTCGAATCGACCGATTTCGTTCGTCACGATGGCGAAGGATGGAAGCGCTCCAATTCCCCAAGTCCTACCACGAGGTGAAGGGAGGATTATCCCCCAGAACGGCGATGTCTCCAGGTCGGACAACCCTCTGGTGAAAGGCCGGGCGGAACGATGAGGCCCGGCGGCCGGAAATCCGTAGGAGAAAATGTCCAGGGAGGTGCCACGGGGAAGAACCCCTTTTGGAAAATAGTCATAAAGTTTCTAGACTTTTAAAAATTATGGATATACTTTCAAAATAAACCCTCAACTTTTTAAAATTGCAAAAACGTCCTTCAACTTTCCATATTTGCATTTTGACCTCCAAACTCTTTTTTTTAAGTTCTTTTTTGTTGTTTTTTTTTTCAAATAACATCAAACCCTTTTCCCAAATTAAGTCCAATTTCTTTTAGATTTTCCTTTTCTAAATCAAGTTTAATTTTCCATAAAATTTTGAGTCAACTATTCCTTTTAAACCAATTCCTTTTCTCCAAAAGCGTCCAACTAAGCTCACGCGCTTCCGATATTTACAAATCAAGAAAAATATTAAATAAAAATCTTTTTTTCTTTCCTTAATCTCACACAATGGGCACTAAAGACGAACTGGTAGCTTTTTCTGCTGTTCGTTGTTTAGAGGTCTGTATGGGTCCGAGTGCAACCGTTGTTGTCTTGGCCCCTATGCATATGTGGATTAGGATTGCTCCTCCTTCTCCTCTTTTTCAAACAAGTAAAAACCCATTTTGCATTCCTTAATCTCATGCAATAAGCCCTAAAAACGAACTGGTAGCTTTTTCTACTGTTCGTTGTTTAGAAGTCTGTATGGGTCCAAGTGCAGCCGTAGTTGTCTTAGGCCCTGTGCATATGTGGATTGGGATTGCCCCTCCTTTACTTTGTTTTCTGTTAAATAAAAATCTTGTCTTTGCTTTCTTAATTTCACGCAATGGGCCCTAAAAACGAACAGGTATCTTTTTCTGCTGTTCGTTGTTTAGAGGTCTGTATGGGTCCAAGTGCAGTCGTAGTTGTCTTGGGCCCTATGCATATGTGGATTGGGATTGCGCCCTCAAAATGTTTTCAAAAAAATAACAACATGTTTTCTTTTTAATTTAAACTCTATTCGAAGGTCAAGCTTTCAAACCCACCAGAACTACGTAAGCCTTGAGTTTCCCATTGCACCGGGGAATACGTAGGAGCAGGATCAAGTCCTGTTAGGCTAACCTCCATCAAGTATTTATTTTTGCACTAATTAAAGGGATCAAACAAGTTTCAAATAATCAAACACTCAGTTTAAGGATACCGTTCTTCGGAACGGGCGAGTAGGGTGCCTAACACCTTCCCCATTCGTAACCGACTCCCGAACTTCAAATCTCATCCTCGAGCCAGGGTTTTTTCCAAATCTTTTTCCCTTAAATAAAAATTTGGTGGCGAATCCACATAATCAAATCAATTCATTTTCAAATTTTAGCGAGTTCGTCGTCTTGTCGGAATTACAGTTGCGACACCTTAGGACAGGTAACCCATATGGAAGGCAAGGAGGTCATACACCCCTTTCCATGATACATGGCTCATATTTACACACTCAAGTTAACAGAATCATCCAAGATAGCAAATGGAAGAAGAGGAATCTGAAGTTGGAGAAATACAGAAAATCGAACAAAAGTAAAAAAGAAAAATCAAGGAAAAGGAAAAAAATTAAAAACAAAAATCAAATAAAAAATAGAAAATCAAGGAAAAGGAAAATAAAATTCCTAGGAAAAATTGGAAAAATAATTTCTGAAAAATACTGAAAATATAAAAAGATTCATAAAGAGAGAAAATGACGTTCAAAAGAAAATCTAAAGAACGTCTTTTAGCAAAAACTAAAAAGGTTTTCAAACAAAACCAAAGATTTTCTAGCAAAATAAAGAACAGAAAAACTCAAAATCATAAAATGGCTAAAAAAAACAAAACTAGCTTTTAATCATTTTCAAAACCCCAAAACATCTATAATTATTTGTGCATAGCATGTGTGCATTCATTAATCTATTCATAAGTTTATCAATGAAAGAAGGAGATTTGCAAAAATCATCCCGTTCATACTCATTTTGCATCAACATCGTTATCATTCATGATTTTTGGATTCAAATTATTTCTAAAAAACTAATTTTTAACCTTCACAGAAAAATTAGAGAAAGTCTTCCTCGACATCCTTATAGAACCAGATCACAATCAGGAATCATGGATGAGCTCGAAAGATAGAATGAGGAGTTGAGAAATGAGGTCAAGACTTTGAAAGAGCAAATGGCCAAGCTGATGGAGGCCATCCAACAATCTAAACAAAAGGAGGCAAGGGAATCCCTTCTGAGAGAACCAACTGACCTGTCATATCCTCCTGGGTTCACTCCACAAAACCCTTCACCCTTAACCATACCTCCACAAACCGAAGGTGTTCATTATGGGTTTCCTTATAGACAAGCACACACACTAACCCAAACACAAACCCAAAAACATAACCTACCTCCAAACACCACTTCACAAGCTTACCAAATAGTCGTTGGGGGAACGCACCCTATGTTCACCCAAGGGTCTCACCCTGTGTACATACCATCTTCTCATCCCCACCACATGCCCGAGGGATACCCAAACCATCCTTAGAATGAGGATATAGAAAAGTGGAAGGGTCTAGAGGAAAGGATCAAGGCAATCGAAGGGAGTGTTTATGAAGCCACAGATGCAGCCGATTTATGCCTGGTTCCTGACGTGGTCATCCCTCCTAAATTCAAGGTTCCTGAATTTGAAAAGTATCAAGGAACTAGCTGTCCAAAGAGTCATTTGGCCATGTATTGCAGGAAGATGTCTCCCTGTAGGCACGACGATAAGCTGCTCATACATTTCTTTCAAGACAGCCTAACTCGGGCAGCTGCAACTTGGTATACTCAGCTAGAGCGGACACATATCCATTCATGGAGGGATCTGGCTGAAGCTTTCCTAAAACAATACCAGTATAATGTAGAGATAGCTCTAGATCGAACTCAACTTCAAAATATGGCCAAGAACAAGGATGAGATTTTCAAGCAATACGCCCAATGATGGAGGGAGTTAGCTGCTTAAGTACAACATCTGTTATCTGAAAATGAGTTGGTCAGCATGTTCATTGACACACTCCAAGGTCCTTTCTATGACAAGATGATTGGTAGTGTGACTTCTAGCTTCTCCGATATCGTCATCATTGGAGAAAGGATCGAGGGTGGCATACGTCGAGGAAGGATCGGCCACGAGTCCATGGGGACAGTTGATGCCTCTGTAGAAAAGAAGAAGGCAGGGGAGACTTATAATGTGGCTTCAAGTCAACGACAGTACATGCCTCAGATGGCACCTTATGGACCAACTGGCTTCCAACCTTCACCATACGCACCTTACATACCACATCCTTATATCGCCACCGCCTACCCAACACCCTACCATCCTACTTACAACTATCCAATGCAAATCTGACCGTCCACACCATACACGGTCCAAACACAAGCCATCAGCCCAAATCTTAGCCAAAGCCAAAAGAAGAAGAAAAATCCTGTCCAGTTTGGTCCCATTCCAATGACCTACACCGAGCTGCTACCTCAGCTAATCCAAAATTCCTTAGTGGTTCCCTATCTGCTGAAACCTCAAGAACCACCATACCCAAAATGGTATCATGCAAATGCCATATGTGACTATCATGCAGGGTACATTGGTCATTCTACAGAAAACTGCCAGGTTCTGAAGCGTAAGGTGCAGAGCCTGATTGATGCTAAACGGCTAGATTTTGGGAAGATCGCTCCTAATCCAAGTGCCGAATCGTGAGAGCTCATCTGCTGGTTAAGAAACGGGAGAAACACAATGAGGTGCCTTGTACAAATTGAGCTATCAAGGAAAATCATCCAGGATTTGTCATATTTTTCAAAATCAATCTTTTGTAAATAAATCTCAATGAATAATACAAAATTTACATTTTTTTCATGTTTCTTGAGCACGTGTTTTACATTGTTGGCTTTACTTCTAAAAATTTACCATTCTTTTTATCCCTTCAGCCCACTTCTTATTCCAATACCCAAACAATAAATATCAATTGGTGATAATACCACTGTTGTAATAAATAATCTTGAACGTCTAATTAATCAAGCTCAAAGAAAAACCAAATGAGAAAGCAAAGTAAGCAACCAGGGATTCTAGATCACCTTTCATTGTAATAGAATGCCTTGTAAAATCCCGCTGGAACCAAATTCAAATCCAGGAAAATAAAATAAGATCCTCTGAATTGGAAGCCAAAATGATCCCGCCAAGATCAATATTTGACTACATAAATTCAAGAAAAAGAAGAAAATCCGCTGGATTAAAACCCATAAATAATCCAGGCAAAAGCAAGGTTCAAGTTCAAGAAAATAAATCGACAAAGTCATGATCACAAAAGATCTTGCAGGATTCCAAAAAGCAATTCAGGCAAAATCAGGATCAAACAGAAGCTTGCTAGGTCGACAATCCTAAAAAACGACCTAGGAAAAAGTTAGGGCACAATCAAACAGAAGCCCGCTAGGTTGACAATCCTCAAAACACGACCTAGGCAAAAGTTAGGGCTCAATCAAACAGAAGGCCAGCTAGGTCGAAAATCCTCAAAAACGACCTAGGCAAAAGTTAGGGCACAATTAAACAGAAGCCCGCTAGGTTGAAAACTCGTAAGGATGACCTAGTCAAAAGTTAGGGCGAACGAAAGACCTGCTGGGTTGAAAACTCAAGAGAACAACTCAGGTAAAAGTTAAGGTCAAACCAGGAATCTCAGGACAATCTAACATTGCTACACCTCATCTTTCCTAAAACTAGGGCAAAATCTTGCCATTTCTAAAGTTTGATTAATTTGACAATCAAGATTATAAAAAGCAGTATTGGCATTTTTCACCAAAAGGTGTCATTTGGGCAATCGAACCCACATCTCTTGTCATCCTTTCCTTTCAAATACACTACCTTAAAACATACAACCTCAAAATTCTCTATTTCTTTTCATCGACCATTCAAAATCACTCTGCACACCCCAATAGTGCACATGCCAAAAGAGATGTGAAAAATGTAAAAGAAATAAAAAGGGGATTAATTTTGAAAAGTCATGGCAAGTCGGATGAATCCTCAACCATCGCAACACGACATGATTGTTTCCCAAAGAATCACCCTCCTGCCAACCATGATGCCACTAAAACGGAAGTGTGTCTTATTCAATAAAACAGACTAAAGTTGGATCTCAAAGATCTTGATAAAACAAAATTTTGAGATTGACCAAAACACCGAACATAAGTCAATCTAGCTCGTCCTGATTCGTTATTCCTTTCACACCAACTATGGGATTGTCGAGGAAGGATGTGTCAGAAAAATCAAAAATCAAGAGAAACAAATACTGTTACACCATTTCATGGTTTGCATTCATCCCATAGCATCTGTTTCATCAAATAATTATTTCAAGTATCAAAATAAGAACCCCACATCATTTCTGCATTTATTCAAGCATTACAAATACCGCATTCTTTTCATTCATTCAAACAGCACATAAGCATCTTTTTATTCAAGCATTGCACAACCCATTTTTCAAAACTAATTAAGACCTAGGTAAAATTTCTCGAATCAATCATAACTAAAACCGAGTCAAGCTCAAATTGGGGCAAACACTTGCCCACGAAAAATACAATTTGAGGTCATCCTCAAATTCTGAGTCAAGCTCAAACTGGGCAAACGCTTGCCCACAAAAATTCAATTTGATGGCATCCTCAAATTCTAAATCAGGTTCAGACTAGGACAAACGTCTGCCCAAGAAAGATTAAATTTCAAGAACAAAACTGGGGCGAACGCTTGCCCAAAATCCCCTCAAGTTAAGGCATTCCTCAATTGCTAAAAACCTTCCAAACCGGGGCAAAATGTTTTCCCAAAATTACTTCAATTATCAAGAATTTTCTAAACTGGGGCAAATTATGGTTGTCCAAGTTTCTTCAAGAGAAAATAATCACCAAATACTCAAGAAACCTTCGAGCTCAAGGTAGAATAAGCTATTTATTTTAATTCAAGAAAAACCAAGTTCAAAATAAGTCGTCCGAGACAGCTGATGAAGAAGTCCACATTTCACCCTCACGTGCATTCCTAGGGCACATCATGTCATCCTCCCTCTACCTGCCTTAACAGGTCATTCCTGCTCCGCTTGCCTTGACAGGCCATCTTTTCAAGTTAATATAGGTTACTCTTTGTTACCTTTTTCTGTCTTAGCAGGTCATTCCTGCTTCTTCTGTCCCGACAGGCCATCCTTTCAAGTTGGTATAGGTCCCTCTCATTTTAGAGTCGCCTGTCTTAACATGCCTGCTTCATTCTTTTCCATTCATGGCCTATGTTGTCAGGCCTCATCAATTTTTAATTTCTGCATCATGGCCTATGTATTCAGGTCACCATCAAGTTTACATCATGGCCTATAGTGTCAAGCCACCATCAAGTTTACATTTCTGCATCATGGCCTATGTTGTCAGGCTTCATCAAGTTCACCTTTCCGCATCATGGCTTATAGTGTCAGGCCTCATCAAGTTTTAAGTTTTGCATCATGGCCTATGTTGTCAGGCCACCATCAAGTTTACCTTTCTGCATCATGGCCTATGGTGTCAGGCCTCATCAAGTTTTAATTTCTGCATCAGGGCCTATGTCCTCAGGCCTCATCAAGTTTAATTTTCAGTATCATAGCCTATGTTGTCAGGCCTCATCAAGTAATCTTCAGCACGTTCAAGTTTTCCTTTCTGCTTGTTCAAGTTTTCTTTTCTGCACCATCAAGTCTACTTTTCCCTTTCCGCACGTTCAAGTCTTCTTTCTAGCACGTTCAAACATCCCGCACGTTCAAGTTTTCTTTTCTAGCACGTTCAAGTTTTCCTTTCGGCATGTGCAAGTTTTCCCTTTCAGCACGTTCAAGTTTTCCTTTCTGCACTTTCAAGTTTCCTTTTCCGCACGTTCAAGTTTTCTTTCTGGACGTTCAAGTTTCCTTTCAGCACGTTCAGGTTTTCCTTTCTGCACGTTCAAGTTTCTTTTTCCGCACGTTCAAGTTTTCTTTCTGCACGTTCAGGTTCCCTTTCAGCACGTTCAAGTTTTCCTTTCTGCACGTTCAAGTTTTCCTTTCTGCACGTTCAAGTTTCCTTTTCCGCACGTTCAAGTTTTCTTTCTAGACGTTCAAGTTTTCTTTCTTCACGTTCAAGTTTCCTTTTTCTGCACGTTCAAGTTTCTTTTTCTAGCACGTTCAAGTTTTCTTTTCTGCACGTTCAAGTTTCCTTTAAGTTACCTCGTCTACACCATTAAGTTTACATTTCTGCATTTTTTGGCCTATGATGTTAGGCCTCCTTCAAATTTTCTTTTCCGCATGTTGGCCTATAGTGTCAGGCCACCACCAAGTTCGTTTTCCCACAGTTGGGCCTATGATGTCAGGCCCCAAACATGATTAGATGTTTGTACTTCGACCTATATTGTCAGGCCACCTTGTACATACTATACATTTCAATTCTTGTATGCTTTTCTGCCTTAAATAGGTTGTTTTCACTCCACTCTACCTATCGTAATGGTCTATTCCCTTCTGCTTTGTCTGTGTTGACAGGCAATCTGCATTATATCTTTGCTTATCTTATTGCACTCCACGCTTGTCCTAACAGACATTCATTCATTCCGCTTAGTCTAATTGGGCTATACAATCAAGCCTCGCATATTTAAAATCTCGTTAAGTCATCATATGAGGCCGGCAGGGTCATTCATAAATCACCATCCTCCAAGCATCCATGAGATTCGCTTTAAGCTCAAGGCTTCTAAATGCTTCTCGGACTTCTTTCAAGCTGGCCTTGGACATAAGGTATTCACGTCTTTACTCACTTCCTACCACAATAATTCAAAGAATTGCTTCTCACATTCTCTGGTAGGAAAATGAGTAAAGAGGGGAAAATTGTAAATACTCAATTATGTCTGAGACCCCCAATTGTTAATATTAACCAAGAAACGAAAATTAATTTAAATAATAAATAAATAAACAGAAAAAAATAGAAAACAAATACAGAAAGCAGAAAGACAAACAATCAGAAGTAAAAAAGAAATAGAAGAGTGGACGAAAATAGATAGAAGTAAGTGAAATAAAAACGAAACAAAGTTATAGGAAAAATGCAAATAGAGTTAATAAAAACAAAAACAGAAAACAAAATAATAAAAAGTACAAAATTTAAATAAAAAATAAAAAAATGGAATAAAACAAAAAACAAAAAAAAAAGTAGAACAGAAATTAAAGAAAAACGACAACAAAAAAAAGGAAGGAAGAAAAAACACAAACAAAAATAATATAATAAAAAATGATAATAAAATGTTTTAAAACAAAAAAAAGAGAATAAAAAATATATAAATAAAGAACTGAAGAAAAGAAAAATAGAAAATAATAAAAAAAAGATTAAGGAAAATAATAAAATCTGGAAAATAAAATAAAATAATAAACAAATCCAAAAAATATCAAAGTACAAAATTAATAATTGAATTATTAAAAAATTTTAGTAATAAAATTTTTGGTAAAAGATTTAAAAACACGAAAAGATAAAAACGAAATTAATAAAAATAATAAAACAATAAAAACAGAAAACCAAAATAGAAAAGAGAAAAAGAAAATAAAAAGGGGGCGAGAATTTTTCTTGGAAAAGGGGTACAAAAAAGAAAAAGGCTCAATGGAAGGGGGGTTCGTTTTTTAGATCTGGAGAATCGTAGAGAAGAAAAAATTGGGAATTCCAGAAGAAAGGAGGGGGAGGATCGTCACTACACTTTGAGAAGCTGAGGAGAGAATTTGGCTCCAGTTTCCTTGAGATTCGTCTTTTATTTAGGTATTAATCCGTTTAGTTATATGCATCTCTATGAATCCAAGGAACCTCGAATCTTGAATAAGAGCGTGAAGGGGCGATAATTAATTAGCTTCTAGATTTGTAATTGCATGATATCTTCGGGTTCTTGATTGATAATAAGTCTCTTAAGTGCATTTATATTCAATTCTGGTATCCTTCCGTGATCTGAGTTTTGGCAAGAAATTTAGTTCTAGATCATTGTAGCATACTCTGGTGTTTTTGCTTAAATCTTGTTGAAGGCAATCTTTATTTAAGAGGTTGGATCATAATTCTGGAAGGCAATCCTCAGCCTACACCAGTGACAACAGATCTCGCCAAAACCAACATTGTCATACATGAATATCATTGTTTAATCTCCTGGAAAGTTAGGTGAGTGGCTTGCTTGCTAATGTGGCAGCCACCGTGCCCTTCCCGCATTATGAAGCCTTTAGCATAATTGGAAATAGTGAGTTAATGCGTCTCAGCCTGCAAACATCTGCTCACGTTCAAAAGCCAAGATAAACCACGCAAAACCAGGCAAGTCTCGGGGTTGTGGGTACAACAATGAGCCATGCAACCACCATGCAGACTTTGGGTCATGGTTGACAGGACGTGAATTTGGCTCATAATTGGCAGCGCATGAATTTGGCTCGTGGTTGGCAGCATGTGAAAGGCGTAGATAAGTCACCACTATGTATAAGAATAAGGCTTACTAAGCATACAACCATCATGTATTTAGGTAACTGTGCGTGCTACGGTTATAAGATCCCGAAAGAGTACTTTAAAATTAATTGAGAGCGTTAGAAACTGAAATGAAGGTTTGGCGCAGCGGTTAATTATTTGCGCCAGCAGCCCCAAGCCTTAGGTTCGAACCCATCCAGCACCTTTTTCGTCTAACATACTATTAAAGTTGCAAAAGCTGTTAAGATTATAATTGTAAAGGGTAATCACAATTAAGGGATCCAGCCCAGTTGGTTGGCACACCCTTGGAGGTCAAAGTACGCAGGTTCGAGTCCTACTACGAATTTTTTGAGAAAAATGGGTGCTAATTCCCGTACCTCCACTTATATTAATATTCAGTGTACCTTTATCACAATTGTGAAGTGGGTTTGGTGGTCAACATCCTCCAAAGCCTCGGTGGTCGCAAGTTCGATCCCTCTTGGAATCCATGGGTGCTATTTTTTTTTTCTTAAAAATAACAATTGAAGCTTCAACTAATCACATTTACACAGATTTTATTCAAGTACTTGGGTTAGCCTAGTGGTAGCTTGGTTATATGCACCCTTAAATCTTAGGTTCAGCATTTTTTCTTACACCAAATATTTAATAAACTCAAATGATACTTAATAAAATAGCTTTTCTCACAAATTTCCAAAATAAATTCAATTCCTTTTCTCAAATTCAATTCAAGTTTAATTCCTTCTTTTCTTTTCTCACAAATTTCCAAAACAAGTTCAATTCCTTTTCTCAAATTCAATTCAAGTTTAATTCCTTTTTCTTTTCTCACAAATTTCCAAAATAAATTCAATTTCTCTTCTCAAATGGAATTCAAGTTTAATTCCTTTTTTTATTTTCTCACAAATTTCCAAAATAAATTCAATTCCTTTTCTCAAATTCAATTCAAGTTTAATTCCTTTTTTTTCTTTTCTCTCAAATTTCCAAAACATATTCAATGCCTTTTCTCAAATTCATTTCAAGTTTACTTCCTTTTTTGTTCTTTCCTCTCAAATTTCCAAAATAAATTCAATTCATTTTCTCAAATTCAATTTAAGTCAAGTTTCACTTCTTAAAATTCAAATCAAACTCATTTCAAGTCAATTCAAATCAAGTTTATTTTAAATCAAGTTTCATTCTTTTCTTTAAATTATGAGTCATATTCATTTCAAATCAAGTTCATTTTATTTCAAATAAAGCCTGATTCTTTTCTTATCTTTATTACTTTCTTCAAATTAAATTCTTTTTAGGAATTGCAAGTCTCACGCAATGAGCTCTAAATGGGAAACTGGTGGTCTTCACTGCTGTTCGATATTTAGAAATTCATATGGATCCCAATGTAGCTTACGTTTGCCTCGGATCTTGTGAATATTTGGACTAAGGATTCCTCCCTAAAATATTTTCAAAATACTCTGTTCCTTATCAAGCAACTCAAAGATCAAGCTTGCAGACCAGAACTACGTAAGCCATGAGTTTCCCATTGCACCTGGGAATACGTAGGAGCAGGATCAAGTCCTGTCAGGTTAACCCCCATCAAGTTATTTATTTTCAAATTAATTAAGGGATCAAACATTTTTCAATAATCACACACTCTGTTTAAGGGTACCGTTCTTCGGAATGGGCGAGTAGGGTGCCTAACACTTTCTCCACTCGTAATCGACTTCCGAACTTTGAATCTCATTCTCAAGTTAGGGTTTTTTCCAAATCTTTTCCCTTAAATAAAAATTTGGTGGCAACTTCACATTAATCTAAGACACAAATTCTATTTTTAAAATTTAACGAGTTCGTCGTCTCGTCGGAATTACGATTGCGACAAATAGCATGCCCATGCATCGAATCACACATCGATCGTAAGAATCAGCATGAAGGGGGATATCTTGGTTTGTTAATCACTTGTTCACGAGTTAACAAGTCTGTGTGTATTCGATGCACTTGCCCACATAATCACTCAAAAAAGCATTCTACTGGAAATAAAAATGTGCTAAATATAGACTTTAGTAGTCATGCTCCTAGTGCATATCTTATAAACTCAAAATTAAATACTGTCTATGATAATAATCTCGAGACAGCTTTGAGGGGCTGCAGAGATGGACAAAGTCTGGATGCAGAAGGAAATATAGTTGGTCCTGAGCTTCATTCTTCAACTCTAGACCCACGCTTCATCCAATGCTTACAACAAGGTTCTGATTACCCAATGCGATGGATGAGTGGTTCTGGTGATCCTTCTCAAATGAGAAACTTCTCTGATATTTCACACGGCGACTTGGAGGTACTTAGGAAAGCATATCTTGAGATCCTTCTAACTCAACAAAAGCAACAGTATGAACTCCCACTTCTGAGAAAATCTGGGCTTCTTAATAATGGGTCTTTGGAAGGGAGCTGTATGGTCTTGGGGTGCAATATACGAAAAAAAGATTGCAAACTCCTCTGTTCCTGCTTTTGGATCTGGATGCCCCCACAAGCGTGTCACAAACTCTTCAAAAGGAACCTTGCAGCGAGAGCAAACGCGTTTGTGGGGCCCGCCAATGTGGTTATATGACACTCTGGGTCCCCTCAAGTCAGGCCTTCTATTAATTGCTATAAATATGTATGAACTATCATATGAAAATCCTACTCGGTTGGTTAAGTTAGGGTCACAGGACATGCCTGCCCGAGGTTCGAATCCTAGCGAGCGAGGTTTCATTATTTTGCTTGGACCTTGCCAATGTTGCCTTGGATATGCATGCACGAGATCAGGCCCATGTGACTGGTCTCATAATCTGTAGGCTAACTATGCTAAATCTTCTTAATCAAGTTGATGCTAAAGCTAGAATAAATCGCTTAAGGCCCTAGAATAAGTCAAGTTTGTGAAGGCCCACTAAATATTAAACCAATTTCCAATTCGATATTGAACCAAGGCAACAAAATCAATGGTTAATTTCTATTTCTTATCAAATCAAGTTAATTTTCAATTTGGAGCAATTTCAATTATTTTTCTCAAATCTCAAATTCCTTTTTATTCAAATTAAATTCTTTTTTCCTCAAAACCCTATCCAAATTCATTTTTATTCGAATCAAATTTAATCTTTTTCCTCAATCCAAATCAAGTTTAATTCTTCTTTCAAATTTTAAATCAAAGTTCACTTCAAATCAAGCCCTTTTTTTTTATAAAAAAAGCCCAATTCTTTTCTTACCTAAATCCACTTCTCTTTTATCTTTATATTTTTTTCCATTGATTCTAAGTCTCACGTAATGAACCCTAAGCACAAACTGGTAGCTTTTTCTGTTATTCGATGTTTAAGAATTCATATGGGTCCCAGTGCAGCCGTAGTTGTCTTGGATCCTGTGCATATATGGGCTATGGATTTCCTTTAATATATTTTTGAAATACTTTGTGCCTTTTCAAGCACATCCGAAGGTCAAGCCTTCAAAACCAGAACTATGTAAGCCTTGAGTTTCCCATTGCACCGAGGAATACGTAGGAGCAGGATCAAGTCCTGTCAGGCTACCTTCCATCAAACTATTTTTTTTATTCTAAACTAGAGGGATCAAACAATGCAAAAACATCAAGATCACACACTCAGTTTAAGGGTACCGTTCTCCAGAACGGGCGAGTGGGGTGCCTAACGCCTTCCCTAGTCGTAACCGACTCCTGAACTTTGAATCTCATCCTCAAGTTAGGGTTCTTCCAAATCTTTTCCCTAAATGAAAATTTGGTGGAGACTCCACATAATACGAATAAAATTCATTTTTAAAAATTCTAGCGAGTTCGTCATCTCATCGTAATTACGGTTGTGACACCCTAGTGACACAGAGGAGATCTAACAGTGATGTAAATGACCTAAAGTGGCCACAACAGCTAAGGATGCAGCTAGGTCAACCCTGTCTGCAATAGTCGAAGCCTTAATCCACACCTAGAAAAGGAAGGCTCCACCTTGCAAGCCAAAACACATATTTTACGCTGGAACGCTCTACATTAGCGCTCTGACTCCATACTTTGGTCATAATCCTACCTTTCCCTTACTTTCCATCTTTGGCCTCTCCATTCCTGGTTCCTCATTCGGTGTCCTTACTTAGGATCTTAGTGGGAGAAATCCCTTCATGGTGCAGTCACAGAATTGATTGTCAGCCCAATTTTGTATCTCTTATTTTAAGACTAGGTTATGAATGTTTTGGGGTTAATTTTTATCATGAGTAACTAATCCCCAATTCATGAGACTTTGGTGAATCTTGTGATGTAATTTCTTGAACACTAATTTTTTCCAATGAATAATTATATGTCATCGCTATGAACGATGGTATTTTCTTATAAAATTTTGTGCCTTATTATACTTAACCCATTAATAGGAACTGATAACTCTTGCTAATCAATAAGTTGGTTGGAGGTAGGCGATCATACCATACCCTAATTGACGAAAATATAAGGTAACTAAATCTAAGGGTTTTGAAGGATTAATCGGAATCCTAAGTTTCTAACTTGTTAATTACCTAAAGTGTAGTTGAAATCCTCTTATGATTTATGTTTCTCTTATCTATCTACCTTACATGATCATTGGGAGTAGTATTTAGGGAAAAATATTATTACTATTATATGATCATTGGTAGTAATAACCTTAGAGTAGGTGGTTAACAATTGAGGTTCTAATTTATTCTTAGGGAGAAATTATAAGTAAAAGTAAGTAAAGTCATAAGGGGATCCAAAGTCTCATATTCTTACATAATCTACACTATGTTCTTTTATTTTCCATCTTATTTCAAACTGGCACAAACACAACCCTCTTTTGGTGAGCTCAAAAGTTAAGACTCACACTTCTCCTAAAGATTATTGACATAGTATTTGTGGAATCGATACTAGGATATTAAAATCCCTTCTCTACACTAATGAATATACTTTCTTGTGGGTAAAACTTTGCAAAATGTTTACACTCACGTTACACATAACAATAACATGTCTCTATTCCAAAGTAAAGACATTGATGCTGATGTCACATAGAATATTACGAGCGTAATTGTAAGAGGAGGAAAACCAAACAAGTGAAGGGTAAAATCTAGAAATTTATAGTTGATTTGATCATTAGCTTTTTCAAGTCTAACTTTAAACTGATTTCACATACATTTTTCTTAGAATGTTTCATGTAATTAATGATTTCCTAAAATATGATTGCATTATATATGGTGCTTTTACTAGGGATGAAATTGCTTTGTAAAAGGCTCACTATGTTAGACAAATATGGACAAAGTCGTAGGACCAATACCTTAGTTAAGAGTTTATATAAGGTATTGCAAAGACTAATGGGTTGAAGATCTTGAAAGTTGTTTGGAGCTTTGAGAACCTCATCACTAGAAACTAGAGTAGGCCATGTACTACCTCGGGTTTGAAATAAGATGCTTCAACTAGTGTGAGATTTTTTATTACTTGAAGATAAGGTGGGAAAAATGTCTCATTAAATAATTTGTGTACTTCTTGGCAAAGTGTTGTTTCATCATCGGACCAAATACCATTTAGGATCTGGAGTGCATGGATCTTATCTCGTCGATGTCTGATAACTATTTGCATATGGAAGAAAGTTGTATTACAATCTCAAAGCTTCATCCACTTTTAACATGATTATTAGTACCACAATATTTCCTCCTATTGGAGAGAATTATGATATTCTTGTTGGAGTTGTAGTCCTAGGTTATGCAACAAGTGAGAAAATCCATGTTTCTAGTTTGCGATGATAGTGATAGGATCATAAGACATAATGCTAGAGTTCCCAAAGTCAACTTACATCTTAAGGAGAAGGTGTACCCTTAGGTGGGAAAGAATATCAAGGTGTACCTTCAAGGAGGAAAGAATAATCGTAAGGTATAGTTTCAAAGTTCCCAATTCCAATTTACACCTTGAAGGCAAGGTGTACCTAAGGGGAAGAAATGATATGATCGTACAAAATAGTACAACAGTTGCGAAAGCCAAATCTCCAATCCATGTGGTGTATAGTGTAACACTACAATTTCTAATGATAGACTACTTAAGTTACAAATGTTCTTTAGCAAGAAACAAAGTAAAGATAAGAACAAAAACTAAGAGAAATTAGAGAAATTTTAACAAATGATAAAAAGGCCTCTACACTAGGAGGACATAAATAATTGTGTAATTAACTTAAAATAAAAGTTAAAAGACATTCCAAAGGTTTAGAATACATAATGATGGATACAAAGTCACGAGGAAAGATTAAAAACAAAGAGAACGAAAACGACATCGAAAAAGCTAGTAGAGACCTCTATCTCCTATCAAGGATAAACCGTTCTCAGAAAAATGGTAAGTCACATAAGAATGATTTGGGAACAAACCAATAAGTGTTAGAAACATTATGAGAACAATTTGGAAACTTTTTGGGAAATTCTTAGAAAATTATCAAAATACCCCTAGAAGGTTGGAAGGGCAAGAAAATGCAAAGCAGAGGCCCAAAACTTGGAGCTTATCCATGTGTACCAAAATCCCATGTGATAAATGGGAGGATGACTCTTCTCAAGAGTCATCAAAGCCATTATGATATGGAAGACAAAAACATTTATGAGGAGAGATAAAATTAATAATGGTTAACATAAATTAATCAACAAATTAACCTTAATTACTATAAAACTAATCTTAAACGATAATTCTTTACATTTATATTTAATTCAAAAAATGGAAATTACATATAAATCAACCAAAATATCATTAAGCAGGAATTTAATTCCCAAATGCCCTTAAGTGACCAAATTTTCTATAGGCCAAGGGGAAGCTTATTTGCTTCATTATCATCCTTCCAAACACTTGAGTAAACTCTCTAAGATCACCCAAAACTCCAACTTCTCTTAAAACACCAAAACCTACACTAATCTTGAATTTACATCTTTGAAGATTAAGTTATTATAAACCAAACTGACAAAGCCCCACCACCATCATTAGAAGCTTTCATGTGGACCACCAAGGAGAGGGGAACCAACTTCAAAAGACACCAAATCCTTACATAAGTCTTCAATAAATAGGGTCTTTACCATGTACTTTTTCTCAGTTTTTAATTATGTGATATGGCTTGTTTTTTTTCTCTTTTTGGTGGATCTTTCTCTAAGTTATATGGATCCCACTTGCTTGAGCTTAATGGAGTTCAAAATTACTCTTGATTGTTAAAAGTGAGTATCATCAAGATTTTAATGAATTTTGGAAGTTAAAAGGAAACTTTGATGGATTAAACTGCTTCTTGTAACCTTTGGAGAAACTTAACCGGTCTTAAAACTAATTTTTAATGGTTTGGGCATAATTAATATTTTTTTAATAGTTTTGAGATGTTCAAAGTAAAGGATGAATAGAACTGAGAGTAGATCCAGTATATCTCCACTTGCTTGTCCTAAAAAATGACTTCTTTATGGTTTCTATGAAAAAAAACATGTGAACTTGCTTATGTCTTCTCTTAAAAGTTTTAATCTTGAGCTTAGACTTTGATAAAAGTCTATATCTGGACCCATGTGATAATAATCCTAAAAGACTATAAAAGTTAATTCCCAAAAGTTACAAACTTAACTCCAAAGTTGGGTTTTAAAGATAGTAAGGGCAAGGGTGGATTTGTGGACTAAAAAGTTAAACAAGACATTTAAAATTCTTCATGATCATGACCAAAGTTATGGAACAAGAACAAATTTTAATGGACCTAAAAGAAAATGATACAACAAGTGCTAAAATTAATGCTACAAAGATCAAGTGAGAAGAAATTGAGAAAATGACCCTTGCTTGGTCAAAGGTGTATATTCGGCCATCCTAGTTAAATTAAGAGGAATTGAATTAAAAATTTTGGTTAATGAGTAATAAGAAGTCTAACCATGTATGAGAAAAGAATTAAAAGTTTAGAAAAGACTTATTGATGGTTTGGGTAACCATTCGGCCAAAAAGTAAGTAAAATATTGTTAAGGCTCACAAATGGACTCAACCATGCAAAAGGTAGTGATTTAAAAGTCAATTATGGGGTTGTGGGAGCTTAAAGGATCATTCAGTCATACCTAGTAATTAAGAAGGAAAGTCTTAAAAATTTCTAAGTTGGTTTAGTTTATTAGCCCAAGTCATAAACTAGTACAAATCATCGTCTAAATATGAGAAAAATGAACCATAATTCCTTAGGGACTTAAGATACAATTCGGCCAACTCTTGAATAAATCCAAAAGATAAGTTAAAATGGATGCTTAATAGTATGTAAGTCAAATATGCATAAGAAGACTTGAATCTATAAGCAAGAATGCAAACAAGTAAATTAATTTAGTTGTTCAAACTTAATTAGTTAAGTTAAACGTCAAAGAAAACATAAAACTCTATCAATCAAACTCAAATTGAGATGGTTGTGCATAAAAAAACTAAATTGATGAATACAAAGAAGATTAACCTAAATAGGTCATTCGGCCAACTATTCTAAAACTCCACCATTTCATAAACTTGGATTAAAAATATAAGAGAAACTTGGTTTTGAAAAAAGGAAAAGTTGGGAGATAACTTTGAAGGAATGAGTGACTTAGGTTTCCTATGAGAAACTCTTCATAAAACTCCAAGAATTTAGGCTATTAGGATCATTTTAAGATAAAAGCGTATGTCGTCCAAAAATTTAGAAGGAAGGTGAATTCTTGAGTAAATGTTTATGTCTATTTACCATAATAACTTTTCAGTATGTTTACTTGTGTAAGTACTATGTGCTCTCTTAAATGATGCACGAAATTGATGTGAATTGTAGCACTCTCAAATTTCTATAATGAATTCTTGTAACTACAAATAATCCCTAGAGTGAAACTAAGTAGGATTAGGAATCAAGAACAAAGAAATTAGAAAGTTTGGTACAAATAACGAAAATACCCCTACACCTAGGCAACCCAAATAATATATCAGAGAAATGTAAAACATAACTAAAAGATATTCCAAAGGATTATAAAACATCATGGGTAACCAAAATTAGTGAGAAAAACTTAGAAAACTAAAAAGAGATGAAAATGCTCTCAAAAAATGTCCAAAATGCCCCTTAAAAGCTCTACTTTCTGCATGGAGCTAGTTAGTTCCTAAAAAAATAGAAAATGATCTTAGATTAACATGGGATTGAACCAAAAATTATTATAATTGTCAAAGGAATAATTTGGAAATTTTTCAAAAATGTTGAGAAAATTATAAAAATGTCCTTAGAAGGCTGGGAGGGCAATAAAGTATAAGAAACAAACCATGGGTGGGCCTCATATTAGGATGCATGAAATTTATCATATGAAAAACCTGGTGGTGACTCACCAAGTCAAGTCAACTCAAGTCAACCATAAAAGATAAAAATAATTAATATTAATATTCCTTTAACCATAATTAAGACTAATTAACCTTGATTAAAAGTTAATCATGCTTAGGCTAAGTTAAACATGATTAGTGGTAAACTCAGCCTCATTAATAGTAATCAAAGTCTAAAAGGATAATTTCTTGAATTTTAAATTATTTTGAAAATAAGAAAATCTATGCAAAATTACCACAATACCCATGCAAAATTAATCCAAATGTGTCCAAGCTTGGCATAACTCACTTAGCTGATTTGGAGCTTCATTTGCTTCAATTTTCACTTCCCAAAAAACTTAGTCAACTTTCCAAAATCTCTCTAAATCCATTTAAGTCCAAAAAGCCTAACCATTTACATTAAGCCCAAGTCTCCAACTTTGAGATATAAGCTAAAATTAAGCCTTAAACACTAAGCTCCATCACTTTCACTTAGAGAACCTTGTGGACCAGCCAAGAAGGGACAAGGAGCAGACATCACAGGCTCACTATCATTATACAAAGTCACCATCAAGTAAGATCTTTTACTTTGTCTTTTTAAGCTTTAAACTTGATTTTTATGATTTGATTTTCTTTCTTTTGAGGATCCTTTCTCTAAAATCCATGGATCTCCTGTTGTTTTAGTGCATGATGGCTCAAGGATGCATTTAAATGGTTCAAAATAATAGCCACCATTTTTTTAGTGATTTTTGAGAATAAAAATGAAGTTTGGTTGGTTTAAAGTGCTTCTGAGTAACTTAGAAGAAATTTAATCAGTGGAAATTGTTTTAAAACCCAGTTTGATGTTTTGGATAGTTTTGAGAGCTCATGAGAAATATTTTTGAAGTGTTCTTGGTGGGAGATGTATGGATCTTAGAGTAGATCTTGTGGATCACACTTTGTTGTTTGGAAAAAAAAATGTTGTCTTGCATGTTTTTATGCTTAAAACTTGAAAATGGTGATTTTTCTTCTTATGTTGAACTTGTGTATGGATTTGTCCGGATCTGAACCCATGAACTTAAAGATTTAAAAGTGAAATAAAAATTAATCTTGAAGTCCTAAAAGCTTGCTTTAAGCATAGATTTAAAAGTTACTTCGTAAAAGTTGGAATTTTGGACCTAAAATTGGCATAAGCTTCGCAAGACACACAAGACTCATTTTGGATACAACCCAAGTTATAGACTTTGGACAAAACATGTATGGTTCAAGAGCATAAGGTACTGCAAGTGCACAAAATCAAGGAACCAATGTTGTATGAGAAGAAAATTTGGAAATGTGACCTTGGCAAGCCAAGGGAGGCATTCGGCCTTGTAAACATAATCAAGGATAAAATTTTTTAAATTTTTTTATAAGTGACATAAACCATATAATTGGGTTCTAAATGAAGTTAATTTGAGCTAAAATGGCTTAAAATGCACTAGGTGGGCATCGGCTATCATAGTATAACTTAAAAAGAAAAATGAGCTTAAAAGTTGGTTAATTGTGTATTAAGGGTCTTAATTAAGTAACTTGAATAATTAAAGGTATAAGTAACACTTAAAAGAAACCAAGGCAATAATAACCAACCTTGGTAAAACAAGGTGAAGTCCTTAAATAGTATTTAATCTAGATTACAAGAATGCATAAATTGGTAACTAAAATTGAACCATAACTTAGGAGGAAAAGGAAGTGTAATTTCGGCCATGACCCTTAGTAGTAGTAAAAAGACCTAAAAATCCATTAAACTTGGTCAAACTTAAAGTCTAAACTTTAACTATAAAAATTGGTCAACCTATGTCAACTAGGGTTAAAAATAGAAACCCTAAAGCCTTGGAGGTGAAATTCAACCACTATGTATTTAATTAACCATGAAGAAGTTTTAATTCCTAACTTGACTAAGTTTAGGATCCTTAGCAAGTAAGCATAATGGATTAAAAATGTAAGACAACCTTAAGGTAAGCATAAAGTCCATTCGGCCACTTAGGATAAATGGATTAGAAAAAGATTTAATTCCTAACTACCATGAACAAAGAATCCTTGGACTATAACTAGAAGGGATTACGAAAGGGGAGTAAGTCTTACAAAGCTTAAAGAGTCATTTGGACATAATCACTAAAGTAGTAAAAAAGAGATCAAGAAGTCATTAAAATTCAAGCCTAAACCTAAGCATGTAAAACATTGGTGTTTAGGAATAGAGTATGAAGATTGGAAGCTAGCTTAAGCCATTCGACCATGACCTTTACGAATGGAGAAGAAGTTTTAAAAATTTCTAAGTTAGATAGCAGTTAAAGAATTAGTCTTCAATTGATAAAAGTCAACTCATAGGATAAGAGAAAATAAACTAGAAGGCCTTAGAGGTATAATGTTCACATTCGGCCATTCTAGGTTAAATAAGAAGAAAATAGTTTGAAATCTTGGTTTAGGTAACTTAAGAAGCCTTATAATGTTAAATGAATAATTAAAAGCTTAAAATAAGCTTGGCAAAAACATAGATTCGTCCATGTTAAAGTAAAATTTCTTAAACAAGTTAAAAACTTGTTAACACTTAACATTTAAACATAATATAAGTAGGACATACATAAGACTTGAGCAATTGAAGAGCAGAAAGAATAAAAACTTAAAAGGTGACATTCTGCCACCTAAAGGAAACTTCTAAATTATAAAAATCTTATGGAACTAATGTAACTTTGAGAAAAGGAATGGTTGAGGAACAACTTAGAAGGTTGAGAGAATTAAGTCCCTTTGAGCGATTCAACATCAAAAGTTAAAGAGATAAATAAGTTGGACATGTACTTGAAGCATGCAATGATGTTATGTGATTTACTAGTCAACTTGTAATGTTTTCATGAACACACACTGTTTATGTAAGTTGAAATGTTGAATGCTCATAAGTAAGGAAAGGATGATGTTATGTATGAGAAGTATTTATGATTGATGATGTGATAGAAGTTGAGATCTATATGTGCATATTATATTGGTGGAAATTGTTTGAGCATGCATGATTATTTGGAAGCAATAAAAAATGAACCTAAAAGATTTAAGGGATCACTAAAGAAAACTTATGTAAAAAGTTAATATACTCTTAATGTGCCTTGTGCATATCATATTCCAAAGGGTAGCTAGAGCTCTATTGAAGAAGAGGAAAAAGGGTTATCTTAGGAGACAAAGGTTTCTCCAAAAATCCTTCTACAATGAAGACAAAGGTTTCTTCATGCCTTATAAGGTGATGATGACCACCTAGGAATGAGCTCATATCCTTAGTAATAAAAGGTAGAGTAGTAGACTCAACGAGAAGATATTGTTTGACTATAATTAATGTATGTCTATGTCTAGAAGTTTTCCCAAAGTTGTGGAACATAATCTATAATTTTCAAAAGTTGTGGAATAGATTAAAGACAGAGATAAATTTTAAGACATAGAATAACCTGAATCAAATAATATCTTTATTATGATCCCATACTTATAAAGTTTAGACAAATATATGCATAAAAAATAAGTTGTTTCTGCATAAAGGAACTCACTTCAGTAGGATGTTTTTAAAAGATTAAAAGCAATCTTGCATGCATGTCATGATTTTTCTAGTAAACTGAAGTGGTTGGGATAAAAGTGATGACATTAAAAATAGAGTACAAACCTACTAAGAAACCTAGTTTCTCACTCCTTCTCTTCCCACTTTCTTCTCAAACAACGACGATGTCCTTCGCAACGGTGGTGGTGTTTTTTGACATTAGAAACATCGACTAGTTGGTGAACCAACATCTAGATATACTTCTTGTTGGTCATCTGGATATACTTCTTGTTAGGTCATTTATTCATCACTGAAGTTCTGAGCCCAAACTTCTCAACCACTAGATTCACTATTCCCTTAGAGGCATTCCACCCTAATGGAGTGTTTCCATCCCCACATGGCTACCGAAGACAGCAGACAGCCACTGCTTTAAAATCCTCTTCTTCTGAAGGGATGATTGATCCACAAACCCCAACTCATTACCATAGTTCATCTCACCTATGGTCCTCCCAAGGAAGCTCGTTGTATCTGATGTCCTACCTTTTTTAGGCCTATCAAGAGAGGTCAAACAGAACGTTTATGTCATTGGATCCAAGCATGTGGATGGAGCAATTCCACCGTTAGGCTTGTAGAAGTTCACAGATCACCTAGTTGTTTCAAGGAAACAAAAGCTGAAAAGTCATACCAATAATGTACGTTTTTGTGAATAGGTGGATGCAAGCATCCTAAATATTAGTAAGAAGTAGTATGCTATGTATATATGATATATGTATGATAGAATGTAGTAAATATGTATGTAAATGAGGAATATGAATTATGGTCTGTAATAAATTGTGTGGTAAGGCTTTAGTGCCTAAAACTCTTGGATATGTAAATAGATATTGTTTGAATAAGATTGTTAATAATATGCCTTAAATTAAATTGTCATTGAGAGGATGACTAGAGAAGGAGCATGATTTATGATTAAGGCATAGAGTGAGTAAGGGTCAAATAATATATATGGTATGATGTGAAAGTGATCTAAAGAATGCATGAGGTTTATGTCTATGAACATTTTTAAGAAAAAGAGATTCAGAGCATGTATGAGTTGTACGTTGGTGTTAAATTTAATTGCAGTTATTATTAAAAGGAATCCACTTTAGATAAAAATTTATTTTGATAAGAAATAATTGAACTTGCATATCTATCACTTTTTATAAATAAACTAAAGTAGGTGGAATAGAAATGATGTCACAAACTCTAGGGTAGATCCCTATTGAGAAATTATGATTTCTCATTCCCTACCTTCTGTTTCTCTTCCAAACCCCAATTATGTTATTCATAATGACAATAATTTACCTTGAATTGCATAATGTGGACTGACTTTGTAGTGCTCATAGGATGGAACAAGCGAGAAGTAGAAAAGGCCATTGGTTCGTAAGGAGATACCCCATGGATCACTAAAAAGGATTTTTTTTTTCTTGTATGTACTTTGTATGTTTCATATTGGATGACTATAATATTAAAAGGATACTAATGCTCTTTTTTTGTTACAAAGAACTCCCTAAAAACCTTTGACATTATGTGATGGTATGTGTAAAATAAATGTAAATAATGATGTACATATGATAGTATATGTGAATGTACATTACTGGTAATAAATGAACATAAGTTTTCAAAATTAAGGTAAGTAACAACATCAAATTGTTTATATTCTGGTACGTAATCATTACAACAAGACACACATTTTTACTAAAAGTTTTTAAAAGAAAATTTTTCTCATATTTTCATTATCAGTAATTTTATAAAAGTTTTCTATATTTTGAAGTAATAATATAATAATAAAACTGTAAATACAATTTAAGTATAAAACAAATTTTATTTTTAAAGTGCTACATATAATATACATGAATGACCATTTAAAAAGATTACGTATTATGAAATTATTAACTAATTTCTCAAAACTAATAGATTTTTAAATAATTATTTTTATTTGTTAATTTTATCTTTTGGGTATCTCCATATTTCTTATGTATTAGTTTTATAATTTATCATTTAGGTTAATTATATATTTTTATCAATTAATTTTATCTTTTATAGGTAAATTAGTTATATATTTTTTATCTATTAGTTTTATCTATGATAATTAGGTTAATAATTAAAAAATAAAAATAATATTATTTAAAAGAATTTAATATACCATATAAATATAAAATAATATTTATTTAATTTCTTAAGTTTATTTTATAAAAATTATGTTGATGTTAAGAAATTGTATTAGATAATGCCTCTAATTCGACCTTCGATGTATCTTTTCTTTTGCTGGATGTACTAAACGTTTGTTTATTGAACTCTATTGGTCTTAGTTTGACCTCGGTGAGTTTGGTTGAGATATTTGGGTGGAGCTTGTTTCAGCCTTTGGATACATCCTAGTAGTTAAGATGAGATAGCCAACATGCTTCAAAGTGAAAAGGCTTCGTCGCACGTATGGTCTCTTAGTAGCACCGGAGTAGAAGAGCATTGTGGTCTGAGTGTCCTTTGATCAATATTTCAACAAATGCTTTAGGAAAAGTGCCAACGCCATTGTAGATCACCTAAACATCTATCTAGTTGCTTATCTTTATAGCGATGTCCTTGTGCCTTCCTATGCCACATGTATTTCCCTCCTACCATTAGAGGAAAATAAGCTTTTTACATCGGTTGTTATGGACCTTTTACATCTGTTATTTGAACGGTATTGAAGCGGACGATATAGAAACTTAGACTTTCTACATCGGTTCTACAATTCTACATCGGTTCAAACGACAACCGATGTAGAAAGGCTGATTTTCTACATCGGTTGTGACCATAACTGATGTAGAAAGTGAACTTTTTACATCGGTTGCCCTTTTAACCGATGTAGAAAGTCTGTCAGACTTTTTACATCGGTTATGGTCACAACCGATATAGAAAGTGACTTTTTACATCGGTTAAGGTTACAACCGATGTAGAAAGTTTATATTTTTTTTAAATGTTATTTTCGTTTAGGAAAATTGCCATATTATTTATTCACAATACCTATATATATAAACAGAATACCAGGCAAACAATACAGAAATTACAGAGTCTATATAATTAAAGTAAATACATCAATATTTATTATAAAATATAATAAAAACAAACTAAAAATCTAAAAATCCCATGAATTCAACCCAAATTGGAAACCTCAATCAGAAATTCCCCCCAACGTTTCCTGATATTATCAATTTCTTCTTCTAACAGAGGTTGAGGATTGTCAAATATCTACAAAATGTTTTTGATTAAAATTAGTGAATATGTCATGTTATGCATTAAAATTAAATAATTAAATTAGGATAATTGTAATTACCTGGTGCCAAGAGTTAACAATAGAAGCCGAGACAATGAGAAACATATGTCTCATGACATAATATCCACACTCGGTTCCTCCGGGTTGTCTTGGACACTTCAAAAAAATAAAAAAAGTATCAAACCATTTGTAGAGATGGTGATAACAGAATATAAAATAATTGAATAACTTTTAATAAAGTACTTACTTTTGGAATTATCCATACAGACTTTTTAATATTTGATGAATGCGTCCTTTTTAACCGAAGTCGAGCATTCATTGCTCTACAGTAAAATAAAAAGAAAATGAATACCTTTGAGAATAACAAGTTATATGAATATAAATACCAAAATCATACAAACTTACAAATCTATAATGTCCTTTATGTCTTTCTTTGGTTTTTGCCAAGCAGAGCATAGAAATACAACTACATTTCGCTTGGGACAAATAATGATTAATTGCCAATGGGCCCTACAAAATATGGATGACAATGAACAAAAATTAGGAATTTAATTGAATTCATGAAATAAAGCAATTAAGTATTGACTTACGATTGAAAATAGGGGGCTAGGTAACAATCTTTATCAGACTACAATCTCCTCTGAAGATATCCATGTATCTCAGCTGTCTTGTTCCCATTTTTCTGCATATGAACTGGGTCCAGGAAGCCATAGAGGTGTAAGTTACCTCTTTCAGTGCAGATACGATACAGGTACCTAATATTACGAATAATTTTCATATGTTAGCTTTTGATAATGAAATAATTCAAGTAAGGTTTAGAAATTTACTTACATCAACCATAATTGTAGAACTGTTACACATAGGAGATCGTTACCCACAACCAACTCCAATATATCCTTCTTAGTAATATAGAAGGGGATAGGTGTGGGATTCCTTATGATATCCGGTTCCATTGTTATTTGCAAAGTTTGGTCACCCAAGTTCATGGCGATACCAAATAGACGTGTGAGCAAATCAACCTCATATTTCTTTGGAGGAGGCTCAGGAAGATATGCTTTAGCACTTAAATCAATCTTCTTCCCATGATCTTCCTTATAAACCTACGATAAATTCACAAAATAGTAAGAAATATATATATATATATATAGACACACACAATATATATATATATTAAAAAATTAGTAACATAGGCTAAAATTATCTAATACTTGAGGTTGAACTCGCTGCACAAGTCTCCTCGGCCATATAATGAAATGCTTGGGGGCTTGCCCCACGACATGAACCTCCTCAGTAGGTACAGGAACAGGAGCATTTGTATCTTCAACCCGTTCAACCACCACTCTAACATGATCATCATCAATTTGCTGGTGATGGATGGTTGAACCCAAGGTGTAGACTTTTCCAATTGCTACCAGACGATATGGATCATCAACATATAACTCATAATCGTCTGTAGCTGTATCCACATCCTCTTCTCCCTGTAGTTGCTCCTCCGTTAGAGCACAACTTCCCTTTGTGCTCACACGCCTAGGAGAAGGTGATGGATAGTGACCCTGTGTCTGTGTTTGGGAAAGTCCCAAAGATGCAAGCTCCTGCCTAAGCTCTTGCCTAAGCTCCTGCCTAAGCTTCTGTCTGAGCTCTTCTCGAAGTTCTTGCCGCAGTGCTTGCCTCATGTCTTCACGCATGGCGTCCAACTCATCTCTAGACACCAAACCTTCTTTGGATGTCTGTCTAGAAGACAATCCAAAGTACTGTCTAAGGCCAACACCTCGGCCAACTGCACGAACACGCCCTGGATGCTTCGGTTGGCCAATAGCAGTACTTAAGATGTCATCCCAACCAGTTGGAACAAAGACTCCTTGTGAGCTTTGTTCAACCAAAGAATCCTACAAAACAAAAAATGACCATTATCAGTAATGTAAATGTTTGAAGATAAATAAAAAGGAAATTTACAAAATTGTGTGATTACTTACAATCTTCTCAGCAACAATGCGAGAAGGCTCTGATGTGTACTCTCCAGATGCCTTTTTGCGTACCCTCTTCCATTTCTCATGGCGTGAAGGTGGAGAGGGTGGAGAGAGAAGTGTAGAGGGGTCTGCCTCAGATGATTGCTGACGATCTTTCGACTTCTGGTCCATCAGCCTCTCCTGAAGCAACTCATAACCCCCACGAGATAATCTGTGGGGGTAAAACTTCTTAGCAGAAATTTGTTGAGCCTTCTTTCTTTTCTCCTGTTATAAGAAAGCAAATCAATTAATCATAATATTTCTTATATTAGTCAATTAAAAAAATAAAATATTAGCAAGATACATACAACGAATGCAGGATCCATTCAAGACTCAACAAATCTCTGCCAAGTGTCTTGATCAAGGAACTGGTACTCCTCACAAGGAGACACATCCTTGAGTGACCCATATATATATTTGCTGGTGAGATGTGTCTTGAAGCCCCTCCAGCGCTCACCAACAAATGAAAGCCACTTCCTCTTCAGGAAGTTAGTGTTTGGTACGTCATATGTAAGCTACATAAAAGAAGATGTAATTGGTTAATGATTGATAAATTTATGGAAAAACTTAAAGATTTAAAGTTAAATACCATGATAGTCTCCCAAATTTGATCATTGACTCACATCTCAACATTATCCCAATCCTTCTTCAAAATACTGGCCTTGCTTCGTCCAAGGAGGGCCACATAACTCTTAAACTTTGTCTTGTTTGGCCCTAATGGATTCCCAGTGGCCTGATCAAACTCTATAGGAATCCTCTGCTCACCGCTCCGACTAAGGGTTAACTCCCTTAACCGTGTGACTCGTCCTCCCTTCTTTTGCCGAGAAGAAGGGTTCTTAGACCCACTTTGTGAAGAAGGAACCTCTGAAGGGTCAGCCATGTATCTGTTAAAAGCAGAGGAAACAAATATGAAAAAATTATTGAATAGAACAATAAATATAATTCATATGAAAACATACAATATTTTTTCTATCAATCAAATAAGAAAAAATTAATCATTTTCATCCTCTCATTTTACTCTTCATTTTACCAAAATAAGATTTTTTTTTCACACATATATATATAGGTTGCATCCAAGTTAAAAGTGCATAAATATTGAAACTACAGAACAATGTTGATCAGGAAAGGTGAAATGTTACTAAAGTTTATGTTTTTATGGGATATAGCTCACTGATGCAGTGACAATGACTCTGGTTAACATATATCTTACACATATCTCACAAAAGGAGTATTTTTCTACATTGCATTTGTAATAAAAAAAATTAGCAAGGATCAGCACCCCTACCCAGCAGTGACCCCTACCCAGCATTGACAATGACTCTAGTTAACATGTATCCATATCACTCCCATATGTATATTTGATTATCATTTATTAAAGATTTAAACAATACCTTAGGACATATACTTATCTACTAACTATGATGGTTAGTTCTGGTCTATTATTTTTCTTCCTTCCTAATTAATAACAGTCTAGTTTTATTGATTATTTTTAAAGTCAATGGGGTTACAGTGCTTTTATTTTAAAATAACAACCGGTTTATCTGCTAAGTTAGGTGGATTGTGTGGGAAGCAAAACTAATGCCAAAAGTGAAAGTGAATTTAAAAACAAAAGGGCACTATAGCTAGAGAGAGAAGAATAGACAAAGGATGAGGGAGTTTACTTGATGCACTAAGCCACAATCCACTTTCTGCTTTACCTTTCCTAACTAAACTCATTCTCTTTCCCAAATCCTATGCTTGCCTCATACTCTTGCTCATATACACATCACCTCTAGTAATATTCTAAACACCACAATAACCAATTGTAGGGACCTAAGTTGAACTAAATTGCCTCAAGCCTCAACCCATGCCATCTTCCTTGAATTCCAAAGCTCTTAGCTCTTAGCTCTTAGCCATCTTCTTATGTTTGCCTCATACTCTTGCTCATATACACATCACCTCTAGTAATCTTCTAAACACCACAATAACCAATTGTAAGGACCTAAGTTGAACTAAACTGCCTCAAGCCTCAACCCATGTCATCTTCCTTGAATTCCAAAGCTCTTAGCTCTTAACCATCTTCCTATGTTTGCCTCATACTCTTGCTCATATACACATCACCTCTAGTAATCTTTTAAACACCACAATAACCAATTGTAGGGACCTAAGTTGAACTAAACTGCCTCAAGCCTCAACCCATGCCATCTTCCTTGAATTCCAAAGCTCTTAGCACTATCTTTGCAATGCCAAAACAGTAATATAATCTATTCAATTTTTGAGTTAAAATATAATTTTGATTCCCTTTGGTTATAATTTATTTTTAATTTTTTTTATGTAATAAAAATAAAAATACATTTTATGCAATGCCAAAACAGAGTAACATGTAGAAACAGAGAAGGAAAAATATAAGCTAACAGAGAAACAGAGTGATTTAACAAAACATAGAACCTAAGGCTAAGCACTAATGCAGAAACAAAAACAGAGACCCTAAACAGAGAGACAGAATGCTACATACCGGTGTAGACGACGACGACGATGGCGTGCTTCGAGAACGACGGTGCTCCTCGTGTTCGGACGACGGCAGCTTTGAGAACGACGGCGTGCTTAGGTTTACACTTGTGGAGGCTTAGAGCAATGAGTTAGGGCAGGAGGACGTAAATGGAGTGTTTACACTTATGAGGACGACAACGGTCGTATCAACTAAAGAGGAGGGAAAACAGACTTTCTACGTCGGTTGTTTCAGAGAACCAACGTAAAAAGAACTTTTTACATCGGTTACACTACTCAACCGATGTAGAAAGTTTGACTTTCTACATCGGTTAAAAGAAACCGATGTAGAAAGTTTAAATTTTATTACAAAAATGCCACCGCCTATTTTTCTACATCGGTTGTAAAGTAACCGATGTAGAGAGTGTCAAATTTATTTACAAAAATGCCACTGCCTTTTTTCTACATCGGTTGCCGAATAACCGACGTTAAATCCTGTTATAAAAAGTTATTTTTTTACTAGTGTACAGCTGTGACATCAACCAAATGGAAATCATCCATCATCTCTGAAAAATGGTGAGCCCTCGACGTATTGAAGTTCCATCCAAATTTTTCATGAGAGATTCAACTCTTTCATGAGAGAACCTGTTTTCATCAAAGCCCCAAGCAAGGATATGCGCCTTCTAAAATTACTACAGTGTTTCCATAGTTATTATTTTTATGTGGATTTTTATGTGGATGTTGTTTGGATGGGATGATTTAAAAAGGAAGAATTAAAAAAAATAAAATTGGAGAGTAAGAATAAGTTTTTATGATTTGATGTGTTTTATTTTTAGTAAAATAAAAAATTATTTTTTTATGAATCTTATAAATTTTTATTTTTTTTAATCATGAAAATAAGTAAAAGATGAGAGGTAGGTTTTTTTATTTTTGTTTTATTTATTTTAAATTGTTAAAATTATTATATATATATATATTTTTAAAAATTTTAAAAATTATAAAAATTATAATTTAAAATTATATTTATAAAAAGATATAATAAAAAAATTAAATATTTTAAAAATATATATTACTAATATTTATTTTTTATTTTTTTACATTCATCAAAACAAAAAAAAATTCCTCTTACTTTTATTTATCTAAATAATTTATTTTTTTTATTTTCATTTTTTTTATTTTTTTATGTAAACCAAACAAAATATAATGTCCAACATTTTTTTGCCATATTAGATTTTAATAATGATATATTAATGATTGATTTGTGTATAAAAGAATTTTAACATCTATTTATATTCTAAATTTAGTCATGGATAATGTTAAATTTTTTAAAAATAATAAAAAAAAATCATACGATTATAAATAAAATAAAAATAAAAATAATATATTTTTAATATTTATGATAATATTTTGTATGTGATAGTCAGGTATGTGTATCCACCCTTTTGTGACCCAAGCTCGGATTCTTTTGTCCTTGAGTTGTACTTGTCGCAGAACAATACATCAAGTGAATGTATATATGTTTAGATGAGTTAATTAATTCTCAATTTTTCTTTGGTACTAACTTAACTTTTGATTGAAAGGGATATGTCTTAAATATGATTCTTGGTGAAAAAAAAATACTTCACCATTAATTATTATTTTTAGAATTACATCGATAATTGAATTAATAAAAATATTGATTTATGGTAATGATTTAACCATAATTAAATCAAAGTAAAACTGATCTTAATAAAATATAATATATTAAAATATATATTATGTCATGCACTAACAAGAAAAAGAAGTTTTTGGGCATTTATTTCTAGCCATTAATTTAAACTGTCAAAAAATTTACTTCTTTTTGGAATATATTTGAATGACCAAACAAATATTTTTTATATTTTTACATTTTTCTACTTTTTCTTTCAAATCCTAGGTTACTCTTTCCCTCTTCATCTTTTCACTCTTCTAATTCACGTTTTAGAAGGAATCGATGTTGATTCGCGGTGGTTAAGGCATGAGAACGTGGACAACGACGTAGTTAGAGGATGAAGGCATTCCCAGGACCGCCATTCACGAGATTTCTAAACATTGTTAGGTATTCTCTCCCCTGTTCCTTCAATTCCTTTTATTATTTATTTAGGAGTGTTGTGAATTATTATTGATGATTAAATTGGTGCGTTTATTATGGTGTTACTGTGTGTTGGTTCTATTTTGTTTTTTATTTGTTTACGATTAAATTGGCAATTAATATATGATTCTGATGTGAATATTGATCGGTGTGGCTGATTTTACACATTTGAAAGAAGGTATTAACAACATTGGTTTAACCTCGTGGATGAATTGCGATGCTGGAGGAACAAGCAGATGCCGCTTTACAATTGTATGTTTTTATTTAAGCCCCATATAAAGAAAGAAGCTATGATGATGGCTATGCATGTTTATTTTCATATATGTTTTGCATGTCAGATAGCTCAAGTTCTTCTTACATTTCCATAGTCATTTTCCCAACTAGGAATGCTTTCCAGCACACTTTTTCACTCTTCTATGGTTTGTTGGGTGGGTGGACGGCTTATCTCATCAACGCACTCTACGTCGAATACAGAACTAGAAAAGAGAGAGAAACAAAGTTCATTTCAGGAACCATGTCATCCAGGTTCAACTCTCTTATATTCAAATTCTTCTTTTAATTCTTTTTCTTTCCCACTATATACATTTTTTGTGTCTCTTTTAACAAACTTAACGACTGCAATGGTTTGAGGTTCTTGACGGGCTCCTCGGCAAATATTGGAGAAATATAGGCTCGGCCTTTAATTGCAAATTTCTTCTATTTGTATCCGTTATCTAACTCATAGCTTGTGCAAGGTATCTAACCCCAATTCAACATTCTCTATTTGTTAGTTTCTATTCCTTTTTTGGTCTTCATGACTCTTGGTTCTGGTTTAAGTCAGTTTGTTTATTTTGATCCATTTATGTTTATGTTAAGCCCCTATATTTCTGTGTTTCCAACTGAAATATGGTTTTATCTGCTTAGATATTGATATGCATTTTTTCTCATAATCAAATGATCTCTATGGATGGATTTCTATGATAAAGTGGTGCGCTATTGATTAAGTTAAAATATGGTAAGGTAATTATTACGGACAATGCATAGTGGTCATGTTACTATACCTCATATTTGCCTTTTAGTTCCGAGTTATTAGGTATTGGAAAGCTAGAGAGTTGATCTTGGCAGTTATGTTGATTTTGGTCTTGGGGGTTTTGTTAGTTTAACAAGGATTGAACCGGACTTTTATTTCATGTTGCGATTCTTTCATTCCAGGGGTTTTGCTCTTATTTCGTTTTTATCAACTTGAAATTTGAAAAATATTGCACATGTTGGTGGCGCTTCAGGTAAGAAAGTTTCATTGTAAATTTTGGGTGTTAGGTGATTGACTGACTTATCTTTAAGGGACAAATTGCTGGTTTTTGACCAAATTAAAAAAATAGTCACTTATGAGTACAGAAGTTACTGCATGTATGATTGGTACTATATAATTCAACGTGCTTGGAATATTTAGTCACATTGCTGGAATGCTAAGGATATTATTATGAATGTATGGAGATTTGAGAAACTTTTTGTTTGTCCTTAGTTACTTCATGCCTTTCTTTCCCTCCATTTTGAGAATTGAACAGAAGCTGTCAATTAGCTTCATAAATGTCATTTGGAATTCAGCATTACTCTTGAACTCTCATTACCTAGGTCTTGGTTTCATTTTAGTCCATAAATAGCTTAGCATAATTAATGTTATTGCAAATAATAGTAATAGCATGCACTCAACTACTCAAGCAATGATGGCTAATAGGCAACAGTACCCAACAGTGGTACAAAAGTTTGGTGGCCAACTTCAGATCCAACCTTTCCCTACATGTTCCAACTTGTTATAGAGGTTTAAAAAGGCCTTCTCTGTTTCAGCAACCGTTTTCATTGGAAAACTATTCAAATACAGGTTCAGCTGCTTCACCAGTGTTTATCTCATCTCCATCAAAGAAAAACTTTGCAAGCTTTGTCACCGATTTTCTCATGGGTGGAGTTTCAGCAGCCCTGTCCAAGACTACACTTGCTCCAATTGAATGTGTAAAACTTCTTATTTTTCATGGGAATTGGAGATTGTTTTGGAAGAACATTTGTATCATTGTGGAGAGGGAACACTACCAATGTAATATTACATCCCAACACAGGCTCTGAACTTTGCATTTAAAGACTACTTTAAGAGGCTGTTGGACTTCAAGAAAGAGAGAGATGGGTATTGGAAATGATTTACAGGTAACTTGGCATGTGGTGCTGCAGCAAGAGTTTCATGTTCTGTCTTTGTTTATTCATTGGATTATGCTCGAACTCACCTTGCCAATGATGCAATCGCTAGAAACAAAGATGAAAAGAGACAATTCAATGGTTTGGTCGATGTCTACAGGAAGACCCTTCAATCTGATAATGTTGCTGGAGTCTACCGTGGCTTCAACGTTTCTTGTGTTGGAATCATTGTTTACCGTGATCTATACTTTGGATTGTATGATTCTTTGAAACCGTTGCTCTTGGTAAGAACTTTCCAAGTCAGACATTACATTTTATAAGCTCACTTTTCCCACTTATTACCAACACCAATTACCATGCTTCAGTCACTTGGTTTATTTGTTTGAGGTATTTTTTAAAAAAATTCAGGATAATTTCTTGGCTAGCCTTGCTTTAGGATGGCTTGTTACCCCTTGGACACTTTATAGAAGAATGATGGTGACATTAGGTGATCTATCGATTGGCATTGGGCTATGCTATCATTTGATCTCGTATTGAAAAGTTTAAAATGAGATCAACTTATGACCATCGTCCAAATGGAACTACTATTAGATTTTAGAATTATAAAATATGATTTATTTTGTATAACGTATTTAACTCGATGTTTACTTAATATATATATATTACATCATTTGTGTTATTTGTATCATATTTATTATTATAAGTCTTTGAATAGAAAAAGTTACATATTGGTCTCCTGTTTATTTTACTAATATTTTTTATTTTACTATTTAAAATAAACATTATAATTAATATTGTATCAAAAATAAAATATACTTCAACTACCATATAATATACAAAAATATTAAAATAAAAGTATTAAATTTCAAAAATTAATTTTGATTATAAATATAATAAATATTAACATTTATTTAATTATTATGATATTTTATTGGTAATGATAAAATGATTTAAAAAATGTTAGTGTTAGGAAAAAATTGTGGCAGTTTTATTTATATTTTTGGCAGTTTTTAATCGCCAATTGAAAAGTCCATCATTTTTTGCCATTGTTAAGGAGAAATTGGAAACTAGCGTTTTTTTTAAATATTGGTAATAAATTTTGTAATAATTTTTATCTGCTAGCAACTATTTTTAATCGTTATAAATAATATTTTTTTTAGTAATATATGAATATAAATTTATAAAAAATATATAAATTTTAAAATTTTTTTACAAGCACAAATATATTAAAGGAGTACAAAAAATACTTAAATAGACATTACAAAATATTTCTAAAGCATCAAATATGTGATGCCTTTGTTTCAACTCTATAACAAAAGAAACTAAAAATCTAATTAAAATTTATTAAATGTATATTTTTAATTACAATCACAATTATAAATACAATTTGAAAGACTATTGAGCCAATACATATGATAGAGAAAAGTATATTTTTTATTTAATTCACATTCATAATTTAACTTTAATCATTTCCACAATATTTTTATAATATAATATCTGCGAGTTGAAAATAATTTGATTTTCTACTAACATATAAATTAAATAATTACAAATTAGATAAATTTTTTGTTATTTTAGATTCTATTATCAAGTCATAAAGAGTTCTAAATTTTAAACTAATATAGAAGAGTTATATTACATGCTTTAAAGAATGAAAATATAATAACAATTTATATTATATATGAGCTTTTATTTATTTTAAAATTACTTAATAAAAATTAATAAATATAAAAATTATTTTTTGAAAAGACTAGTTTATTGATTATTTATATTTTGTTTATTCGGTTTTACCGATTTTATCGGTTTCTAACCAATTTTCTGTTTTTAAAATTTTCTGCATCGTTAATATCAATGACCTAACCAGTTTTTGGTAGAAATATATAAAAAACTCTATGCCACCAACCACTTAGCAAAATATATTTATTAATAAAAATCCGCTCAACCGTGTAAATTTTTTTTAAGAAGTTATAACTTAAAATTTTTATATAAAAAAATACCAAAATAATAGTTTAATAATATATTCTCAAAAAAAAAGTTAGAATATATTAATTGTTTATACGTATATAAGAAGTTTATCAAGAGAAAGAGAGTTGAGAGTGAAAAAAGATAAAATCTTATATGACCATTTAATTTAAATAGATAATTATTATGATATTTATAGCAACATTTTTTTATATTGTAAGAAAAGCAATGAGATTGGAATGGAGAATTTTAGATAAATTATTTTAATTTTAAAATTTTTATCATTAGATAATTCTAGTAACTTTATTTATATTTATAACTAGAAAATTTAAATAGAATAAAATAATTTATGCATAAAATAAGTATGTAATAAATTCATCTTAAAAAAATTGAAATTAATGTAGTAATAAATTGGATCAAATAATTTTCAAAATAATTTATATTAAATTATTTTGTTTAATAATTTTTTTAAGATGCAAATATAATAAAAAAACTAATTTTTTTATTATGTATATAGATAATTCTAGTGATATTTATATATTTATATATAAGTAGAAAATTTAAATAGAATAAAATAATTTATGCATTACGTAATAAATTCATCTTAAAAGAATTTGAAATTAAGGTAGTAATAAATTGGATCAATTAATTTTTAAAATAATTTACATAAAATTTTTTCATTTAAGAATTTTTTTAGGATGAAAATATAATAATTATTTTATTATGTATATAAATTTAAAAGTTCTTTTATATTTCATAAAAGTGGTATAAGTTTCTAAAGAATCATATAAAATTCTTAAGTGAGTATATGATGTAAAAAAATATATTCTTAACCAGTATGATTCTCCGATTTAGATTAATTATTCTCATTCTTACGTAAACTTGATTTTTTTATTAGATAAATTTCTTACATGGGACATGTCTTATGAAAAGCCTTTTATATATAAATGATAAAAAATATATTTGAACCATACAGTTATATATAAACAATAAAAATTAAAACTTTTTTAAAGTACATAATAAATAAAAAATATGATTCCTTTTAAAAAAATTTACATAATTTTTAATTTCAATCTTAACTATTTATAGTAAGATTTAACGGTATAAATTTTATTTACATAAAAAGAGATTCTCATATGATATATCTATTATATATTTATATATAATTTGAAAAAAAAATTATGCTCAAAAGAATCTATTAAAAAATTACTTTTTTAAAAATTTGTCATAATAAAAATAAAATAATATAAATATAAAAAATAACTCCAATTACTTTACTAATAACTTTTATCATAATAATTTATTAGATTTAAATTCTATTTATCTGAATGTGAATATTAAATAAAAGAAATTATTTAAAAAAATTATAAAAAATAAAGAATAAAAGGTTTTACAACAAAAAATAGAATTAAATATAAAATAAATACTTTAAGTCTCATAAAAAAATTTAAAAAAATGTACGGAGATCCAAATTCAATTTTAACATAAATTAATTTATGTAATTATATTATTAAAGATTTTAAATGATAAAATTTATATAAATCATAATTTATATAAATTCTTTTATTTTATTATATTCTGATTGATTTTCAAAATGTTCAATCATTATTTTTGCATTTTAATTTATTCATGCAGATGAATTATATCACTATCTCTTATAGAAATTAATTTTCATTCTCATTATAAATATTATATTTGTGCTGTTATATTTGCATGTTATTTTATATTATAATTTTAACTTTTTATGTTATATATTATAATAATCAATTTAATAAACTTTCTATAGTCACAATCAATTAATTTATGCAATAATTTAAACCGATAAATTATTTAAAATGTTCAAATGATTCTTTATTATGTAAAAAAATTATTTTTAATATATATATAAAAAGTGTTTGCATAGATTTACCCGAAATTTCAAATGATTATTGTAATTATGTTGAGTGATTCTCAACTTCTTGAGAGTATTAATTGTTACCTTCTTTGATTTCGATTTCTATTTCGAATGAAAAATATTTTGAAAAAATACTTTTGGACCAGTGGTTGATTCTCTTTGTTGGGTAGTCGTCATCGAGGCAATTTCACTGTTGGGTTCGGGTTTTGTTTGAGGAATTTCAATTTTGTTCTTTATTTTTTTTTCTATTGTTCACTATTTTATCATTTCAATTGTTTCATATTAAATTCTGCATTGTATTCATTCTATTTTTTATTAGGAAGAATTAACTTACTTTAAGAGGAATTACTCTAACATAATTACATTGTAAATTGAACGTAAATTATTTTGTTTAATATTTATTTTAAATAGATTTTAACTTATGAATTATGGTCGATGAAAACACACATTACTATTTAAGATTTATTTTGTAAAATTAGTGAATAAATTAGTTAAAAACTAAAAAATTAATAAAAAGTTAGATAAAGTTAAAAAAAATAATTAAAATGTAAAAACTAAAAACTCACTGATTAAATTAATTTTTTAAAAATTAATTATTAAACAAACTAATAAAAATAAAATAATAAATAAAAATATAACTATAAGACTAGAAGTTATTAGGATTAGTGTTAATAATGAAGTATTTAAAATTAAAGTAATTTACACAAAATTTTATATATCTGAATCTATTTTATATAAATTAATTATGTATATTTTAATATTCTTTTTTATATAAATTATATTATTATATTAAAAATGGAATAATAAAGGTATATTTTAAATATCTTTTTATTAACTTAATTTATTCCTATATAATTATTTTTTATTAAATAAAAATAAAATAATATAAATAAATTTATAATTATTTTAATGATTGCATTGTATAGTATAAAAAATAGTTTTAATAATTTTATTTTTTATTTATTTAATTATTTATTATGTATTTTTCAACAAAACTTATGTTATTATATAAATGTGTTTTCTTCTTTGAAATTAAAATTGTTAAATATCCTAAATATATATATATATATATATTTTAAATAAATGTTAAAAATATTTTAAAAAAATAGTTTTAATAATTTTATTTTGTATTTATTTAATTACTTATTATGTATTTTTCAACAAAAATTATGTTATTATATAAATGTGTTTTCTTCTTTGAAATTAAAATTTTTAAATATCCTACATATATGTTTCTAAATAAATTTTAAAAATATTTAGTTAATTTTACAATTAAAATTTTAACAAAAAATATTAAATATTTTATTATAAATAATTTAAATATAATATCCATTAACTAAACTAAATATTATAATTTTAAATGATAATATAAAAATAATATTTTATAATAAAAAATAATTATTTAAATGTATCATGGATAAAATTAAAAAAGTGAACTAATAGATAAAATTTTGAATGTCAATATAAAATTATCTAAAATCAGTTAATTATTTCTTTTTATTCGGCTGGAACGTACAACCAAACACATTCTTAAATATATCAATAAATTATGCTTACAAAATTTTAAATATTTACAAATATATTATTCAATATATTAATATTTACTTAAATTTTAATAATTTATTATACAAATAAAGTAATATGGTGAATTATTTATTAATTTTTATTTTATCTAAATTTTCACAAACATAATTTTTTATGAAAATTTTAAAATTAAAGGTTAGATCGATAAATTTCATATCTTATATAAAATTATTAAATAATATGAATGTCTAAATTTATAATATATTATTAATCCACCTTCTTCATTTCAAATATATATGCGCGCGGGGGGAGAAGAGGGGCAGGGAGGGAGTTTATAGTTGCTTAATATTCACAGCATAGCGACAAGAATCCATAGCATGATTTAAAATGGCATTTATTACTAAATTTTAATATTGTGTAAAATCTTTTCAGGAAGTTCTTATGAACAATCACCTATTTTGGAGCTAGAAAGAAAGAACACATGAGGAGGATACCAGGCATAGGAGAAGCGAACACCGGCGAAACCCTTCAAGGGATTGCCATTGATAAGGAGGCAGGTAGCACCTTGCTTTGAAAGAATTAATGGGTTAACAGCCTCTGCAGTCTGAAACCCTTTGCAACTCAACCTTATCCTGTACTGTGCACAAGAGCAATTGTTTACTACATATACGCTCCACTCAGGCTTCCCAGATATTACTCTCCCAGTTATTGTTGTGTCAATGTTGATGCTTCCCTGGGAACACGAACTAGACCCTGAAAATTTGATGGATCAAACACAAAGAGTATGAGACAGAATAATGATGAGAAGAGGAACAAATTAGAGTATACCTGATGATGATCTGTTGATAAGAGTAACGAAAAGGATGAAAAAAACAAGGTATTTGGAGGTTGGTGCCATTGTGCTTGGTGACGGACGAGTCATCACTTTCGTTGTCTAAATAAATAGCTGTCCTTATTTGTTTCAATATATATACATAGAGCGTTTTAATTATTTAATATATTTTTTTTTAAATACAAGTTTATAACAATCCTTCGTATATTTCAAAAAGATTTAGTAAATTTTTAATTCTAGATTTTGATTATCACATTATTTTTATTCATTTTACTTTTTATTTTATAAATTATTTTTTAAAATTTACTTGTTTTATTTATCTATAGTTTTTTATATTTTTCTTTTTTATTCATATTTTACATTTTATTTTATTTATTTATTTTTTATTTTTAAATTTTATTTCTTTAAATATCCTGTAAATGATAAAAATCAGAATCTTAAAAATTGAGAAAAATTAAAAAAGATTTGATCTATCATGTTTTATTTTCTATTTATTTATTTCTCTATCCTTAAATATTTTTCAATCACCTTCTATCTAAACAGATTTAATGTATTTATGCTCTTTTAATTGTTATTATTAATCCCTAATTATTTTTAAATCCTTCTTATGTTAATTTAAGATTTTTTTTTCTTTTCAAATATTAATTAAGTATTAACAAAAACGAATCTTGAACATCTAATGAAAAGAATGTAAGAGACTTGAGTTTTTAAATTTTCTCTATTATCTTATATTTGTTTGTTTATTTTCTTATTATATTTGTCAATAATTTTTTTTATCTGATGCTCCTGCACCAAATCTCCTGTTCTCTGCATTTTCAGAATCCTCAAATTCTTCCTCGGTGCCCTAACATCCGAAAACATAACAAGAATCCCAAAGATCCATTTCCAAATCGTTGAATTGAGCTCATGGATAAGATGAAAATTTTACTTTCAATTTTTTTATTATATAACAAAACATTTTTTATTAAAAATTTGAGACTTTTTAAAAATTTATCTCAGACTAAAATAAGGAGTGATAATACTATTATCAATGATTGATTTACCTATGGTGTGCTTCCTTAAAGTACAACAAATTTTTTGGTTGATTTAAAAAGTAGAACTAGTGAGAAATAAAACATTGCAAACCTATAAAGGAAAGAACAACTATAAAAGATTTTTTGTTCTGGTATATAAATAAAAATTAAAAGTATGAAGATTTAAATTTCTAAATGGACAAGGTAATTAATTCAAAAATTACATAATAACTAATAATTAATTCTAAGTATTTAAACAAAATAATATTTAATATTTAATTTTAGATATTCAAATTAAAATAATTAATAATTAAAATACTTTAATAATTTATTTATTTTTTTAAATACACATGTTTAGTGCTGAACAATGAGCAGCGCTTGGCAGGTTTATTCTTCGTTTTTCTTAAATATTCTGGTTGGCACGTTTGGTATGTGTATGATGGGATAAATTGAATCATATTTTAATTTTTTTAATTCTAATAAATTAAAATTATAGTAAGTTTAATTTTTGAAACTTAATTTTTAAAAATAAACTTTATGATATATACTAATTTATAACTTGATGATAGTATAAAATCAATATGTTTCAATTTTATTTTATTTTATTAATTAAGATACGTTTCAAGTCGTATTTTATTTTTCAGAAAACTTTTTGACTAGGTCTCCAATTAAATCACATTGTGTCTATTAAACAAATAGCTGACGTTTAATTTCTTTACGTTAATAATGTATAATAAGTTAATAGCCTATTGTTTACATATTATGGAAATTTTAAAAATTAAATAAAATTTGTAAATTAAAAATTAAAAGAATATGAACTTTTTATTAAAAATATAACAAAAATTACTACCAAACATAACTAAAATAAATCTATAATATATTATAAAAAAATTATTTTTAATATGATTATTTTTTATTTTATAAAAATTTAAATCTTTATTATATTGTTTACCTATGATTAATGAAATTATTAAAAAATTATGTATAATAATTAAATTATCTATAATTTTAAGTAAATTTAGATAAATATAATTGAAACCGTTAATATTTATCTATAATTTATTATAATTTTTATTAAATTTTTTAAAATTTTTAATAATTAAAAATTTTATTAATTATTCACGGTTATGCATAATTTCTGCTATTTATTATCTATTTTTCAACGTTTTGAATATTTTTTTACCTACTTAGATAATATAAAATTCTTGTAAATTATTAATATTTAAAAAAATAAATAATATTTTTTTTAAATTTTACAACGATTTCAAATAAGGTTATTTTTTTAATTAAAATAAATGATAAAATTATTCTTTTTTCATTAAAATAAATGATAAAGTCATATTTTAAAGATAAAAAATAACATTTAAAATTTAAAAATTATATATATTAATAATTTTTAAATATAAATAATTAAACTAATATTATAATATTAATAAAAATATTATAACTATATTAAAATATTAAAAAGTGCATAAATTAAGCCATCAATAAATATTATAAGGAAAAAAAATTAAATTCTATTTTTTTCTATTTATGCTATTATATTTTAATCTGCAAAAAGAGAAAAAATTATAAGCATTTATACAGCCAAGGCTCCTTTAGCTTTCTGCAAAGAAAATAATCTAACATTTTAGTTGGCTTCTTTCTTTAAAATGCAAAGGTAAAGAGTTTTAAAAAAATACACAACATAACTACATTATGACTTATAACAAGAAAAAAATATGAAAAAAATTCAAATATTAAAAGAAAGAAATTTCTAGATAATACTTAAACGTATAAATTATGGTTAAATTAGGATGTTAGGTAAAATTAGCATATTGAAATCACAATAAATACATTTTTCTTTTTTATTATTGATGCAAAAGGTAAGGAATGATAATAATTAGACAATGAGCATAATAAATATAGTGTTGTAACCTGTTTTCTAATCATGATATTACATGCATGTATAATTATGTATTTATATCTATATACTAGTAGCAAGAAAAATATTTAAAAATAAAATAAATACAATTAATATTGAAAATAAAGAAGAAAAATAATCTTTTGATTTGTATTAGAAATAAGGAATATTTATTAAATTTTAATTTTTATAAAAATTATTACTAAATTAAAATATTAAGAAAAAGTGAAAATGGTGCCATAAATGGCAGAAAAATATTCTGAATAATCAAAAATAGCATCATCGCATATCTAGAAAAGATTAATGAATGATTTTTTATTATCAGTGAATAAGTATGTTAAGATTGTATTTGTTCTTCTCTTGTTTTTTTTTTTCCTTTAATTTAATATAACTAAAAAAAGTTTGTATAAACACAAAGAGATAATGATGTTAATAGTTATCTCTTCACATTTGATCTCAGTTTCAGTCACTGCATACCAAAAAGCAAAGAATTGAGTTGAGAAAATTTGATCTCAATTTTAATGAGTATTTTATATGCTAGATGAATTTACTTCTACTTCCAGCTTTTATAAAATGGTCTTAGTTATTTGGACATTAACTTTGAATAATGAAACATGAGACTTTGTTCGACTTTGGAAAAAAAGATTTGGCTGTAACTGATGTTATGATTACAATGTTGACTAAACTCCATTTATACCATTATGATCCTTGAGTAGTTACTAAAAAAAATAGATAGTGCGCTTGTATTTTTCTGAAGAATTTAATTTCAATTAAAGGATCGTTTCAATAATTATGATAGGTAGATTGTCCTGGAGAATCTGATTTTTCCATTCTTTACAATTCTACTATTTTAAACTATATGTACTTTTACTCAATTTAAAAGAGAAAAACTACTGGTGTTGAAAATATTCTTGTCATCGAGAAACTAAAAGAAAAAAGAAACAACAATAGAAAGGCCAATAAAATGAATTGAACTACCTTCACGAAACCGAATGCCTCCTATTTCTGTATGGAGTAGATTTGGCTTCTTCTAAACTAGCGGAGCTAATACTCTCATGAATCTGCGCCATTATTTTCTCCTTTTCTCACTTAATTTTCTTGTCCAAAGCTTTTTTTGAAAGACTTCTTTGATTTGAGAAACCCTTTCACCTTGCCTATATATAGCAGCCTTTCCAACTTCAGTTCTAGCCTCAATGATAAAAGTTCCGTTCTCAATGCCTTAATTAAGCTCCTCAGCTATGACCACAACATCCATGTTATCTTAGCATTAAAAAATATTATTATTCAAAATATATAAATATTTAGTTTTAAATAATTAATAATACTTAGTTGCATACATTTAATATTACTTACTATATATCCTTAATATACTTTAATAAAAATATCTATAGTGTCTTTATAATAATTTTTTCGATTTTAGATTAGAGAAAGTATTAAACATTTTTATATTTTAATAATATTTTATGTATCAGTTTTCTGTTTAATATTTTTATAAAATAATAAAAAAATATTTTCAGATAATATGATTATATATTTTTTTGTTAAAAAATATAATTTGATAACATAATTTTAATGATTATATATTAACAAGTGTTTTTGGAAGGAGTTATTTAATGCTCACATTTTACCGTGCACATGATACCTTTGCATACTCGTTGAACATTTCGTTGATTATTAATTTTATTAAAAAGTTTCAATAACGATCATTAATTATAATGTATTGATTGTATAATCATATACACTATTTAAAAAAAAAAGCTAACTTATACAAAATTATTTGTACCTCAACGAATATATGATTATAATGAAGCAAATAAGCAAGCACATAAGATAAAAAAAATGAATTAGAATTTTAGTCTAAAAAGTTGGAAGAAAAAGTTATTAAAATGAAAATAGGGAAGTGAGAGAATATTTAATTTTTAAATAAAATTCTATCCTAATCAGTAATTTGGCTAAAATTTAAAGATATATTAATTTTATACTTGAAAAAAAATAAGGAATGAAACTGAAAATTGAATTATGAAATAATATACTCACTTCTTCTTTTTTATGTAAATGAGAAATGAGAATTGAATTCATATAATAGCATATAATTATGAAAAATTATATTTGTACAATAATTTTTTGTATAATTTTTCTTGCAACTAAAAGAAAGATATTATATAAAAACATAAAGACATGTGTAAAAAAATTAAAAAAATAGAATAAAAAATAAAAAGGTGTTTATTGGCTTCATCAAAGCAAAACCTCTAAAACGATGATCATCCTAATCGTAATTTAATTTTTTTGAAGATACCATTCTTTCAACAAAACAATGAACTACAGACATTTAGTGTATACTTTTTACATTTAGATGTAATCTTTTTATTAGGGGTATGTTAAGGAAAACTCTCCAACAATAATTAAAAGGAAAATGACTTAAAATAAATGTTCACACATGAAACAGTTAGACAACAATGGTAGGGTGTTGTTTCTAAATATTTCATTTGTATAATTTTTTTCATATCAAACTATACTACACGGTTTATATTTAAGGAAATTCCTCTTTATTAATTCATATAATCATTCCTTTCTTTTTTTTAATCAAAGAGGTATTAAGGATACTCCTAAAATACTTATTATTGTTTACTAATTATTTGACAACCTAGTTATTCACCTATCTTTTAGCAGCATGTTATTAGAAGAGAAATCAAGTAAGAGAGACTTACATTTTTTTTAATCAAAGAATTGAATAAAATATTTTTTTGGATAAAGGATTTTTTCCCAATCTTCAAGTCAGGTTATTTATAAACAAAGATGCAACACAAATAGTATCTTTACTACCAAGTTATCTGTAAAAAAATATGAAATACAATTAGTATCTTTACTACTAATAATAATGAAAGTTTTACTTCATTCTTACTTTAATTTTATTTTTTATTTTGAAATATTATAACAAAAAGACAAGTCAAAAAAATAAATAAAAAACTTCTAGGATTTTTTTAAATTTTCTTTTTCATAGTCAACTAAAAAATTTGAAATTTTGTTTATGTTCAATTTCTAAAACCCATAATTTATTGTGAGCAGATATATTTATGATTTTAGTGTAATAAGATATATCTACGATTTTAATGTAATAACCAGAGTTTTGTAATCAACCCTTGTTATTTATCTGGGGTTTGAAATGAACTCCAGATAATAGTGTAACCACTTAGATCGAAACGGAATGCGGACAAAATGAAGTTAAGTTAATCTCGAAAGAAAAAGACATGGAGCCGCCACCAATTTTATCTTAAACGAGGAAAAATTGGAAAATCTTTCATTTAAAAATAAAAAATGGCCTACGGAACTAGATCAGTTTGGGAGTCGATTTATGCATAGGGAAGGGTGAAACTCAATCTCATAGTACCCCTAATACATCCATCCTAAGATGGTTGCCTTAAATCAATTTGTGCAAATTAATAATAATTTTAAAATTATTTATTTTACTCCTTTAACGAATAAATAATTTATTTTGGAATGAATGAATAAATAATTAATCAAATAAATAAATGGTTGGCTAAATACAAAATCGATGAATAAAAAATTTATTTAATTAATGGTTAAAATTAATATGAGCATAAAATTATGATAAAAAAATTTGGCTTGACGATTTAATTCCCGCTCAATGAGTAACTCAAAGTCACGTAGTTCTCTTTAAAATAAATAATAAATAAATGAATCGTGAATTAATTAAAAAAAAAATTACAAAAAAGAATTTTTTTAAGTGAATTTGAGGACATCAAGCTATCCCAATTTAGGTGTCCCTAGTTAAAGTTAAAAAGGTTGACAAAATGTCTGGTTTAAGTTACCTATTTTACGTAGAGTTGAGTTAAACTGTTTACCTATAAAGTTGAATTAAAGTTCATCAAGTTGTCACAACTCATATGTCCTTGTTTAAAATGCAGGATTAATAAGACGTCCCGTCTAAATTATCCTCTCTTATATAAAATTTTAATCTATTTATTAAAGGAAGGTAAAACCGTAATTAAATTGTATATATATTTTTGGTGTTATTTTTCACTATTTGACCTTTTTAGGTTGAAGCTTATGAAATTTATAACAAGATGGAAACATGGTAGATAACCATGTAAAGAATAATAACGATAGAAAAAAAATCAAACAACAGAAACAATAATAATAACACTAAGATAAAAAAATAATATAGAATATTACATATAATGCTAATAAAAATATGATAATATTAAATAATAATAATAATAATAATCATAATCAAAATATGATACCTGATAAAAGATATCAATTAGCTAATAATAAAAAAAAAATTATTTTTAACCTCTAATAAAAAGATAAAGAGTATCAATATAATAAATAGTAATAATATAAAATTTTAATAATGGTAATAATGAAAAATAATGATGAAAGAATATGGATTAAATATATATATATATATATATATATATTAAATAGCTAAAGAAATTTGATAAAAATATCAGGTTAGGTACGGTACTAAAATAATTTATATACAAAAACAAGTTCTTAATATATACCATATATATATATATATATATAAACAATGAAAATAAAAATTAGTGTATATTATAATTAAGAAATAAATTTTGACATATCTATATATATAATAAAATAAATTTGGTATTAAATTTTTTTTATATATGTATATAAGGAAAAAAAATCTGATATATATTATAAGAAAAAATAAGTTCCAATTCATACACACTATTAACAAGAAATAAATTTGAGTATGTATCATAAATAAAAATAAATAACTGGATAAATAATAAATAAAACAAATTTGATATATATAAAAAAGTAAAATAAAATAAAATAAATAAATTCTAATCTTCACATGTATATTATAAATTAAGAACCAATTTAGTATATATATATATTATTGGAGGAGATGAATTCTGATTTGTATACATTATAAATAAGAAGAAAAAAAATTTTAATATACATGTTATAGATAAGAGAGAAAAAGAAGAAGAAAGAAAAAGAAGAAGAAAGAAAAAGAAGAAGAAAGAAAAATAAATAAATCTAACTTATTGTAAATAAAATAAAATAAAAATTAAATAACAATATATATAGTTAATATACTATAAATAAAATAAATAAATTCTAATTTTTATATATTATATGTAGAAAGAGTAAATTTGTACATGCATATCATAAACAACAAACAGCAAAAGATATTCTGTATTATGTATATATAATAGAAATAAAGAAATGAACATTTCAGAATAGGAATAATGACAATATGTATAACAATAAACAATTAGAAAGAATAATAAATAGTGTAAAAATTAGTAAAAAAAAACAAAAGACAAGATATATCTAACAATAAGATCATGGGAAGAATTTAAAAGATCTAACACAAAGATCCTCTTACACTTTAACTTATGGTATAAACTTTGTTAAAATATGATATAAATTTAAACTATAAACTTAAATATGACTCAACAACAATATATCCTATTATCTGAAATGACAAAGTGTGGTATTGCAGCATTATAGAAAGGACCCCCGTTTCTTTCATTTGTAACAAAAACATTCTTTCTCAGCTCAACATAATAACCTTAACATTGATTTATTATGAAAAGTCCAATGTTGATTATATATATACAGTATGATAAAACGGGGATACGTATGCTAAACAGAGTACGTTGCGCTGGGGAAAGAGACAAAATGAAAACCATAAAGTATTGTGGGCAGTATAAACATGAACTGTTACGGTAACAGGATATAGCTAGGGAAGATCCCTTCATGACATGTTCATAATTTTCTGTTTTCATCTACAAATCTATTTGATTTTGTGGAGAATAGGAAACGTGAACTTACCTGAGTTTCTGTTCTCACTACTTGGTCTTCTCTATTTTAGCTTGTTAACTCCTTTATTTCTTTTCACCTTTTTTTTTTTTTTCTTCTCCGTTCTTTTTCTTTAACCCTTGATCTTCTCCACTTTCTTCTTCTTCTCCCAAATTTTTTCCTGCCTCCCCTTTCTCTTTCTTGTCCTTTTCTATGTTTATCTCCTCCTTTTCTTGTCCGAATGTTTTCTTGGTTAACAAAAGATTTTTTTCAAATTTCAAAGTTTTGGTTCATCTAATTATCCCATAAATAAATTAGTTTTTGTCAAAGTTCTTCGTTCTTCCAATTAGTCAATGCTACAAGTTTCTATTTTTACATTCCTTCTCTCAGTTAACACACTTAGTTGTGCCGCCCCCAGCACCGTGAATTACGCTTCCCTGCACCGTAAATTATGTAGACTTCCTGCTCTCTTCAGTGTCTATTGCCATGGAAGCTTAACATTACTAATTTTTATTTTATTGATTAATTAATTAATTTAAATATTTAACCTCATATACTGTTTATTCTAATTTCCTTCTTCTTTTTTCAATAAAAAGGAAATAAAAGTTATATAGTTGGTTAGCTTCTTCTTTCTCTTTTGTTTTTTTCTATAAACTTAACCTTTTCTTATTTTGATAAATTTAAATTTTTCTATCATTTTTTTATTTTAATTTTTCTTTTAGAAACAACATTGAAATAAACTAAAAATAAAAGGCATATTTTAAAAAATAAAGTAAAAATTATGAATGAATAATAGAATAAGACAACAACAAAATTAATAGAGGAAGTAAGAAAAAAAAAAGGAAACATGACTAAATCAGAACATAAACCAAGGAAGAATTAAAACCATAATTATATTAATAAAAAATATAAACAGATTGAAAATAACAAATGAATAAAAGAAAAATTTAAGGATTAGTAAATAATGTTGATAATGATGGTACACTTAATAATAAATTATCATACATAAAGAAAAAAATAAAAAAAAAATAAATTCTATAAAATATTGACAGATTAAATGGACAATAAAAAGAATAAGTCTTAGATTAAAATAGAGAGGGAAAAAATGTATATTTGATACTTAAAATTTCTCAATCAATGTAAAAAAAAATTTATCTTTATTTATGCAAAATATAAATTATAATTAAAATAAACTAAATATAATAAAAATTTGATATTTGATCAAGGAAGAACAATGATAATGATAATAATATAATAAAAATAATAAATAAAATTTAAAAGAGTAAATATTGTAAAATATTATAAATAAAAATATAAAATTAAGAGTATATATATATAAATCATTCCTTAAAAAGTTAAATTAAACAAATATAAATAAATAAATAAAATAAAATAAAAGGTTTAAAGTCAAACTGACGATAGTGGTAAAATATAATAACTGAAGATTAATTATCAGACTATTGATTATAATAAAATAAAAATCAAATCAAGATAAATAACCATTGAAAAAGTTAAAATTAATAATACTAATAAAAATTAAATTGAACTACGTGAAAGAAAAATAAAAAAAAAATTTAAATTGAATTAAAATAAAAATTAAATCAAAACAAATATAGTAAAAGGTAATTACAGATGTAAATTTGGATAAGATTCCATCAATATTTTTTTCTCTTAAATTTCTAAGATCTTGATTTGTAGTATTTATAGAATATTTATAATAATAACAAAAAAATAAAATATATATATAAAAAATAATAATAAATAAATAGATAAAACTATGTTGTAAATAATAATAATAATAAATAATAAATTAATTCAAAATGTATTACTTTTTTTTAATAAATAAGTAAATAGGTAAATAAATGAATAAATAAATAAAATAAAACGAAATAAAAGAAAAATAATTAAAAAAATGATATGCAAAATTTAGTGTTCACAGTTGCCCCTCTTTACTCTTTCTTATTAAAGAATGTTAGAAATGTCAATTTCTTGTATTCTTATAATAGGAAAAGGGTAAAGACATGAACTCTAATTTTGCATATCAAAATAGAAAATCGAGGTTTATCCTATGCGAGATGTATTCCCTTTTGTTTCTAAAGAAAAAGAAAACTATCTTTTAAAATTGAATTTTGCAAATGAGATATATGTGAAGAAATAAAGTTGATCATATATGACAAATAAACTATTTGACGCATCAATTGAATGTGACCTTGAAAGTGTAGAAAAACACGCAAGTAAATTAGCTTGATGTAGATTATGCAAGGTGTAAGAAAGTAAAGATATAATGTAGATCAACTTAAACATAGGACGGGAATGTAGAAATTTCAAGAAATGTAGGCCCACTAAGTATGAATTATGCCATCATGAAAAAAGAAAAGAGAAAGCAAATCATTAGATATGGATCGTACACTGCGAACAATAATGATGATGCAGACCAACTTGATATGGGTCCTACAAATACGAATAATAATAAAGATAATGTAGACCAACTTGATATGAGTCATGCGAATGCAAAAATTAAGATGATACACACCAACTTGATATGGATCATAAAAATAAAAAGAAGTAAAGACAAAATAGGCCAACTGGATATGGGTCATACAAATGCGAATAATAATAAAGATGATGTAGACCAACTTGATATGAGTCATGCAAACATAAAAATTAAGATGATACAGACCAACTTGATATGGATCAGGAAAATGAAAAGAAGTAAAGACAAAATAGGCCAACTGGATATGGGTCATACAAATGCGAATAATAATAAAGATGATGCAGACCAACTTGATATGGGTCAGGAAAATGAAAAAACTAAAGACAAAATAGACCAACTGGATATGGGTCATACCAATGTGAATAATAAAGATGATGCAGACCAACTTGATATGAGTGATGCAAATGTAAAAATTAAGATGATACAGACCAACTTGATATGGATCAGGAAAATGAAAAGAAGTAAAGATAAAATAGGCCAACTGATATGGGTCATACAAATGCGAATAATAATAAAGATGATGTAGACCAACTTGGTATGAGTCATACAAATGCAAAAAGTAAAATGATGCAGACCAACTTGATATGGGTCAGGAAAATAAAAAAAAGTAAAGACAAAATAGACCAACTAGATATGGGTCATACCAATGTGAATAATAAAGATGATGCAGACCAACTTGATATGAGTCATGCAAATGTAAAAATTAAGATGATACAGACCAACTTGATATGGATCAGGAAAATAAAATAGAAAAAGTAAAGACAAAATAGACCAACTGGATATGGGTCATACCAATGTGAATAATAAAGATGATGCAGACCAACTTGATATGAGTCATGCAAATGTAAAAAGTAAACACAATGCATATCGAGTACTTTATGATAAGTAATTAAATAAAGAAATGTGTAAAACCCAAACACGAATCATTGAATAAAATGAATAAATAAATAAATAAAAATAAAAAAAATAAAAATAAAACAACAAATTTGTTAAAAGAATTCCTTTGTAAATTGATTAGAGATGACTTCTTGTATAGAGGACTAAATCAACTGGCCTGAAAAAAGAAGGTTTGACCAATTAGACTATTATTCACAACACTATCCTTCATCATATTACTGAGTTGGTTTCATGATCTCCAAGCCTCATTTCCCCTCAATTCATTTCCTCGATTCCATGATTTTTACTGAGTCGCAGTGACATATCATTCAAAATGAAACCCTTGGATTGGACCACTTGGAAGGCTATTATCAGTATTGCCAAACCAAAAAGTTAACTTTAATTATTTTACTTGAGACGATTAATTAAACAAATAGCATAAACGAATGGATGAAATCGTATTTGACAGGAAGGTAAATAATAGTGAGGATAAAGATAAAACATTTTGGATTTTATTGGTGTATATTGAACTATACATGAGATGTTAACCAGAATGATTATAGAGTTACAAAATAATAGAGGTAGAGATAAAGGAAAAGAAATAAAAGAGGCTCTCTTTTGAAAAATTGCCTCAGTATAAGTCCTTTGACCCTTAATCAATTGATTCCATCTTGACCCTTCCTGAAGACCATACTGTTGCTTCTCATGCCATTTCTTATATCCTGCACCTCGATTCTTTAAATCTAATTTTTGTCGATAAGGAGAGATAAAAATTTTCCCCAGTGTAAGTCTTGGTGCAACATCGTCCGTTCACCTTTCAACTACCCTGATTTTGCTTAAGTCGCCCTTTTGGGTTTTCAACTTTGCAGGCATTTTCATTGCTCTAACTTTTACTTAGATCGCCTTTTCAGGTTTTCAATCTAACGAGCTTTCTTTTTCTTTTTTATTTTTTTATTTTTTTGAATTTTTTTTACCCTAATTTTTGCTTAGGCTGCCCTTTTGGGTTTTCAACCTAATGGGCTATTTCTTTTTCTTCGTTCAAGCATAAAACTTCTTGACAACATCAGTGTTTGTCGGTCTTGGTAATTCTTATCCATCCATGTCTTGCAAGATCAGAGCTCCGCCAGAGAATGCTTGTTTAACAATGTAAGGACCTTCGTAATTAGGAGCCCATTTACCATGAGCATCTTCTTGGTTTGGTAAGATCTTCTTTAATACCAAATCTCCTTCTTGAAATTCTCTTGGATGAACCTTTTTATTAAAGGCTTTGGCCATTCTACATTGATACAATTGCCCATGACAAAGAGCTGCTAATCTCTTTTCCTCGATCATGTTTAGTTGTTCATACCTACCCTTCACCCATTCAGACTCTTCCAACTCTGCTTCTATTAAGACTCTCAAAGAGGGAATTTCAACTTCTATTGGAGAAACAACTTCCATCCCGTACACCAAAGAGAAAGGTGTTACCCCTGTGCTCGATCGTATATTGGTACGATACGCATACAGAGTGTAAGGTAACATTTCATGCCAATCTTTATAATTCACCACCATCTTGGCGATAATCTTCTTAATATTCTTATTGGCTGCTTCAACTGCACCATTCATTTGTGGTTGATAAGGAGTTGATTTATGATGCTTAATCTTGAAATGGTCACAGATTTTTCGAACTTCTACGCTATTAAGATTAGGAGCATTATCTGTGATTATCCTCTCTGGAATACCATACCGAAAAATGATCTCTTTCCTAAGGAACCTGATGAACACCTTCTACGTGATGTTGGCGTATGAACATGCTTCCACCCATTTGGTAAAGTAGTCTATTGCAACCAATATGAAACGATGTCCATTTGAAGCTTTTGGATTGATTAGCCCTATAACATCTATTCCCCATATTGAGAATGGCCAAGGAGACACTAGGTTGTGCAAAGGGAATGGAGGTACGTTGATTTTGTCAGCATATACTTGACACTTGTGGCATTTACGAACATAATCTATGCAATCAGCTTCCATAGTAGACCAACAGTAACCACTTCTCATAATTTTGCGTGCCATCATATGACCATTGGCATGAGTCCCACATATTCCTTCGTGAATATCATTCATGATCAAGTGAGCCTCTTGAGCATCGACACATCTCAAAAGAGTGCCATCATGACTTCTTTTATACAGAACCTCTCCACTTATGAAAAATGCCATAGCCAGATGACAAATAGTCTTCTTAACAGCTTCAGTCGCCCCTGTTGGGTACTCTCTTTCTTGAATATACTTTTTGATGTCGAAATACCAAGGTTGTCCATCCGCTTCATCTTCAACATTAGCACAATATACCGGCTCATCTTTCATCCTAACTTGGATGGGTTGAACATCAATATGGAGACCCAACCTAGTCATTGCTGCTAATGTGGCCAAGGCATCTGCAAATTGATTCTTATCTCGAGTCAAGTGTGAAAAGGTTACTTCTTCAAATTTACCAGTTGTAAACACTCAATTATGTCCGAGGTACATTTTAAGTCAATTAGTGAATAAACCTAAATTAAAAACCCCAAGAAGTTCAAAATACATAAAGATGAACAAAAGAAAAATAAATGAATGTCCATGAGAAATCAGAGTCTGAAAATTTGGTAAAAATAAAAAAATTAGAGATATGAAAAAAAAAAAACAATTGAGAAAATTAAAACAAAAAATAAATAGGAAAAAGAAAAAATAAGAAATAAAAATAGTAAAAATAAAAATAAAAAAGAAATAAAGATTCTAAAAAAGTAAGTAAAATGTACAAAAATAAAAATAAGAAAAAATAACAAGAAAACTATTAATAATAAGAAATCAATAAAAATAAAAAAAAACAGATTTAAAGAAAAATAAAAAAAATCTGAATAAATATATATACAAAAATAAAAATTCTTAAAAAGTAAGGAAAAATTAAAATCAATAATCAGAGAAAAAAATATAATAACAAAAAATAAATAATGAAATAAAACTAAATTAAAAAACAAAACTGTAAATATAAAAAATAAAAAATGTATATCTGGAAAAAAAAAACAAACAAAGATTAAATAAGAAAAAACAAAATCTAAAATATTAAAAAAATAAAAAAAAGCTGCAAATACAAAAAACCTAAAGAACATTTTTAGAAACTTTTTGGTAGAACTAAAAGGATTTTCAAACAAAACCAAAAGTTCTTTAGCGAATAAAAAACGTCAAGATTCATAAGAAAAAAGATAAAATTGCTAAAAAACCAAATGAAGCGACTTTCAATTATGTTCAAGATAGTCAAATTTCAAAAATTTTCAAGATTTATTTGTGCATAACATTCATTCATTTATTCATAAATTTATCATAAAAAAGAAAGGTTTCAAAAATCATTGCACACATACTCATTTTACATCAACATTTATTATTCATGATTTTTGCGTCCGAACTGTTTCTCAAAAGAGCTAATTTTAACTTTAACAAAAAAATTAGAGAAAGACAACCTCCTCGACATCCTTATAGGACTCGAGCACAATCAAAAGTCATGGATGAGCTGGAGAGACAGAATGAGGAGTTGAGAGATGAGGTCAGAACTCTAAAATTTCAAGTGGCTAGACTAATGGAGGTCATCCAATCATCTAAACAAAAGGAGTCAAGGGAATCCCTTCCAGGAGAGCCAGATGATTCATCATACTCCCCTGGCTTCACTCCATCATCAACTACGCCTCCGCCAACCGAAGGAGTTCATCATGGGTATCCTCATGGGCATGCACCCTCATACAACGAAACACAAGCCCAAACACAAACCCAAATACATAACCTACCTCCAAACACCACTTTACAGGCTTACCAAATAGCTATTGGGGGAACAAATCCTACGTTCACCCAATGGTCGCACCCATCATACATACCACCTTCTCACCCCCACTATATGCCTGAGGAATACCCAAGTCATCCTTTGAATGAGGACATTGAAAAATGGAGAATCCTAGAGGAAAGAATCAAGGCAATTGAGGGGAGCGCTTATGAAGCCAGAGACGCAGCCAACCTGTGCTTGGTTCCGGACATAGTAATCCCTCCCAAATTCAAGGTTCCTGAATTCGAGAAGTATCAAGGAACCAGCTGCCCGAAGAGCCACCAGGCCATGTACTGCAGGAAGATGTCTCCTTGCATGAACGACGATAAGCTGCTTGTCCATTTCTTTCAAGACAGCTTAACTGGGGCTGCTGCCAACTGGTATACACAGCTAGAGCGGATCCACATCCGTTCATGGAGGGACCTAGCTGATGCCTTCCTCAAACAATACCAGTACAATGTGGAGATGGCTCCTGATATAACTCAGCTCCAAAATATGGCCAAGAAGAGAGATGAGACCTTCAAGCAGTACGCTAAAAGATGGAAGGAGCTAGCTGCTCAAGTGCAACCTCCTTTATCTGAGAAAGAGATGGTCAGTATGTTCATTGACACACTCCAAAGTCCTTTCTATGACAAGATGATAGGCAGTGTGACTTCGAGCTTCTCTAATGTCGTCATCATTGGAGAAAGGATCGAGGGTGGCATGCGCCGAGGAAGGATCGTGCACAAGTCCATAGGGACAACCGATGCCTCTGCAGAAAAGAAAAAGACAGAGGAAACTTATAATGTGGCTTCTGGTCAAGGACAGTACATACCTCCAATGGCACCTTATGGACCAACTGGCTTCCAACTACCACCATATACATCTTACATGCCATATCCTTATATTGCCATCACTTACCAAACACCCTACCGTCCAGCCTACAACTATCCAATACAAATCCAACCGCCCACACCATACACGGTCCAAACACAAGCCATGAGCCCAAACCCTAGCCAAAGCCAAAAGAAGGAAAAGGATCCTATCCAGTTTGATCCCATCCTAATGACCTACACTGAGCTGCTACCTCAGTTAATCCAGAACTCCTTGGTGGTCCCCTATCCGCTGAAACCTCAAGAACCACCATACCCTAAATGGTATGATGCAAATGCCATATGTGACTACCATGCGGGGTACATTGGTCATTCAACAGAAAAATGCAAGGTCCTGAAACGCAAAGTGCAAAGCCTAATTGATGCTAAACAGCTAGATTTTGGGAAGATCGTCAACTAGCTAAGGAAATGGGAGTGGCACGACAAATTGCTTTGTACAAATCGAGCTATCAAGGAAAACCATCCAAGATTTGTCATATTTTTCAAAATCAATCTTTTGTAAATAAATATCAATGAATAATATAAAAATTACATTTTTCATGTTTCTCGAGTACGTGCTTTATATTGTTGGCTTTACTTCTAAAATTTACCACTCTTATCCACTTAGCTCACTTCTTATTCCTATACCCAGTCAATAAAATACCAATTGGTGATAATGCCAGTGCTGTAATAAATAATCTTGAACGTCTAATTAATCAAGCTCAAAGAGAAAAGCCCAATGAGGAAGCAGAATAAACAACAAGGGATTCTAGATCACCATTCAAAGTGTCTTGTCAAATAAAATATCCCGCTGGAATCAAGTTTAAATCCAGGAAAAATTGAGGGATACAAAATAAGATCCACTGAATTGGAAGCCGAAATGACCCTTATAAGGTCGATGTCAAAATTCAAAATTCAAGAAAAAGAAGAGGACCTGCTGGATTAAAGTCAAAAGATAATCTAGGTAAAATCAAGGTCAAAACGTGAAATTCAAGAAGAGAAATCCGCTGGATTAAAAGCTAAAAATAATCCAGACAAAAGTAGGGTTGAGGTTTAAAAATAAATCGACAAAGTCATGATAAAAAAGGTCTTGCCGGTTTCCAACAACAATTCAGGCAAAATTAACATCAAACAAAAGCCCGCTAGGTCGACAATCATCAAAGAGACCTAGGCAAAAGTTAAGGCACACAATCAAGAGCCCGCTAGGTCAAAAACCCTCAAAGGGCGGCCTAGGCAAAAGTTAGGGCACAATCAAACAGAAGCCCGCTAGGTCGACAACCCTCAAAAGAGACCTAGGCAAAAGTTAGGGCACACAATCAAGAGCCCGCTAGGTTGAAAACCCGTAAGGGCGACCTAGGAAAAAGTTAGGGCAATACAAAAGACCTGCTGGGTTAAAAACTCAAAGGAACAACCCAGGCAAAAATTAAGGTCAATCCAGGAATCCTAGGAGAACATGACATTTCTGCACCTCATATCTTCCTAAAACTGGGGCAAAATTTTGCCATTTCTTAAGTTTGGTTAATTTGACAATCAAGATTATGAAAAGCAGCACTGGCATTCTTCATTAAAAGGTTCCATTTGGGCAATCGAACCCACATCTCTTGTCATCTTTCCCTTTCAAGTACACTACCTCAAACATCCTTTGCAAACCTTCTCTATTTCTTTTTATTGACCATCCAGAATCACTTTGCACACCTCAATAGCGCACATGCCAAAAGAGATGTGAAAAATGTAAAAATAAAAAGGATTAATTTTAAAAAGTCATGACAAGTCGGATGAATCCTCGACCGTTGCAACACAACAAGATTGTTTCCCAAGGATTCATCTTCCTAACAGCCATGATGCCACCAAAAAAGGAGTGTGTCTTATTCAGTGATACTGACCACTGTTGGGTCTCAAAGATCCCGGAAAGAAGATTCCAAAATTGACCAATAAGCCAAGAGACTGAGTCAATCCAGCTCGCCTTGATTCTTGATCCCTTTCACACCAACTATGGGGTTGTCGAGGAAAATGTGTCAGAAAAATCAAAAAATCAAGAGAAACAAAAATTTTACACCATTTAATGGTTTGCATTCAATAGCATCTGTTTCATCAAATAAAGATTTTAAGCATCAAAATAAGAATCCCGCATCAATTTACATTTATTTCAAGCATCAAAATAAGAACCCCACATCATTATTGCATTTATTCAAGAATCACAAATACCACATTCTTTTACTCAAACAACACATAAGCATCTTTATTCAAGCATTGCATAGCCCATTTTTTCAAAACTAAATTGTCCGAATCAATCATAATTAAAACCGAATCAAATCCAAAACCGGGGCAAACGCTTGCCCACAAGAAAATCCAAGTTGACGACATCCTCAAATTCTGGATCAAGTTCAAATTGGGGCAAATTCCTACCCACAAAAATCTAATTTGAGGCCATCCTCAAATTCTGAACCAAGAACAAATTGGGGCAAACACTTGCCCAGAAAATTCAAGTTGAGGCAATCCTCAATTCCTCAACGTCAGAAAAATCAAACTGGGGAAAACGCTTGCCCTCAAAAGTTTAATTTGAGGTCATCCTCAGATTCTGGATCGAGTCCAAACTGGGGCAAACATTTTCCCAAGAAAGATTTAAATCCAAGAAAAAAACTGGGGCAAACATTTGCCCAAGAAAATCCAAGTTGAGACAATCCTCAATTCCTCAACTCTAATCAAGTTCAACAGGGCAAAATTGCCCGGAAAAATTCAAGTCAAGCTCATCCTCAATCTCATCGAGGCCTAAACTGGGGCAAAATGTTTTCCCAAAATTCCTTCAAATCAAGACATCTCTCAGTTATCAAGAAATTTCCAAACTGGGGTAAAATGGTTGCCCAAGCCGCTTCAAAAATAATTATCAAGTGCCTAGAAAGCTTTAAGTTCAAGGTAGAATAAACAGTCTATTTTAAGTCAGGAAAAACAATTTTTTAAAATAATTCATCCGAGGCAGCTAACGAAGAAGTCTACATCCCCACGTTCATGTGTATTCCTAGGGTACATCATGTCTGCCTGTCCTAGCAGGTTATTCCTGCTTCTCCTGTCCTGACAGGCCATCTGTTCAAGTTAAAATCCCTCATATTTCAGAATCGCCTATCTTAACATGTCTGCTTCATTCTTCCTTGCTTTCTGTCCTATGTTGTCAGGCCATTGCATCTTTACATTTCCTGCCTTCAGGCCTATATTGTCAGGCCATTGCATCTTTAGTTTCCTGCTTTCAGGCTTATGTTGTCAGGCCGCTACATCTTTACATTTCCTGCTTTCTGGCCTATGTTGTTAGGCCATTGCATCTTTAGTTTCCTGCTTTCTGGCCTATGTTGTCAGGCCATTGCATCTTTAGTTTCCTGCTTTCTGGCCTACGTTGTCAGGCCATTGCATATTTAGTTTCCTGCCTTCAGGCCTATGTTGTTAGGCCACCATCTAGTTTAGTTTCCTGTTTTCTGGCCTATGTTGTCAGGCCATTGCATCTTTAGTTTCCTGCTTTCTTGCCTATGTTGTCAGGCCATTGCATCTTTAGTTTCTTGCTTTCTGGCCTATGTTGTCAGGCCATTGCATCTTTAGTTTCCTACCTTCAGGCCTATGTTGTCAGGCCACCACCTAGTTTAGTTTCCTGCTTTCTGGCCTATGTTGTCAGGCCATTGCATCTTTAGTTTCCTGCTTTCTAGCTTATGTTGTCAGACCATTACATCTTTAGTTTCCTGCTTTCTGGCCTATGTTGTCAGGCCACCATCTAGTTTAGTTTCCTACTTTCTGGCCTATGTTGTCAAGCCATTGCATTTTTAGTTTCCTGTTTCTGGCCTATGTTGTCAGGCCATTACATCTTTAGTTTCCTACCTTCTGGCCTATGTTGTCAGGCCATTGCATCTTTAGTTTCCTGCTTTCTGGCCTATGTTGTCAGGCCATTGCATCTTTAGTTTCCTGCTTTCAAGCCGATGTTTTCAGGCCATTGCATCTTTAGTTTCCTGCCTTTAGGTCTATGTTTTCAGGCCACCATCTACTTTAGTTTCCTGCTTTCTGGCCTATGTTGTCAGGCCATTGCATCTTTAGTTTCCTTCTTTCTAGCCTATGTTGTTAGGCCATTGCATCTTTAGTTTCCTGCCTTCCGGCCTATGTTGTCAGGCCACCATCTAGTTTAGTTTCCTGCTTTCTGGGCTATTTTGTCAGGCCATTGCATATTTAGTTTCCTGCTTTCTGGCCTATGTTGTCAGGCCATTGCATCTTTAGTTTCCTGCCTTCCGGCCTATGTTGTCAGGCCACCATCTAGTTTAGTTTCCTGCTTTCAGGCCTATGTTGTCAGGCTATTGCATCTTTAAATTTTGTACCCTCGGCCTATGTTGTCAGGCCATTGAATTTTTTAAATTCCTGTTCTTCGACCAATGTTATCAGGCCTTTGCATTTTATTTTCACTATCTCAGCCTATGGTTTCAGGCCGTTGCATTTTTTCCTATCCTTCGGCCTATGTTGTCAGGCAATCGCATTTTATGTTCAACATTTCGGCCTATGATTGTCAGGCCTTCCATAATTTAATTTCTTGTTATTTTAGCATCTCAGCATATGAGGTCGGGCCTCGCATGTCTTGTCTTCTACATTTTGTTATACTAGGACGTGATCTTATGCAGTAGGTTCCACCGCTCTAGCAGAAAGAGGGTAGCAGGGATCATTCAAACGTTAAGGCTGGAAACTCTGTAATCCCGAAGGTGAAATACCTTATCTCGATACCTACCTCGGACATAATTTGTTTACGTCTTTACCCATTTCTTACTACGATAATATAGAGAGTACTTCTTATATTATCTAATAAGAAAATGAGTAAAGAGGGACAAACTATAAACACTCAATTATGTCTGAGGTCCATTTTAAGTCAATAAGTGGATAAACCTAAATTAAAAACCCCAAGAAATTCAAAATACATAAAGATGACCAAAAGAAAAATAAATGAATGTCCATGAGAAATCAGAGTCTGCAAATTTGGTAAAAATAAAAAAATTAGAGATATGAAAAAAAAAACAATTGAGAAAATTAAAAAATAAAAATTAAATAGGAAAAAAAAAAGAAGAAATAAAAATAGTAAAAATAAAAATAAAAAAGAAATAAAGATTCTGAAAAAGTAAGTAGAATGTACAAAAATAAAAATAAGAAAAAATTAACAAGAAAACTATTAATAATAAGAAATCAATAATAAAAAAAAACAAACAGAAAAAAAATAGATTTAAAGAAAAATAAAAACAAAATCTGAATAAATATATATACAAAAATAAAAATTCTTAAAAAGTAAGGAAAAATTAAAATCAATAATCAGAGATAAAAAAATATAATAACAAAAAATAAATAATGAAATAAAACTAAATTAAAAAACAAAACTGTAAATATAAAAAATAAAAAATATATATCTGGAAAAAAACAAACAAAGATTAAATAAGAAAAAACAAAATCTAAAATATTAAAAAAAAAGCTGCAAATAAACAAAAGATAGAATAACAAAAAAAGAAAAGGAAGAAAATAAGAAAAAACAAAATGAGTAATATAATATTAAAAACCAAAAGATAACAGAATGAAAAACGGCTTTAACTAACCAAAAGGAAAAAAACGAAAGAAAGAAAAAGAACAAAGGAGGGGGTTTTGGGTTTCTTGGCTTTGGGGGGATAGCTCCAGATCAAGGAGAGAAGGGGGGCTTCATCTTCTCGGTGGTGGCGCTAAGACAGGGGAGAAGCGGACTACTCTGAGGGAAGAAGAAGAAGGGATCAACCTCCAAGAATTCTCTACATTTTGCCATCTCCTCACATTGTTGGAAGGGATGCAAATCTCTTCATCGAGCGTTTGTCTGTCGGATCGGTCCTAAGCCTGCTGCCCATTACACAGGATCAGGGTTAATCCGGGATACATGTGAGTCGACGTAGTCGATCTTGATGTCTTCGCCACACTTATGACTCGAAGAACAACCAAGACTCCCGCTCAGGTGGTGGCTGAAGCTCCAGGACGAACTAGAAGAAGGGGAAGCCATATTTGATTTCAAATACCATGGCTCGAGCACACCATTAATCATATACCAGGTTAGTCACATTGTCCTCTTTACCGTGGTTCAAGAACCTTATGTTGATTGAAAACTATACACTAGAATCCTTGCATAGAGAGTCAGGTTATTATGACACTTTGGAGTTGATAATATCAATAAGCTTGTGCCCAAGTCAGTAGACTCATTTCTTCCCTTAGATCAGTGGTGGATCACCTTTGTGTTGTGTGTAACTATAAGCTCCACCACTCAATAACCGATCGGTACTTTATAAAGTTTGATTCATTGCATGCTGCCCCTTTTCAAGACTTGAGGTACGTAGCCCTTTTGTCCAATTAGGAGATAGTATATGGTTAGGATCTTAAGAAGAAGTACACTCTATGCTCGACGCCAGAAATCCCCAAGTTCAATACTCTCCAGGCTTAGCATTTTATGCTTCTCCAAGCCCGCTATCCAAAAGGGCTCATTTGTATATGAACTATGTTATATGTTGATAGTCGTCATGAATCCGTCGAACTTGGTGATGCGCAACTAAACCTAATGTCAAGATTGAAACAGCCTATGGCGTTGCTGGGCATCTTTTAAGGCGACCACGTAAAGCTGTAAGACCATAGAAAGAGGCCATGCAAGGGCTTTGCAGGTTCTGACTCTTAGACGAATTAGGCAACAAAATACTGGCCTTTCTTAGCCACAGACTCCCTAGGTTCCCATTAGTGGATACAGTTATAAGTCATGTGTTAACCACCCTCGACGTGCAGGGCCTTTACCGCCTCGATAGGATGATCATAGCTCATTAGAGTTAGCTTATCGAAGTTAGTAATTTCATTCTAAACAAATCTGTACCTCATGCACACCCAAGCTCATGAGTAGGTCCTGAGTCAACGCACACCCTCCAAGTTTGCTACCAAACTAAGGGACTTCTTCACTCACTGATTGAAGGTGTCAATGCCAACTCCAGCCCTCATATACTTGCTCTACATAACTAGGGAAATGCGCAGGTGCAATCACCCAGTCTCCACTTATGTTGTAGTAGTTAATCGAAAAGTCTCCAAGATATTCCCTATACATAGGAGAAGATCACCCTCCTTACAAACGTCGATAAGGGATGGCCGGGACATCCATGATGCTGGATCAACCCATTCAATCCTACTCTATAGATGCCTACATAGGTGCTCCAAACTTCTTTGGCAAGTTAATAAGCATCACAACTCAAGTTAAAGATCCACAATAAGTGTCATTCACATGTACGTGGGTTGGTAATCGTCCCACACCCAGGTAGGTAATATTAAGGCGAACAAGGGGGCCCACCGTCAACATTGGTTCAGTATAAAGCTTGACCCCATCTTCATGTGATATATAAAATTTAAACACCACAGAATGTATATCACAGAAGAATGAGTGGCTTGAGTGGCTAGATGCGCTGCATACACCTCAAGGTCTGGTGTTCAAGTCCCAACCCCTGTCTTTTGCCAATTTAAATTAAAAATCCTATGGCCCTTTCATTTGCCTTAAATATAAAACAAGAGCATTAAGTATCTAATTATGAACGTAGTCCAGTGGCATTTCACCCTCCCACTCCCCTTAAAGGCAATTCTGCTCCCTTTTCCCATTTTAAGCCTCAAGCTGAAAATTACCAAATTGCCCCAAACATTTCCACTAATGCCAGTTCTGTCCCCAAGCCAGAAATTACCAAAATGATCCCAAACATTTCCACTAATGCCAGTTCTGTCCCCAAGCCACAAAATTACCAAAATGCCCCCAAACATTTCCATTAATGCCAGTTCTGTCCCCAAGTGTCATAATTACAATCAAGCCCATACTCTTTTCAAAAATCACAATTAACCCCAACAATTTAAATTAATTTCTTTCCCCCCCAAAAATAAAAAATTCTCTTCTAAAAAATCTTTTTCCACAAACCCTTTTTATTCTTCAAAATTCATAATAAAATCTTTTTCTTCAAAATTCAAACTTAATTATCTTTCTTTTTGAATGGAATCAAATTAAGTTCAAGATAATTCTTTTTCTCAAACTTCCAAACAACCTCAAGTTTAATCCTTGTTCCCTCAAGTTTTCAAACTCACTTCAAAACCAATTCCTTTTCCAAATCAAGCCATTTCTTTCCTTTATTCGAATCAAATTCTTTTCAAAATATTTTAGGATCTTTGGTCTCACACAATGGGCTCTAAATGGGGGACTGGCGGTTCACCTGCTGTCCAACATTTAATAGTCTGTATAGGCCCCTGTGCTGCCGTAGCCGCCTCAGATCTTGTGCATGAGTGGACTGAAGATTCCTCCAAAAAAAAAACGCCTTTCAAAAAACAAAATCTTCAAATACTATTTTTTAAGCACCTTCGAAGGTCAAACCTTCAAAAACAAAACCAGAACTACGTAAGCCTTGAGTTTCCCATTGCATCGGGGAATACGTAGGAGCAAGATCAAGTCCTGTCAGGCTGACCTCCATCAAGTAGTTATTTTCACTCTAATTAAAGGGATCAAACCATTTTCAAATAATCACACACTCAGTTTAAGGGTACCGTTCTTCGGAACAGGCGAATGGGGTGCCTAACACCTTACCCATTCGTAACCGACTCCCGAACCTAAATCTCATCCTCAAGTCAGGGTTTTTTCCAAATCTTTTTCCCTTAAATAAAAATTTGGTGGCGGCTCCACATATCAAAAAATTTCTATTTTCAAAATTTTAGCGAGTTCGTCGTCTCGTCGGAATTACGGTTGCGACACCGGTCAACTGAGTCAAATACTTTTGATACGGGATCAATTTTGGATCTTTGGTCTGCTAATCACCATTTATTTGGTAAATTATTAGGGCTGCATCTCCAAAAAATTTCAATTGCTTCACTCCTAGAACAATTGCTACTAACAAACCACTTGCACAGGCCTCATATTCGACAATATTATTGGTGCATTCAAAGTTCAACTTGATTGCGATAGGATACTGCTTTCCAGTTGGTGAGATGACTACTACTCCTATCCCACTACCATAGATGTTAACAGCTCCATCAAAATACATTCTCCACTTATCATCTTCAACCTCCTCTTCTTCTACCTTCAATATATCCTTATCTGGACTTTCTGACAAAAGAAGTTGCTCCTCATCAAGAGGGTTCTCAGCTAAATGATCTGCGATGACACTTCCTTTGATTGACTTGCGGGTCATGTACTTGATGTAAAATTCTGATAACATAACCTGCCATTTTGAAACTCTTAAAGACACATGAGGACTTTGAAAAACATACTTTAGCGAATCTATTCGAAAAATTAGCCAAGTAGTGTAGTATAACATGTACTGTCGTAGCCTCCTAGTAGTCCACACCAAAGCACAAAATGTTTTCTCAATAGTCATGTATCGAGACTCACAATCATTGAACTTCTTACTCAAGTAATGAATTGCTTGTTCTTTCTTTCCAAACTCATCATGTTGTCCAAGCATTGCCCCCATTAACGTTGGCAAGACTGTCAAATATAGAATCAATGGTCGTCCGGGCATTGGAGGTACCAGGATAGGGGGATTCAACAAATATGTTTTTATCCTATCAAATGCTTTTTGACATGTTTCATTCCACTCAATCGGCTGGTTCTTCTTTAACAGCTTAAATAAAGGCTCACACGTGCTGGTCATGTTAGCAATGAATCTAGCAATGTAATTGAGTCTTCCTAGAAAGCTTCTCACTTCTCGCTCTGTCTTAGGAGCAGACATATCTCTTATTGCTTTTACCTTGTCAGGATCCACCCTTATCCCTTCTTTGCTGACAATAAAACCTAGCAATTTTCCTGCCGATGCACCAAAAACACATTTGCTAGGATTCAACCTCAACTTGTATTTTCGTAACCTTTCGAAAAGTTTGCGTAGAACCTCTACATGACTTTCTCCTTCTTTAGATTTAGCAACCATATCATCGACATACACCTCAATTTCCTTGTGCATCATGTCATGAAATAATGCAACCATTGCACGCCGATAAGTGGCTCCAGCGTTTTTCAGTCCGAATGGCATCACTTTGTAACAAAATGTTCCCCAAGAAGCTATGAAAGTGGTCTTCTCTCTATCCTCAACATCCATAGGAATCTAGTTATAACCGGAATACCCATCCATGAATGAATACATGTGATTCCTAGCAGTGTTGTCAACTAGGACATCAATGTAGGGGAGTGGAAAATCATCTTTCAGACTTGCTTTGTTTAGGTCTCTGTAATCCACACACATTCTAACCTTTCCATCCTTCTTAGGTACCGGTACGATATTAGCCACCCATTCCGGATATCTTGATACTTCTATAAATCCAGCCTCCAACTGTTTGGTCACCTCCTCTTTGATCTTCAAAGACATATCTGGGTGCATTCTTCTTAACTTTTGCTTCTTGGGTTCGATGTTGGGGTACAACGAAATTTTATGCGAGGCTATCTCTGGATCTAACCCCGGCATGTCATGGTAAGACCAAGCAAACACATCGATATACTCCTTGAATAGGGCTATCATTTCTGCTTGCTCAAGATTATTCACCACTTTCAATTCTTTCTTTTCCTCTTCTGTCCCCACATTAATCATCTCTATCTTCTCATCATTCATCTTGAATTCTTTCTCAGACTGTTCAGGAAATTTTGTGAGCTCTTCAATAACCTCCTTATCATCAGCAACTTCAGAGTCATCTTCATCAAAGGTTGCAGGGGAATTAATTGACAAGTTCTCAAAGTTCTTTATATAAGACAAAATTTCTGTGATATCTTACTCCCTAGAAAGTAATTGGTGTAATGTTGGAAATGAATGTAGAGTGAATAAATACATGAAATGAGTAAAGAATTGATATGAGGACAATAAAAGTATAATTAAGACTGTGCAAAGAAAAGATGAGAATATATAAAGAAACACCAAAGGAATTCTAAAATTTCATGCACATTCATTTAATTTCTAGTCTCAAGTAAAATAACAAAGGTTTTTTTATTTAGCAAGAATGGCAAAATCATTGCCCAAAATAATACAATTGTTACTTTGCAACAACCACATCTGGTACTGGTTCAGTTTCCAATTTTTCAACGGTGCTTCCTCAGTAATAGAGCGAATTGCTTTGAACTCTTTTTCTTCATTATCCAGGGCATTGGTGATGAAATGATATGGAAGATGAACAGTCTTTTCTGCGGTGACTACCTCAGTAGCTACAAGGAAGGTTTCTCTCAAGTAAGGGAATGCTTGCCTTATTTCCTTCTCATGCCATTTTACCAAATCCATGCTTGAAAATTCTTTTTCCAGTGGTGGCTCATACCCTAAGCCAAATCTTCCTGACCTTTCTGGGACGTTGACGAGCATTGGTTCACCTTGCAAATGCAATCCCAAACCCTTTCCTTCTTTGTATCCACTTTTAGCCATGATTCGTGCTACAACTTGGTTCACGGCAGGTGCAGTCCCTTTCTTCTAACTGGGGCCTGATTCGACCACCTCGAAGCTGTGCCAAAGGTTTCCTTCAATCTGCTCAGTATTGTCCACATAAGGTACTGAGACAGGTTTAGTGACCATGATTTCTTCCTCTCCATGAATTGTGATTATTGCCCCACCTTCAATATACTTGACCCTCTGATGCAGAGTAGATGGAACGGGGCCAGTTGCATGAATCCATGCCCGACCTAACAACATAGTATATGCTGGCTCAATCTCCATGACTTGGAATAACACTTGAAAAACACTTGGACCAATCTGTAATGGTAGGACCACTTCCCCCAAAATGTCTCTACGGGTCCCATCAAAAGCTCTCACGACCATCACTTGAGGCATCAAATCATCCAGGCTTAATTGTAATTGAGTAAAGGTTGCCTTAGGTAGCATTCAAGGCTGATCCTCCATCAATTAAAACTTTTGCCACAATAAAGCCTTTGCAGTTCAAAGTGATGTGTAGAGCACGAGGATTTCTCTCAAATTGAGGAACAACTTCTTCATCATAGAAAGTAATCATATTCACACGTTTCACAGGATCTACCATGCTAATCACATTCTGAGGAGTGACATCAGGCTTAACGTATGCATCATTTAACACTTTCAAGATTGCTTTTCTCTGTGGCTCTGATGTCAAGATGAGTGAGAACAGTGAGATTCTAGCGGGTGTCTTTTTTAACTACTCCATCACATCATACTCGCTTTGCTTCATGATCTTCAAGAACTCATCTTCCTCCTCTGTTTTTTCTTTATTCCCTGTTTCTTCAACTATTTGTTCCTTATTCTTCTTTTTCTCACTCTCCTCGGAGCCATAAAACCTTCCACTCCTCGTGATTCCACCTACACCTATTTCACTGGTTATGGTCTCCCTCATTTCTTGTAGATTGGAGCAATGTATCGAACTAGTTCCAATCATTTCAACTTTGGTCTCATAACTCCATGGAACTACATGAGTGTCTTCATATGAAAAAGGAGTTGGCTTCTGAACAATCACGACCACTTTTTTAGGAGTAGGTGGTTGATTTGTAAATGGAACTCTAAAAAAAAAGGTTCAATAACACTAACTTCTTCTAGGGAAGCAATCTTTTGCTTCGCTTCTATAACTCCCATTGTGAGCAGGCCTTGGACTCGGGCTTTGAATTCCTGGCAGTTCTCAATGTCATGTCCTTTTTCTCCCGAATAGTAGTCGCAGCTTAATCCTTCATCATGTTTTTCTTCCTCCTTCACAGCTTCTTCTGTTATCGTCACATTATAACCGGCTCTTTTCAGCCCATCAAATATCTCCTTCATAGGGGTCTTCAACTTCAAAGCCGTCTTGGTCAAGAACCCTTCCTTATCAACAACATTTATAGAACTTCTTTCATGATTTGGGATAGAGTTGTTAATGATGTTAGGCCCCTTCTCATCTTGAATATCCAGTCTTCCACATGCCATTAATTTTCTAACGGTTGTTTTAAACCTTTCGCAATCCTCAATCGAATGTCCAACGACCCCCATATGGTATCTACAGGTCAAGTTAGGGTTGTACCAAGCTGGAAATGGTGGTTGCATTGGGCGCACTGGTATTTCTGAAATTAGATGAGCGTCGAATAGACGTTGGAATAAGTCATCATTGGAGATAGCTAATCTTGGGAAAGGCGGTAAGTTTTGTGGGCGAGGTTGTCCCTAGTTTTGAAAATTTGGTCTTGGAGGATGGTTTGGGCGGTTTTGTGGGTATATAGGACGGTAGTTAGTGTTCACAGGACGTGTATGGATATATGGTTGGGGTGATGGTACGTTGTTGACCTGGAAAGGAATAGTGTTTGGGCTTGGAATTTGTTGGTAGGATGGATATGGAAACACAGATGTTTGGATGAATGGATAAGGGTTAGGATTGAAGGGTGATGTTTGGTACCTAGGGGTTGATGGTGGGTATTGTGGCACAAAGTTTCGACCTTGATAGACTTGATTCACTTCAGACTCTTTCTTCTACATTGGTAGGCCTTTCTTTCCTTGATTACCTTCTACATGTTCCATCAGTAATTTCCCATCCTTTGCCAGAATCTCAATCCTTTCTCCGGCGGCTATTAAATCAGCAAAATCCCGATAGGTCGCACCAGCCATCGATCCAATGTACGGTGCTCCCAAAGTTTCCAGAAAATAAGAGCACATCTCTGATAGAGTCAACGGTGGCTGCACTTGAGCTGCTAGCATCCTCCACCTCTGAGCATATTGCTTGAAGGGTTCATCATTTATTTTTTGCAGAACTCCTAACTGCTCTCGTGTTGGAGCAGTGTCAAGATTAAAATGATACTGATTCATGAACACGTCTGCTAAGTCCTTCCAGCAGGTGATCTTAAAATGGTCTAATTGGATGTACCATTCTAAAGCAGGTCCAGTTAAGCTCTCATGGAAAAAACTGACCAAAAATTTCTCATCTTTAGAACAAACAATCATCTTGGTACAATATGTTTTTAAATGAAATAGAGGGTTGCAACTACCATCATATTTGTCAAACTCTGGGACTTTAAAATCTTTAGGAACAACAGCTTCCATGGTTGGGCATAGTTCTTCAACTCCTAGGGACCCATATGTACTAGGGCCTTGGATGGCCTTAATTTTTTCTTCCATCTTCTCCATCCATACTTCCTTCATCTTGTCATGCGGTGATGGGATATGAACAACCCTTGTAGATTTCCCATGGGTGAATATATGAGGTCCTTCCCATGCTGGCTCATCATTGTTATAAAATTGAGTGTTAGCATTTCCCAATGATTGGTATCCTTCTCCAACTGGGATCTCAAAGGGCGTTGTTTGGCCACATGTCCATTGGGGATTAGTCACCCCTCCCATTGCACCCAATGCTCCTTGAGAAAAACTTGTGAATAATGGAACTGTTGCTGGGGTGATGAAGGATGCGAAAGGTGGTGCTGACATTGATGAACCAGAAGAGGAGACAGCTGAAAAAGGTGGTAATGTCGCCGCAACAGTAGAAAATGGAACTGTCATGGCAGAGGTGATTGGGGACAATTCCACATGCAATTGACCACTTGGCGGAGTCCTATTGACATTGAGTAGGTTTATGGCTTCATTCATTCTCAGTAGCATCTCTTCCATTCTCATTTGAGCTTCTGACATTTCATTCATCTTTCCTCTTACTGCATCAACTTCCATACCCAGATTCCTCTCTGGCTGGTTTTCTTCTACCATCCTGATTCAGGATATTGTGTTGTGAACTTAGAGTAATTGGTACTTCTCTTTCTAGGCAAATGGTGATTATAAGTCCTGTGAAAAATAATGAAAAAAAAGAAAGAAAAATTTATATTAGCTTAATTAAAAATGCTTATTATGGTTTTGTCAGTAATGATTGCTGAGAACTTTATTGTGAGTATCTTTGGTTTTGCCAATTGGAAACACAATAAACAACAAAAGGACATCTTCATTCCAAGCTTAAAGCAGAAATAAAAGAAGGTTTCTTTTAGAAAATTCATCATTCATTCCTTTCTCATCTAAGGCCTAGTTATTCTTTTCATACACCACACCAGATTTTTACAATGTTCAATGAAATCAAGAATTTCCTGCGGAGTCGAGACTGGACTAGTAACTGCGTCGACTATCTTCAGAAATTCTGGCATTCCCTCAATTGCTTCATTAGATATCCATACCAAGTTTGCAAATCGAGCAATATAATGTACAACATTCCTCTTGCAGTCGTATATCTCACCATCCTTTTCCTTAATCTGTCCCAACAAATGTTGTATATCTTCTTCTTTTCTTTTTAAGAATGCCTGGTACTCTATTGTCATGTGCTCCACCTCTTCACTCTTTTTCTTGATTTTTTCTTCATAATCAGCTACCATTTTCTTCATTTCTTCTTTGAGACCTTCTAATTGCTAGATTGCTTCCTTTTGACCTACTTGAGCATCTGCCAGTGCCATTTTGAGCTTATGATTCTCTACTCGAGCTTAATCTCTTTCTTGCCTCCTACGTTCCAAAGCTGCATAAGTCACTTCTAAACAGTGCTTGGTATTGTCTCTGCGTCTTTCTTCAGTTCTTGCTCTTTTGTTAGCTTTCTCTAAGGATTCATCCTTTTCAGCATTCTCTAATTGCAAAGCCCCGAGTGTCTTGCGCACTTCTTTTAATTCCATATCTAACTTTTTCTTTTCTTCTTCCACCTTTGTTAGCTTTGTTTTCACTCCTTGCAACTCTTCCCTAATCACAGAAGTGTCTTCGTTGTCCTTAAAGACCATCATCGGTGTTTCTTCATATAGAGGAATGGTTGATTGAAATGGCAGTTTGACCTCTAGAAGTCTATTTTTTACCCATATTCAGTAACCTTCTCCGATCCCACAACTTCTTCGTCCTAGCTCCTTGCTTCTCCTAACGATCCTGTCCCATGCTTGTCTTACCTGTCCTAATTGTTCAGTTTGAGTTTGATCCATGGTATATAGAACAAATGGTACCAAGTTATCACTGTTTGGAGCTTCCTTCATGGGATAAGCAAGTTGTCTAAGGGCCAGCAGAGGATTATAGTTAATGCATCCTTTAGTTCCCATGAGTGGAACATTAGGAAACCATCAGATAGTCTTCTCGGTATGATTTGCTAGTAGTTGGCTCCACTCTCGACCACTCTTAGGCTTCAACTGCAGTTGATGAAAATCAACAAAGGGATTTACACTTTTGGTCCCCCTAACAAACACATGTCCAGTGAGCCAGATATACAACATAGGTAGACAACATAAAATCCTCCTTCCTTTTTTCTCGTAACAAAAACTCATGGTATAATATACGTCTACAAGGATTGCTGGCACAAGATTCTCTCCTCAAAATTTGCGAGCCATAAAAACATCAATGGCTGCCAAGCCAACAAACTGATCCCTGCTAGGAAATAGAACTACCCCATAGATCACTAGCGCCAATACATCCATGAATCCTTCCCAATCATTTTTCTCAGCCAAGAAATGAGCTTTCTCTTCTAAATAATTTCTTGGAAATCCCTCGACTCAACCTTTGGTCTTCTTGTTGCTCATCAAATTCTTCACTTGAACTTTAAGCACTTTAGCAATAGTTTGTGGGGAAGAGTAATGACCTAGAAATTTGTATGGTGGCTCTTTCTTCAATGACAGACCCATGATGATCTCAAACTCCTCTAAAGTGGGGACTAGCTGAAAGTCTCGAAATGTGAAGCATCTCAAAGGTAGATCATAATACTGAGCAAGTGCAGTAATCACTTCTACTTGTACATCTACTTCAAGAATATCAAGAATGTTTCCATACTTTCTGGCAAACGTCATCCGTTGCATCTTGTTCATCTTTCGACCCAGAGTTATTAAATTACCAACATTATGCTTGTTAACACTAAACTGCGGAGTTTTCTTCATCATCAACGAAGATCTTCCCTCGCACTGTGATTCCATTTACTTCTTACCAAAATACTCACAATAGGTTCCAATACTGTTTCTGACAAACCCCACCTAAAGTGAAAGCAAACAAATGCAATGAGTAAAAAAACGAATTAGGATATCTATATACATGAAGCTCTCGTCTTTACATTTTCTCTTTTACGCTATGACCATGCATGTTATAATGCAACAATGGATCATGCTATATTTTATTCATTTCCTTTTTTTTATTTCTCTCTTTATATTTTTCATTCTTTTTTTCTCTCTATCATTCTTATTTTGTCATAAATAAAATGTATGATCGATCCTAAAATTTCATGAAATTAGACATGAAGAAAAGGAAAGGTGAGAAGTACGCTCCCTTTTGTCCTACGTAGGGTTGCTTAAATATGGAAGGTTGCTACCTAATGGTCTATGACTTTTCTAATTAGTGTTCTTCCATAGGTAATGGTCTATTCTAAAGGTCTTTGGCCTCCAGAGCTAAATTCCATTTAGGAACGTTGACCACAACAATAGGTGAACTATTAGATGTGGAACATTCACAAAATAGATCATGCTCTAGATGAGGTTCTTGCAACAACCAAATAGGATGTACATCCAAAATGGCTATCACTACTAAACCTCTTACCTAACTTAAGTCATACTCTGCTGGGTATAGGGTCCCACTCAGAGTGTGTGACAAGTGAAGGTGTGGTGTGTGAAAGGAGCATACAAACCTGTAAGGATTAAACCTAAAAACTATCCCAAACCTGCAACAAATCATAGAACAAAGAATATAGCAACATTATTGTTCATCTATCCTAAAGTTGAAACAAGTAAGTAAATAATAGAAAAATGAATATACTACTTACAAATTTATACATCATGGAATTATTAATACAAACAAAAAAAATTAGGAGTAGAATAAATAAAAAAAATTATTACATAATTTGCACAATTGAAACATAGAAGGCTTGACTCTATAATTATCCCCAGCGGAGTAGCCAACTGTAACGACCTAGATCGAAACGGAAGGCGGACAAAATGAAGTTAAGTTAATCTTGAAAGAAAAAGACATGGAGCCGCCACCAATTTTATCTTAAATTAGGAAAAATTGGAAAACCTTTTATTTAAAAATAAAAAATGGCCTACGGAACCAGATCAGTTCGGGAGTCGATTTATGCATAGGGAAGGGTGAAACTCAATCTCACAGCACCCCTAATACATCCATCCTAAGATGGTTACCTTAAATCAATTTGTGCAAACTAATGATAATTTTAAAATTATTTATTTTACTCCTTTAACGAATAAATAATTTATTTTGGAATGAATGAATAATGAATTAATCAAATAAATAAATGGTTGGCTAAATACAAAATCGATGAATAGAAAATTTATTTAATTAATGGTTAAAATTAAATGAGCATAAAATTTGAGAAAAAAATTTGGCTTGACGGTTTAATTCCCGCTCCTACGTATTCTCCGGTGAAATGAGGAACTCAAAGTCACGTAGTTCTCTTTAAAATAAATAATAAATAAATGAATCGCGAATTAATTAAAAAAATTTACGAAAAAGAATTTTTTTAAGTGAATTTGAGGACGTCAAGCTATCCCAATTTAGGCGTCCCCAATTAGAAAGGTTGACAAAACGTCTCGTTTAAATTGCCCTTTCTTTGTGTAGAGTTGAGTTAAATTATTTACCTATAAAGTTGAGTTAAGGTTCATCAAGTTGTCACAACTCAGATGTCCTTATTTAAAACACATGATTAATAAGACGTTCCGTCTAAATTATCCTCTCTTATAAAAAATTTTAATCTATTTATTAAAGGAAGGTAAAACCGCAATTAAATTGTATACATATTTTTGGTGTTATTTCTCACTATTTGACCTTTTTAGGTTGAAGCTTATGAAATTTATAACAAGATGCAAGCATGATAGATAACAATGTAAAGAATAATAACGATAGAAAAAAATCAAACAATAGAAACAATAATAATGACATTAAGATAAAAAAAAAATATAGAATATTACATATAACGCTAATAAAAACATGGTAACATTAAAAAATAATAATAATAATAATAATAAGAATAATCAAAATATGATACCTGATAAAAGATATCAATTAGCTAATAATAATAAAAAATTTATTTTTAACCTCTAATAAAAAAGATAAAGAGTACCAATATAATAAATAGTAATAATATAAAGTTTTAATAATGGTAATAATGAAAAATAATGATGAAAGAATAAGGATTAACTATATATATATATATATATATATATATATATATATATTAAATAGCTATAGAAATTTGATAAAAAAATCAGGTTAGGTACAGTACTAAAATAATTTATATACAAAAACAAGTTCTTAATATATACCATATATATATATATATATAAAATAAACAATGAAAATAAAAATTAGTGTATATTATAATTAAGAAATAAATTTTGACATATCTATATATATAATAAAATAAATCTAGTATTAAATTTTTTTTGATATATGTATATAAGGAAAAAATATCTGATATATATTATAAGAAAAAATAAGTTCCAATTCATACACACTATTAACAAGAAATAAATTTGAGTATGTATCATAAATAAAAATAAATAACTGGATAAATAATAAATAAAACAAATTTGATATATATAAAAAAGTAAAATAAAATAAAATAAATAAATTCTAATCTACACATGTATATTATAAACTAAGAACCAATTTAGTATATATATATATATTATTGGAGGAGATGAATTCTGATTTGTATACATTATAAATAAGAAAAAAAAAATTCTAATATACATGTTATAGATAAGAGAGAAAAAGAAGAAGAAAGAAAATAATAAATCTAACTTATTGTAAATAAAATAAAATAAAAATTGAATAACGATATATATAGTTAATATACTATAAATAAAAATAAATAAATTCTAATTTTTATATATTATAAGCAGAAAGAGTAAATTTGTATATGCATGCCATAAACAACAAACAGCAAAAGACATTCTATAATATGTATATATAATAGAAAAAAGAAATGAACATTTCAGAATAGGAATAATGACAATATGTATAACAATAAACAATTGGAAAGAATAACAAATAGTGTAAAAATTAGTAAACAAAAACAGCAGACAAGATATAACTAACAATAAGATCATGGGAAGAATTTAAAATGTCTAACAGAAAGATCCCCTTACACTTTAGCTTATGGTATAAACTTTGTTAAAATATGATATGAATTTAAACTATAAACTCTCAACAACAATATATCCATTATTTGAAATGATAAGAACAGTGGTATTGCAGCATTATAAAAAGGACCATCGTTTCTTTCGTTTGCTGACAAAAACATTCTTTCTCATCCCAACATAATAACCTTAACATTGATTTATTATGAAAAGTCCAATGTTGATTATATCTATACAGTATGATAAAATGCGGATACGTATGCTAAACAGGGCACGTTGCGCTGGGGAGAGAGACAAAATGAAAACCATAAAGTGTTGTGGGCAGTACAAACATGAACTGTTATGGTAATAGAAGAGACCTAGGGAAGATCCCTTCATGACATGTTCAGGATTTTCTGTTTTCATCTACAAATCTATTTGATTTTGTGGAGAATAGGAAACGTGAACTTACCTGAGTTTCTGTTCTCACTGCTTGGTTTTAACTTGTTAACTCCTTTATTTATTTTCACCTTTTTTCTCTCTTCTCCGTTCTTTTTCTTTAACCCTTGATCCTTTCCACTTTCTTCTTCTTCTCCCAAATTTTTTCCTGCCTCCCCCTTCTCTTTCTTGTCCTTTTCTATGTTTATCTCCTCCTTTTTTTGTGCGAGTGTTTTCTTGGTTAACAAAAGATTTTCTTCAAATTTCAAAGCTTTGGTTCATCTAATTATCCCATAAATAAATCAGTTTTTGTCAAAGTTCTTCGTTCTTCCAATTAGTCAATGACTTGTTCTTCTGCAAGTTTCTATTTTTGACATTCCTTCTCTCAGTTAACACACTTAGTTGTGCCGCCCCCAGCACCGTGAATTACGCTGCCCTGCACCGTAAATTATACAGACTTCTGCTCTCTTCAATGTCTATTGTCGTGGGAGCTTAACATTACTAATTTTTATTTTATTGATTAATTAATTAATTTAAATATTTAACCTCATATACTGTTTATTCTAATTTCCCTCTTCTTTTTTCAATAAAAAGGAAATAAAAGTTATATAGTTGGTTAGCTTCTTCTTCCTCTTTTATTTTTTCCATAAACTTAACCTTTCCTCATTTTGATAAATTTAAATTTTTCTATCATTTTTTTATTTTAATTTTTCTTTTAGAAACAACATTGAAATAAACTAAAAATAAAAGACATATTTAAAAAAATAAAGTAAAGTTTATGAATGAATAATAGAATAAGACAACAATAAAATTAATAGGGGAAGTAAGAAAAAAAAGAAATCATGACTAAATCAGAGCATAAACCAAAGAAGAATTAAAACCATAATTATATTAATAAAAAATATAAACAGATTGAAAATAACAAATAAATAAAAGAAAAATTTAAGGATTAGTAAATAATGTTGATAATGATGGTACACTTAATAATAAATTATCATACATAAAGAAAAAAAGAAAAAGAATAAATCCTATAAAATATTGACAGATTAAATGGATAATAAAAAGAATAAGTCTTAGATTAAAATAGAGAGGAAAAAAATGTATATTTGATACTTAAACTTTCTCAATCAATGTAATTTTTTTTTATCTTTATTTATGAAAAATATAAATTATAATTAAAATAAACTAAATAGAAAAAAAAATTGATATTTGATCAAGGAAGAACAATGATAATGATAATAATATAATAAAAATAATAAATAAAATTTAAAAGAGTAAATATTGTAAAATATTATAAATAAAAATATAAAATTAAGAGTATATATATATATATATAAATCATTCCATTAAAAGTTAAATGAAACAAATATAAATGAATAAATAAAATAAAATAAAAGGTTTAAAGTGAAACTGAAAAAATGACGATAGTGGTAAAATATAATAATTGAAGTTTAATTACCAGACTATTGATTATAATAAAATAAAATAAAATCAACATAAATAACCAGTGAAAAAGTTAAAATTAATAATACTAAAAAAAATTAAATTGAACTACGTGAAAGAAAAATAAAGAAAAATTTAAAATTGAATTAAAATAAAAATTAAATCAAAACAAATATAGTAAAAGGTAATTACAGATGTAAATTTGGGTAAGATTCAATCAATATTTTTTTCTCTCTAATTTCTAAGATCTTGATTTTTAGTATTTATAGAATATTTATAATAATAACAAGAAAGTAAAATAATATATATAAAAAAATAATAATAAATAAATAGATAAAACTATGTTGTAAATAATAATAATAATAAATAATAGATTAATTCAAAATATATTAATTTTTAATAAATAAGTAAATAGGTAAATAAGATAAATAAATGAATAAATAAACAAAATAAAAGAAAAATAATTAAAAAAATGATATGCAAAATTTAGTGTTCACAAATAGCAAATATTGTCGCAACCGTAATTCCGATGAAACGACAAACTCGCTAAAATTTTAAAATTGTATTTGGATATGATTTGATATGTGTGGAGCCACCACCAAATTTTATTTAAGGGAAAAAGTTTTGGAAAAAACCCTGACTTGAGGATGAGATTTAGGTTCGGGAGTCGATTACGAATGGGAAAGGTGTTAGGCACCCCATTCGTCCGTTTCGAATAACGGTACCCTTAAACTGAGTGCGTGATTATGAAACTGTTTTGATCCCTTTAATTAGAGTGAAAATACATAATTTGATGGAGGTTAGCCTGACAGGACTTGATCCTACTCCTACGTATTCCTCGGTGCAATGGGAAACTCAAGGCTTACGTAGTTCTGGTTTGTTTAGAAGGCTTGACCTTCGAAGGTGCTTGAAAAAGAGTATTTGAAGATTTTGTTTTTTTTTTAAAGGCTTTTTATATTTTTTAGACGAACCTTCAGTCCACTCATGCATAAAACCCGAGGCGGCTACGGCAGCACGAGGGCCTATACAGACTACTAAACGTTGGACAGCAGGTGAACCTTCAGTTCCCCATTTAGAGCCTATTGCGTGAGACCTAGAATCCCAAAATATTTAGAAAAAGATTTTTTAAGTTTTGAAAAGAAATGATTTGCAAATGATATTGATTCTTGAAGAAAACTTGAGTTTGATAAAAGAGTTTCATTTTTGAGTTTTGAGGTAATTGGAGTTGAAATGGGATTTTGGTGCAATTTTGTAATTACTAGAAATTTTAGGGTGATTTGGGACCTTTTGAGAATTTCATGAAATTATCTAATCATTTATGAAATTTTTATGAAATTGTTTAATCATTTATGAAATTTTTATGAAATTGTTTAAGAATTAGGGAATTTTTAGGAATTATGGAATTTTTATGAATTATATATTTATTTGTGAATTTTTGAATTTTTATGAATTTTTAGGAATTTTATGAATATTTGTATTTTTATGGAATTTTTAATTTCAGTTTATCCGTTAATTACCTTAAAATGGGTCTCAGACATAATTGGGTGTTTACAGTTTGCCCCTCTTTACTCATTTTCTTATTAGATAATATGAGAAGTACTCTCTATATTATTGTGGTAAGAAATGGGTAAAGACGTAAACAAATTATGTTCGAGGTAGGTATCCTGATAACCTTATGTAATCTTTGAATGATCCTTGTTAACCCCTTTGTGCTAAAGCGGTGGAATCTGCTGCGTAGGATCACGTCACGACATAACAAGATGTGGAAGACAAGACATACGAGGCTCGACCTCATATGCTGAGATGCTAAAACTACAGTTAATTAAAGCATGGAGCGCCTGGCAATCATAGGCCGAAAACAGGAATTCTAAAAATGCAGTGGCCTGACAACATAGACCAAGGGTACAGAATCTAAATATGCAGTGGCCTGACAACATAGGTCGAGGGTGCAGAAAATATAAACATGCAGTGGCTTGATAACATAGGCCTAAAAGCAGGAAATCTAAACTAGATGACGACCTGACAACATAGGCCTGAAAGCAGGAAATCTAAAGTAGATGGCGGCCTGACAACATAGGCATGAAAGCAGTAAATCTAAACTAGGTGGCGGCCTAACAACATAGGCCTGAAAGCAGAAAGGAAGCATGCTATGGCCTGACAACATAGGCCAGTGAGCAGGGAACTAAACTAGATGATGGCCTGACAACATAGGCCTGAAAGCAGTAAATCTAAACTAGATTGGCCTGACAACATAGGCCTGAAAGCAGTAAATCTAAACTAGATGGTGGCCTGACAACATAGGCCTGAAAGCAAAAAAATCTAAACCAGATGGTGGCATGACAACATAGGCCTGAAAGCAGTAAATCTAAACTAGATGGTGGCCTGACAACATAGGCCTAAAAGCAGTAAATCTAAACCAGATGGCAGCCTGACAACATAGGCCTGAAAGCAGTAAATCTAAACTAGATGGTGGCCTGACAACATAGGCCTAAAAGCAGTAAATCTAAACTAGATGGTGGCCTGACAACATAGGCCTGAAAGCAGTAAATCTAAACTAGATGGTGGCCTGACAACATAGGCCTGAAAGCAGGAATGAATGATGCAATGGCTTGACAACATAGGCCATGAATGGGAAAGAATGAAGCATTCTACCTTGCGCTTGATAGTTATTTCCTTGAAGAGACTTGGGCAACCATTTTTCCCCAGTCTGGAAATTTCTTGATAACTGAGAGATGTCTTGATTTGAAATAATTTTGGGCCAACGTTTTTCCCCAGTTTGGAAGGTTTCAATGAGCTTGACTTGAATTTTTCTGGACAACTTTGCCTTATTGAACTTGATTGGAGTTGAGGAATTGAGGATTACCTCAACTTGGATTTTCTTGGGCAAATGTTTGCCCCAGTTTGAACTTGACTGAAAATTTGAGGATGACCTCAGATTAAGTTTTTGTGGGCAGGCATTTGCCCCATTTTGGACTTGATCCATAATCTCACATTGTATTTTTGTGTGGGCAAGCGTTTGCCCCAGTTTGAACTTATTTTAAAATTTGAGGATGACCTCAAATTAAATTGTTGTGTGCAGACTTTTGCCCCAGTTTGAGCTTGACTCGGTTTTAATTATGATTGATTCGGAAAATTTAGTATTTCTAAAGTATTTTTTGAAAAACGAGTTATGAAATGCTTGAATGGATGAATATTTATCGTGATACTTGAATGATTAAAGATGCGATGTTTGTGATTCTTGAATAGAAAGGATGCAACACCTTTTTGATGCTTGAAATAATTATTTGATGAAATGGATGCTGTGGGATGAATGCATGCCATGAGATGGTTCTTATTTTGATGCTTGAAATATTTGATGAAACAAATGCTATGCAAACTATGGAATGGTGTAAAATTTTTGTTTCTCTTGAATTTTTTTTTGACACATCCTTCGTCGACAATCCCCTAGTTGGTGTAACAAGAATAAAAAAATTAGGACAAGCTAGATTGACTTAAGTTCGGTGTTTTGGTCAATCTCTTGGCTTCTTGATCAACTTTGGAACCTTCTTTTCCAGGATCTTTGAGACCCAACAACGGTCAGCAGTATTGAATAAGACACACTCCTTCTTTGGCGACATCGTGGCTGGTAGGACGATGATTCCTTTGGAAATGATCCTGTCATGTTGCAACGGTGGAGGGTTCATTCGACTTGTCATGACTTTTCAAAATTAATCTTTTTAATTTTTTACATTTTTCACATTTCCTTGAGGCACGTGCATTTTGAGGCGTGCAAAGTGGTTTATGGATGATCAATGAAAAGAAAAGAGAAGGTTTGCAAATGGTGTTTTAAGGTAGTGTATTTGAAAGGGAAAGATGACAAAAGATGTGGGTTCGATTGCCCAAATGGCACCTTTCGATGAAAAATGTCAGTGCTGCTTTTCATAATCTTGATTGTTAAATTAATTAAACTTGAGAAGTGGCAAAATTTTGCCCCAGTTTTAGGTGAGGTGAGGTGCAGAAATGTCAGATAATGTTGGGATTCTTGATTGACCTTAACTTTTGCCTGGGTTGTTCTTTTGAGCTTTCAACCCAGCAGGTCCTTTGTTTTGCCCTGATTTTTCCTAGGTCGCCCTTACAAGTTTTCAACCTAGCAGGCTCTTGATTTTGTACCCTAACTTTTGCTTAGGTCGTGTTTGAGGGTTGACGACCTAGCGGGCTTCTATTTGATTGCGCCCTAACTTTTGCCTAGGTCGTTTTTGAGAGTTTGTGACCTAGCGGGCCTTCTGCTTGATTATGCCCTAACTTTTTCCTAGGTCGCCCTTGAGAGTTTTCGACCTAGCGGGCTTTTGTTTGCTTGTGCCCTAACTTTTGCCTAGGTCGTTAGGATTGTCGACCTAGTGGGCTTCTATTTGATTATGCCCTAACTTTTGCATAGGTCGCCCTTACGGGTTTTCGGCCTAGCAGGCTCTTGTTTGCTTGTGCCATTATTTTTCCTAGGTCGTCCTTGAGGGTGGTCGACCTAGCGAGCTTTGGTTCGATCGTGCCCTAACTTTTGCCTAGGCCGTCCTTTGAGGGTTTTCGACCTAGCAGGCCTTTTGCTTGATTGTGCCCTAACTTTTGCCTAGGTCATCTTTGAGAGTTTTTCGACCTAGCGGGCTCTATTTGATCCTAATTTTGCCTGAATTGTTGTTGGAAACCAGCAAGATCTTTTTTGATCATGACTTTGTTGATTGAACCTTGAATTTTAACCCTACTTTTGCCTGGATTGTTTTGGCTTAATCCAACGAGCTTTCTTCTTTTTCTTGAATTTTGAATTTTGACCCTGATTTTGCTTGGATCATTTTGATTAAATCCAGCAGGCTTTTTTTGAATTTTGAATTTTGACCCTGATTTTGTTTGGATCATTTTGATTTGATCCAACAGGCTTTCTTCTTTTCCTAGAATTTTATGTAGTTGAGTGTTGATCTTGTCGGGAAAAAGTTAAAATTAATAATACTAATAAAAATTGAATTGAACTACGTGAAAGAAAAATAAAGAAAAATTTAAAATTGAATTAAAATAAAAATTAAATCAAAACAAATATAGTAAAAGGTAATTACAGATGTAAATTTGGGTAAGATTCAATCAATATTTTTTTCTCTCTAATTTCTAAGATCTTGATTTGTAGTATTTATAGAATATTTAAAATAATAACAAGAAAGTAAAATAATAATAAATAAATAGATAAAACTATGTTGTAAATAATAATAATAATAAATAATAGATTAATTCAAAATATATTACTTTTTTTTAATAAATAAGTAAATAGGTAAATAAGATAAATAAATGAATAAATAAACAAAATAAAACGAAATAAAAAAAAATAATTAAAAAATGATATGAAAAATTTAGTGTTCACAAATAGCAAATATCTAATATTGGTTTATAAAATTGTGGATATTATTAGATTTGTCAACAATTTATTAAATTTTGAATAATAAATCATTGTTAAAAATAAGTTTTCTTGCAATGTATATTTATAGTTTCTAGTGATAAACTTTATAATTTACAAAAGATTTTAGCAAGAAGTAAAGTAGAGATAAAAACAAAAGTTGAGAGAAAGTAGAAAATTTTGAATAAAATGACGAAAATACCCTTGTACTGTGATGACAACGAATAAATGTTCCAGTAACTCCAAATAAGAGTTAAAAGTCATTGTAAAGACTTAGAGTTTATCAATGATGATTACACCAATGAAAAATGATCTTTTTACATTAATTATTTAAGCGGTATAAAAAGGGAGGATATAAAAAGTAAGATTTTCTACATCGATTCTACAACCAATGTAGAAACTTTAACTTTATTCCTCAGCTGGATTAGGAATCGATATAAAAAATATACTTTTTACATCGGTTAAATGCACTAGATCAATGTAGAAAATAGAATTTTTACCTCGATTCTTTTTTCAACTGATGTAAAAGTCTTACTTTCTACATTAATTAGTAACTTTAACCAATGTAAAATGTCCTACTTTCTACATCGATTATAAGCCCAATCAATGTAAAACATCTTTAGTTTCTACATCGATTATAATATCAACCAATGTAAAAAGTCATACTTTCTACATCGGTTAAGATGTAACCGATGTAGAAAGTATTTTTTTTTTGGAAAGTTCATTACATTTAGGTATACTATCATATCATTTGTTCACAATACCTCCATATACAACTAGACAAGACATGCAGACAATACAACAACCACATAATCTATTTATGTAAACTAAATATATCACTATTTATTATCAAATCTAAGTTTATTCAATATTTTACAAAGAAAATAACTTAAAATTACATAAAATCAACCTAAATTGGCTACCTCTATCATATATTTCCTCTGATGCCTTCTAACATCATCAATTTATTCTTCGGTTAAAAAGTGAAGATTTTGAAATATATACAAAATATTTTTTAATAAAATTACAAAAAATATTGTAAACACCTATTTATAACCGAGGCCCCCATTTTTCCTTTTTAATAAGAGAAAAAGCAGAAAGCGAAATAGAGACAAGAAAATAAAAAATAGTAATAGCAATTTCTTAAAACAGAAAAGATTAAAAAAAATAATAACACAAAGAATAGAAAATAAGAAAATGTATAAAGGTAAATAAGTAGCAAAATAAAAAAACGAAAATATGAATTTGAAAAATAATAAAACAAAAAGTTAGAAAATAAAATAATAAAAAAATCTGGAAAAAATTAGGAAAATAAAAAATTTTGAAAGATAAAATAAAAATTAAAATCTCGAAAATAAGAAAAAAAATTTTAAATCTGAAAAAATTAATAAAAAATTTTAAAATATGAAAAAGAGAATAAAGTCAAAAATAAAAAAAATCTAAAAATAAAAATTTGGAAATTAGAAAAACAGATATTTAAAATAAAAAATAAAAAATAACAGAATTAAAACCAAAAAATAAATAATAAAATAAAAACCAAATTGAAAATAAATAAAAATAGAAAATAGTAAAAAGAATAAATAAACAAATTTTTTTAAATGAATTAACAGAAATTAATAAAAAAAAACTAACTAAAAAAGGAATAAAAAAAAAACAAATGAGAATAATAAAAAAAAGAAATCTGTTTTTAAAAAAATAATAAAAATTCAAAAAAAAAATAAAAAGCAAAAAATATAAAACATAAGAAACCAGAAAAAGAAAGAAAGGAGAATTTTTAGAGGGAAAAAAAAGAGAAAAAACAGTTTCTCTAACAGAAAAGGAAGGTTTTCCTGGCTCTGGCGGGAACTTCTCTGGGAGGTGAAGATTCAGAATTCAGAGAGGAGAGTTGGAAGGGGTTTTTGGCCTGCTAGAAGAGAATTTGTGGAGGAGGAGGTTCAAAAAAATTCTCGACGAGGGCGAAGTCACTGAAAAAGATCACAGGGACTCCTCTGACCAGAAATAGCTCCCTGAACTCTGTTCTCGACGAAGGGAATTCTTCATTTAACGACCCAATCTCGGTGGCCAGAGCAATCTTGCATTCAATCTTGTGAAAGGTTAGTTCCCCGAACACGATCTTTATGATTCGATCCATGAGTTCAACGCATTTCCTTGCTCAATGAATAGTTAGTTAAGAGTAGACTTCAATGCTTCATAATCTGTATTCAAGAAACACCTGTAGGCATTAGAAACGAATATGTAATTGAAATTAAATTGAAAATTCTCCACCAAAAGGTGACCATTCTGTAATCCGAAATCTTGACATAGGATTAGGACATGGCTTTATCATCAATGTAACTTCACATGACAGAAATGTACCGCTCACTAAAGGATTCAATCGCCGGAACATATTAAGAGACTTTCTTCTGTTCTAAAATACCCATTAGAATAAATCTGTCATGATACTGCAATAGATGGTGCTAAGTGTTAGATGATTACTGCAATGTGGCCCGCATGCACATAGTCTGGGGGAATTGGGTTATTCTAGTAAATTTGATATCAGCACGAAATGATTTCCCAAGTGATTCTGTGATTAAAATTAGAGGCCATGCAAAACCATGCAATAGAGAGGCGAACATGTGATGATGCGTCTCTATTACCAAGGGATGGCAGCATGCTAGGAGCATACAGTAGTAGCCACTATAATTATTCTTAGTGAATATGTGGGAGCTATTATTACCCTTGCCTATGACCGTAGGGGTCAGCAATTGGAGCACTCATTCGTATGGCAACGAGCGCATTTAGACATATTTCTGTTCATACTGAATGCAATCAGTTATGGGGATTTACCTTGCAAGGTGCAACACCTTCACATGATTTGGTCTCAAGGAGCTTGTAGCCTCTGGAGGTTATGGAGGGATTATATTTGAAGACACCCATATTTGGCATCTTAACATTTTAATATCATTTGACTTATGGAAGGTTGTGTTCAAAATGTTCATTCACGTTAAATTTCACGAGTTTAGGGGAGGGGAGCAGTACAGGGACGTTTTTGTTTCTGAAAGAAAAACACCCCAAATTTAAAGGCTGCAGGAGCTTCCTTTAAATATAATTAGTGCTCTTTGGTCCAGGAACTCCGCGTGGCTTTTTCTTTTAAAAGAAACCCCACGTCTCCATGCATAGCCTAAATAAAAAACAGGGATAGTAATATCACAAAGCCAACGCTTGGTCCTGTGGCACCGCTGTGTGTATCCGTTGTGTGTATGTGACCTCCACCTCCCTGACCCCTCCTACATGCTATTTTGATTTCAAGCCAAATTCCCATTCCAAGCCCCCATTGTCAAAATACCCATTTTATCCATGAACATTTAATTAATGCCTATTCTGTCCCCATAAAATTCATAAAAATTAATATTAATTCTGGAAAATTAATAAAAAATTCAGAAAATTAATAAAAATACAGGAAATTCAGAAATTAATAAAAATTCACAAAAATTCTAAAATTCTAATAATTCTCAAATAAATCATATAAATTTTAAAAATCCTAGAAAATTCACAAGAATTCCAAAAATCCTAAAAAACTCATAATAAATCATAAAATTCTATAATTCCTAAATGGTTCATAAAAATTCTATAATTCCTAAATGATTCATAGGAATCCTAAAATTCCTAAATGAATTCACAAAATTATCAAGTATTTTCATAAAATTCCTTAATTGGTAAATTCCCTCCAAAATTTCTAATAATTACTTGTGACTTGCCCTTTTTTATTCATTGGTTTCAAAAAATAAAAATCTTGTTTTGCAACTCTTAATCTCACGCGATGAGCTTTAAGCACAAACTGGTAGCTTTTTCTGCTGTTCGTTGTTTAGAGATTCGTATGGGTCCAAGTGCAGCCGTAGTTGTCTTGGGCCCTGTGCATATGTGGATGAGGATCGCCCTTCTAAAAATAGTTTTTTCAAAAAATAATCAAGCTATTTTTGAATATTACTTTTCAATTAGCTCGAAGGTCAAGCCTTCAAAACATACCAGAACTACGTAAGCCTTGAGTTTCTCATTGCACCGGGGAATACGTAGGAGCAGGATCAAGTCCTGTCAGGCTAACCTCCATCAAGTTATTTATTTCATATTAATTAATAGATCAAACTATTTTCAAAATCACACACTCAGTTTAAGGGTACCGTTCTTTGGAACGGGCGAGTGGGGTGCCTAACACCTTCCCTACTTGTAACTGACTCCCGAACTTAGCATCTCATCCTCGAGTTAGGGTTTTTCCAATTCTTTTTCCCTTAAATAAAAATTTGGTGGCGGCTCCACATAATCCAAAAAAATTCATTTTCAAAATTTTAGCGAGTTTGTCGTCTCGTCAGAATTACGGTTACGACAAATATCATGTTATAAATTAAAATGAAATTATCTAATTGTGATAATTGTAATTACTTCGGTCCAAGAATCAAAAATAGATATCGAGACAATGTGAAAGATATGTCTCATGACATAATATCCACATTCGATTCCTCCAACTTATCTTGGACACTTCAAAAAATAGAAAAAATATCAAATATAATTAGAGATGATGATATAATGATAAAATAATATAAAAGAATTGAATAATTTTTAATAAAATACTTACACGTAGAATTATCCATGAAGGCTTTTTAATATTTGATTAATGTGTCCCTTATAACAAAAGTCGAGCATTTATTGCTCTACAATAAAAGAAAAATCAAATTAATACCTTTGAAAATAAAAATAATGAATATAAATACCAAAATTGTAAAAACTTACACCTTTATAATGTCTTTTATGTCTTCAGTATTTGCCAAGTAGAGCATAGAAAGACAACTACATTTTACTTTAGACAAATAATTAATTAATTGCCAATGGGCCCTAGAAAATATGGATGAAAATGAATCAAAATTATAAATTTAATTGAATTTGTTAAATAAGACTTTTAAGAATTGACTTGCGATTAAAAATAAGGTGCTAAGTAACAATCTTTTTTCACTTTTCAAGCTACTCTGAAGGTACCCCTATATGTTAGCTACCTTGTTCCTAGTTTTCTGGATATGAACTGTGTCAAGGAATCCATAAAGGTCTAAGTTCACTTTTTGTGTACATATGCGATACAAATACCTATTATTGTGAATAATTTCCATATGTTACATTTTGATACTTAATTACTTCAACTAAGGTTTAGGAATTTACTTACATCGATCACAATTGTAGAACTGATACACATAGGAGATCGTGACCCATAACTAGCTCCAAGATATCCTTCTTAGAAATATAAAAGGGGATAGCAGTTGATTTCCTTATGATATCTGGTTCCATAGTGATTTGCAAAGGTTACTAGCCCAATTTAACAACAATACCAAACAAGCGTGTAAGCAAGTCAACTTCAAGTTTCTTTTGTTGGGATGGAAGATCTTTCTTAGCACTAACATCATTATCCTTCCCAAGATCTTCCCTATGAACCTAAAATAAATTCAGGAAATATTAAGAAATATATATATATATATATATATTTATAAATTAGTAACATAGAATAAAATTATTTAATACCTTAGATTGAGCTTGCTGCATAAGTATTCTTGGCCATAAAATTATATGATTAGGGGCTTTCCCCATGATATGATCCTCCTAAGTAGGCACAGGAATAGGAGCATTTTTATCTTCAACCCGTTCAACCATCACTCTAACATTATCATCATCAATTTACTGGTGATGGATGGTTGAACCCAAAGTTATAGACTTTCCCAATAGCTACCAAATGATACAGATCAACAACATATAACTCATAATCATTTGCAGCATCAATAAGATCCTCTCCTCCTGCTACATGTTCCTTAGTCGAAGCACAACTTCCCGTTGTGCTCATGCTTCTAGGAGAAAGGGAATGGTGATCTTGTGTATGTGTTTGGGAAAGTCTCAAAGATGCAAGCTCCTGTCTAAGATCTTGTTTGAACTTTTGTTTGAGTTCCCGTTTGAGCTCTTCTTAAAGTTCTTGCCTTATGTTTTCTCTTATGGCCTCCAACTCATATCTTGATACCAGTCATTCTTTGGAGGCATGTGTAGTGGAAGACAATCCAAAATACTATCTAATTCCAACACTTCGTCGAACAGTATGAACATGACTTCGATACTTTGGCTGCCAATAATAGTATTCAGAATATCAACCCATCCAATAGGAATAAAGACTCCCTATGAGCTTTGTTCAACTAAAGAATCCTACAAAATATAAATTATCATTATCATTAATATACATGTTTTAAGCTAAATAAAACAATGTTAAATTTTCTAATTACTTACAATCTTCTTAGCAACAATGTGAGAATGCTCTAATATATACTCTCTTAAAGGCTTTTGGCATGCTCTCTTCCATTTGTCATGGTGTGTGGGTGAAGATGATGGAGACAGAAGTGTAGGTGGGTCTGTGATGTGAATCAAGATACCACCTTGCATGATCAAGTCACAGTAAAGAAAGAATTAACTCCAAAAGAAGGTTCATTAAGAAAAGGAAGGATAAAAACGATACAAGATACCGTTGGAGCCAACATAAATGCATTCTAAAAAAAAATAAGGAAAACAAGATCATGATTTTATTTAAGTAAATCAAGAAGATCTTCACAAAAGGACTATAAGATTTATGAAGATATGGTATTTATTTTATTAGATTTAGTTTCAATTGTTAGGATTTCTTTAATTATTTGATTAAAATTTGTTAAGATTATGTTCAAGATTTGAATCATATTATAGATAGATTCTATTAGGATTAATCATAATTTCCTCATATTAGAGATTAAGGAATTCTATTAGGATTTAGTTCTAGTTTCTTTATATTAGTAATTGCATAAGTATAAATAGCTCTTCTATGAGCAATGAATGACAGATCAGAATTTCTATTCACCTAAATACAGGTTTTTCTCTATTGTGAGAATCTTATCTTTTCTTTACTCTTGTGAAACCTTGTTTTGTCTATCTTCATTATAAGGTTGGTGATTCAAGTTCATAAAATCCCCTAGTTCGTGCTTCAACCCAGGTGCGTTGTTGTGTGGATCGGTTATCTCGTGTTCGTGGTTGGGCAAGAGGTCTAAGTAGCAGGTCATGTTTCTTATAACGTTGGTTGGCTATTTACTCGTGTTAGGTCATTGAACCATTTATCTTTATCTTTTTTTATTTTCTTGTAATTTATTTATTTAACCTACACCATGAGGATCGAGACCACCCCATTGATTCATATCAGTTTGCTTCAGATGATTGTTGATGTTCTTTTAACTTCTTCTCCATGAGTCTTTCCTTAAGAAACACAACCCCTACGAGATAATCTATGTGGGTAACAGTTCTTTGTAGAGATTTGCTGAGCCTTCTTTCTTTTCTCCTATTATAAGAAATCAAATCAATTAGGCATATACATTTTATATTAGTCAATTAAAAATAAACACAAAGTTTATAAAGATACATACAACGAATGTAGGATCCTTTCAGGTCTCAACAAATCTCTACCATGTCTAATCATCAAGGAACTGATACTCCTCACAAAGAGACACATCCTTTGATGATCCATATATATATATATATATATATATATATATATATATATATATATATTTACTGGTGAGATGTGTTTTGAAGTCCCTTTAATGTTCACCGACAAATGAAAGCCACTTTCTTTTCAACAAGCTAGTATTAGGCACATCATATGTAAGCTACAAAAAAAAAAAAGAGAGATGTAATTAGTTAGTGAATCATAAGTATATGAAGAAACTTAATGCTTTAAAGTTAAATACCTAATAGTTTCCCAAATTTGGTCTTTCACTTGTAGCTCTATATCATCTCAATCCTTCTTCAAAATATTAGCTTTGCTTCGTCTAATGAGGGCCATATAACTTAAGTTTTGTTTTGTTTGGCCCTAAAGGATTCCTAGTGGCCTAGTCAAACTATATGAGAATCCTTTGGTCTCCATTTCAGCTAAGGGTTAACTTATTTAACCATGTAGCTTGTCTTCCCTTCTTCTGCCGAGATTGACTATCAAACTCACTTTGGGAAGGAGGGTTCTCAGATGGGCCAGTCATGTGCTTGTTGAAATATGTAAAAATATATGTTAAAAACTATACTGAATAAGAAATAAGTAATAAACATTTTAAAATAAGTAAACAATAAATATAGAATGATGATATCATAGAATAAATAACTAACCTGTATCATGTAGTAACATTTTTCCATATTCCTTCATGATGATCATCTCGAATAACATGTACATCATCGATTTTATTTTCTTTATTCACAATAGTTATCTTGGATGAGAAAGGAGTTTGAGAAATATCAATATTTGTCAAATCATTGGTGTCATCACTACCAATTGTTGTCTTTCCTTGAAGAACGACTGACCACCTTTTGTTAGAAGGATCTTTAACATAAAAAACTTGTTTTGCTTGGTGGGTCATGATAAAAGGATTATCCCTATAAGCTACTTTATGAAAGTCAACCCATGTAAATCCCACTTCATCAACTTGCAAATCACTATTACTATCAATCCACTTGCATTTGAAAACTAGCACTCTAAATTTGATGTAATTAATCTCTCAAATCTCTTGAATCACTCCAAAGTAAGATATGGATGCCATGAAAGGATTTTAATCTTTAGAACTTGAAAAGTGCATCGACTCAACTACCACCATAACCCCACTATTTTTCATGGTACTTTTATCATTCTGAGAATTTGTGTAAAAGGAAAAGTGATTGATATCATAATTCACTCCAACATATGACAGCAAAGTTTAGGCCATTTACTAGCCACTTCAATGTACAAAGGCACCATCATCCTTCTTAATGGTTTCATCAAACTAGGTTAAGAACATTTTGTTATGTTCATTCAACAAACATTTGTTTATTCGAAGATTTTTTTCCTTATAATGGTTTTGTGAGTAGATAAGTAAGGTTGAACCTCATCAGTATTATTCAAAATATATAAATATGCTTGAAGGACTTTCGCCCGACCCATGTTTTTCACAGTTATGCCTCATGTACCTTTACCTCTATGTCTTCCCTCATGACGAGACTTAGGAAGTTTTATGGGTTCCACCTCTGACAAATACTTTGTACAAAATTGAATTACCTCTTTTGCAATGTATCTTTCAATCATAGATGCCTCAGGACGGTGTGGATTCTTTATATAAACTTTTAATATTTTCATGTATCATCCAATTGGATACATCCACCTTAGATAAACTGGATCACATAATCTAATCCCCCTCACTATATGAAAAACTAAGTGAACCATAATGTCAAAAAATGATGGAAAAAATTACATCTCCAATTGGCACAAGACAGTAAAAGCTTCATTTTCCAACTCATGCAATTTTAAAAGGCTTAATGACTTTGCTACATATTGCATTGAAAAAGAATCACAACCTACTTGTGGTGTGTCTAACCTTTTTAGGAAAAATGTCACAAATAACCACTAGAAGTAGGTGTTGCATCAACACATGGAAATCATGAGACTTTAACCAACTAACTTTATATCTTTAATGGAGATAAGTCTTTTGAAATTTGAAGAATAACCTTGTGGTACTTTAACTCCATGTAGGAACTCACATAAACTTATTTTCTCTTTTTTTAACAATGTATGACATGCCGAGGAAAAATATGTCTGTTTCCTTACAGACTGTGGCGCTAAATATTTTTGTATACCCGTCCAAACCAAATCTAGTTCAGAATTCACACCATCCTTAGTCTTGCCCTATATATTGAAGAGTGTTCCAATAACGCTATCACACATATTTTTTTTCCACATGCATCACATCAAGACAATGTCTAACATCAAGATTTCACCAATATGAAAGATAAAATAATATTTATCTTTTCTTCCATATCTTTGTCTTAATGGCCTTTTAAGTCTTTCCAAAAAAATAATGTTGATGTTTTTAACCTATTCATAAACTTCTTATCCATTTAAGACCTTTGGAGCTACCCCATTTTCTAGCAATCCATTAAAAGCATTCCTTAATTTATGATACAGATGATTAGTCTTGAGAAATTTTTGATGACTAAGATAAATTGTCTTCCTTCCATGATGCAGTTGATGGTAACTTGTTCCTTGTTCACAAATAGGACATGTTTTATGCCCCTTAACACTATATCCATATAAATTTTCATATGCTGAAAAGTCATGAATAATGCAAAAAATCATGGCCCGCATCTAGAAATTTTCATTAGCATACCCATCAAACACATCCATACCTTCTTCCTATAGATTTCGCTAGTCTTCAAGGGAGCAAGATATACGTCTATGTCATTTCCAAGCTATTATGGGTATGAAATTATCATAAATAACATGATCTATTTATGTTTCATGCACAACTTCAGAGAATGGTTGTAAATTTCCAAAAGAACAAACTGTGAACTATGCTTACTACTTAAATTACCATACAGATTCATTCTTGTCACAACCGTAATTCTGACGAGATAAGGAACTTGCTAAAATTTAAAATAATTCTTAGATTATGCGGAGCCGCCACCAAATTTTTATTTAAGGGAAAAATATTTGGAAAAATTCTAACTCGAGGAAGAGATTTAGGTTCAGGAGTCGGTTACAAGTAGGGAAGGTGTTAGGAACCCTACTCACCCATTCCAAGAACGGTACCCTTAAACTGAGTGTGTGATTTATGAAATTTTTTTTATCCCTTTAATTAGAGTGAAAATAAATAGGTTAATGGAGGTTAGCCTGACAAGACTTGATCCTGCTCCTACGTATTCCTCGGTGCAATGGAAAGGTTTACGTAGTTCTGGTTCGAAGGCTTGACCTTCGGAGGTGGTTGAAAAAGGAATAGAATCTTTTGAAAATATTTTAAAGAAAATCCTTAGTCCACATATGTACAGGATCCGAGGCAAACGAAGGCTGCACTAGGATCCATATGAATCTCTAAACATTAAACAATGATGAAACAGCTAGTTCTATTTTAGGGCTCATCGCGTGAGACTTGGGCTTTCAAAATAAATTTAATTTGAAAATAATAATGATAAGAAAATAATTGTGCTTGATTTGAAATAAAATGAACTGGATTTGAAATGAATTTGACTCAAAATTTGAAGAAAAGAATGAAACTTGATTTAAAATGAACTTAATTATGAGTTTGGACAATTAAACTTGACTTGACTAAAAATGAACTTGACTTGAGCTTGAGGAATTGAACTTGACTTGAATTTGAATTTGAGGAATTGAACTTGCTTTGGGAAAAATGAATTTGATTTGGTTCATTTGAAAGAAAGGATTAAACCTAATTAGGAAAAAAAAAGAATTTGATTTTACTTGAAATAAAAAATTAAACTTGATTAGAAAAAAAAATTAATTTTATTTTATTTGAAAGAAAGAATTAAACTTGATTAGGAAAAAAAAGAATTTTCTTTTATTTGAAAGAAAGAATTAAACTTGATTAGGAAAGAAAAGAATTTGATTTTATTTGAAAGAATTAAACTTGATTAGAAAAAAAAGAATTTAATTTTGAAGGAAAAAATTAAACGTGATTAGAGAAAAAAAAAGGAATTTGATTTTATTTGAAAGAAATAATTAAACTTGATTAGGAAAAAAGAATTTGATTTTGAAGAAAAAAATTAAACTTGATTAGAAAAAAGAAAAAAAAAAGAATTAAACTTGATTTGATTTGAGGAAAAAGAATTGAACTTGATTAAAATGAGCTTGATTTAAAACTTGAGGGAAGACATTAAATTTGATTTGAGTCTAAATGACTTTGAATTGAAATTTGAAGAAAATAATTAGATTTAATTTGAATTAGTTTGAATTGAAATTTGAGAGAAAGAATTAAGTTTTAAGTTGAATAAAAAATGAATTTTGATTGAAATTTAAGGGAAAGAATTTAAATTTTCCTTTTGGATAAAAAAATGAACTTTTGATTGAAATTTGATGAAAAGAATTAAATTTGATTTTGGATATAAAAATAAATTTTAATTGAAATTTGATGAAAAGAATTAAATTTAATTTTGAATTTTGTAGAATTAACTAAAATTACTCAGATTTTGGGGAGAAGAATTGAACATAATTTACATTTTAATTAACTTGATTTTAGGAAGGATGACTTAATTAAATTGCTTGCATGATGGGGGCAAGTTTTAATGAGGCAGCATCACTGCCTATTTGTGTGTTCAACTGGGCAGGATGGTGAAGTGGCCCAAATTTGGGGACGACCCGCGTGGCCTAATTTGAAGTTGGCATGGAGAAGGGGCTTACTTTCCACACACCCCCTATTTTTCTTTCTGCACCCCCTTAATTTTTTTGTAAATTTTTTATTCCAATTATACCCTTAGCATCTCCCTTCTCTTCCGCAATCAACCTCTTCTCTTCCACAAGGTACATTCGTCTTCTCCGCAATCACCTTCAAGGTCCAACCTCCAAGCTCCAAGTTTCATATTAGTATCCATTAACATTTTGTAGTTTATTGGTAGGCCAGATGTAGGGATTTAGGGATTAGGGGTTTAGGTTAGGACTTAGGTGAGTTTCTCTGGTGCATCCTAGGTAGAAGACGACTGATGCATTCCGCAAACTCAATTTACACTCAATTAACAAATTTTCACGTGTAATGCGGGGTGCAAAAAGAAATTTGGAGGGTGTAAATAGCAATCACCCATGGAGAACTCACTTGAAGATCATGACTAGCCGAGTTTGATTCCCGTATGGCCTGGCCCAATCGTAAGTTAATTGAGAGATTACTTAAAAGAATAGCTAGCTATGTGCGGGGCACGAACCAGGGACCATTTGCCTTAACTCCCCTTGCATAAGCCATATGAACTAAATTCAGGAGTTACCACGTGATCCAAAAATTTTATATATGTATAGCATCAATGGGGATCGCATCATTCACAGCTTTGCATGGGATTGGGCCCCACGTATAGAGATCCATTTGCATGGAGTCTTTCCGTTACCACTTCATGACCGTCTTAGTAGTTGTCACATGGATGGAGGGGGAGGCGTGCTGCAGCTTCATAAAAAAAGGATCCAAGGGGTCCTTCCAACCCATATGAACATCTTCGAGAAGGATCCTATGGCTGCAACATGTGTGATCCTCATATAATAGTAACATACATTGGCAACCCCTCACCTAGCTCATTGTAGGAAACCGTACAAGGGAATTTAGGATGCATTCGAACAGCAAACGAAGTCATTGAAATCGTAGCAGAGCCTCCATTAAATTCATCCCAGCCTGAACAAACCAGCAACTTCAAACAAGACACCTGAACTGACCGTATCGTTTTTCTAGGAACTTAGTATGCTTTCATGAGCTAACAAGACCCTGATAAATGGTCATTGTTGACACACAGTATCTTCACACCAGAACTGATCGCACCTGGACTTTACCAGTTGCTTCTACGTGATGATGATAATGGAGACGTTCAAGGAGATAGCAAGACATAACACCTAACCTTAAAGTCGTCTAAGATGGAATTCTTCCGCCGACCATTAGTGATCCTTCCTTTTACCTTTTCTGACCAGGATCATGAACCAGATTTCTAAACTGAACTCCCTCAAAATAACAAGATTCAGAGTATGAGGGTGGCACCAGGGAGCTTCATTACATCTGAGCGTACCACGTCCAAATATTGACCCTGGACATTAAGCCTCTCATTACAAGATTCAAAGACCAAATCGAAATTTTTCCTACGCTGCCCACCTCTCTTACAAAATGACCAAGGATGTTCAAACCTCAAATATTTTATGAATGGTTTTTATGGGACATGTGACTCACAGTAGGCATAAACAGGCAGGGATATTGTAGCTCGTTTTGGTATGCCTACTGAGGCAGTGGCTAGGACACTTTGTATGACTAAGTGAAAGCTACGCAATGGGTAGGGACGGCCATAAGCTTGTACCCATGACACAAAGAGGTACTGCTTGAGCCTATTGTACAGATCTTAAGTCTTTATTAGGTAAAACGTGCGATCCCAGACTGAGCGTTTGATGCAAACAGAATTCAGGACTATAACTTAATTACCGAAACAGCAAGCATACATACAGGATTAATCTGGTTATGTCCATGTCCTATTCACAGAACTTTCATTCACTCATTTTATTTCTCTTTCGAATTTGGGTCCCTATGGCTCTATAATGAGTATTGATTTTTGCATCCTTCTATTGTGAAATAGTCATAATAATTTTGTTGTATATACTAAATGAAGGCTGGTTGGTAGTGAATTTTCTTAATTTTTTCTTGTACTTTATCCTAATATTTTAATATTGTATAAATCTTAAAATAGAGATGCAATTAGTTTATTTAAAAAAATTATAAAATTTTAAGATTTGATTTAAGGATAAATTTTTTAAGAAAAAAAAATGATAAAATTAATTAACTTATCTAAATTTAATTAACCTATTCAAAAACTGCTGATGTAATTTTGGTCCAAAAATAAATTTAAAAAAAGGTAAATAAAATCTTGATCTTACTTGTACTAATTTAAAAATTAAAAATTTTAAAAAAGAATGTAGTATACATAATTATTATAATTAAATTTTTATAATTAAAGTTTTAAATTTATTATATACAAATATAATTAAGATATATAATTAATTTGTTTAAATTATATTAGGATTTGATATTAATTTATAAATAATTTATTTTAATTATTTACATATCAAATTAATATTTTAGATTAATTTATTATATTATTATAATTTTTTATTTATTTTTATTATTAGATTATCTTTCATTCACTAGTAAAAAAATATTTTACATTGATTAAAAATTAATTTTTTATATCAATTGTAGAATAAATAGATTTTCAAACATTTTACATTGATTGTTCAACTAATATAAAATATATTTTTTTCTTCAATTGAGATAAATATTAATTTAATAAAAAATTATATAAAAATTTGTGACAATTTTAATTGCCATAATTTTAATATATATATATATATATATATATAATAAAAAAATTTATTAGTCCGAATAAGCTTGTTCTTAATAGGATTAAACCAAAAGTTTAAAGAAATCTAAAAAAAAAAAGACTATTAGCAAAAGGTACATGATGGAAAGGAATATAACATTAAAGCCAATAACATTATGATAAAAACTTTCGACATTTAGGAAAAGAACAAACGAAGAAAATAGATTATACAATAAAAGATAAGCATTAGCATTTACAATAAGAGAGCAACTACAACTGCATTTTAAAAGGTTCACTTCCGTTCTTGGTAGAAGCTTGAAGAAGGTTATTGCCTCAAGGATCCTAAATGCCAAGATTTCTTGTAGAAGCTTCAAAATAGTTGTTTCAAATTAAACAATAATAAACCAATAGTTTCTTTACTCTTAACAAATTTTAAAACTAATTAATTAGGCAAAAAATAAAGCTCAAGTTCAATGCAGATGGCAAGCTTTACGGACCAATTTATATTTAGGATTTTAATTATTATACATTTAAATTATATTTTGATTCTACTATATATATATATATACACACGTGTGGGTTGTGTGTGGTCTAATAACGAAGATAGGGGCCAAGGTATACGATGGGCATCTTTTAACACACAACACAAGACATTAGCATGAAACAATTATTTTGGTCTAACATCACAACAGGCTCACTCAAAAAGTAATAATAATATACATTTTTATCAATATTTGTTCAAAGATACTTCTGGTACACATTTCATACTTATCATCTGATTGCAAGTTACCAAAGAAAGAAGACAATTTAATAGAAATATTTTGAAATTTGAACCATTATTTACCACTCAATTTAAAAAAACTTTTTATTGAAAAGAGAAAAATATAACAGCTTAAAGTTGTTATGTTTTTATACTTTTAAAAACTGAAAAAATTATAATAGATATTATTTTTAAAACATATTTAATAAACTAATGATCATGTTCAATCTACAGGTATAATTAAAAGGTTAATAACAACTAGAGGAGGCAAAAACTGAAGTTGAGGTGTTCTGTTAGACTAGTTGTGACTGAGACAATCTATGGCTGCATCAAAGAATGACTAGAATTGACAATCACCAACAAAACAATCAGAAACAGAAGGTAAATCTCATAATAAAATTGAATATAAGATGGAGTAATAGAAGAATTTGCGAAAAAGAAAAGGGGAAACTTGCAAGTATGAATTGGAATTATACACACTTTAATTGGATTATCTCCCATGCACTAGAATTATTATTTAAGCCAATCATGCTACTGATATACTTAAAATTTAATTAATTAGACTTAACCTCACAAAGTGACAATCTCAAACAAAAAATATACAAGATACAATTCAATTATATGGGACACCATCCATGCTTGTTGACTACCAATAAACCACACCAAATGAACAAGCTGGCATACATGATATGCGATATATGTTTCATGCACAAACCACCTACTAATGGTACCATCCTTAATTTTCTATCAGATAACAATAGGTATTAATTAAGCTTTCGTGATTGCATAGACTGGATCCACATACACAGGTGACGCGTAATCTTTTTATGTATAAAGATAAATGATTATTTATAAACCCCATTTTGTTATTTCTTAAAATTACCATTTCTTCCCCAAAGAGTTTTCGAATAGAACTAGTTATCTTTGATTAATTTAAAGATGAAAAGTGAAAATTCTATTTTCTATCAATTTAAAAATATAATTTACTATTTTATAGCAGATGCATGCCCAAATAATCTCTGGACAAATGATTTACAAGCTTTTCCTAATTTGGACAGGCTAAAAAAAATGTTTACAAAACCATAAAAAAAATATGGATTTTTATATGAAAGAAGAAAGAGAGAGAGAAACCTTGTTGTCGAGAAAGAGAAGGAGAATGGTAGCTACAGTACCTTACTTGGTACCAAGAGCAGATCTCAAAGGCCTTGATTTCTCCTATGCTTACTCATAAAGATTGGGCACATACTTTTATTGCCACAATCTTCACAAATAAAATATGCTTCCATTCTTCTTGATCATTCTTGCTTCTATGGAATTAGGAAAACAAAAAATTTAAAAAGGAAATGAAGTCATGAAAAACTACAAACAATATAATACATCGAAGCAAAAACAACACAAAACATAAAAAAATTAACAGGCGAGTGAGTAATCACACTTAAGTTGAAGGAGGAAGAAATGGAAAGTCATATTGTTTTTGTCCCTTTCGAATGCTAAACGGAGAAGGAGAACGACACTAAAAGAAGGAAAAGGGTGCTAATTATAACCTAACTAAAAAATAAAACTTTTTTCAATGGTTATTAACACATCATGGGTAAAAAGTTTTATATTTTTTATTAGCTATATTAATAATTAATGTAAAAATATTTTTTACATCAATTATTAATTTAATTGATATAGAATATATTTTTCGTATCAGTTATTTAATAATTAATATAATATATTAAATGTTTAATTTTAATTTTTTTTAAATTGGTTATAAAATAATCAATGTAATAACATGTTATAGATTATATTTTTTGTGATTTTAGCTCAATTAGATTTTTTATATAATAAGATTTAGGAATTCAATGTAAATATAATTTTATGAATAATAATATATCTTATTGAAAGTTTTCAATTTCATATGAATTTTTTTTTTTGATTTTTAGGAAAAGAACTATCCTTAATAACATTTATTTTTATAGTAGTTCACGATTTTATGTTGATATTTTTTATTTTATCCTAATTTTCAAGATGTTACAAATTAATATTTTTGCATTTTGATTCATTTCACGATAGCATAATTATATCACATTATCTTATCCTTCCACATCCATTGAAATAAATTGTGTTGAGATAAAATAAGAGAAGATAGTATGATTTGAGATTGGAATTTGAAGGTGTTGTAGGTAACCATTTTTTCTGACAATAAAAATAATTTCAAATTCTTTTATGTGAAAAGTTAATAAATGACTTATGGATTTTTATTTTCAAAAATCATATTGATTACGGAATCTTAATTCTAGAATTCAAAATATGAATTATGTAAATAAAAATTCAAAAGTCATACATTAAATTATGGAAACTTATTTTTGAAAGTTAATATATGACTTCTGAATTCTTACTTTTACTTTCAAAAATAAGAATCCGTAATTTATATTTTAATTTGTAGAAATAACAATCCAAATTCAAAATCAAAATGTACAGTTTTAACACTTCGATTTTTTTTTACGTGAAAATGAATATCGAAGATTCATTAACATGGTATAATAATATTTTTGATGGAGTTGACATGCCTAGTATGATCCATCCTTATTTGAATATATAGGTGCTTTGGATTTTTTCTATGATAAAACTCAACTAGACTTTCTTGGGTTACTAAATGTCAGAGCAGTAAACAATGACTACACATCATCCAATGTTATCATCATCTCTCCTATAGGCAAGTGAAAGGAGCCTGTACTCCTATGCCATCTTTTGGCCAAATAAAGAAATTAAACCCCTATCAACAATGGAGTAGCTAAATGAACTAAGAGTCTCAATCTAGAATCTCTAACAATCTCAACTATGTAAGGATGGTCAATCTCCTTCAACTTTTTTCTATGGATGACTCCCTTAATTGCATAACGATCCTACACAAACATAACCTAAGACAATTTAAATGACCACCTTAAGTTCATGATCATATTTAGCATAAAAAAAAATAAGAACAAAAAATAAATACCTCTCAAACCTATAATGATACATCAATATGGTCAAGGTATGAACTAAGAACAAACATATTTGGAGGACCATCAAGAAAAAATAACTCTTCAATAATAGGAACACCGGGTCCTTCACCAAAACCCACATCAACAACATCAACAACCATATGATCTTCAACATGCTATAAACATAACCTCTTCTTCTTGAAACAATGGGATAGGGTCGGTCACAACAACCTCCTCTTTCCACTCTCCTAATTCTAACCATAAATATAAAAATAATATAAAACATTAATAAAATTCAAATCATCGTATGAATATATAAAAACTAAGATTCAATTCAACTAAATTTAACCACAAACATAAAAAATGAATTCACATAAATATAAAGAAATATTAACATATAAACACAAAAAAAGTATTTACATAAATAAAATATAAACGCAAATAATATTTAAAAACATCAAACATATAAAATGTATGAACACAAAAATATAAATCACATAAAATTTTCATAATTAAATTTTATTAATTTCATATTTCTACTCCTAGGATTCATATTCCAGAAGTCAAAAATTGAATTATGGATTATTAATTTTGGAAGTGGTGTTTTGAATTTTTTCTAGAAATTTAATTTCAGAAATTATATGATGAATCCTAAAATTAAAAATTTGAATTCAAAAAATGACTTTTGGAATTATAATAAATGAATTTAGGAATTAAATTTCTAAAAGCGACTTTTTGAATTCTAAAAAAGTACTTTTATTTTAAAAAAAATAGCTTATCGAAGAACCAATCTTAATCAAATAAAATGACCAAAAACAAAGATATTAGGTTTCGACAAGGCAAGACGATAACAAAGAAATGAAATGATGGTGGAAACACACTAGAGAATAAGTAGGAATATGATAAAAATTTGTGTGAATCTATTTTATGTAAATATTATATTTTATTTATTTTACGACATATAAACATATTAAGTAATTCTTTATTTTTTGTCTTATCCTTTTGTAAAAAAAAGACATGACACACATAAAGGGATTTGAATGTGGTATCGTAGGAAAATTATGGTTTTTTTTTTCTGTAAATAAGAAGTATTACAAGACACTAGGTGTCTTAAGACATTTATCCAAGAAGAGTTTAATGAAGAGAGATATTCAGATCAAAAATTATATTGGTTCACCCTTATCAACCTAAGGGCTACGTCTAGTCTTTGTTATCACCCAACAGATATTATCATTATTTTAAGATAGTACAAACAGTACAATCTTCAAAAATACAAACCCCAATATTTTTTCACAAGCCTATCCAAGCTAAAATTTTTCTAGAAGAACAGAATAGATACTTTTTTGCCTAGCTACATTGTTTTCTTAATTCCCAAAGATACAACAAGAATAAACGCTTGAGTAAATAAGACACTTATAAATATCGCTTAGTTAATACTCCTTGCCTTTTTCTCATAGGCTTGCTCTTTATATAGGTAGAGACAATGGTCATTAAAAGATGAATAGGTTTTGCAATGTCTTTTGTATAAGAATTAAATGCATGACTTTGGTAAAGAAGAAAGCAAGCTACTTCTCATTTGATATGTTTTGTGCTTCAAAAACATTTTCATCTTTTACATTTTCTTTTCTTGATAGGATAGTCTCTTTCCTCTATAACCTAAGGTCTCCTATGGGTACAGAGTCTGATTGTTCTTCTTACTGGACAATAATCTAGAAATAGTTTTTGTGTGGGAAGAGCCAGCTAGTTGGACATGCTTTGTCAAGTGCTTTTATTTTCATCAAGACTATAAGATGCTTTGAGACATCTTAAGACATTTAGAATTTTGTTCATGTCTTTAATTGTTAAAATTGTATGCATATATTTTTGTCACCAATTAAAATGTTAGTAGATTATTTTATTTTAAGACTTGGTTCTAACAATCTTCCTTTTTTTTTATGATGGAAAAGTACGTTATTTGTCTTAGTAAATATAGTTTAGATAGCTTTTAAGTAGAATAAACATAACAGTCTAATTGAAACACAAACATCATTTATTGATAGGAAATGCATAATATAAGTGAGTTTCAATTACATAAAAGCATAAAACTATAAGTGTTTATATTTTCAAATTCTCCCCTTACTTTTTCTAACAAGACAAAAAACTAAGGCTGACTAAGCTAGTAGAATTTGATGGATGAGCTGAATGAGCTCATCATACAACTCCTTAAGTATGATAACATGGCAACGAAGTAATGATGTTCATTGCTTAGGATCATTTCAGTTTGCTTGATGTGCTGCAAGTGACACTAATTACAATGTTTCTGGGCTTCGATAGACATAAGGTAGTCTGTGTAGTGGTCTTCTGCAAGATGCTGAATTTGTTGAGAGGTCGCATGAGGCTCGTGGAGTACTGGGGCCAGAAGACAACAACAAAACAACAGGGGAGGAGGGCTAGAAGCTGGACTTGGAAGGAAGGTGAATGGTGCAACTTTAGTGGAAAATGAGAGAGGAGAGTAGACAATAAAGGTATTCGACAGAGGTGGAGGAGCTGGGGGAACTTTAGTGGTGAACACAAAGAGAACAAAAGTTGTAAAAACCACAAAAATGAAGGGGATAGATAAACATAAAAAATGAGAAAAAGTTAGCAAAGGTTAAAAAGTTAGGACGATAGTGATGGACAGGATGAGAGAAGACAGTTTGATTCTGATGTCATGGATAAGTAATCCATTCATCAACCTTCTATGTAGCCAAAATCCTAGAGGAGGAGCTCTGAGTAGAGTTAACACAACAAAGTGTCCATCCACTAAGAGTGCTCAAAATTCGTTAAGCCACCACGAGCACGCAATAGATCCTGAGAATCTTTAGACATCACTCCATGGACTGGAGGGATGCATAAGGGAACAACATGTACCTTTGAGGTAGAAGAAGCTTCAGTTGGCAGATAGGAAGGGATCTGGTCAGGTCAAACTTGGATGGTAGTGAACAACGTCATACATGCAATAAGATTAAAGCACCAATTCATGGTGAAGTAGTGACAAAGCTTATGTCTTGCTAAGGCTTGTTCCATCATAAGATGATTAAAGACCTTAAGCTCTTGAATAATAAGCCATGGAAAAACATCTTCTATGAATGGAGTGTCTTCAAAGACAAAGGTAGGTAGGGGATGGGTAAAGAAAATATGCAATTTGCTATTGGAGCAAAGTCTTGTAGGAGACAGTGATGGTTTAAGATAGAAGGGAAGGTGTAGGACTATCAAAGTGGGTGAGGGGCCTTGTGGGCCCAATGGTTGAGGATGCATGCCAAGAGGTGGCTATGGGAAGTTGGGAGAAGATTGGGGCCAATAGGTGGTGGAAGTGTTTACTAGGGTAACCAGAAACTCTACATAGTAGGGAAGCAGCAATGACATCATCAATAGTGGGGGGATGTAGAGGTGTTTGTGGGGGTAGAGGAGGATGAAAGGGTGGTTTATGTTCTCTAAGGGTAGAAAAAGACACAATAACATGAGAGGAAGTGGGAAGAGTAAAAGATGCCTGGGTTAGGGAAGGTGGTTGGGGGAAGATGGTTGGGATGGGGAAGACACTTGGGATGAAGACATATAGTGGAGAGGGTGACTCATAGATAAAAGGTTTTGTAGGTAGTGGAGAGAGAGGGGGTGGGGAAGGATGCCTGGTGGGGGATGTGAGATGGTTCTGAATAGGTAGGATGACTTGAAGATGGATAAGATTGATGGAAGGTAAGGATGAGGATAGGGAAGATTCATCGTCGATGATGATAAGATGAGGCTTTTTGGTGGAAGTGTCTAACCTTTGTTTGGTACGACACTTGTATGGCTCCTTATAGATGGTGTGGGGTGTTTTGTAGAGGAAGTGGGAGCAACATGGTCTGGGTTCAAGGAAGACGAAGAAGATGAGGTGGCTGGAGAGCTAGTGCCGAAAGATGAAAAGGCAGAAGGAGGTTGAATCGACTAAACTTGCCTCATACTTCCCTAGAAAAGGAGTCTCCAAAGAAGGCTTGGTAAAGGAAGGTGAGCTTCATTTACTTTACCTATTTGAGCCTCACATAAATGGTTGGAAGATGCATCTTGTGATACAGATACTTAGCATGATTTACAAGAAGGCGCTCCACGTTCCTGGTGATCAGGTCCCTATAGGGAATGTTTTTTAGCCTTTCATCCATAATCTTATGAAAGTAGGTGAAAAGAAGGGTAAGGAGATTAATTTTGTTCTTCTACAAGAGATGGAACACACAAAAGCACTCCACTGTATTAACTTAGTTCCAGGATCCCACCTAGGGTAAGATGTCACTTTGAAGGAGAGCATGAATGACCTGAGTAAAGGCATTCATGTGAAATCTATCTTTTGAGGCATCATTATGGTCGATGTACAACGTAGCATCGATTGTGTCACCAAGATTTTCCTCCTAGTCGCGGTTGAAGATGACGTCTTCAACCTCTCACTTGATGAGTTTGTAGCGAAAGTCTTGGGAGAAGGTTAGACACTTTCAAAAGACATTTATGATAATGAATGATGATTCTTTAGTGGTCTTGATAAAATCACTCTTCTAAAATTCTTGGGTTGTGTCATATATTAATGTGTTAAGTAGTATCTTAATATTATGTTCATGTTAGCATGACTAATCATATGGCAGGAGATATTAATGTGTCAAGTATTATGTTGATGTTATGTTTCACATAAAGCATGACTATTGTATGGAAGGAGATGTTAATGCGTCAAGTAGTGTCTGATGTTATGCTACAATATATTGATAAGGTGAAGCATGTTAAGAATGATGTTTGCAATTATGTTTGTCATGAACCCTTTCCATAATTGAGAGGGAACCACTTTAGAAAATAGAATATTTCTAAAATGAGGAAGAAAATTTGTATGCTTGATGTCTTTTCATAAATAAACTAAAATGGCTAGGATGGAAATAAGTCGCTCACTTAAGGGTGGAATTCTACTGAGAAACTTAGTTTCCCACTTCCTCTTCCCCCATTTTCTTTCTCAGACCCTAACAATGTCGTTCGAGAAGGCGATGATGTTTGTAGAGACTGGTCATGTAAGCTGGGAGGTTGGAGCCTTGGGATCTTCATATCTGAAGCAATAGTGAAAGTTTTGATGTACTGAAAAATATATAACATATGACTGTTATGGATGGCTGTAAATTGTGAGAGGGTACTAGTGCCCTTGTATTTCCTATTTTAAATGACTCACATAGAGTCATAACTTACTATTTCATAAGAGTGGTACTACTTAAGTAAATAATTACGAAAAGTATGTATGGGATATGTTTAGGTTGCTTTACTACTAATTAGAGATAATTAAAACAAAAGGAAGTAATTGGGAATGGAAATAACCTATACACACGCAAGAATTCTTATTAATTTATTCACTAACATGTACGCTATATCTACGAGGCTTGCAATTTATAACCAACAATTTTTTTAAAAAAAATTATCATACTTTGTATAATAAGCATTTTCCAAAGATTTCGCATCATGAGATAACAAACTAATAATGAAATTGAATGAATGACTTAAGCGTAAAATCAATTTTCATTTTTAGGGTGTTACACATTTCAAGAGATGGCAGATGGGACCTTTGTTGCCCAAGATAACAAACTAATAGCCTTGAAGTGTTTGTATGGTTATATGTTTAAGGAAGAAGAAAAAGTCAAAGTCATACACATAATGTACAATTTGTAAATAATTGGATGACTATATTTTAATTATTTAGTATGTAGTTTTTATCATAATCTATGTGATATATGTATATTGTAATACTAACTGTATATATGTAGCTAGGTGTGTAAAAGCATAGATGTCTTAACTTAACTTAAATAAGTATATATAATTATGGACTATAAAATTATAAGTTTGCATGACTTCTAAAATGTTTGTAATTATGGTATCTGCTTCATTAACGCTTAATAGAGGAGTATAAAATAGTAAAAGTAACATAGATCCTTAATGAATTAAATGTAAATGAGGATGTCTATTTATTTATTTTTCTCTCCAACAACTATTCAAATGACGCTTTCTTTTTATATCAATATATTTTTTTAAAAAATTACTGTATTTTCACTAATATTTACTTTTCAAAGATTTTGCATCATAAAGTAATAGTCTAATAATGGAACCATGTGTACAACTTAAGCATGAAAAACGAACTTTGTTTTTGCGTTGTTACATTTTATCTTCGAGATCAATGTGTAGTTCACTCTTCCCAACATTATATTTAGTTTGATTTTGAAACCTTTTAAACTCCTACAACATATAATACATTAATTATCTAAGCAAAAAATAATTAAAATATGAAACTATGACTATAAGTTAAAAATGTACCTTGAACACCTTTCATCTCCTATGCCTACTCCTTTCTTCATTTGATTTATCCAAAATATTAGAATCATCAAATGATTGAGATTCAGAAGGGGGTGCTTGGAAATAACATACATATTCATCATAAAGTTTTTCAAACTTTTCCCTCACATCTTTAACCTTATCTTCAGAGGTTGTTTGTTCAAGTTTGATATAACAAAAAAGTACAAAATCAATTTTCAAACGAGGGTTAAGAATGGTTCCAAAAGTCAATACCATACTTGTCAAATTTTCTTTTCATATTTATTGACATTTCCTTTATAACCGCATAATCATTTAACAAATTTTCATTTAGCATGCATTCAATCTCCACACTTTCAAAAAATATAAGTCAGATGTTGGATACTATAATCCTGGTATCATGTTTATGGTATCATAGAAGGGCTCTACAAATTCAAACATTTTCTCTTCCTTTCTCAAATCTTCATCTAATGGATAATTTTTGTAGTTTGTATTTGCCACTCTAAGAATATCAAATACATTTTTCATATTTCAGTGCACTTTCAAGCATCAAATATGTTGAATTCCATTTAGTTGATACATCTAACCTTAATCCGATAATAACATCAATATCTATTTCTTACACACAAGCTTTAGATTTAATCATCCTCCTGTTTGACCCTTTCACATGCTTATCACTCTCCCTGATTTTATGAAGTGTTTCATTTTCCACTTTCAAACCTTCTTGAACAATTAAATTAAGAATGTGAGCAGAGCATCGAACGTGAAAAAAATCACCATCACATAATAAGTCATTTTGCAAATGAATATGGGTTTTTCGATTACTTTGTATACTATTATTAGCATAATCATTTTCCAAAATGATAGAAAATAATTTCTTACCAATTCTCCAATTCTTCAAACAATCAAATAGGATAGTTTCTAATTCATATCTTATATGAGGAGGTTTCATTTGACAAAAATTAAGAATTTTATTAACTAATTTCTAATTATCATCAACTAAGTATGCAATTAGACAAATATATCCTTTGGTGGCAGAGGTTATCCATATATTAGATATTAAACATACTCTATTGGAAATTGTAGATAAAACTTGCTTCAATTTATCCTTTTCTATAATATAAACTTTCTTAATATTTGACTCAATAATATTTCTAGAATGCATCACAACATATGGATTTAGATACTTTACCTATTTTCTGATCATGTCATATTGAACAAAATTAAATGGTAGACCAAGCTTAATTATAACTTGTGCAAAAAGGTCACGATGCATCTTTTGATTAATTTCTTTGGTGATAGACTTTGGTTAAATACCATATCATCCATGTTTGGATTTGATTTTTAAAACTCTTTACAGCTAGAAATATGACGACTTAAATGTGAAGTCCCGTAATGTGTTTTGGTCTTGGATTTTACCAACTTCAAAATCTTTTCCACAATAATTGCATGAGCCTTATTACAACCATCTTTATCTTTTCCAATTTTTGAAAAAAAAAATCATACAAATGAAGTTTCCCTCTTTGTTGACTTAATATTTCTAGAAAAATAGAAGTTTCAAAAACTACTTCATCTTCTATATTTTGATTCGCAGATGTCATACTAAAAATTATAAATAAAAATAATTTTTCAAGGTTCACCAACTAACGCTAACAATTGACATAAATTATGATAGTATTAGTATCAATATAATTACCTCTCACTTATTTATGATGGTTTAAACAAAAATAGCCTAAACACAATCTTAATCAACTTCTATCATGATGATCTCACAAACTGCATATTTTGTGAGAAAAATAAAAAAATATTTATAAAAAATAAAATAAAATTAATATATATTTAAAAAAAATATGATATAATATTATTATTGTGTTTCTCTCTTTGTAATTGGGCCACTATATATTCTTCTTAGAACTAAGAACAAATAATCAAAGGTTCAGACGTTCCAAACCCAAGAAATATAAGTAAAACAACGTGGTCTCTTTGTAATTGGACCACTATATACTCTTCTTAGAACCAAGAACAAATAATCAAAGGTTCAGACGTTCCAAACCCAAAAAAGTATAAGTAAAACAACGTGTGGTTGGAGGAAAAGAAAGGAAGCATTATTGTTTAATTTTATTTAATTTTATATCATATCCTTATTAAGATGACTATTTTAAAAAAAATTATTAAAAAATTTATTAATTTTAAAAGATTATTTATTAATTAATGAATTTTATAAAATAATAATAATAATAATAAATAAAATGTTAAAAAACAAAAACAGTGGAAGTAACACAGAATAAAAAATTGCAATGCAGCATACATGTACTAACTTTTTAAATATTTTAAGAACATTAAATAAAAAATAAGTTTTTTAATAAAAGCACATTAAAGATATATTAAAAATCATGATACAATAATATTTGAGCACATGATAATTGAAATGTAATAGAGATCGATTACCCGAATTAAAAGAAAGTCATACTAATTATGGAAATGATGCTTGTGAGATGTTTGAGAATACCGTTTTTCAGAATTTATTGGTTTCTAAATATTGCAGCTCTCTTCCCCTGTCCCCCAAATTTAACAGGTTCTTTTAAGAAATCTTCGTAGATAAACCGGATAATAAATAGATAAAATAAAGAATTTAAGAATTTTGCAAAAAACAATAACAAAGATCATCAAAATTTTTGAAGAAACAATAATACTATGATTAAATGGAAATCAAAATTGTTGAAGAACCAATAATACTATGATTAAATGGAAATGGATCTCCTGTAGTTTAAAACTGAACAACAACATATGAATGATGTAATGGTACTCACTTTTTTATTAATTGTTGTAAAATATAATTTAAAAGAAATGAAAAATGAGATTATACACTGCACCTATCTCTTAATCATTTTTACAAGTTCAGCTCCGAAAAATAAGTGTATGTAAACATCAATCAGTAAATTTTCTAAATTAAAGTTAACCGGATATTATTAAAGAAATTCAATGCAGCCGTTTCAACGACTACACTCAATTTTTTTCGAACAATTTTGTGCACGTGAACTTTATAGTCAAAATCGAAGCGAAAATTAAGATGTTGGTGCAATAATAGCTAATATTATAGTCAGTTGGGCCTGACTGCCTATTAAATTGTCCAACTTGCAATTCTAATCTAACATTAAGTTCACCACATTTGGAGGGTATATTAGTCCTTAAAAAACTTCAACTCTCAAAACTGGACCCAATTAGTCTACAAAATTAGCTTTTTTCTTTCTTTCTTTCTTCACGTGTAGTTACACCCAAATGTCTTTTTCTATAAGTGTGAACATGTAGTTGATAGAAATAATATTAAATTTAAAATGACAATTGAGAAATATCAATAGCGGTTTTTTTTTGTCATAAAAAAGAATCATATACTAATAAAAGCATCAATAACATACGTGTACATTCTGATTTTTACTTACAAGCTTTAGTTTTAGATAATGACCATCAGTGTGAGCACCAACTATGTAGAATCCATTCCCAACAACATATCTGAGTAAGCATGAATGTGAGAGAAATGGACTCAATTCAAAAGTTACACAATCAAGTTCAAAACGACATATTAATAACAATTATACAATTGACATGGTTGCTGAATTCAAAATTTATGAGGGAGTTCCCCAATAAGTATAAGTTTGGGTTACTAGTAGAAAATGGGCTTTTTACATATGTTGTTAAACACTTTTTACATCGGTTATTCAGGCGATGTTGAAGCGGGCAATATAGAAAATAAGACTTTTTACATCGGTTCTGAAATCGATGTAAAAAGTATACTTTCTACATCGGTTGGGAAAAGAACCGATGTAGAAAGTACACTTTTTACATCGGTTATAGCTTTAACCGATGTAAAAAGTCATTCGGTTCTGCCCATAACCGATGTAAAAAGTGTTCTTTCTACATCGGTTATGGTCGTAACTGATGTAGAAAGTCATTTTTTTAATGTTCATTTTGTTTAGGCATACAACCGGATTATTTATTCACATACCTGCATATAGACACAGAATCCAGGCAGACAATAGAGAATCACCAGACAGACCATACAGAATTCACATAATCTATATATTTAAACTAAATACATCATTTTTTATTATCAAACTTTAATTTACAAATGAAATAACTTAAAATTACATCAAACAAGTATTGAAAGTTAAAAAGAAATGTAGTAATCAGCCATGTACCTGTTGAAAGCAAAGACAAAAGATGTTAAAAACTCTACTAAACATAAAAAACGTAATAAACATTTTAAAATAAGTTAAAAATAAACATACAATGATGAAATAATTAAATAAATAACTAACTTGTATCATGTAGAAACATTTTCCCATATTCCTTCATGATGATCATCTCGAATAGCATGTACATCATCTATTTCATTTTCTTCATTGATACTAGATATCCTTGATGATAAGGGAGTTTGAGAAATATCAATATTTGAAAGATCATTGGTGTCATCACTAGCGATTGTTGTCTTTCCTTGAAGAACAACTGACCACCTTTTGGAGCAAGGATCTTGAACATAAAACACTTGTTTTGCTTGGTGGGCCATGATAAAAGGGTCATCCTTGTAAGCTACTTTTTGAAGGTCAACCAATGTAAATCCCAATTCATCGACTTGCACACCACTGTTACTATCAACCCATCTGCATTTGAAAACAGACACTCTAAATTTGGTGTAATCAATCTCCCAAATCTCTTCAATGACTCCAAAGTAGGATATGGAAGCCTTTACAGGATTTTTATCTTTAGAACTTGCAAAATGCATCGACTCTACCACAACCATAACCCCACTATTTTGCATGGTACTTTTATCATCCTGAGACTTTGTGTAAAATGAAAAATGATTAATATCGTATCCAGTCCAACATATGACATCAAAGTTTGGGCCATTTGCTAACCACTTCAATGTATCAGAGGCACCATCATCCTTCTTAATTGTTTCATCAAACCAGTTTAAGAACGTTTTGTTATGCTCATTCAACAACCATTTCTCGTTCATTCAAACATTCTCCTCCCTTATCATAGTTTTGTGAGTAGATAAGTAAGGTTGAACCTCATCGGTATTATTCAAAATATACAAATGTGCTTGAAGAACTTCTGCACGACCCATGCTTTTCACAGTTATGCCTCGTGTACCTTTACCTCTGTGTCTTCCCTCATGACGAGACTTAGGAACTCCTATGGGTTCCACCTCTGACAAATACTTTGTACAAAACTCAATGGCCTCTTCTGCAATGTATCTTTCAATCATAGATGCCTCGGGACGGTGTGGATTCTTCACATACCCTTTTAATATTTTCATGTATCGTTCTATTGGATACATCCACCTCAGATAAACTGGATCACATAATCTGATCTCCCTCACTATATGAACAACCAAGTGAACCATAATGTCAAAAAATGATGGAGGAAAATACATCTCCAATTGGCATAAGATAGTAAAAGCTTCATTTTCCAACTCATCCAATTTTAGAGGGTTAATGGCTTTGCTACCTATTTTATTGAAAAATAAGCATAACCTACTTATTGTATGTCTAACTTTTTTAGGTAAAATGTCACGAATAACCACTGGAACTAGTTGTTGCATCAACACATGACAATCATGAGACTTTAACCCAACTAACTTTAAATCTTTCATCGAGACAAGTCTTTTAAAATTTGAAGAATACCCTTGTGGCACTTTAACCCCACGTAGGCACTCACAAAAAGAAATTTTCTCTTTTTTTGACAACGTATGACATGCCGAGGGAAAATATGTTCGCTTTCCTACAGACTGTGGAGCTAACTAATGTCGTATACCCATGTGAACCAAATCCAGTCGAGAATTGACTCCATCTTTAGTCTTGCCCTATATATTGAGAAGTGCTCCAATGATGTTATCACACACATTTTTTTCCACATGCATCACATCAATACAATGTCTAACATCAAGTTTGCACCAATATGGAAGATAAAAAAATATTGATCTTTTCTTCCATATCCTTGTCTCAGTGACCTTTTTTTTTAGTCTTTCCAAAAGCAGTTTTAATGTTTTTAACCCGATCGTAGACTTGTTGTCCAATTAAGGCTTTTGGAGCAACATCATTTTCTGGCAACCCATTAAAAGCTTTCCTTAATCTACGATAAAGGTGATTAGTCCTGAGAAATTTCCGATGACCAAGATACATTGTCTTCCTTCCACGATGCAGTTGATGGTAACTTGTGCCTTCTTCACATATGGGATATGCTTTGTCCCCTTAACGCTGTATCCACATAAATTTCCATATGTTGGAAAGTCATTAATAGTGCAAAAAAGCATTGCCCGTATATTGAAATTTTCATTACCATACGCATCAAATACCTCCACACCTTCTTCCCATAGATTTTGCAAGTCTTCAATTAAAGGAGCAAGATAAACGTCTATGTCATTTCCATGTTGTTGTGGACCTGAAATCATCATGGACAACATGATGTATTTACGTTTCATGCACAACTCCGGAGAAAGGTTGTAAATTGTCAAAAGTATAGGCCATGAACTATGTTTACTACTTAAATTACCGTACAGATTCATTCCATCTGTTACAAGTTCAAGCCTTAGGTTTCTTGGCTCATTCCCAAAATCAGGATATAGTTGATCAACCATCTTCCATTGCAAACCATCAGCTGGATGACGAAGTTTTCCATCAATCAGTCTTTCATCTACATGCCATCTAAGGTTCTTTGCTTCATCTTTATTACAAAACAATCGTTTGAACCTTGGAATTATTGGAAGATACCACAACACTTTGGCTGGAGGCCGCTTTGTGCTATAATTGCAAATAGAATCACCATCCTTCAGTTTATAACGTGAAACTTGACACACAGGACATTCATCTAATCCTTTAAACTCATTTCTGTATAGTATGCAATCATTGGGGCAGGCATGTATTTTCTTATACTGCATACCCATCGGACATAACACATTCTTCGCCTCATAATTACGCTTTGGTAATGTGTTACCTTCCGAAAGCATCTCTACTAACAGTTCAAGTAATTCGGTGAAACTTTTATCACTCCACCCATTCCTTGCCTTCAGAGTGAATAATCTTAACACTGCTGACAATCGTGTAAAGGTAGTACATCCCGGATACAAAGATTTCTCTGAATCAGTAGACAAGTTACCAAACATATTTTCCCGCTCAAATGACGCATGCCCTACATCACGAATCATATCCTCTACCCAATCTTCCATATTTATATCAACCTCCACCGTCTGTGACACACTTGGCATGCCTAATAACTCACCATGCCATGTCCATTTTGTATAACTTTTGCAAAATCCATCACAAATAATATGCTCTCTAATTTGACCAACACCCAAACGTCTCTCATTTAGACAATTAACACATGGACAGTAAAATTGTCCATGACTCTGAGGTAGATTTGTCTGCTCAAAATTCAAAAACTCTTCGACCCCATTCTCGTACCCATCGCTCGTTCGTTTAGCATTTATCCAACTACGATCCATACTATACAAGAATCATCAACACATGATTTAGGATTAACCTTGTCACTCATTGTTGTTAATTTATTATCTTCAATATTGGTAAGACCCTATCCCATTCGAGAAACAAGTTTTTTATTCATCGATTAACATACTTCTAAAATCTTGAATATCATACTTGGTGAAATTTCGGCAGCATTTCGCATCAGTCTACAAGTACATAACTTGATTATGGTTTCATTTACCATAATGAAGCATGTACCCAGAGACAATGCAAAATGAACTAAACCAAAATTTCATCAAGTTCAATTTACAAGATTTATGAAGAAATTGTTAACCACTGAATAAAAAACTTTAGTCCCAAACTGTCCAACTTGGACAATTCAAGATTTAATATAATGAATGATTTACTTATTTAGTAATATACTCATTATATTCAACCTTGAACGGGAAACTAAGGATATGCTCATATTTGAACTCAAGAAAACAAACCAACATATTTAAACTCAAAATCAATACTATAACATACATAAACCCTAAGCAAACTTTCACATCTGCAATCACAAAGTAGAGGTGCATAGAACATACCTCACAGTCAACACAAAATGGTTAAGCGGTTGCCAAGCGGTGTCCAAAAGGAGGCACAACGGTGGTTGAACGACGACACATCACAGTAGCCAAATAAGAAGCTTAAAAATTACAGAATACAACAAAAATAAATGTATATTTCAACCATAATAATAGAATGAGATGCATAAATAACAACAAAGACGACTTCGAACCTTACGGTGCGCGACGACAACTTTGAACGAACGAAATCGTTCCAACGGCGACGACGACCACGAACGTAAGCACGGAGTGAAACGACGAACAACAAGGATGTCGACAATGACTAAGACTTAAACGAAAATAGAGAGAACAAGCTGAAACGAGAAACTGGGGTTTCGGAAAATGAGGTTAAACACGAACATCGTCGAAAAATAAGTGACGGGGGAAAGACATTCTACATCGGTTGTTTCTCAGAACCGATGTAGAAAGTACTTTCTACATCGGTTATTTTCTAAACCGATGTAGAAATTTTTAAAAAAATTCACTTTCAACATCGGTTACAGAGCAACCGATGTAGAAAGTACTTTCTACATCGCTTATTTCGTAACCGATGTAGAAATTTTGAAAAAATACTCACTTTCTACGTCGGTTCTTTTCCCAACCGATGTAAAAAGTTTACATTTATTTACAAAAATGTCACCGCATTTTTAATTATTTCGGTTTTTGAAGAACCGACGTAAAATCCTGTTATAATATCGTATTTTTGCACTAGTGGATCCTTAAACTTGCATGTAAAACGAAATAATAAGATGTTGACTGTGAGGGGAAAATGAAATTGGTATAGGATGAAAGTCAGAGGAGAGTATGAAATACGAATAAGGTTACAGCTACAATGGATGAAGAAGAGGTTATGGAATTATAGTAGAGAAGTAATTTTGTTCACTCGTAGGAGAGGGATTCAAGAAAACTGTTTGTTTGGCATAAAGATTTGAACTCAACCTGAATGAAGGGAGAAAAATAAATAATTGTATGATGTTAATTAGTAATTAAATAATTGTATATCTTAATTGGGATTCCACTCACCCAGCCGCAACAGAAAATAAAAGCGGAGGCAACTCGAGTTTATGTTATCATTGCGGTTCATTTTTCTCTTGCCTTGTGGACTTTCACATCTTCCTACTTTTCCTACCTGACAAAATGGTAACACTTCGTTAGTGCATGCAGCATGCACCAATTTCTAACTCTATTAATCACTAGTGGAAAATAAGCTTTTTACATCGGTTGTTATGGACTTTTTACATCGGTTATTTGAACGGTATTGAAGCGGGCGATATAGAAACTTAGACTTTCTACATCGGTTCTACAACCGATGTAGAAAGTCACTTTTTATATTGGTTAAGGTCACAACCGATGTAGTAAGTTTTTTTTTAAAATGTTATTTTTGTTTAGGGAAATTACAATATTATTTATTCACAATACCTGTATATATAAACAGAATACCAGGCAGACAATACAGAAATTAGAGTCCATATATTTAAAGTAAATACATCAATATTTATTATAAAATATAATAAAAGCAAACTAAAAATATAAAAAACCCATGAATTCAACCCAAATTGGCAATGTCTATCAGAAATTCCCCCCAACGTCTTCTGATATCATCAATTTCTTCATCTAACAGAGGTTGAAGATTGTCAAATATTTACAAAATGTTTTTGATTAAAATTAGTGAACATGTCATGTTATGCATTCAAATTAAATAATTAAATTAGGACAATTGTAATTACCTGGTGCCAAGAGTGAACAATAGAAGCCGAGACAATGAGAAACATATGTCTCATCACATAATATCCACACTGGGTTCCTCCGGTTTGTCTTGGACACTTCAAAAAAATAAAAAGAGTATCAAATATAATTAGAGATAGTGATAAAAGAATATAAAATAATTGAATAACTTTTAATAAAGTACTTACCTTTGGAATTATCCATACAGGCTTTTTAATATTTGATGAATGCGTCCCTTTTAACTGAAGTCGAGCATTCATTGCTCTACAGTAAAATAAAAAGCAAATGAATACCTTTGAGAATAACAAGTTATATGAATATAAATACCAAAATCATAAAAACTTACAAATCTATAATGTCCTTTATGTCTTTCTTTGGTTTTTGCCAAGCAGAGCATAGAAATACAACTACATTCCGCTTGGGAAAAATAATGATTAATTGCCAATGGGCCCTACAAAATATGGATGACAATGAACAAAAATTAGGAATTTAATTGAATTCATGAAATAAAGAAATTAAGTATTGACTTACGATTGAAAATAGGGGGCTAGGTAACAGTCTTAATCAGACTGCAATCTCCTCTGAAGATATCCCTGTATCTCAGCTTCCTTGTTCCCAGTTTTCTGCATATGAACTGGGTCCAGGAATCCATAGAGGTGTAAGTTACCTCTTTCAGTGCAGATACGATACAGGTACCTAATATTGCAAATAATTTTCATATGTTAGCTTTTGATAATGAAATAATTCAAGTAAGGTTTAGAAATTTACTTACATCAACCATAATTGTAAAACTGTTACACATAGGAGATCGTTACCCACAACCAACTCCAATATATCCTTCTTAGTAATATAGAAAGGGATAGGTGTGGGCTTCCCTATGATATCCGGTTCCATTGTTATTTGCAAAGTTTGATCGCTCAAGTTCATGGCGATACCAAATAGACGTGTGAGCAAATCAACCTCATATTTCTTTGCAGGAGGCTCAGGAAGATCTGTTTTAGCACTTAAATCAATCTTCTTCCCACAATCTTCCTTATAAACCTACGATAAATTCACAAAATAGTAAGAAATATATATATATATATATATATATATATATATATATATAGACACACACAATATATATATTAAAAAATTAGTAACATAGGCTACAATTATCTAATACCTTAGGTTGAACTTGCTGCACAAGTCTCCTCGGCCATATAATGAAATGGTTGGGGGCTTGCCCTACGACATGAACCTCCTCAGTAGGGACAGGAACAAGAGCATCTGCATCTTCAACCCGTTCAACCACCACTCTAACATGATCATCATCAATTTGCTGGTGATGGATGGTGGAACCCAAGGTGTAGACTTTCCCAATTGCTACCAGACGATATGGATGATCAACATATAACTCATAATCGTCTGTACATGCATCCACATCCTCTTCTCCCTGTAGTTGGTCCTCCGTCGGAGCACAACTTCCCTTTGTGCTCACGCGCCTAGGAGAAGGTGATGGATGGTGACCTTGTGTCTGTGTTTGGGAAAGTCCCAACGATGCAAGCTCTTGCCTAAGCTCTTGCCTAAGCTCCTGCCTAAGCTCCTGTCTGAGCTCTTCTCGAAGTTCTTGCCGCAGTGCTTGCCTCATGTCTTCACGCATGGCGTCCAACTCATCTCTAGACACCAAACCTTCTTTGGATGTCTGTCTAGAAGACAATCCAAAGTACTGTCTAAGGCCAACACCTCGGCCAACTGCACGAACACGGCCTGGATGCTCCGGTTAGCCAACAACAATACTTAAGATGTCATCCCGACCATTTGGAACAAAGACTCCTTGTAAGCTTTGTTCAACCAAAGAATCCTACAAAAGAAAAAATGACCATTATCAGTAATGTAAATGTTTGAAGATAAATAAAAAGGAAATTTACAAAATTGTGTGATTACTTACAATCTTCTCAGCAACAATGCGAGAAGGCTCTGATGTGTACTCTCCAGATGCCTTTTGGCGTGCCCTCTTCCATTTCTCATGGCGTGAAGGTGGAGAGGGTGGAGAGAGAAGTGTAGAAGGGTCTGCTTCAGATGATTGCTGACGATCTTTCGACTTCTGCTCGATCAGCCTCTCCTGAAGCAACTCATAACCCCCACGAGATAATCTGTGGGGGTAACAGTTCTTAGCAGAAATTTGTTGAGCCTTCTTTCTTTTCTCCTGTTATAAGAAAGCAAATCAATTAATCATAATATTACTTATATTAGTCAATTAAAAAAATATAATATTAGAAAGATACATACAACGAATGCAGGATCCATTCGAGACTCAACAAATCTCTGCCAAGTGTCTTGATCAAGGAACTGGTACTCCTCACAAGGAGACACATCCTTGAGTGACCCATATATATATTTGCTGGTGAGATGTGTCTTGAAGCCCCTCTAGCGTTCACCAGCAAATGAAAGCCACTTTCTCTTCAGGAAGTTAGTGTTTGGTACATCATATGTAAGCTACATAAAAGAAGATGTAATTAGTTAGTGAATGATAAATTTATGGAAAAACTTAAAGCTTTAAAGTTAAATACCATGATAGTCTCCCAAATTTGATCCTTGACTCGCATCTCAACATCATCCCAATCCTTCTTCAAAATATTGGCCTTGCTTCGTCCAAGGAGGGCCACATAACTCTTAAACTTTGTCTTGTTTGGCCCTAATGGATTCCCAGTGGCCTGATCAAACTCTATGGGAATCCTCTGCTCACCGCTCCGACTAAGGATTAACTCCCTTAACCGTGTGGCTCGTCTTCCCTTCTTTTGCCGAGAAGAAGGGTTTTGTGAAGGAGAAACCTCTGAAGCGTCAGCCATGTATCTATTAAAAGCAGAGGAAACAAATATGAAAAAATTATTGAATAGAAACAATAAATACAATTCATATTTATATTGTGCTCATTGTACTCTATAGGAATATAAACAAATATAACCAATAAACAAATAAAAGTATGATTATTATAGGAATATAAACGGTTTCCTAACCGGTAATCAGAATAACTATGGAAGAGTTTTACACATTGTACGGAATGCACACCAATCAAAAATGAAAATCACATGTCTATCCATTTTAATCTTAATCAGATCTAATAACATATATATCCAAATCAAAAGACTCTTCTTGAAACCTGAATATAATATCGTTTCTCAACAACCCGAAGGACTAAATAATTAACTACATGCCAAATAAATCATCGTATATACCTTCTCAACCCCTTTTTCTTGGAAAGCAAATCTTGATGTTAAAGGTAATGGTCAGTACGTAGAGCTTTAAAGGGAGAACTATGTGATTTGTGTACATTAAACACCTAATCATGCTCATAGCCAAACTTGGTGGGCTAACGTAGAATCATAAACAAGTTTTGGTGATTTGTGTACATTAAACACCTAATCTAGTTTTGGTGATTCAATCCACCCTGTAAAGTCATAAACAAGCTCCCATAACATCTTATATATAACGTTGAAACTTTTACCCACAATCAATCTCTTCTTTTAAGCAGTTTCCATCTTCAATTAACTATCATATTAATATTAAACCACTCCTAAGCTTTGAATACCCAAATCTTCTTCATTTTTATTGTCTTGCTAACAGATTCTAACTCACCATATTATCTTCATTTTCCCTCCCCAAAAAATCTTGCTCATATACACATCACCTCTAGTAATCTTCTAAACACCACAATAACCAATTGTAGGGACCTAAGTTGAACTAAACTGCCTCAAACCTCAACCTATGCCATCTTCCTTGAATTCCAAAGCTCTTAGCACTATCTTTGCAATGCCAAAACAGTAATATAATCTATTCTGGTTTATGCAATATAATGTAATATGTAGAAACAGAGTACTATCTTTCCAAAATAATGTAATAAAAGTAAAAATACATTTTATGCAATGCCAAAACAGAGTAACATGTAGAAACAGAGAAGGAAAATGAGTAACATGTAGAAACAGAGAAGGAAAATGATAAGCTAACAGAGCAACAAAGTGATTTAACAAAACAGAGAACCTAAGGCTAAGCACTAATGCAGAAACAGGAACAGAGACCCTAAACAGAGAGTCAGAATGCTACATACCGGTGTAGACGACAACGACGACGTAGACGATGACGGCGTGCTTCGAGAACGACGGTGCTCTTCGCATAGACGACGACGGCAGCTTTGAGAACGACGGCATGCTTAGGTTTACACTTGTGGAGGCTCAAAGCGATGAGTTAGGGCAGGAGCTCGTAAATGGAGTGTTTAACTTATAAGGAAGACAACGGTAGCATCAGCTAAAGAGGGGGGAAAACAGACTTTCTACGTCGGTTGTTTCAGAGAACCGACGTAAAAAGGACTTTCTACATCAGTTACACTACTCAACCGATGTAGAAAGTTTAAATTTTTTTACAAAAATGCCACCGCCTATTTTTCTACATCGGTTATAAAGCAACCGATGTAGAAAGTCTCAAATTTATTTACAAAAATGCCACCGCCTTTTTTCTACATCGGTTGGTGAATAACCAACGTAAAATCCTGTTATAAAAAGCTATTTTTCTACCAGTGAATTGAATTCAGCATTTTTAGCATAAACCTATAAAATAAAATAATAAAGGCTTACTAATTTTTGTGCTTCGTATTGATAGTAAATTCAAAGTTGTTACCTCATGTCGCAATCGTAATTATAACGAAATGATGAACTCTTTAAGGTTTTAAAAAGAATTTAATTGGATTGTGGCGTTGCCACCAAATTTTATTTTAAGGGAAAAAATTCGGAAAAGCCCTAACTTGAGGAAAAAATTCTAGGTTCGGGAGTCGATTAGGAGTAGGGAAGGTATTAGGCATCCTACTCGCCCATTTCGAAGAACGATACCCTTAAACTGAGTGTGTAATTTTGATATTTTTTAAAACTGTTTAATCCATTTAAATAGATATAAATAGGTTTGTATGAAAATAGTCTGACAAGACTTGATCTTGATCCTACGTATTCCCTGATGCAATGGGAAATTCAAGGCTACGTAGTTCTGGTTCAAAGGCTTGACCTTCAAAGAGGATTGAAAAAGCAAAGCATTTTGAATATTTTCAGAAAAATCCTTAGTCCACATATACATAGGATCCGAGACAAATGAAGGCTGCACTGGTACCCGTATGATTCTTGAATCCCGAACAGTAGGATATGCTACCAGTTCGTATCCAGAACTCATCGCGTGAGACTTAGAATTATTTAAAACATATTTAGTTTTTACACATGTTCCTGGACCCACATATGCACAGAGCTGAAGGCAAGCGAAGGCTGCATTGCGACTCATATGACTCTCTGAACATTGAAAGACAGGGTATGCTGCACTTTCAACTTCGAAGTTCATTGCGTAACATCTAGGATCGTTGAAAGCCTTGAAAATTATTTTGAAAAAGGTAATTTGGAAGGGAGATCTTCGATCCACATGCACAGAGTCGAAGGCAAGCGAGGGTTGCACTACGACTCATATGATTCTCTGAACATCGAAAGAAAGGGTATGCTGCACTTTCAACTTCGGAGTCCATTGTGTGAGATTTTGGATCCTTTAAAACTTTGGAAAATCATTTTAGAAAAGATAATTTGAAAGGGAGGTTAAGAAGGGAGATCTTCGACCCATATGCACAGAGTCGAAGGCAAGTGAAGGTTGCACTGCGACCCATATGATTCTCCGAACGTCGAAAGACAGGGTATGCTGCACTTTCAACTTCAGAGTTCATTGCGTGAGATCTTGGATCCTTTAAAACATTTGGAAAATCATTTTAGAAAAGATGATTTGAAAGAGAGATTAAGAAGAGAAATCTTCGATCCCCATGCACAAAGTCGAAGGCAAGCGAAGGTTGCACTGCGACCCATATGATTCTCCGAACATCGAAAGACAGGGTATGTTGCACTTTCAACTTCGGAGCTCATTGCGTGAGATTTTGGATCTTTTTAAAGCTTTTAAAAATTACTTTGAAAAAAGGTATTTGAAAAGATTAAGGACGGGGATATTTTAGAATTTCCAAAAGTTATTTAAGAGAAAAGGAATTTTTGGCAAAAGACTCGAGTTTTACCCATACTGCTTCCAATTATGAGGTTATATGTTGGATGTTCGCCTGCGAGGGAACCTGGAGTCTTTCTCACTTACGCTATTCTTCTTCCCATCTTTGTTTATACGAAGAAGGAACTGTATTGGTAGACTCTACCTTCGGATTTTTCTGAACTATCTTAGCCCTTGAGCAGCAAGTTTGGAATTCCCAATTTATAGGAATTCTATGGAACCCAAGGCCTGCAACTAGCTTAACTGTTGGAACAGGCTTGTTGGAACTTCTACTTCGATTATTCATTCTTTTGTTACTGACGTATCTCGGAGAACTTCTTACCTTCAGTTCACAATCTATATTGCATTTTATTTATAAAGAGCATAACCTGTATAGATAACTTAATTCTAGACCTGATAGATTATATATATGTGAATCGAATCTCCACTCTTTTTACTTATGGCCAGTATAATTGAGGTAGTAGGACAAAATTAATACACCTATCCTAACTGGTTCTCTAGCCCAACGATTTTTCTTTTAGACCTAATCTTTACCCAAATATAGGCTCTCTAGTGCCATTTTCTAGCTAAATCCCTACATTCAGAATTGGAGTTGGCTAGTCCACATTTTCATTCTTGGCTTTATATCAGTCTATCATTGCCTTTGATCTGCCAAATCAGAAGGTATACTTGGACTAGAACAGAGTTACATATTTAAAGTAGTGAAATGAAATTCAAATGCCTATTTTATCAAAATTCTGGACTTAAACTCTTAATTTCTGGTTGTTACCCTAGACCCAAAGCAAACCTATAACCTGTATCGAGAACCTGGTGCAGACTGCTTCAGGGCTTTGAAGCCAAAGTGATAATTAACTTAGATCATTAATTTTCTGGGGTCTTAGGCTATCAGGGATAGCATTCAGCACCGTAACCTGACTTTAAGGATTCCTAGGCAACTTGCTGGAGGCTTGATGAGGGGTTTAGGTAAGGACAAACTCCAAACCCATTAGTTTAGCCTTTACTGGGGTTTTTATTAGGATGAAATTGAGATCCTACTTTGTGCCAAACCAATTATGCCAGAATAATGATTTGGTGCAAGGTATAGGTTCTTGGCCTCACACTTGCTGTTGTACCTCATAGGCTAACCCCTTATGTAATCCCCAATTTTAAGATTTCAGTATCCAGACTTACAGTTTAGGAGCTAGGAACATGAGATCTTTGCATTAACCTACTGCTTTAGTCCTTGAACTTTAGCCTTTTAATCAATTGCTTAAGGATGTTTTTCATGATTTGTGACTAGTGGCTTGTTTTCTAACTTGCCTCTATTCTGGTATATATTAGGCTTCCGTAGGCCTAAGCACTAGTGCAACTAATCCTAACCCAATCTGGTTATGTCTGTGGAATGAGCAATGGCTAGAGCTGGCTATGCCATCATTTTGGAGCTTATGTTAACATGAGCCTAGACTCAATACTCTGTCATGTACTCAGACAGATTTCCTAAAATTGCTACCCCCTTTTTGCCAAAGACACAGATTCAGACTCTGGCTCTATGTCTCACCTTGGTCAATTACCCTACGTCCCTTGATCATTAAGAGAATCCTAACTTCTGTTTTTCTTGGATCTTGTTCTGTCTCTATGACCACAGCCTGTGCCATCAATTTACTTTCTATCCTAATTGTAATTCCCAGGCCTCTTACCAAGATGAAATGACCCAAGTGCGTCTCAAAGGCTTTACTAATTGTTGTTTTAGGATGCAAGTTGTCAAGTGTGATTCATAACCAGACACAGACCCTAAAGCTTTCCCGAGATATACACACAGGGAAGGGAAGGCTACTGTTATAGGGCATTACCCAGGTTCGCTGTAAATCCTGGTAACCTTTCCTAGGCATCTAATTGGGGGGGGAACACTAGCCTATTCTATTGTGAGTTTAGTAGAATTTCCAATAAAGATGACAACAGGTACAAACTATCTCAGGTTTTCTACAACTGTGACACCTTTAAACTTCAGGATTCAAGCTCTCGAACCAGCTTATTCCCTAGGCTACTTACATGAAGGAATCAGTCTAGTTTATTAAAGAAAAGGATTCCCCAATCCTGGCTCTTTTTAACACAGAATTACTTGACATCACATGGATTCTGGAGGTTCATGTCTTGAACCAGAACTCATGGGTTGATTCTGGGAAATCCCCGAGCGTAAGGATCCAAAGATCCCTGCTATGACCCTAGAATTTCGAGGTTAGTCTATTAGAACTCCTTACCAGAGGTATAAAGTTTCCAGGGTATTTGTTGACTTCCCCCAAACTGCTATTTTGGAAATTTGGGGCTAGGTGCCAAACCTAATATTATAATCTAATATCCTCATGTGCTGGTCAGGATAATGCCTGGGTAGTCAAGTTATCAGTTGGGGATCAGGACCTGTGGAGTTGTGTTTTGGTTTCTTTTTTGGACATAGGTCTGTGGAGATTTATATAGTTAATTCAAAACTCTTAGGCTGATCAATTTGCTAGCTGGAGATCTTAAAACAAAACATATGTAGTTTGTTTTCGCATACCAGGACCTATGTTAACCTATACACGCCATGTTTGATATAGAGGGAACCTTGACATGATGAAGCTAGCTTTCTCCTTTGAGCAAAGCTTGGCACTATTTGCCAATTTTTGTATAAGTGGGGTTATGTACTAATTTAACAGACCTATCCTTAGTCCTAGCAACAAGAGGTACCTACAAGCTGAAGTCACAAGAGATCAGCTAGGTTGCAATTTAAAACCACTTGCTACTACAAAACTCAGCAAGTGTCAGAATTCAGGGCACACCCTATGGGTGCTCTATCAATCGAAGTTATACTAGGAACTCCCTTACAACCATCGGACAACACACAGGCCTTTAGCATCTTGGGGATGCTAACTGGAGCTTAGAAAATTTACACATTACTTTGGCCTTTTTCAACAATTATTAACTCAATTGTGACTATACAGCCTTTGACAGGGAATTCCTATTTGCTAAGTTAACCTTGTCAAATAGAGACACACAGGCTAAAGACCATTATTCCTATTATAGGTTCTATTTTTTGTTTGTTCAGGTCTACTCACTCCACTGATCAGGATTCTTTCTATTGTACTTAGGGACTGATATTGCTTTTCACCTCCAAACTCACATAAATCGAAGGCTCAAGATCTAATAGGCAAGCTGGTGTTCAATTTTTAACTCTATTCAGTGAAAAATCGTCTATTATTTGTCGAAATTGCACTCCAATTAATCACCAAACACTTACTATCTTACAAATCAATCATCTCCAATTCCTGTAATGCTAGTTTTTAGGTGAACAACTTCAAAGTATGATTCAAACACAAAAACAATAAGCATGCACAACAATTACCCTGATTCCATTCAATGCACAAGTCATCATAGCAATATAATTAGGTGTATTAGACTTCCTCGAGCAATTTCATCCCTAAAATTTCAGAAGAATGCTCTCTTAATGCAGAATTAGTGGAGAACACTAACCTGAAACGAAGTATGTCTCGCAGAATGCCGAATCGTTTCTGGAAGACACTAAAATTGAACTCGTGTGGAGTTTATTCTTGCTGAATGAATGCGATGCAAACCAAATTCAGAATGCCTTCAAGAAGTGCGGAGGCCAAGGAACATACAAGAATTGGAAAGGTAAAGAAACAGAGTCCAATCTTCTTCGAGAAGCCAAGAGTTTTCAATCAAAAACCAGCATGAAATCGAGTCGATTTTCCCCCAAAATCAAGCGAAAAGACTCTTGAGGCAAGAAGAAGCTCTCCAGGGAATAGGGAGAAATCCAATTGATGATGAGAACCACCCGTCCCCGCGAAAAGCTTCCAAGTATTTTCGATTTCTTTGGTGTTAAAAAAGTCTTTTTTCTTTTTTCCAAAAATCCCTTTATACCCCCTTCTAACCATGGTAATACCCATTCTGCCCTTGGTTATTTCCTAACCCAAACAATAACAACCCTAACTAACCCTAACTAATTCCTAACCCTAACCCATTAAGACAGGAACTAATTTTTAACCTTTTTCAACTTTTATTTACTTTCTTTAACCTTTGTTTATTATTTTCTATATTATTATTATTATTATTATTATTATTATTTATCATCATCTTTTATTTGTATTACTTACTATTTATTTTTTATTTATATATATATATTTTATATATTTGTTACTCATCTCTCTTCTTCTTCCACCTCTTCTTCTTCTTCCTTCTTTTTTTTTATCAAGCTGCGCCTTTATTTACCCAAATTATTTCTACTCCTTTTTTATTTCTTTTCATATTTTCCCTTCAATTTGCCTTTGTGATTTAATTAAAATATTCCAGACAGGAATTGGTGTTCACACCTCCAATCAGAAGTTCTGCTTCTAGAAAAATTAAAGTCCTTTATTAAGAGATGTGAGAAACTATTATGGAGTAGTACTACTTTCTTTTAAATTTTTTCTTTACTTAAAATATAAGGAAGAGAATATAATTATTATGTTTGGAGTAAAGGTGAAAAGAACTATTAAATTGTTATTTGTAACCATAAAGAGAATGGGTGGGATTATAAAGATGAGAGGAAGTACATTAATGAAGGAAGCAAGTTGTTTTGTTGTGTTCAACTGCTAGAAGGAACTGCTACTGCTACACTTGGTCTTGGTAACTTTCAAATTCATTGGAATTATTAATGAGCCTTAGAGCTAACAAAGACCGAAAAGTGTTTTGTGAAAGGGGTGGGTGGATGAGTGGAGTTACTTATGAATTTTAATGTCTATTCACTCTCTGCATTTTTTGTAACTACAGACAGGCTCTCAATTCCACTCAGTTAGAGTTCAGTGAGGTGGGTGACTCAGTGCAACCAATTCAAATTTCCACTCAAATTAAAGGGTTCAATCAACTGTTTGCACACAAAATAAGTGTCTAAGATATGTGCGTAATGTGAATCCAATATTAAACATATGATAATAAATTAAATCCCAAAGGAGTGGACTAAAATGTTAACAACTGTCCTATGAGTGGACTGGAAAACACTTAAATTTTTGCTAAATTACTGCAACACACTGACCTAATTTACAGTATTTACAAAAACATGGAGTTAATTTGAAAAATCTCATGTTACAAAAACTAATTTTACATAGTACAATATTTACACACAAAAACAAGAAAGCATGTGCATTCATAGAGGGAGAAGGGATTGTAAATTATTAATCACCAAATGTGAAGGGATCGTTCATATGGAACCAAGGATCCTTGAATCTGGAAGTTCTAGTTTTGTTAAAATTTATGCTATACCTCAAAATGGAGAGGGAAATTGAATGCTACAATTGGAGATTCGAGAGAGTTACAGACCGACGTAGGTTTTCTCTTATTCTAATTGGAAATCAATAGAATGCTACATGAGACAACAGAAAGTTAATGTGTCTGCATCATTTTGCAATTGAGCATAAAGAGAATACAAATTAAAGCAAAAAATATAAATCCAAAATAAAAATGAAATGCATATCAAGTGTGGCTAAAATCATGATTTTAAAAATTTAGTGATTAAGCAAGCAAAATCGACAAAGAAATGGGATTGTGGTTCTTTGTTTCTAGATAATCTTGATTCACGCTCTATTTTTTATCTTTAATGATGTAAATTTGAATTTACAAAAGTGAAGTGGAACTTAACAAATGGAATGTTTCAGAATTAAGGTTAATCCATGGATAAGTTTTACCAGATCATATATTTTTAGGATCATTTTATTAAAGTTATTTTAATTATTTTATTATTTATAAGTTAGGGCTAAATAGGATATAAAAAGGCTGGGTAGGGTTGACACTTGAATCAAAGCTCAATTTGATAGTTCTAATTATAAATAGATGATTCAAATTCATAAAAGCTCTCGGTCCTGCTACAACTTAAGTGCATTGGTGTATGGATTGGTTATCTCGTATTCGTGGTTGGATAAGGAGTCTAAATAATAGGTCACATTCCTTAAAATGTTGGTTGATTATTTGCTCGTGTTAGGTCATTGAACAATTTTTTTATCTTTTTCTATTATTTTGTAATTTTCTTATTTAACCTACATCGTGAAGATAGAGTCATCCTATGGATTCATATCAATTGGTATTAATAGCTATTGGCTGACACAATAGTTTTTTATTATTCCTTATTTTTATCAAAATAAAAGAAAAACATAGTACATTGAAAAAAAATGAGTATGAAAAAAATTGTAAAAAGATATAGCAAAAAAGTGTAAAAAAAAATTAATATTCACATCAGAGAAAATCAAAAAGGTGAGTAAGGATCAAATACTAACCAAATACAGAAATTGGAAAGTCAATTTAAAAGGTTGTTTGATAGAGGAATGGAGAAAGTTTATGAACAAATAAATCATGTGGAGGATTGCACAACATAATTGACTTTATTGAAGTTAATATGATTAGATCTAATGTTAATTCAAAGCATCAACATGAGGAAAATAAAGATAAGCAAAGAAGACAGATATTTGAATATAATAATACAAGAAGACATAGAGATACAAGGAATGATATTGGTAGAATTAAAATCACAGTTCCCTCATTCCAAGGGAAGAATGATCCAAAGGCATATTTAGAATGGGAGATGAGAATAAAACAAATTTTCTCATGCAACAACTACTTAAAAGTAAAAAGGTAAAACTTGCAGCTTTTGAGTTTACTAATTATGCTCTTGTGTGATGGGATAAGATGCAAAAACAAAAAGATTGATATGGTGAATAACCCATCACCACTTGGAAAAAGATGAAAGTAATCATGAGAAGACAATTCATTTCATCCTATTTTCATAGAGATTTCTATAACAAGTTGCAACATCTCACTCAAGGATCGAGAAGTATATATAAGTATCATAAAGAGATGGAGATTACCATGATTCGAGCCAATATAGTGGAGGATCGAAAAGCAACCATGCCATGTTTCCTGCATGGACTAAATGGTGATATAGTTGATGTTGTGGAGAGGTATGATTATGTCGAGCTTCAAGAAATGGTACATTAAAGAAGAACAACAACTCAAAAGGAGAAATAACATGAGAAAGGGTTCCAATCCAATTTTTTTTTTAATTCATGAAAGAGTCATTCAGAGCATAACATTACTTCAGCTTCATATTCTAAAGAGGATGATACCAAGAAATGTAAATTTGATATCCATTCAAGTAAAACTCAACTTAAGTCCAATTCTTCTAGGAATCGAAATATAAGGTGTTTCAAATGCCAATGGAGAGAACACATTTCCAGTGATTTCTTAGATAAGAATGCTTTGCTCATTAAAAATAATGGAGATTGGGAGACTAAAGAAGAAGTGTTAAAACAGAAAAAAAGTCATCTAGTGTTAATGGTGAAGGTCCTATAGAAGAAGAACTTTTAGTGACTAGAAGAACACTCAACATTCAAATAATGTAAGAAGGGAACAAACTAGGGGAGAACTTGTTCCACACACATTGCCTAATCCAAAATAATGTATGTTGTGTAATCATTGATGGTGGAAGTTGTAGTAATGTGGCAAGTGCAGTTAGTAGAAAAGTTAAGCCTACCAACGTTTAAGCATAATCGTTCATATAAGCTACAATGACTCAATGATTAGGATAAGTTGAAGGTGAAAAAGTAGGTGAAAATATTTTTTTCTATTGAAAAATATAAGTATAAAGTAATATGTGACATTGTTCCATGAAAGCATGTCATCTATTGTTGGGAAGACCTTGGCAGTATGACAAAAGAGTTACACATGATGAATTTTTAAATCGTTATTCTTTTATACTGTAAGGAAAACCAATAATCCTTCTTTTTGTGACACCACAACAAATATTGAAGGGTCAAATTAAATAAAAGAAAAAAAATGATAATGAAGAGTTGAGGACGACTCTATTTCAAGAAAGAGAGAATAATGTGAATCAAGATACCACCTTAAATGATCAAGCCCTATTACAGAAAGACTTAACTCCAAGAAAATTTTTATTGACTCCAAAGAAAATTTTTATTGACAAAAAGAAGGATAAAAAAAACAAGACACTATTGAAGCCTACATATATCTTTTATTTACTCTTATAAAATCCTACATATTTGCTGGTTTCAGTCTTTAATATATTTTTAGTGATTTTGACCTGTGACATTGTTGTTTGGCATGTTATTGATACTTTGAATATTTGGTTGGCTTCAAAAACTCAATGTAGTTGAACCTACGCGAGACTTGAAAGCTTGAATGATTTCTCATTTTGAAATAAGCTGGAATAGTAAATTATACTGGAGTAAACAGAGATGATACTCTTAATGTGTATTTTGACTTGGACAAAATAACAAAAATGATACTAGCTCTATCCCTTTTCGCATGTAAAAATTACTTGGTTCAAAACTATTGGAGTTTGGACCTAAGCTTGATTCTAATTAATTGAAAACTTTGATTAAATCTGTCGTGCTTGTTTCCTATTAAAATTGTTAAAATTGCTTTATACTATAACCAAAATATCTACCCTTGATTATTCCCACTTTATGATTATTTTCTGCCATGAAGAACACTTGATCAAGATAGTCTTTTAGGGTAGAAATCTAGTTGTACAGCACATGTTATTGTCATCTACAATGCATCCACTGTAATCTAAAAAGCGATACGTCATCAGTGAATACTTAACTAATATGTTAGTAATTAAGTAGTATATATTAATTTTAAATATACTAAATTATGAAAATTTAAACGAAAAATTAAAACTAAAACTAAAACCCTAAACCCTAAAAATTAAATCCCTATTGGATCCAGTTGCTTCTCTTTTGATTTCCACCTTGTTTGCCTCACTACCATCAATGGCGGTGCATCAAGCTCTTGAACTCACCCACAACCGGCAACCTACTATAGGACGCATTGAAGGCTACGGTTGGATTAGTCACAAACTGTTCATGGTTGGAAAATTAAATATGATCGTGATTAATTTTTATAATATATGTAACAAAAAATGATATAGATGTAATAGTCCTAAATTACCTAATAATGTAACCAAAAAAATTACATCTGTTTGTGAATTCGGCCATACAAATTCGGGGACAATTGGACAATAATTATAAAAAAAATGGATAATGGAACAATAAACACTGTAGTTCTTAATGGACAATAATTTGTCTATTGCTAAGAGAATTCTATGAATAGCCTAACAGATTCACAGATGCTTTGAGAATAATGGGATTTTAAAATGATTGAATTGAAAGAATTTGTCAATTTTAAGATGTGTAAATCACTTTACAAATTCATCAATGAATTTAAATTACAATTACTTGCCAATAGTCAATAGTTTTATGTGTACATGCTAATGGCGTGAATAGTTTGGCAATGTGAAAAAGAAAGATAAAAGTTAGGATTTTTATTTTGGTTTTATTTTTAATTTTTCATGAGAACATAAAAAAGAAGACTTAATGTCTAAATAAGACATTACTATTTTGTTAGTGGAACAAAGATCTTGAATGACTTGCAATAACCTAAAATTATGGCACATACTTCATGAATTCCTAGTTAACCAAAAAATTTAAAATATTACCATGTTTCTCTCTTCACCGCTTGTAAAGTGAGGATATATACATCTGAAAATATTACTTGCAAGCGCAACCTTTATTTTCATATATAAATACAGCTAATTAATCAAGTATCCTCTTACCCCATAATTTGACTAGTTAAAAACACATTTTAATCAAGAAGTTCTACAACTATGATAGCCTCAACCAAATCAATATCCGCATTGTTGATATGCTTGGTGATTACCATGGCGTGTGTTGAAAGGGCTGAAACGCTGACTGCTTGTGCTAAATCATGTATGCCTGTGTGTTTGAGAGAGAAAGGTGCTACCATCCGTGGATGTGGACAAGCTTGTGAAAAGTATTGCCGTCAAATTTCTCGATCGTACAAAGGACGACCCTAATATATAAATTGGATGACGCATGTGTATTCATCACACAAAGCAAACCCAAATGCTAGATATGTATTAATTAATTAGTATACTTTTATTTTATAGTTACATAAATTGATTGTTATAAAATGTAAAGAAATTCCATAGTTAATGTCTTTTTATTCCAGGAGATATATAGATTCATTACATAAATTACTAGGAAATAAAAATAGAGCTAATCAATTCTCCAGAATGATTTCCAATGAATAGAAAGACAATTATATATATATATATATATATATATATATATATATATATATATGGAGTCTAATGGGATCATACGTCGTTGACATATTAAGGGATGCCAATCTCTCTAAAAGAATCAAATGTGAGAATGTAATTCAACAATGTGTTTAGTTTTCTAATTTCTATGGCTGCTAGTCGATTTTAGGCTTCTTATGCACTAAATCCACAGGCATTTTTTGTTAAGAAATGCATGGAAAAAATGTAAGTCACGCTAATTAATTTGTGCTTTTGTTGTTTAGTGAATGATTGTTTAGCCTGCTCCATTATTTCCCCCACACCCGTTTCTTTGTACTCAGCGTCTCTTGCTCGGGTGTGCACCTCTCCCTTTACTTTGGTTATGAAAAAAGAATATGCCATCAGCTTCTAATTATTTCACCAATTAAATTCTTCTTTTTCCGATTAAGGATTATTTTTTCAGATAATAAAGGCTTAACTACTTTTTAAGTACAGTATTAATTCAAGTTTTATATATAAAATAACATCTATTGAAAGAGTTAATTTTACCACAGAATTAATATTACGGACTCTACAGTAGACACGAGTAGTTCTAGATAAAAAAAAAATCTTTGTTTTCCATTTTTTCTCCCTTTTGTTTACATATAACTTAGATGGGTCTCCGAGGATCTTCACCAGGTGGGTATTCTTCTCCTTAGTAACACAATTTCAAGTTAATATTCCACCATCGTTCTAGAATATAAAGGGAAGTGTTTTTTATTTTCAAAAGATTTATGTAATGATATGAATTTAAACAGATTTTTTTTTGTTAAGTTGGATCATTTAGATAAAAATTAGGATTATAATAAAAATAAATTAAAATTTTAATAAAAATAAATAAAAATTAGAATTTCGATAATTGTTAGAATAAAACATGGAACAGAGAACGAACGGAGAAAAACTTCACATCTTCAATTTAAAAAAAAAAGTAATAAGCTCGGTATAAAATTATTACAAAGATATAAGAAACTCTTAATAAAATGTTTTTTTCAAAAATCCAAAGAAACACACGAACTCTCTTGAAAAAGAAAACTTTTATTTTTATTATCCCAAAATTATTTTTTTAAAGAGAGTTACACTAATATTTATAATAAAATTAAGATCTAAATATTTAGTAGTTGATAAGTCTAATGTACTAACATAACAAAATAAAAATAATAAACCATAAAAAGGTTTAATAATTATTACTATCAAATCTATTAACATAATAAACTAAACCTATGTTATTAATTATTAAAATAAATATAAAATTTTAATTTAAAATATAAATATAAAGTTTTGTACTTTTTTCTTCCGTATCTTGTTTTCTTTAAATATAGTTATGAATGATGTAATTTAAGGTTTCTTTAACTTTTTTAACTTTTTGATCTTATCATAAAATCTTTAAACCTTTGTTAAAGATCATCATTTTTATCTTTTTTATTTTTTATTATCGCTTCTTAGTTCGTATCAAGTAAGTCGAGTTTTAAAAATTTATCAAAATCAAAATAGTTGTAAAATTTAAATGGACATATACAAATTAAGGAACTCTATTTTTTCCTAGACAATGACCAAATAATCTTTATGAAAAGACGCTTTGAGTAGTTGCAACTGATTGAAGAATGGTCAACTTAATCGGTACGAAACCATATTCAACTTACACTAGTGGAAAATAAGTTTTTTACATCGGTTATTATGGACTTTTTACATCGGTTATTTGAGCGGTATTGAAGCGGGCCATATAGAAACTTAGACTTTCTACATCGGTTCTACAACCGATGTAGAAAGTACACTTTCTACATCGGTTAAAACTTCAACCGATGTAGAAAGTCATACTTTCTACATCGGTTGTGGTCACAACCGATGTAAAAAGACCACAACCGATGTAAACAGTTAACTTTCTACATCGGTTATGGTCACAACCGGTGTAGAAAGTCACTTTTTATATCGGTTAAGGTCACAACCGATGTAGTAAGTTTATTTATTTTTTTAAATGTTATTTTTGTTTACGGAAATTGTCATATTATTTATTCCAATACCTGTATATATAAACAGAATACTAGGTAGACAATACAGAAATTACAGAGTCCATATATTTAAAGTAAATACATCAATATTTATTATAAAATATAATAAAAACAAACTAAAAATCTAAAAAACCCATAAATTCAACCCAAATTGGCAATGTCTATTAGAAATTTCCCCCAACGTCTTCTGATATCATCAATTTCTTCATCTAACAGAGGTTGAGGATTGTAAAATATCTACAAAATATTTTTTATTAAAATTAGTGAACATGTCATGTTATGCATTCAAATTAAATAATTAAATTAGGACAATTGTAATTACCTGGTGCCAAGAGTGAATAATAGAAGCCAAGACAATGAGAAACATATGTCTCATTACATAATATCCACACTCGGTTCCTCCGGTTTGTCTTGGACACTTCAAAATAATAAAAAGTGTATCAAATATAATTACAGATAGTGATAAAAGAATATAAAATAATTGAATAACTTTTAATAAAGTACTTACCTTTGGAATTATCCATACAGGCTTTTTAATATTTGATGAATGCGTCCCTTTTAACCGAAGTCGAGCATTCATTGCTCTACAATAAAATAAAAAGCAAATGAATACCTTTGAGAATAACAAGTTATATGAATATAAATATCAAAATCATAAAAACTTACAAATCTATAATGTCTTTTATGTCTTTCTTTGGTTTTTGCCAAGCGGAGCATAGAAATACAACTACATTCCGCTTGGGACAAATAATGATTAATTGCCAATGGTTTTTTTAAGTATACACTTTTTTTTGAATAAAACACATATAGTTATTTTCACATCCATTATTTATTAAAAATGGTGTAATACATAAAAATAGATTAAATAAGATAAAAAAACAAATTGTATAATAAAAATATAAATATATATTAAAGTGTAAATATTTTAAAAAAAATGTAACATAATTAAAAGAATGCCATAATATTCGCGTAATATTCTTCACTTGGATATATTCAAATTTTGGGAGATTTTATGATTATTTAAAGTGACAAAACTAAGATGTGTCCAAAAATAGAAGGAACTGTGCTTCCGTACGAGTATCGTTTTCCTAATCAAAATCTATGCATGAGCCCAGAGGATCAAAATCTACCCGTGAATCACGTAGAAGAAACATGTAGGGTCCTCTTTCTTTTCTCTCTTTCTCATTTTCCTCTATAAATGGTTCCATACATTTGCCCTCAAAATACCATTTTTAATACTCACACGTCACTCCCACACCTACTGACCGACACAGGCACAGGGCATCACACCACACGTCACACCCAACGCCCTTTCCCATCCCACCGAATCAAATCCAATGGCCACCGCAGCACCGCCACCGCCAACAACTCCGTCACCACAACCCGTCACAACCCCAGTGGGTAACCCTCTCTTCACCCGCATCCGTCTAGCCACCTCCTCCGATGTTCCCCACATCCACAAACTGATCCACCAGATGGCCGTCTTTGAACGCCTCACACATCTCTTCTCCGCCACCGAGTCCTCCCTCTCCTCCACCCTCTTCTCCCCCTCCTCTCGTCCCTTCCTTTCCTTCACCATCTTCCTTCTAGAAGCTTCCCCCAACCCCTTCACCGATGATACCATCAACAACAACCCTTTCTACGAACCCACCGTCAAAGTGGTGAACTTGGACCACCCAATCGTCGACCCCGACAGGGAAACGTTCAAGACCCATCATGATGTTCGCGTTGCTGGCTTTGTCTTGTTTTTCCCTAACTACCCGTCGTTTCTGGCGAAGCCTGGGTTTTATATTGAGGACTTGTTTGTGAGGGAGTGTTATCGGAGGAAGGGGCTTGGGAAACTGTTGCTTACTGCTGTGGCGAAACAAGCAGTGAAGATGGGGTTTGGAAGGGTTGATTGGATTGTGCTTGATTGGAATGCTAATGCCATTAAGTTTTATGAAGAGATGGGTGCGAATGTCATGCAGGAATGGAGGGTTTGCAGGTTGACTGGGGAGGCTCTAGAAGCTTATGGACCTTCTGCTTAAAAAATACTTTCTTCTTTTTTTTAAAAAAAATTGCGTTTGGAGTTGGGCATGGTGTTACTTGCTTAACTTTTAAAGAGTATATGCTTTTCGATTAAGGTTTAAAATTATTCGACTTGTCGTTTTAGTTTGATTATGGTGTCCTTCTATGTTTCTGAAATGTTACTATGCATGGTAACGATTCCGTGATTGGTCCAAAATATGACAACTATTTGCTTCTCTTGACATTCCATTGCTTGGCATAAGTGTTGAGCTGCCCCGTCTATTTCATTGGTTTTTCTCTCTAGTAACGGAACAAGGAATTCCAGTAACATTTGCTCTTCATCAATATTTGACTTCGCTGTTCTTTTAGCAATTTTTTTATTTTTAATAAATTTGGATCCGTAATTAGGCTAGTTTTTACTGTGCTGGATTGAATTTGAGATAAACATTTCGATGTTTTTATACCGGAAACTTGCCATTTTAAATGAATTTTTGCCTTTCTTTTTTATCAGATAGAATTTAAGGAATGGCACTTATTATAATTGTGTTCAATATGTTATAGTAGGATATTGCATGACATTTCAAACCATATATGTAACAAGAGTCAGTTTTTAGACATTAAAGTTTTATATATTTTTTATTTCTTAAAATATGTGCTTATATTATTAATTAAAAATTGTAATATTTTTTATTTTTAATTTTTACCTAACAATATCTATGTAATATGTAAAAAATTGAATTAGAATTAGAATGCATAAATGATTTTTACTGATTTTTATAAAATTTATTTTAAAAGTTTTACAGTATTTTATAATGATGGTTTACATATTCAGCTTTGAAAAAATTAGTGGATAAATTAATAAAAATTAAATATAAAAAATAAAAATTAGTTAAATGATAAAAATTAAAGAAATTTATTTAATAAAAATATGATTGGGAAAATTATCAAATAAACTAATTAACTGTTTAATTATGTTACATTTTTTTTAAAATATTTACACTTTAATATATATTTATATTTTTATTATACAATTTGTTTTTTTATCTTATTTAATCTATTTTTATGTATTACACCATTTTTAATAAATAATGGATGTGAAAATAACTATATGTGTTTTATTCAAAAAAAAGTGTATACTTAAAATGGATAGGTACATTAAAAAGAATAGTAAAATCATAAAAAAAAAATAAAAAGTAAACTTTTAAGTTAATTTTCATCATTTTTTGAATATGTCAAATTATTTTTTAAATTTTCATCATTTATATTAATTTATAAGATAAAAATATTAAAAATAAATTTGAAAGATGAATATCATTGATAAAAAATATTTTAAAAAATTACTATTATTTTTCTAAATTGAGAAATTAATTTGATGTATCTTAAAAATAAGAACTAATTTGAAGGTTATCTTCAACATAATAGACATAACATAGAATGTATGAAAAAAGAAGAAAAATATATTAAAAAAAGTGAAAAATAAGATAAAAAAGAAAGTATGTTCATCACTATTCTTTTGTATTTGTGATAAATCATAAACTATTAAAGGATGTAGTTAAATAATACTCGAAGCAGATATTTGATATACAAAATTATTTTTATTTATGAAAAATATTTTCCTAATAATTATATTTCATAAGGATTATAATTGTTGGAAACGTTATAAAGTTAGTTAACATATTTAAAAAATTTATAATATATTTAAAAATTTATAAGAATATTATAATGAATATAGTTTAAAAAAAAATTCATTTCCATGAGAATCTTGCATTTCATCCTCTTTTATGAGTATATTAGTAAAAAAAATATAGGAAAATATTCTTATCAATATTAAACACAGAAAACTAAGGTAGTATTTTTGACATCCAAATTTGTATATATAAAATAATTATTCAATCCATCAAGCTATCCTTTCTCGTTCCACGTGCTATTATGCATGGCTTCTTTCTCCATATATTACTAAGTTTTACGATGACATGGAATTCCAATTGAGAAATTGTAAATTGAATGTCAAATTGAAAAAAAAAAAATACTCCTCAATCCTTTTCACTTCATCTCTTAATTTTTTTTCTTCCATAAACGATTTCTTTCGTTTCCTTGGCTGATGATGAATTCAGATTCATAGTTAAAATTTTTAAAATTTCAAGAATTAACCTTTGATTACTTTCCCTTCCTCTCATCTAGCTCAATTTATTATATTTCTTCGATCAACTTTCTCAAAGCTTAGGAGAATTAATTCAAAGCACCATTGCTGATAAATTTAGAGCTTTGACTATTATATGTTGGGATCGCGTAGTGTTGGAAACGGGAAACGTAGCTTTTCTCGATACTGGTTTCCTCAACTTCTTCCTCCTCCTCCTCTGTCCATGCAACCAAAACTTCACTTTATAACAATTTCAGTTTAACAAGTTTTAAATAAGCGTACACTGGAACAGGGAAAGTTGGAGCATGGAGTAGAATTTATAAGTAAATTAAAACACTCATATGCTTTAAAATATATTTTTTAATTATTGTTTAAATTTTTATAAATTGATTCATTTATATTATTTTAAAATTTAAAATTATTTATGAAATTTTATACATTTTACCACATAAACTAAAAATAGTTTGATGTTTTTAGACGTTAAAATTATATTTCTAGAATTAAATGTTCTCAGACGTTGTTTATATATATGATTTCATATTAAATGAGTGTACGGATAAATTCATCTTAGATGAATATGTAGATGAGTTTCTATATATAAGTTTTTATAGATATTTTTTTATAGAAGAGTGTATAGATGAGTTTCTTGTAAACAAATTTGTAGATTAATTTTATACCAATAATGCTATAAAAAAAATTTCAATGAAAAATTTTATAAACAAACTCACTTCAGATGAGTCCTTGTCTAGATGATACTATAGACAAGATCTTAGACGAGATGAGTTTGTAATCGAGTATCTATAAACAAGTTTATAGACAATTTCCCGTAAATAACGTTTAAAGACAAGACGATGATGTTTCATACCAAACAAGACTACTTCAGATCAGACGATACAACTCTAGATCATGCGAGGCCATTTTAGATTAAAGGTTGCTTCTTAGACAATGTATTCTCAATACATCTTTAGATATATATGAAATACCTATTAGAATAAATTCTCTCTTTAGATGGCATTCTTGAAAGTAGAGAAACTTAAACTAAGTGTTGATTCCAAAATTTAAGTGAACTAATGTTGAATAGATAAGGAACCCGAGAGGGCCAACCTAAGTTCATTTCATATAATCAAAATGGTCATGTAGGAAGATAGACATGAAAGTGTAATGACTTTTTAATTAGATTATGTTATGATTTGGATATTGACATGTCCTAATTATTAACCGATATGGATTGTTTCAAATGAGATGAACAAATGAATGGAGAAGGGATATGAAGTTCTAAGCTTGAAAAGAAGGAAACACTTTCAATTGAGGTGAGTATGAAATATAACATGATTGGCAGGCATCATATGCATAAGAAAATGATGTTTTGGAAATCTTCAATGTAGGAGATTGTTTGTGAGCTCTTCTATGAAACGGAGCTAAAAAATTTATAGGTCGACTCATATGGAAATAGATCATAGTCTATGAGAAATGGGAATTTCCAAGCCTAGGGGTATGTAAGCTAGGTTTGAACCTCTCTAATGGCCTAAGGTTTCTTCCTATAGCTATCTACTTTGGTCAAACTTATCCACTTTGACAAAATTTTGACGATTATAATTACTGGTCAACAATTTTAAATTTTTGAAAAATGTAAAATGATGATGACATTGATGATGATGATGATGATAGTATTGTCAAGAACACACTTTGATTTGAGAAATTGGATCCTGATATCTTCCATTATTTTGATAAGATAGTGATGATGATTTGAACCCACATGCATGTGCATATTATAGGGATGACTAACTCTAGATTAGTAAGGATTATTATGGTATGAGACGCAATAAACCTCTGCCTAATCCTGTGTTTGTCATCATAGAAAATTGAGAAGAGGATATAGAATAAATTCATGTGCATACACTACATTCATCTAGTCCTTGGAGTAGATCGGTTTATCGACTAATAAAGTCTTTTACATTATATACATATAGATATATGACATTGATAAGTTTGTATATAAATATTTTTATTACTACTCCTATTTAAACTACTACTTGAAAGAAATGTCTTAGTCTCTCGTATACTATTTTTTTTTTATGAATAAAACTATTTTCTAGTAGATCTATAATGTGGATAGTCCATCATGTCACAGAGATGACTATCAACATGGCATGGAAGTTGAACCTTGTAAAGAACCTACAATGTGGATTATCCTAAAAAATATGGAGTTAGATATTAGTTTAAGGAATAAAGTTCGTTTGATGTCCAATATAAGCAACAATTTTGAAACAAAGTTATGGTATGAATTACAAGACGTTATAAGAGGTAATGGATCTCATGGTCAATGATCGTCTAGTGGAGCTTCACATTTTCAAAGGTAAAGTCTGTTATTTCCAACTTAGTAACATAACTTTAGATTGCCTATGTCTTGAATGGGTGAAAACCTATATAGGTGATTTAGGTGGCTGTTATATTAATGGTGTCCAAGTAATTGCTTCTTACAAGCTTGAGGGAAAGGCCTAACATGCTTGCTCGTGTTTCATTATGTTACTATCTTCAAGGAAATATAGTAAAATAAGGTTGAGTTGTGGAGATCAATTCCAAGTTTCAATTGATTTTACCCTTCATGTTAGGTTGAATTGTAAATTTTATACATATTGGATCTCATAACTAGACATAAGTAAGGTGTAGCAACCATCATTTGAAGATTTACTAGTCTAGAAACAAGCATAAAGAATTTTAGAAAAGAAAGTTATTAAGTTTAAAGCGTGCCTTTGGAGTTCTCTAGTTTTATTTACTAAGGAGAAAGATCATAGTATGAGTTTGTATGTGGGTTAAGGGTAATTAAATAAAGTCACCATGAAATATATATGCCCACTTTCTAGAGTAGATGATACTTTTATTTATTCTATGAATAGAAAGGAACATGAAGATCATTTTAAGGATAATACTCTAAATGTTTAAGAAAAAGAGAAATTATGAGGTGGATTGAAGAATTATAATTTTTTTAATATTTAAGGTGAAACTTCTAAGATATATGTATGAGAAATGAATTTTATTAGATCATAAGAAGGTTAAGACAGTAATTAAGTTGGGAAAGATCTAGGAATATTAGTGAGGTTTGAAGTGTCCTAATTTCAACTGGATATGGCAAGAAATTATTTAAGGTTTTTCCAGATAAATTTAGCTATGTACACATTAATAGGAAATAGAAATCCTTACTATGGAATGAAAGATATAAAAATAGTTTTCAAGAATAGAGACTAGATTAGTTACCACTCCTGTCTTAGTTATATCATAATTTACTAGAAATTTTGACATTCCAGCAATGCTTATGGTAAAGGATTGGATCATGTATGAATGAAATATTAATAGAATGTTGTTTATGCATCTAGGCAAATATGTTCATATATGGAGAATTAGGTTATTTATGATTCAGAATTCAATTTTATGGTGTTAATCTTGAAAATCTAGAAACTTATAAAATTTTTAAGTTTTAATCTATAATGATCATAAGATTTTTAAGTAACTGTTTAAACAAAAATAACTTAACATGAGATAAATAATATGGATGAAATTCATTTGTAACTATGATTTAAGATATCATTAAGAATGGTTGAATTGAGTAGTTAATAATTAAAGTAAAAAATCCTTATCTATGACTTGTATGATGGCTTATGAGATCGATAGAAGAATGTAAACATCTAAATTTGCCAACTGAAGTAAATAAGGTTAGCATTCACATGTGTAGGCTTGAAATTTCATGGACAATAAGGGATCAAATTAGAAAAATATAAAAAATAGAAGGACATGTTCTTAGACGTATGAAACATAAAGGATTTTTTAAAAATAAGAATAATTGATTATTTTTCAAAGAATATCCTAAGTATATAAGGAACTTAAAAAAGTAGTAGTAATAGGATTTTTGTCTTGGGACAAGAGACTATGCCCAAGAAATATATTTTTCTCCATGCTAATAAACCTAAGCAATATTGATGACTTTAAAGCTTGGATGATGGAAGCTCAAGATTCATGGAAGTTGATATGCCAAGTGTGACGAGAGTCTAAACCCAAAGATTAAGTAATATACTAGGAGGAAGAAGAAAATTCAAGAAAGAAGATGATGACATTGTAACTTGTCTTAGTCATGAGGAGAAATAACTAGGACGTTAGAAGTTTTGCTTATACATTGTTGACTCAAGTAGCTAAACATTATTTAGATATGTCTTGAGAGAAGATTCTCATATACTCAAAGACTACATTACCAAGAAAGAAAGTTTGAATATCCACATCAGTATTATTCTCATGTGAAAAAAAGAGAGTAAAATTTGAAGATGAGATTACTTGGGAGACATTCAAGGAAAGATTCATCGAAAAGGAATTTTTGAGAACATCGATAATAAAAGGATAAAGTTCTTAGAACAGAATTAAGAAAGCATAAACTTTAGAGACTAAACCATCAAGTTTGAAGAGTTTTACTTTTACTTTCCACATCATCAACATATCTAAGATGATCATTTCAAGTGCAACAGATCTGAGAACAAATTAAGACTAAAGATCAAAGATGCTATAAATTTCAGAAGCACATTTAAAAAAACTCAAAAGAAGGAAGCTATACCAATAATTGTTCGGGTTCTCATTTATTCATTCTCTGAAAGTCTTAGAAATTAAAATTAGTGACTGGAGGGTTACGAATAAGTACTGATAATCCAAAGTGCTACCTTGCTTATGAAAGATTAAATCATGTGAGAGAATGTCCTAAGGGTTAGATTATCTATTATAAATTCTAGCAATTGACCTGAGAACATCTAAAGGTAAAGAAGGAAAATGCATACGATGATAAATTCTACAATAATTATCACTCCAATAACAGTAATAGAAATAAAAGTAATAATAGTCAAATAGGAAATCCTAGAACCCAAGGAGAGGTCTCCCCCATGAGCAGGGATGAGATTACTCAAGCAGAAAACCTAATTCCAGATAAATTTCTCATAGGAGATTTACTAAGATATAAGGGTGACTTGAACAATTCCTATTTACTTATCATTTATAATGGTGTGAGGCAGTTAAACTTATTTGCTATTGTTCCACCATTTTATTTGATTATTTATACATCTAGAAGTGCTTGAGTTAGTATTACCTAGATCCATAGAAATTACGATAATTGATGGTCATAATTATTCTATAGACTTAAATTGATGATCTCGTTTTAAATCTAGGATTATCCTTGACCTAGACTGAGTTGTTACAACTCGTGTTCGCTTGGTATTTGGCATATGTGAAGGTGCTTTATCTAAGAATTTAATATTTTTTCTCTACTAATCAAATAAATCGTGGGAGTTAAATTCTTAGCTTTAAGTGAGAGATTTCATCAACTGAAGGAAGCTTTTCATCATATTGTTAATTCTAGTCATAAGTCTACTCCTTGAGGGCATGATATTGGGAGCTAATACTTTAAGGAAATCGCAATATCAAGAATGATAAAGAATCTTAACTATCAAAATTTTGAGTCTAGATGATGACGAAATGTCAAAAGAAGGATAGAACTCAAGAAGATGAAAGATTATACTGACACTCATCTTAACTCAAGAAAAATCATTTAAAAGTCAAGAATTATATCTTAGTCTTTATAAATCGACTTGCAATTTGATCATATAATGTTTCAACTATAGAAGTATGGCTTGCTAAAGGAACAGTTTAGTTGAGAGAAGATAATTCATGATTATGTCTACCATGACAAGCATTCAAGCTGTTTATGTAAATAACCTAATGTAGAGTGAATTAGAGATAAATGATTATAAAACTTTTCCCTGAAATCTCTAACGAAATTAGAGAATTTTCAATAAATGATGAAAAAGCTCCTACACCTAGGCAACTTAAATAATGTACTAGAGAAATGTAAAAAATAAGTAAAAGACATTATAAAGGCTTAGGTAACATTGAGAATGACCAAAAGTGATGAGAGAAACTTAGAAAACAAAGAAGGGACAAAAACGCCCTTAGAAAATTATGAAAAGACCTAAAACACCCCTAGAAAGCTCTGCTTTTTGCATAAAACTAGTTAGTCCCTAGAAAAATATCAAATGACCTTAGATTAACTTGGTAATGAACCAAAAAAGTGTTATAATTTTCAGAGAAAGAATTTGGAAAATTTTTTGGCAATGCTAAGAAAAATTATGTAAATGTTCCTAGAAGGTTGGGAGGGTAAGAAAGTGTGAGGAAAAAGCCAAGAGTGGGCCCCACATAGGCTGCACGAAATTACCATGTGGAACCATAGTGGTGAGTCACCAAGTCAAGTCAACCAAAATAAATCCATAAAAGATAAAAATAATTAATACTAAGATTTCTTTAACCATGGTTAAGGCTAATTAACCTTGATTAATTAAAAGTTAACCATGCTTAGGCTAAGTTAAACATGATTGGTGACAAACTCAGCATAATTAACACTAATCAAATTCTAAAATTATAATACCTTGAATTTTGAATTATTTTGAAAAATGGGAAAATTTATGCATAATTACCAAAATACCCCTAAGTGCAAAATTAATCCAATTATGCCATGCTTGGCCAAATTCACTAAGGTGATTTAGGACCTCATTTGGTTCATTTTTAAGTTCCTAAAACACTTAGCCAACTCTCCAAATCCATCTAAATCCAAAAAATCCTAACCTTCCACCTTAAGCCTAAGTCTCCATCTTTGAGATTTAATCTAAAATCAAGCCTTAAACACTAAACCCCACCACTTTCACTTAGATATCATTGTGGACCAGCCAAGAGGGGACAAGGATCAGCCATCATAGCCCCACCGTCACCCATACTTAGTCACCATCAAATAGGATCTTTCTACTTTGTCTTTTTAAAGCTTTTAATCTTACTTTTTATGAGTTGTTTTCTTTCTTTTGTGGATCCTTTCTCTAAAATCTATGGATTCCCTTTTGTTTGGACTCATAAGGGATCAAGGCTACATTTGAACTGTTGAAAATGAGCATAATCATTTTTTAATTGTTTTTAAGGAATAAAATAAAGTTTGATTGGTTTAAAGTGCTTTTAAGTAACTTAGAAGAAATTTAATTGATGAAAATTGTTTTAAAATCCATTTTGATGCTTTGGAAACTTTTAAGAAGTCATGAGAAAACTTTTTTAAGTGTTCTTGGTAGGAAATTGATGGATCTTAGAGTAGATAATATGATTCACCTTAAAGGAATGAATTAGAATGTGAAAATGTTAATTGGAACATCTTGAAAATCAAGAGATAATAAGAAACTCGACACAAACCTCGACTTGCCGGAGAGCACCAAAGTTATCAAAGGGGAACGTGACCTTTACCGCAATCTGCCAGAAGAACCAACATTATCTAGGGGTGGTTCTTAGCCCAAGAACCAAGGTAAACCCGACATAAACCATGACCTGCCGGAAGAGCCAACGTTATCAAAGGTAGTTCTTTGCCCAAGAACTGAAAGAATCAACTCACACAAAGATGAAAACTCTTAAAGGGAAAATATTATTATTAATCAAAATCTATCTTTGCACTGAATCTCTAACTTTTATTATATAGATAACCTAATCTAATAAAAAGATAACAAATATGAAATCCTAATTATATTGTAATTTGATTTGCAGTCTAGTAAAAATATAACAAATGTGAAATCCTAATTAGATTGCAATTTGATTTGCAGTTAATTTAAAATAAATCTCATAAATCAATATCAAATCCTAAGATAATTTAAAGAAAATCAATTACAAATCGTAAGTAGATTTGTATATAATAAATTTAAATATTTGATTAGAATAACTCTTTATGTCACATTCTCATCTTGGATCTTCAATTGTTTGAACTTGTATAAGTAACATTAGGACTTTGTTTATCTCTTCTTGGATTTGGACCAAAATTGCATATAACAAGTCTTTAAGTAGGCTTGAATCTATATCATTCTCTCTTTCTTCAAAAGGATTCATCTTGGAATCAAACCCTAATATTCCAAACAAGAAATCTTTAGATAAGCTAATTGGATCTCTATCAGTAGATCTTGTGGATCTACACTTGGTTTCTTGGAAAAATGTTATGTTGCATATTTTTGTGCTTAAAGTTTGAAAGTTGTGATTTTTCTTCTTATGGTGGACTTGTGTATTATTATATATAGATTTGAACACATGAACTTAAATATTAAATGCAAAAGAAAAATTAATCTTAAGTCCCAAAAGCTTGCTTTGGGCATAAATCTAAAAGTTACTAAGTAAAAGTTGGTGTTTGGATGATAAAATTGCATAAGCTTTATAAGACACTCAAGACTCATTTTGGCCATGACCCAAGCTATGAACTTTGGACAAACTTTGTATGTATCACGAGCTCAAAGTGCTTCAAGTGCACAAAATCAAGGAATCAAGGTTGTATGAGAAGGAAATTGGAAAAGATGATCTTGGCAAGCTAAGGGAGACATTCGACCATGCAAGCATACTTAAGGATGAAACTACTTTACATTTTTATAAATGACACGAATCATGTAATTAGGTTCTAAATAAAGTAAATTAACCTTGAACAAAGTTAATTTGAGCTAAAATGACTTAAAATTCACTAGGTGGGCATTCAGTCACCCTAGTATAACTTAAGGGAAAAATGAGCTTAAAATTGGTTAATGGTGTATTAAGAATTTTCATTAGATAAATGGATTAATTAAAGATATAAGAAACACCTAAAAGTGACCAATTTCATAATAACCAACATAGGTAAAATAAGGTGAAGTTCATAATTAGTATTTAATCTAAACTTCAAGAAAGCATAAAATTGGTAACTAGAAATGAACCATGATGTAGGTGAAGGAGGAAGTGTCATTTCAACCATGACCCTTAGGAGTAGGAAAAAGACTTAAAAAAAATCAACTAAACTAGGTCAACCTAGAAGTCAAAACTTTAACTATAAGAATAGGTGAACTTAGGTCAGCTAGAGTGAAAAATGGGAACCTTAAGCCTTAAAGATGGCATTTAGCCACTATGTAGTTAATTAACAAAAAAATAATTTTTAATTCCTAACTTGGTTTAATTAAGGATCCTTAGCATGTAAGCATAATGGATAAAAAGTTTAAGGAAACCTTAAGGTGGGAAAAGGGTCTATTCGGCCACTTTAGGATAAATGGATTTAGAGTTCAAAATTTGGTACCCCAAAAGTTCAAGAAGTGGCATTTGGCCACCATGGGATTAATTAACCAAAAAGGAGCTTTAATTCATAACTAGATTTAATTAAGGGTCCTTAGCATGTAAGTATACAATATTAAAAGTGTAAGAAGGATTATGACATTAACTAAGGAACCATTTGGCCACTATGCAACAAATTGCTCTAGGAGGAGATTTAATTCTTAACTAGCATGAGCTAAACATCATTGGCTGGATATTGGTTGAGCATACATATTATCTGGAAGCCATTAAAGTGAACCTAAAGTGTTTGAGGGATCACTAAAGCAAACTTATGTGAAAATTTAATCTACTCTTAATATGCCTTGTGCACATCATATTCTAGAGGACACCTAAAGCTCTACTGAAGAGGAGGAAAAAGGGTTTTCCTAGGAGACAAAAAGAGTTCTCAAAAAATCCTTCTACAGTAAAGACAAAAGGGTTCTTCACACCTTATTTGGTGGTGACGACCACCTAAGAATGATCTCATATCCTTGGTAGTAGAAGGTAGAGTAGCAGAATCAGTGAGAATATATTGTTGACTAACTAATACTTGTATGCCTATGTCTTAAAATTTCATTAATTGAATGAAACAGAGAAGAGAAGAGTTATATTGAGACGTAGAAGAAACAATAGTCAAATAGTATCCATGTTATAATCCTAAGAGTTATAATGTTCAAGTAATTAGGTGCTCATTTGAAATGATTTGCTTGACCGATATTATTATGTACCTATATCTTAAAACTCCATCAAGGGGGTGGAATAGAGAAGAGAGGGAACTATGTTGGAACTTAAAGGAGAAAATAGTAAATCCATGCTTATGACATGTTTCCAAAGATTTATGAAGTTTAGGACTAAGATATGCTTAAGTAATAATGGTTGTTTTTTGTATAAAAACAACCCACTTCAGAAGGAGCTTTTAAAAGATTAATAGAAATCTTGCATGCATATCATGATTTTTATAATAAACTGAAATGGCTGCGATAAAAATGATGACACTAAGTTAGGGTAGAATCTTACTGAGAAACTTATTCGCAATGGTAAATTTACATACTTGAAGTGGATGCGAGACACTTTCTCCTAAAGAAGATTTACGTCATATACTGATGTTGTAAATAATTGGATGCAAGCATCCTAGGTAATAATATGTATTATTAAACGATCATATGTAAGCATTGTATTATGATCTGTGGAAAGTAATTATGTAAGTTGGATATGTGTATTAAGGTGTGTAATATGTGTATGTAAAGGCTTAAGTGCTAAAGAGTGTGATGGACATGTAAGATGGATTGTATAATTATGTAAGGTTTGTATGCTATGTGAATGTTGTCTATTTGGATGTTTACTGTCAATTATAGACAAATGAATTAAAACAACTAATAAGTAGTAAGAACAAACTGAACGCGTACAAAGACACCTAGTAATTTAATTTTCTACTACTATGTTATATCAAGGAGACTTGCAATTTATAATTAAAAAAAATTACCGTATTTTCTTTAATAAGTATTTTATAAAGAATTCTACATCATGAGATAACAAAATAATAATGAAACTGAATGAACGACATAAGCGTAAAATCGGTATTCATTTTTAGGATGTTATACGTGACACAAAGGTTATGTGGCAAGAAAATTGGAAAAGGACCATTGTTAAGTCACCTATAACATTTGGCCACTTCCTAGTTAATTAGGGAGTCTTGAGTTTAAAATTTTGATTAGGGTATAAAGAAGAACCTAATCAAGTATAACTATGGAATTGTAAATTGGAAAGTTACTTGAAATTAGTAAAGTGCTCATTCGGCCATTTTGATTGATTTGGGTAAAAACATACTAAAATTCATAACACCAAGACCAAGAAAGAAAAAACTAAGGAAAAAAAAACCTTTCTTTGGCCATCTAGAGCATTCAACCACTATTAATTAATTACAGAAAATTGTGCTAAAATTTTAATTAAGGTGTAAAGTGGATCCCAAACAAGTTTAAGAAATGAATTGTAATTTTGAAAGAGATTTGATATTGGTTGGGTACCATTCGGCCATGCAGGACAAAATTGGTAAGAACTATTTAAAACCTTGCTAGAATTTAAGAGTGGATCTAAATGAGCTCAAGGAGGTGATTAGAAATTAATCATGAGGTAGAGGTGGAAACAAGAGCATTCATCCATGCTCACTAGATAAGGAAGAAAAGTCCTAAAAATTTATAAGTTTAGTGTTAGTTAGTAGCAAAAGTCCTAATTAGTGTAAATGAACCCTTAGAAGAAGAAAAAAAGTGAACCATGACACTTTAGGACTAGTGAGGGTGGATTCGGCCTCCTAGGTAACAAATAAGCAAAGAAAGCTATTTTTGATGTTTAAAGATAATTAAATAAGACATGAGTAGAAAACTTTAAGTTCATGAGCAAGGAGGCAATCAAGTAGGTTTACTAATAAAGAAAATCTAACTAGCTAAGTTCTTAGTCAAGAATCATAAAACATGTATCACCTAAACTTGAATTAAGTAAATTAGGCATAAGATATTTAATTTGAGGACATAAAGAGTAAACAATTAGAAAGACTATTCAACCAACTAGAGAACAAAAATTTATATACCATGATATTTCATTAAAAATATTAAGAAAAACTTAACCTTTGAGAAAAGGAAAGTTTGAGAGGCAACTTAGAAGTATGAATGAACTAAGATCCTAAGAGTGATTCATCATAAATCTTAAGAATTAAGCAAGTTGGACAAGTTATGGGAGAAAGTTTACATGTTGTCTAAGATAATAACCTCAAGCTAAAATAAGAAAGTCTTGATTCAAAGATGAATCTTTATTGGAGAATATCATGCCAACTTGTTGTATTACTTTATGAGTACATAAAGAGGAATGTATAGTGTATGGACATTACTCATGGTTGATTAGACAGTGATGTATTACATGATGATCATGTATGGATAATGATGTGATAGTGATATGAAAATAAAGACTAAATGTGCATGGTATATTGGTTGGATTTTTTGAGCATGCATATTATTTGAAAGCCTTTAAAGAGGAAGTGAATTAACTAAGGGATAATTAAAGAAAGAACTTATGTGAAAAATTAATATTACTGTTAATATGCCTTATTCACATTCAGAAGGTGTCAGGTCCTTCTAGAGTGGAGACAAAGAGTTCTCCAAAAAATATTTCTATCATGAAGCGTCAGGTCTTCAATATTTATGATGGTGATGACCATCATGGAATGAGCCTATGTCCTAATAATAGAAGGTAGAATAGCAGATCTAGTGTGAAGATGTTGTTTGACTAAGTAGTAATGTATGCCTATGTCTTAATTATCACTAAGAGAGTGATAGAGAAAAGAGAAGAATTATGTAAGACATAGATGAGATAATATTCAAATGGTTTATGTGTTGTGATCCCAAAGATTTATGAGATTCACATAATTTATATGCTTAATTAGAGACTAGTTCATCTTGTGTAAAAGAAATCCACTTTAGCTAGGGTTTTTGAAAGATTAAAAATAAACTCGTATGTATGACATGTTTTCTAATAAACGGAAGGGGTTGGGATGAAAATTTTGTCACTAACCTAGGATATAAATCCTACTGAGAAACTTAATCAGATGCCTCCACCATTTTCTTCCTAGATGCCTCAGATGACGTTCATAATTGTAGTAGTCTTCGTAGAGATTAGCAGTGTGAATTGGTCAACAAGTGCTCATAGGTTGGTCATCACAGCCTAGGCTAATGTACAAATTTATTTTTCATTGGGCCATATATTTTGTGTCTGCTATTGAGCCCATACTTCTCGACTATAAAACTCACCATATCTTTAGAAGCTTTTCATCCTAATAGAGTATTTCCCCCACCACCAAGCTACCAATCCCCACTTGCATTGGCTGTAGAATCCTCCTCTTTTGAAGGGGAGAGCGATCCTCAGGCACTTTCTCATAACTATATGACATCTCACATTTGGTCATCCTAGGGCAGGTCACCTTACCCTAGTCCATTCCCTTTCCAAGCGTTTCAGGAGATGTTGGATGGAACCTTTGTGGCAATAAATGAAAGCTTGTGGCTACAACATTGAGGTCCCCATACTTGAAGCGTTTCTGTGACCACTCTGAAGAAGAAGAAAGTTTGTCATACCAATAATGTACAAATTGTAAATAGATGGATAACTGTATACTAAATAAGTAGTATGTAGTTTGTAATTTATTGTAGTTAATGTGAATATGGTAGAATTAATTATATATATAATTAAGTACGTAAAGGCCCTAATGTCTGAATTTAATTATGTATAATTATGGGCTGTATAATTATAAGTTGTATGAATTCTAGTATGTTTGTATTTGTGATGAATTGAATTACTGCTTATTAGAGAGGAATAAAATAGTAGAACTAACTTAGAGAATTAACAAATTAAACATGAATGAGGATGTCTGTTTATTTTTATTCTGCTACAACCGCTATTCCTACGAGACTTGTATTTTATATCAAGAGGTTTTAAAAAAAATTTACTGTATTTTCACTAATATTTATTTTCTAAAGATTCTGTATCATGAAATAACAATCTAATAATGGAACTGTGTGTACGACTTAAGCATAAAAACATACTTTATTATTAGTGTGTTATATACGGTAGTATTTAGCTACTCTTATGAAACTCCTTATTTACGTCATCGAGGTAGGTCTCTCCTACTTTGTCACGACCTTTACTTTGCTAAGATCAATGGAAACTCCCCTTTTTGAAACTACATGTCCCAATAACTTTACTTCCTCCATCCAAAATTCACACTTAGATAACTTGGCATACAACTCTTTATTCTTTAGGATTTCAAAAACCATCTTAAGGTGTTCCTCATGCTCCTCCCATGTCCGAGATTAAATGAGAATATCATCTATAGATATAACTACAAACTTATCCAAGTAAGATCTAAAAATTCAGTTCACGTATTTCATGAAAACTGCAGGAGCATTTGTTAATCCCAACCACGTGACTATGAATTCATAATGGCCATAATGGGTTCTATAACACCCCCATTTCTATAATGAACTTTTAAAGTCACAAATAATCCCTAGAATGAAACTAAATAGGGTTAGGAACCAAAAAAGTAAGGAAATTAGAAAGTTTTGTGCAAATTGAAAAAATGACCCTACATTTGGGCAACTCAAATAATGCACCGAAGAAAATGTAAAACAAGAATAAAAGACAGTCTAAAGGATCAGAGCATAACAAGAATAACCAAAAGTAATGAGAAAAACTTAAAAAACAAGGAAGAGACGAAAATGCCTAGAACGCCCCTAAAAAGCTCTTCTTCTGCACAATGCTAGTCAATTCCCAGAAAAATATCAAATGACCTTAGATTAACTTGGGAACAAACCAAAAAGTGTTAGAATTGTTAGAGGAATAATTTGAAAATTTCTTTGGAAATGGTAAGAAAAATTATGAAAACATCCTTGTAGGCCAGGAGGGCAAGAAAGTGAGGAAGAAGCCAAGAGTGGACCCCACATAGGGTGCACGAAATTTCCCATATGAAAACCATGGTGATGAGTCACCATATTAAGTCAATCCAAAGTAAACCTATAAAAGACAAAAATAATTAATGTTAATATTTCTTTAACCATGGTTAAGGATAATTAACCTTGAATTAACTAAAAGTTAGTCATGCTTAGGGTAAGCTAAACATGATTAGTGAAAAACCCAGCCTCATTACCACTAATAAAACTCTAGAGGGATAATTCCTTAAATTTTGAATTATTTTTGAAATGGAAAATCTACAAAAAATTACCAAAATACCCTTAAGTGAAAAATTAATCAAAGCATATCATTACTTGGTCGAATTCACTAACCCTAGTAGGAGACCACCTTTGACTCAAATTTCACTTCCTAAACACTTAGGAAACTCTCCAAAATCTCTCCATGTTAAACTAAGTCTAAGAAACCTTAACGTTTCACCTTAAGCCTAAGTCTCCATCTTTGAGATTTAAGCTAAAATCAAGCCTTAAACACTAAACACCACCACTTTCACTAAGAGATTCTTGTGGACCAGCCAAGGGAGGACAAAGATCAGCCATCATAGCCCCACCATCACCCACACTAAATCATCATCAAGCAGGATTTTCTACTTTATCTTTTTAAACTTTAATCTTACTTTCCATAGTTTGTTTTTTTTTCTTTTGTGGATCCTTTCTCTAAAATCTATAGATTTCCATTTGTTTTGATTAATGAGGGCTCAAGGATTCATTTTAATTGTTCAAAAATGAGAATAATCATTTTTAGTGATTTTTGAGACATAAAATGAAGTTTGGCTGGTTTTAAAGTGCTTTTAAGTAACTTAGAAGAAATTTAATCGATGAAAATTATTTTCAAACCCATTTTGATGCTTTGGTAAGTTTTGAGAAGTCATGAGAAAATTTTTTGAATTCTTTTTGGTAGGAGATGGATAGATCTTAGAGTAGATCTTGTGAATCTACACTTTGTTTGTTTGAAAAAAATGCTACCTTACATGTTTTAATATTTACAGCTTGAAAGTTTTGATTTTTTTTCTTATGGTGGACTTGTGTATTATTACGTCTACATATGAACCCATGGACTTACATATTAAAAGTGGAAGAAAAATTAATATATAAGTTTCAAAAGCTTGCTTTGGGCATAGATTTAAAAACTACTAAGCAAAAGTTGAAACTTTAGACCATAAAATGGCATAAGCCTCATAAGACACCAAAGACCCATTTCGATCATGACCCAAGTTGTGGAGTTTGGACAAGCATTTAATGGATCAAGAGCTTAAGGTGCTACAAGTGCACAAAATTAAAGGACCAAGGTTGCATGAGAAGAAAATTTGAAAAAGCGACCTTGGCAAGCCAAAGAGGCATTTTTCCGTACATGCAAACTTAAGGATAAAACTGCTTAAAATTTTTAAAGGAGACATAAAGCATGTAACACAACTCTAAATGGTATAAGTATACTTTTGGATAAAAATAATTTGAGCTAAAATGACCTAAAAATCACTAGGTGTGTATTTGGCCATCCTAGTACAACTTAAGGAAAAAGTGAGCTTAAAATAAGTTAATGGTGCATTAAGGATTTTTAATAGGTAAATGGAAGATTTAGAGATAGAAGTAAGGTCTAAACATGACTAAGTTCATAATAGCCAAACTAGAGAAAATAAGATGAAGTCCATAGTTAATATTTAATGTAGATTCTAAAAGGCATAAATTGGTAACTACAAATGAATCATGGATTAAGTGGAGGAGAAGAGTGGTATTCGGTCATGACTCTTAGAATTAAGGAAAAAGACCTAAAAATTAACTAAACTTGGCTAAGTTTTTAGCCTAAACTTTATTTAGAAGAATTGGTCAACCTAGGTCAATTAGGAATGAAAAGTTGGTACTCTATGTCTTGAAGTAGTATTTGGCCACCATGGAGTTAATTAACCAAAAAAGAGCTTTAATTTTTAACTAGGTTTAATTAAGGATCCTTGACATGTAAATATAAGGTATTAAAAGTGTAAGAATGTTGTGACATTAGTTAAGGATCCATTTGGCCACTTTAGGAAAAATTGATTTAAAAGAAGATTTAATTCTTAACTATTATTAATTAAACATCCTTGTTGTATAACTAGAAGAGATTAAAATTAGGAATACGTCTTACAAAGATTAAGGAACCCATTTGGATATATCCACTAAGTTAGTGAAATGGAAGTTAAGAATTTATCATGAGTTAAGCCTAAACCTAAGCATGCATGAGATAAGTTATTAGGGATGAAACATGAAGTTAGAAGACTAATTTAAACCATTCGGCCATAACTTATAAGGATGGAGAAGAAACCCTAAACCCTAAAGTCATAAAAATTTCTAAGATAGGTATAAATTAATGAATTAGGCTTCAAGTGGTAAAAATTAACTCAACACAAGGAAAAATAAACTAGATGGCCTTAGAAGCCAAGAGCTAACATTCGGTCACTCTAAGTTAAATAAGAAGAAAAGAGTTTGAAAACTTGGTTTAAGTACCTTAAGAATCCTTGTTATGTAAAAGTAAGGAATTAAAAGTTTAAAAAAAGTTTGGTAAAGGCTTAAGCATCACTCAACCATGTCTATTTTTGTGTCATCACTTTTATCCCATCCACTTTAGTTTATTAGAATAATCATTACATGCATATAATATTTCTTTTAATCTTTTAGAAACATCATACTGAAGTGGATTATTTTTATACAGAAACAACTTATTGTTTATGCATATATTTGTCTAAACTACATAAGTTTGGGATCATAATAAATATATTATTTGACCTACCTATTATTCTATGTCCTAGACTTTATCTCTATCATTTCTATTTATCTCTGTCATTTCTCTATTCCACACTTTGGGAGAATTATCGATCCAATCCCATAACTATGGGAAAAATATTTAGATGTAGACATGCATTAAAATTGTCAAACAATATCTTCTCATTGTCTCTACTCTCACCCCCTGCTATTAAGGTATGAGCTCATTCCTAGGTGTCGTCACCACCTTAAAAGGTGTGAAGAACCTGACGCCTTCACTGTAGAAGGATTGTTGAAGAACCTAACGTCTTCTAGGAGAATTTTTCTCCTCTTCTTCAAAAGAGCTCTAGGTACCCTTTGGAGTATGATGGGCACAAGGCACACAAGAGAGTAGACTTACTTTTTCACATAATTTTTCTTTAGTGATCCCTTAACCTCTTTTGGTTCATTTTAATGGTTCCAGATAATTATGCATGCTCAAGCAAATTTCCAGCCAATATGATATGCACATATAGATCTCAACTTCTATCTCATCATCAACATAAATAATTCTCATACGTAATATCATTCTTTCCTTAATGAGCATTCAACACTTCATCATACATAAACAATGTGCATCCATGAAAGCATTACAAATTGACTGGTAAATCATATAACGTTATAGCATATTTCAAGTACATGTCCAACTTATTTATCACTTTAGCCTTTGATGTTGATTCACTCAAGGGACTTAATTCTTTCAACCTTCTAAGTTGTTCCTCAACCTCTCCTTTTCTCAAGATCACATTAGTTTCATGAGATTGTTATAACTTAAGAATTTTACTCTAGGTGGCCGAAAGGCACTCTTAAGTTTTTATTCTTTATGCTCTCCAATTGTTCAAGTCTTATGCATGTTTTACTTATACCAAGTTTAAATGTTAAGTGTTAACAATTTTTTAACTTGTTTAAGATATTTTACTTGAACATGGTCGAATGGTTGTTAATATTTTTGCCAAGCTTCTTTTAAGATTTTAATTCTTCATTTAACATTATAATGCTTCTTAAGTTACCTAAACCAAGATTTTAAAATCTTTTCTTCTTAGTTAACCTAGAGTGGCTGAATATGAATCCTTTATTTCTAAGGCCTTCTAGTTTGTCTTTCCTTGGCTTATGAGATAATTTTTAACTATTGAAGACTAATTCATTAATTTCCATCTAACTTAGGAATTGTTAAGATTTTTCTCCATCCTTAAAGGTCATGACCGAATGGCTTAAACTATTTTCCAAACTTCATATTCTATTCTTAGACACCAATGTTGTACATGCTTAGATTTAGGCTTGAATTAAGATAACTTTTTGACTTCCTTTTTACTACCTTAGAGAATATGTCCAAATGGGTTCCCTAAAATTTGTAAGGCTTACTTCCACTTTTAACCTCTTCTAGTTATAGTCCAATGATGTTTGGTTCATACTAGTTGGGAATTAAATCTTCTTCTAAATCCATTTATTTCTAAGTGGTCGAATGATCACTAATGTCATAACCTTCTTACACTTTTAATACCTTATACTTACATTTCTAGGATCTTTGATTGAACCTAGTTAAGAATTAACACTCCTTTGTGGTTAATTAATTCCATGGTTGCCAAATGTCACTCCTTAGAATTAGGGTACCACATTTTTAACCCTAGATCCATTTACCTAAAGTGTCTGAATGGACCCTTGGGCTACCTTAAGGCTTTCTTACACTTTTAATCCATTATGTTTGCATGCTAAGGATCCTTAATTAAACCAAGTTAGGAATTAAAACTTCTCTTGGGCTAATTACCTACATAGTGCCTGAATGCCACCTCTCAAGCTTTAGGGTTTCTATTCTTAACCCTAGTTGACTTAGGTTGACCCATTCTTGTGATTGAAGTTTTGACTTCAAGTTTAATCAAACCTTGAGGATTTTTAGGTCTTTTTCCTACCCTTAAGTGACTTGGTCGAGTTCTACCTTTCTCCTTACTTAAGTCATGATTTAATTCTCGTTACCAATTTTAGGCTTCTTTGAGGTTTAGACCAAATACTAGTTATGAGTTTCACCTTAATTTTCCTATGTTGGTTATTATGAAATTTTTCACTTCCAATTGTTAATTAAGCCTCTTATTCACCTCTTTACTAAATGAAAATTCTTAATACACCATTAATCAATTTTTAAGCCTATTTTTCCTTAAATTAGTCTAGGGTGGCCAAATGCAAACCTAGAGGTTTTTTAACCATTTTTGTTATAATTAACTTCATTCAAAGGTTGATTTAATTTATTTAGAATATAATTACATAGTTTATGTCACTTATAAAATTTTTTGACAAATTTTATCCTCGCTTATGGTAGCATGGTCGAATGCCTCCCTTGGCTTGCCAAGGTCATTTTTTTCAAACTTTCTTCTCACACAACCTTGGTTCTTTGGTTTTGTGCACTTGCAGCACCTCATGACCTTGTTCCATGCATATTTCATCCAAATTCCAGAGCTTAGATATTGTCCAAAATGAGTCTTGGGTGTCATGCAAAGCCTATGCCATTTTTGGGTTAAAAAATCCAACCTTTACTTAGGAACTTTTAAACTTTTGCCCAAAGCGAAATTTGGGGACTTAGTAAATAATTGTTTGTTTCAATTTTTAACACTTATGTTCTAGGGTTCAGATCTAGTCCAAAGAATACATAAGTTTACCATAAGTGTAAAAATCAGAACTTTAAAACTTAAGCATAAAAACATACAACATAACATTTTTTTCTATACAACAAAGTGTAGATTCTTAAGATCTAGTCTAACATTTATACTTCTCCCACCAAGAACACTTCAAAAACTTTGTTCATGAGTTCTCAAAACTGATCGAAGCATCAAATGAGTTTTTAAACAAAATCTACTGATTAAATTTCTTCTAAGTGTCTTAGAAGCACTTTAAACCAACCAAACTTTATTTTTCTTTTCAAAAATCACTAAAAAATGGTAGGATTGATTTTGAACTGTTCAAATATAGTCTTGAGCCCTCATAAGTGAAAAAAAAAAGGAGATGCATGGATTTTAGAGAAAGGATCCAAAAAGAAAGAAATCAAACCAAAAAAAGCAAGTTTAAAGCTTAAAAACACAAATAGAAAGATCCTACTTAATGGTGACTTTGTGTAGTGGTGGTGGGGCTATGATGATTGTCTCCTGTCTTCCCTTTGGTTGGTCCACATGGTTCTATAAGTGGAGATGGTGAGGCTTAGTGTTTAAGGTCTTGTTTTAGCTTAAGTCTGAAAGTTGGAGACTTAGGCTTAAGGTGTAAGATTAGGGCCTTTTGAACTTAGATGGATTTAGAGAGAATTGGGAGAGTTGAATAAATGTTTTTCTCTATAAAAATTAAAGCAAATGAGGTCCAAGAGCTATTTAGTGGGTTCGGCCAAGCTTGGACATGCTTGGATTAATTTTACACTTGAGGATATTTTGGTAATTTTGCATGGATTTTTCTATTTTTCAACATAATTCAAAATTTAAGGAATTATCCTTTTAGATTTTTTATTAGTGTTAATTAGGCTAATTTTACCTTTAGTTATGTTTAATTTAGCCTAAACATGGTTAACTTTTAATTAATCAAGGTTAATTAGTCTTAACCATGGTTAAAGAAATCTTTTTACTATTCATTTTTGTCTTTTTCGGTAGACTTGACTTGGTGAGTCACCACCATGTCATGTACATGCTGAGTTTTCGTGCCCATTATAGGGCCCACTCTTGGCTTGTTTCTCACACTTTTGGCCTTCTAGGGATGTTTTCGTAATTTTTTTATCATTATCGGAAAATTTTCCAAATTATTCTTCTAAAAATTATAACACTTATTGGTTCGTTCCCATGTTAATATAAGGTCATTTGCTATTTTTTAGGAATTGACTAACTCTGTGCAGAAAGTCAAGATTCTAGGGGTGTTTTGGAAATTTTTAAAGTTTCATGAGGATTTTTTATTCCTTCTTGATTTTTTAAGTTTTTCTCACCACTTTTGATTATTCATGATGCTTTTTAAGCCTTTAGAATGTCTTTTAATTAAGTTTTACATTTCTTTATTTCATTATCTAAGTTGCACAAATATAGGAGCATTTTCATTATTTGCACCAAACTTTTTAATTTTTCTGCTTTTGGTTCATAATTCTACTTGATTTCACTCCAGGAATTATTTGTGATTTGAAAAGTTGATCATAGAAAAATTGAAAAATTATAAAAAAAATTAAAAGATATTAAATTCAAAAAATAACATTCACTCTTTGTCTTGTTTTTAAATTAACACTCTACTTCATTCTTACTCTAAAGTGAGTCGAATGACACATCATACTACACCTATTAAATTTATTAACTTAGGATTAGAAAATGCTGACAAAATATTATACACCAAATAAATTTTAAAAAAGAAATAAATAAAAAAAATATGCATAAACATGATAATAAAATCCAAATTCGTGGATACCTACTTGACCCACCTTTATTTTTACAGGATACACCGTCTTGATTAAAGTTTAAGACAAATTCTCACTCGACCCGTATCCTGACTTTTGAAAACGGGATTGAATTTGGGGAATATAAATACTCGCTCCACCTTTATTTTGAACTTTATATAATAACTATAATATTATTTAAAAAAATTATTAAATTATTATATTTTGTTAAAAAATATAATTTTTTTTATTTAATCTTTTAATTTATTTAAATTTTTAATACTTATTTTATATATTATTTAAAATAAAATATATTTTGATATATTATTGATTTAAAAATATATACATAAATAAATAAACATTATTTTTTAAAAAAAGTAGGACATGGATTCTCCACGGATTCAACCAAACCCAAAAAATTAGGATTGAATTTTAAATTTCATCTCTGCTTTCTTGAAACTCAAACCCAAATCCGTCCTAATATTTAGTGGAGCGGGGATGAGAGAGCAAAACCCAGCCTCAACCCATCTTGTTGCCATCTCTTCTGGTGCAACAAATGACTATTGAGGTACGATCAAGGCCTCCAAACACATTGGTAATCAGGTTTGGATGGGAGCTTACACTTGCAAATACAATGCACTCTATCCCTCAAAAAGATAGGCCTTTAGTTTTGATCAGTTTCCATTCTCTGCATGGACCTTATGTGGCATCTGTTTATGGCCCATCTTTAGTTAATGTGTCTCTGTTATGAGATACCGGTGTTATTTGTTTTATTTTTGGATATTATTATTTTTATTTCCTAATTTACTTCTTGCCACTTTTCTTATATGTGATTTTACCTTTTTAATCGTGACTTCTTTATTATGTTATAAATTTTTTTCATTTTCTTCTTATTTCTATCTACTTTTCTACTTGCTCACATCTTATTTAGATTTAAGATTTAGATTTAGTTTAAGGTTTAGAGTTTATGCTTCACTTGATTTTATCCATCTTAGTTTATATTTATTAATTTTGATTTAAAGATTGAAACAGAAATGACGGTTGTATTAATGTGATAATTTTTAACATGTAATACAACTATTAAATCTTGATATTTTTTTGTAATTCAATTTTAAAATATAAATAATAAATTTCAAAATTTAATTTTTGAAATGTATTTAATATATTTTGGATATTAAATTTTATAATTTAAATAATAAATTTCAAAAGTTAATTTTCAGAATGTATTCATTACATTTTGAAATTTAGTATCTGTAATCATTATTCGAATTCTAGAATTTATGTTTAAGAATTTATGTTTAAGAATTTATTATTTTAATTTTTAAATTTAATTTCTAGAATTCAAATTGTAAATTTGAGAAATTAAATATCAAAACTTTTGAAAATTATTTTTTTGAAAGTATTTATTAGCTTTTGAAATTTAAATTTTAAAAAAAAAGTTAACTTTCAATTATGTATGACTATTTATTACTGTGTGAAATTTTTTTATGTAAAAATGATATTGAAGATTTGATATGGTGTAATAATGTTTTTGATGAAATGAACATGTCGATCTTTACATTAGATGACGATTAAATAAGGTGAAATTGTTAAATTTAGTATTTTTTTTATTGAAATATGATTTCTTAACTTTACCTTTATATTTAATGTTTGTGTAGACAGGTGGATGTAAGTTTTGAAAGAAAATAATGTGTTAATCATAAAGAAGGGTACATATCATGGTAATGTATTTATGATTAATATGGTAAGTAATTGATAAATTAAAAATTTGAGTAGACATGTTTAATATAATCTATCTACATTGTTTATTATTTTTATGATTAGATGTTTTCTTTAATAATTAGTTTATTACATTGGACTTATGTTGCGGATAAAAACAATAAATTTGTTATTATTATTGTTAAGATCAAATAGTGGAGTATTAAATGAAAGAAAATGTTAATATTAAATTATAAAATAAATAAAAATTATAAACAAAATAAAAATAAATTAATATATAGTTATAATTAAATAATGAAGTATTAAGTGAAAGAAAATGTTAATATTAAATTATAAAATGAGTGAAAATTATAAACAATATAAAAATAAATTAATGTATAAAGTTATTGAAACTAAAAGAATGACACTGTTACTTTACACTAATATGAAGAGAACTTTCTTTTGTTTTAGTCATACCTATCAATATATAATAAACAATTAATGTAAAAAAATTCAAAATACAAAGTAAAGATATTGAAATGAATTAAATATATTCCAAAAGTATATTTTCAAACTTTATAATTACATTTTATATTGCACAAACCATATTTCAAAAGTATATTTTTAGAATTGTATAATTAAACTTTGAAAGTATACTTTTTAAAGTATATTTTATATTTTAAAAGTATACTTCCGGAATGTGTAACATAATTCTGAAAATATACTACTTCCAGAATGCAATTGTACATTTCAAAAATGTAGTTTCAAAATGATATAATTCCATCTTTAAAGTATACTTTCGAACGATACAAAAATATATTTCAAAAGTATACTTCTGAAATTGTATACTTATGTACTTCTTCAAAAGTTAACAACCAAAGACATCTTAATTGAAAAGTTTAATTTCAAAAATTTCATTAAAAGTTTTTGAAGTTAAATATTGGAAGTCATTAACGAAGCTTCTAGAATTGGGATTATAAAAGCATCTTTCAAACAAAAACTATGGAAGAATTATAAATCCAACAAAGAAGCTTTAAGGAGAGACAAAGAAGTAGTGGAGAGACATACCTTTCACAAAAAATTTAATATTTCGGAAGCCATTAATGAAGCTTCCAGAATTAAGTTTCTGAAAGCATTCCTCAACCAAAAACCATGGAAGAATTCTAAACGGAGTAACGAAGCTTTAAAGAGAAACAAAGAAGGTAGTAGTAGACAAACATACCTTTGACAAAGATGTAAACCTATAATTTAAGTTGAATTCCAATCGTGGTGTGATGAAGAAAAAAACCTAAAACCAGCCACAAATGTGGTTACGGCGGTCGGGGAATATGGAGAAGGTTGAGAAGAGGGAATGAATGGTACACTTAGAAATAAATTTGAAATATAAAAGATAAAAAATAGTGAATGTTAAAAACATTACACCATATTTGGTTACGGCGGTTGAGGAATATGGAGAAGGTCGAGAAGAGGGAATGAATGGTACACCTTGAAATAAATTTGAAATATAAAAGATAAAAAATAGGAAAAAGAATCTGTAAATAGAAAAAGTAGTGAATGTTAAAAACATTACCCCATATTTTGAGTGTCGTTAAACTCCGTGGGCTCCTCATGTACTTTCGACCAAAAAATGGCCAGGGAAAAAATGGACTTTTTCATAGGACTAATACAATGTTATTGAAAAATTACAAGAATGGTACAAGTTAATTTTTTTTTACATAAATAGAATAAATTAAATTTCAAGATCCAATTTATTGTCAGTTTTATTTTTTATATACAAAATAAGTAAATTCAACATTAAAGGTTCGATTTATTGAAGTTACTCTTTCTTATATAAAAAGCATAAGTTAGACTTTCAAGATTTAACTTATTAATTTTTCTTTTTTATATATAAAAATGTAAGTTAGATTTTTAAAATTCAACTTATTAGAACTTTTTCATGTATAATATATATATATATATATATATATATATATATATATATATTATTTACATTAAAGCTCCTAATTGAGATTTCTTTATTTTAGCAATAGATTTGGCGTTGTATCCTTTTGGTAGTATAATTTTGTGGGGGGTTTTCCAGTTTAGTGTTTCACTAATTACTAGATTAACTTGTTGAATCAGAATCAGATTCATATCCGAAACATGAAGGGAGTCTATTGGACCTATAGCATTGATTGATAATACTGTAAGGCTTCTGGTTGAGCTGATGTCCTAAGCTTGGTATTAGATGTTTCGTTTGTTTGTTGAGAAGTGTTAAGAATTGTTGTTAATAGTTTGATTTGTTCATTCATTTTAGTCAAGAAATTGTTGTTAATAGTTTGATTTGTTCATTCATTTTAGTCAAAAAATTGTTGTTAATAGTTTGATTTGTTCATTCATTTTAATCAAGAATTTACTTGGGTTGGTTTTGGTTTCTAATCTTAACTTTGTTTTAAGGAATTTTAAAATTTTCATAACTTTATCACTTATTTTGAATGATTTAAATAGAGATTTTTTACTTATATTTTATTTTAGATGGTATGCTTGTTTCTTCTTTTGAAAAAATTCTTTTTCCTATAATTTGGAGGTATTTATTTGTATAATTAGATTATTTTTATATTTTTTGAAGAGATAAATTCTTTTTATTTTTGGTTTTAAATGGTGATGCCATGACGATATTATTTTTGTTATCTCTAATATTTGAAAGTTGAAATTGGTTTGACGATAATAATTTAAATTTAACCATATTACCATCTTTGACCTGTCAAATTGTAACAACATTTGTAGATTTATGATCTATTAATTCTATTTAAAAGGGATATTCTATCTTGTTTTTTACTGCACATGCTTGGAACCGGTCAAAGAAAAGGATGTCCATTTTTAGTTTTTTGAGAAAATTATAAAATTCTTTTTAATTTTTTTTTATCTTTTTTATCATAAAATTGTAAAACCAGTTTTTCCAAGGTTACCATTCCTCATAATAATTTTTTTTAAGGAAATTTTTATCTATTTTGAATTAAGATAACATTATAATGATCATTAATGGAGGAATAGTTGGGGATTGAATAAACCTTTGGTCATCTTCATCCTTTTGATAGGTTGTTCTAGGTATGGTAGCTGAAATGTCTATTCCTTGCAAGTTTATACCTAAACAAATGGTTGGAGATACTACTGAGAATAATCTTCTAGCTGAGCTTAATGAATTTCGTTTATAAAAAAATATTTTTACCTTTCCTAAGTTGTATTTTCTAATTTCTAAGAATTTCGATGCTGGCCTTGGATGGGCTAGGACGACTTTATCTATTGTCCATTTTTTTAGAAGGATTATCTTTCCAAAGGTTTCTTTGGAACACGCAAATTTTCCTTTATCATATTGATGAGAAACAATATTGTTTCTCCTTTGTTTTTGTTTGTAAGTAATACTTTTGAATTAAAAATATTTATTATCTTATACTGTATTATATAAATTAAAGCTATAGGGATTGATACTTCTTTTATATTTAATCCCCATATTTTGATGTTGAGGAATAATGAATCTAAGATATTTCTATTTAAAAAACTTAATGTTTTATTAGGATAATAGTTAAGCCTATTACTTAGACTAGTTTCTATTGTTCCTAGAACTAAATCATGGAATCTGTTATCTGTTTTGTCTTTTAAACACATAAGGAATGAAATGTTGCATCCCTTCTATGCCTACTGTCTTGACAACTACTTGTACACATTCTATGGGGAGGTATTTAACTCTTATGACTCGGATTGTGTTGTTACTCTCTACAAACACCATTGCCTCCACGAATGGAATTATTGGAGTTTGGGAAAAAATGGTAGGAGAAAGGGTGAGAAACTAAGTTTCTTACTAGGATTCTACTCTAGGGTTAATGACATCACTTTCATCCCAACCACTTGAATTTATTAGAAAACATGTAGTACATAGAAGTTTATTTTTAGTCTTTCAAGAACTCTTACTAAAGTGGATCTCTTTATACAGATTAACCATCTTTAATTAAGCATATAGCTTACTTAAACATCATCACTAATGCAAAAATAGGCTTTTATAACAAGATTTTACATCGGTTGTTTGGGAACCGATGTTGAAAAAAGGCGATGGTATTTTTGTAAATAAAATTGAAACTTTCTACGTCGATTGCTCTATAACTGATGTAGAAAAATAGGCGGTGACATTTTTGTAAATAAAATTCAACCTTTCTACATCGGTTACTTTATAACCGATGTAGAAAAATAGGTCGTGATATTTTTGTAAATAAAATTGAAAATTTCAACAATAACTTTGTATACAACCAATGTAGAAAGTACTTTGTACATCAGTTGTTTAAAAAACCAATGTAGAAAATTGTATTTTTATAACGATATTGTACATCGGTTAAGTAACTAACTGATGAAGTAAGTGTTTTCTACGTCAGTTTAGTGTAACAACTGATGTAAAATCTTCTTCCTCCTCCCTAAACCTGGTGCGACAGTTCTCGCTAAGCATAATTCTAAAAACTGTTTCAAACACTCCCCATCGCCATTGTTGTCGTCCTTACTACCAGCCCTATCTTTCCATTGCCAAGCATGTTGTCCTTACATCTTCTTTAGACTCTGTCACTTCAAAGACTACAGCCATCATCAGAACGTCATTGCCAAGCACTCTGAAACAAGGACGAAGCACGTCGTTGTCCATCCTTCGTTGTCCATCGCTAAGGTAGGTAGCATTCTTGCCAAGCACCCTTCGTCAATCCTTTGTTTTCATAGGTTTAGTATCTCTGAAATTGTGTTACCTTTGCTAAGAACTGTAAACACTCAATTATGTCCGAGGCCTCCGTTTTTAAATTAATGTGCAAATAATTTAAATAATAGGAAACAAAATAGATGGAGAAAATGAAATAACAATATTTGAAACAAATCATAAACAGTGAGCAGAAAAGCAGATAAAATGCAAAAAGTAGGAAACAGAAAACAAAATAAAAAATAAAAAGTAAAGAGAAATAAAAATAAAAATAAAATAATAATAATAAATATTAATAATACTAATAATAATAAAAGGAGAAATTAAAGAACAAATAAAAATGATAAATAAATAGAAAAAATAAAAAGAAAAATAAAAAAGGTGAAAAAAGAAAATTGGAAAAAGAAATGAAAAATCAAATAACAAAGGGTACATAAAAGCTGAAAAATCAAAAATCGGGAACAAAAATTTTGAAATCAAGGGGGTTGGCTTTTGGCTCCTGGAAAGGGGTGGCTTTTGGCCCTTTGAAAGAACTTGGCCCTTGCCAAGAGAGAGGGGGCTGGCTTTTGGCCCTTTGAAAGAACTTGGCCTTTGCCAAGAGAGAGGGGCTGGCTTTTGGCTCTTTGAAAGAGCTTGACCCTTACCAAGAAGGGGAGATGTCTATATATACCTACAAACAGGAAAAGAAGGGTTCTTTTTTTCCTTCTTGACATTTTTTGGGAAGAAATCGGGGACCAACGCAGAGAGGAGGAGCACTTGGAGTCTTAGGGAGAAGAGGATTTTTTAGAATTTTTGAAGGGAGGACCTAGGATACTCTCTACCTCTACCTTCAAACCATTTCTTCATCACCTTCCAATCGAGGTTAGATCCTACTTTTATTCTGCTTAAGTTTCTTGCTTCTTCTCGGATTTCCAAGCTCATTTTCGTCTCTGGTTTTGGTTTTCATTTTTGATCAGTCAAATGATCTCTGATTTTGATGATTTTTTGTTGCATTCTCTTTGTATTTATCTCTAGTTTCTGTAATGATATTATTTGTCTAATTTGGATCTGAAATGAAATTTATATCGCCTGATTACCGAAGCATGTTCATCCTGGTGCGCAAATTAACCTAGCTTGTTTGATTTGTGCATAACGTGCTCATTTCTGATTAGATTTATGTCAAACTTGTTTTTTTTATTCCTATAATCCATATCTTTCAATTGATCAGTTTTTATTTTTCAGATCTACCAAAAAATATTTTCTAAAAATTCTGAGATTAAAATTCAAATTTTGGCGTAAAAATCTTGTGTGTTCTTGAGGTTGATCTTCGTCTCTGCTTTTTGTTTTTGTTTTTAATCGGTCAAATGATCTCTGATTTCCGTGATTTTTGTTTTTTTTTCTTTTTCTTTCTCTTTAGTTTCTGCAATGATATTATTTGTTCAATTTGGATCTGAAATGAAATTTTAATCGCTTGATTACCGAAGCATGTTCATCTTGGTGCACAAATTAACCTAGCTTGTTCGATTTGTGCATAACTTGCTCATTTCTGGTTGGATTTATGTCAAACTTGTTTTTTTTTATTCCTATGATCCATATCTTTCAATTTATCAGTTTTAATTTTTCAGATCTACCAAAAAATATTTTTTAAAAATTCTGAGATCTGAATTCAAATTTTGGCACCAAAAACTCTTGTGCTCTTGAGGTTGATCATCGTCTCTGTTTTCATTTTCGTTTTTAATTGGTCAAATGATCTCTGATTTTGGTGATTATTGTTGTGTTCTCTTTTTCTTTCTCTCTAGTTTCTGGAATGATATTATTTGTCTAATTTGGATCTGAAATGAAATTTCTATGGCTTGATTACTGAAGCATGTTCGCAATTCTTTTACTTAACTTCAAATCAAGTCAAGTTTATGTTAAATCAAGTCCAATACAAGCCCAATATTCAAAATAAATTCTCCTTTTTGGCTCTTTTCTTCAAATAAAATTAAATCAAACTTTGAGTTTTGTCCTCCACCTCTCAAATTTTCAAATCAACTTCAAATTCTTTTCCTCAAAATTATCAAGTCTGAGTCAAGCTCATCCTTGATCAAGCCAAGGTTCAAAAACTCAAAATTAAACTCACTTCAAAACAAATGTATTTTTCATATCAAGTCATTTATTTTCTTATCTTTAATATATTCAAATTAAAATGTTTTTTCAAATATTTTGGGATCTTTGGTCTCACGCAACGGGCTCTAAACGGGGAACTGGTGGTTCACCTGTTGTTCAACGTTTAACAGTATGTATAGGCCCCGGTGCTGCCGTAGCCGCCTCGGGTCTTGTGCATAAGTGGACTAAAGGTCCTTTCAAAAATAAAAAGCTCTTTTTCAAGTATTTTGGGATCCTTGGTCTCACGCGACGGGCTCTAAACGAGGAACTGGCGGTTCACTTGCTGTTCAACGTTTAACAGTCTGTATAGGCCCCCGTGCTGCCGTAGCCGCCTCGGGTCTTGTGCATGAGTGGACTAAAGGTCCTTTCAAAAATAAAAAGCTCTTTTTCAAATATTTTGGGATCCTTGGTCCCATGCAACGGGCTCTAAACGAGGAACTGGCGGTTCACCTGTTGTTCAACGTTTAACAGTCTGTATAGGCCCCCGTGCTGCCGCAGCCGCCTCGGACCTTGTGCATGAGTGGACTAAAGGTCCTTTCAAAAAATGAAAATCTTCTCAAAATATCATTTTCCCTTTGAATACCTTTGAAGGTCAAGCCTTCACAAACCAGAACTATGTAAGCCTTGAGTTTTCCATTGCACCGGGGAATACGTAGGAGCAGGATCAAGTCCTGTCAGGCTAACCCCCATCAAGTATTTATTTTCACACTAATTAAAGGGGTAAAACAATTTTCAAATAATCACACACTCAGTTCAAGGGTATTGTTCTTCGGAACAGGCGAGTGGGGTGCCTAACACCTTCCCCATTCGTAACCGATTCCCGAACTTCGAATCTCATCCTCGAGTCAGGGTTTTTCCAAATTTTTTTCCCTCAAATAAAAATTTGGTGGCTACTCCACATTAATCCAAATAAAATTCATTTTTAAAAATTTAGCGAGTTCGGCGTCTCGTCAGAATTGCGGTTGCGACAAGAACCCTTTGTCAAGGAGGATTCAGCTCCATTATTTCTAACAGTTCTCCATACTTCCAGAGTTGCGTTCATTCAAGACCTGATTCGGTTTTGTTCCTCAGAGAAGAAACTCTCATACTCCTTGTTTATAGCATCGTGAAGGTTAGATTCTTGAACGTGTTTTACAATGTTAAAAGTAGCTGCATGTGTGAATGAGTAAATGATTACTATTATTTTCATACATACTATAATGAGTAAATGATAAAATTGGGACTGGGGTTTGTGGTAGAATAACTGTTGAACTGTGAGAATAGGTGTTAACAATGTTGTTGATTTCCCATGTTTTGGGCATGTTGCTAATAGTTGTCATCGGCTTCTATGTAAAGTAGTATCAATGCATATTTCGGTCAATATTCTCAAATTGATTGCAACTATATTGGATATAAGTTTCTTTTACTAAGGGAAAAAAATCTATTGTATAGAAGCTATGCATGTACATTTTTTATTTGGACCTTAAATTCACCAATATTTTCTAGTAACCTACTGATGTCATACATGGACCTAAAGCAAGAACATGGTTTGCCATATACACAATTTGGAGGAGTTGGGGTAGGCATATTGATGAATGTTGTTTGATTTTGTTATTAGACAATAATGCTTGAAACCAAATGTCTTATTTGAACCATGTCTTCTGTTAAAGAGACATAATGCTTTATGTAATATATTATGTTAGATTTGGCCCCAACAACTGGTTTGTGCTTGTGAGGGAGCTAGAGTCAGTTAGTGATTGTTAATTAGACTTTTAATAGAATTTGATAGAGACAGGCTATGAAGACATAGGGAAAGAAGATCAAGAGCATTTTGTTTGGGGAGAGATGTAGGGTTCTCGAAATTTTGTGAGGGAACACTTGTATTCATCATTTCTTTAATGGATTTTATTAATGGGTGAGGTACTTTGTCAGTGTAAGGACTTTTAGTTTATAGGTTGCCAAAACTTCTAAAATCAAGCTTTTGGTTAGGTACTTTATTAAAAGACAGCCTATATACCAAGCCATCTATTTATTAAATTTAGTAAATAGCCCACCTAATAAATTTAAGATTACTGCCTAAACTATACTAAACTCAACTAAAGTTAAGACTACATCACTCCTCTGGTGAGTTACTTCCTAAACTAAACCTAAACTCCCATGTAGAGGACACATTCAAAAACTCAAACTGAACATAAAACACCTTAATACACATGAGCACAACATCTATGACTTGATGATCCTAGCAATATCCCTAAGGCTTAAACTTCACATTATCCTAGCCAAAGCACCAAAACCTGCAGCAATTGCTATTGGGCATCATACACAATATATGGTTAGTTTCTATCTTGAAGATTTCTAACTCATAATAAATTTAAGAAGCCTAGGCATCCCTTATAGCTCCTCTCTTCTTTCATTTAAGATATAACCTTTAGTGTCGTATGATCAAAACATAAACATATTGATCTTCACTTATTATTATTGATTAATAAAATGATAATTACCATAATTATACATGTCTCAATTTTTGTTGATCTTTCTAAGTTAAGTTTGTTTCTTTTCTTGAGTTAAAATATGAGCATGCCCTTAGTTTCCCGTTCGAAGTTGAATATAATGAGTATATTGTAGAATAAGTAAACCATTCATTGTATTCAATCTTGAATTGTCCAAGTTGGACAGTTTGGTACTAAAGTTTTTTATTCAGTGGTTAACAATTTCTTCTTAAATCTTGTAAATTGTACTTGATAAAATTTTGGTTTAGTTCATTTTGTGTTGTCTCTGGGTACAATATTTTTTTATCTTCCATACTGGTGCAATCTTAATGCTAGACATTATATTGATGTGATGCATGTGGAAAAAATGTGTGTGATAGCGTCATTGGAACACTCCTCAATATACAGGGAAAGACTAAGAATGGTGTCAATTCTCAACTAGATTTCATTTAGATGGGTATACGATATTAGTTAGTGCCACAGTTTGTAGGAAAACAGAAGCAGACATATTTGCCTCCGTCATGTCATACATTATCAAAAGAAGGGGTTAAAGTGCCATAAGGTTATTCTTCAAATTTCAAATGACTTGTCTTCATGAAAGATCTAAAGTTAGTTGGGTTAAAGTCTCATGATTGTCATGTGTTGATGTAATAGCTACCTATAGTGGTTATTCATGACATTTTTCCTAAAAATTTAGACACACCATAAGTAGGTTGTGCTTCTTTTTAAATACAATATGTAGTAAAGCCATTGACCCTCTGAAATTGGATGACTTGGAAAATGAAGCTTCTACTGTGTTATACCAATTGGAGATGTATTTTCCTCCATTATTTTTTGACATTATGGTTCACTTAGTTGTTCATATAGTGAGGGAGATCAGATTATATGGTCTAGTTTATCTAAGGTGGAGTATCCAATTGAACGATACATGAAAATATTAAAAGGGTATGTGAAGAATCCACATCGTCCTAAGGTATCTCTATGATTGAAAGATACATTGCAGAAGAGGCAATTGAGTTTTGTACAGAGTATTTGTCAAAGGTGAAATCCATACGACTTCCTAAGCCTCGTCATGAGGGAAGACATGGAGGTAAAGGTACACGAGGCATAATTGGGAAAAACATGGATCGTGCGGAAGTCCTTCAAGCATATTTATATATTTTGAATAATACCGATAAGGTTCAACCTTACTTATCTACTCACAAAACCATTATAAGGAAAAAGAATGTTCGAATGAATGAAAAATGGTTGTTGAATGAGCATAAGAAAAGGTTCTTAAACTGGTTTGATGAAACAATTAAGAAGGATGATTGTGCCTCTAATACATTACAGTGTTTGATACATTATAGGGATGACCTTTTTATCATGGCCCACCAAGCAAAACAAGTGTTTTATGTTGAAGATCCTTCTAACAAAAGATGGTCAGTCATTTTTCAAGGAAAGACGACAATCGCTAGTGATGACACCAATGATCTAGCATACATTGATATTTATCAAACTCCCTTATCATCAAGGATAACTAGTATCAATGAAGAAAATGAAATTGATGATGTACATGCTATTCGAGATGATCATCACGAAGGAATATGGGAAAATGTTACTACATGATACAAGTTAGTTATTTATTTGATTATATCATCATTCTATGTTTATTTTTTACTTATTTTAAAATGTTTATTAGTTCTTTCATATTTAGTATAGCTTTTAACATTTTTTTTCTCTGCTTTCAATAGGTACATGGTTGACCCATTAGAGAACCCTCCTTCCTAAAATGGATCAATAGCCAGTCTCAGTAGAGGAAGGAAAGATGAGCCACACAGTTAAGGGAGTTAACATTTAGCCAGAGTGATGAGTAAAGGATTCTCATAGAGTTTGATTAGGCCAGTGGGAATCCTTCAAGGCCAAGCAAGACAAAGTTTAGGAGTTATGTGGCCCTCCTTGGACGAAGCAAAGCTAGTATTTTGAAGAAGGATTGGGATGATGTAGAGATGCGAGTGAACATCAAATTTGGGAGACTATAATGGTATTTAACTTTAAAGCATTAAGTTTCTCCATATATTTATGATTCACTAACTAATTACATCTTATTTTATGTAGCTTACATATGATGTGTCAAATACTATCTTGTTGAAGAGAAAGTGGCTTTCATTTGTCAGTGAATGCTGGAGGGGCTTCAAGACACATCTCACTAGTATATATATATATATATATATATATATATATATATATATAAATCAGGATCTGTTGACACCAGGTGTCAAATTTTAGAGTTACACCAATTTAATAATCTTATATGTAGAATGCAAAATTCACTAATCCAACCGTTGAATCATGTTATAATCTCAAGTAGATCATGTATATAAAATTTTACAAAATTTGAAAATCTATAAATACTTCATCTTATGACTTTACTTTAACAACTCATATATTATATAAATATATGTAAATATCAATAGTTTAAAAGACATACTTACAAATTTCCAAATTCTATGAAAATTTATATACATGATCTACTAGATATTATAACATGATTTAAATGGTTGGATTAGTAAATTTTTCATTCTGTATAAGATTATTAAATTGGTGTAAGTTTAAAGTTTGACACCTGGTGTCAACGAATCATGACTCTCTCTCTCTCTCTCTATATATATATATATATATATATTATATATATATATATATATGGGTCACTGAAGGATGTGTCTCCTTGTGAGGAGTACTAATTCCTTGATGATTACACTTGACAGAGATTTGTTGAGACCTGAAAGGATCCTGCATTCCTTGTCTGTATCTTTCTAAACTTTATGTTTTTAATTGACTAATATAAGGTGTATTATGTGTAATTGATTTGATTTCTTATAACAAGAGAAAAGAAAAAGACTCAGCAAATTTCTGCTAAGAACTATTACCCCTATAGATTATCTCGTCGGGGTTATGAGTTGCTTTAGGAAAGGCTGACGGACCAGAAATTGAAAGAACGTCAGCAATCATATGAAGCAGACCCATCTACACTTCTATCTTCGCCATCTCCACTCATGCCGTGAGAAATGGAAGAGAGCATGCCAAAAGGCTTCTGGAGAGTATATATTATAGTCTTCTCACATTGTTGCTGAGAAGATTGTAAGTAATTACAAAATCAAACATTTTTTTTGTTTAGCTTAAAACATGTATATTACTGATAACAACCATTTTTATTTTGTAGTATTCTTTGGTTGAACAAAGCTCAGAGGGAGTCTTTGTTCCTGCTGGTCGGGATGATATCCCGAGTACTACTATTGGCCAACCAGAGCATCCAAGTCGTGTTTGTGCTGTTGGACGAGGTGTTAACATTAGACAGTACTCTGGATTATCTTACACGCATCCCTCCAAAGAAGGGCTGGTGTCCAGAGATGAGTTGGAGGCCATGAGAGAAGAAATGAGGCAAGCATTGCGGCAAGAACTTCGAGAAGAGCTCAAACAGGAGTTTAGACAGAAGCTTAGGTATGAGCTTGCAACTTTGGGACTTTCCCAAAATCAAACATAGGGTCACCATTCCCCTTCTCCTAGGCACATGAGCCTAAAGGGAAGTTGTGCTCCAACAGAGGAGAAAGTACCGGGAGAAGAGGATGTGGTTGATGTTGTAGACGATTATAAGTTGTATGTTGATTATCCATATCGTTTGGTAGCCATTGGGAAAGTCTACACCTTGGGTTCAACCATCCATCACCAGCAAATTGATGATGATCATGTTAGAGTGGTGGTTGAACAAGTTCAAGATGCAAATGCTCATGTTCCTGTACCTACTGAGGAGGTTCATGTTGTTGGCCCAACCCCCAATCATTTTATTCTATGGCTAAGGAGACTTATGCAACGAGCTTAACCTAAGGTATTAAATAATTTTATTCTATATTACTAATATATATATATATATATATATATTTCTTACTATTTTTTGAATTTATTTTAGATTCATAGGGAAGATCTTGGGAAGGATATTGATTTGAGTGCTAAAGAAGATCTTCTTGGGCTTGCTCAAAAGAAACCTGAGGTTGAGTTGCTCACATATCTTTTTGGTATTGTCGTTAACTTGGGTGACCAAACTTTGCAAATAACTACGGAACCAGATATTATAGGGAAGCCCATTGTTATCTCCTTCTATATTACTAAGAAGGATATCTTGGAGTTGGTTGTGGGTAACAATCTCCTATGTGTATCAGTTTTACAATTATGGTTGATGTAAGTAAATTTCTAAACCTTAGTTGAATTAATTAAGTATCAAAATCTAACATATAGAAATGATTCACAATATTAGGTACCTGTATCGCATCTGTACGCAAAGAGGGAACTTACACCTCTATGGATTCTTGGACTCAGTTCATATGCAAAAAACTGGAAACAAGGCAGCTGAGATATAAGAATACCTTCAGAGTAGACTGGAGGCTGATAAACATTGTTACTTAGCACCTTATTTTCAATTGTAAGTCAATACTTAAAAGTTTTATTTAATAAATTCATTTAAATTTCTAATTTTGGTTCATTTTCATCCAAATTTTGTAAGGCCCATTGGCAATAAATCATTATTTGTCCAAAGCAGAATGTAGTTGTATTTCTACGCTTTTCTTGGAAAACACCAAAGAAAGACATAAAGGACATTATAGATGTGTAATTTTTTAGGATTTTGGTATTTATATTCATATAATTTTTATTTTCAAAGGTATTCATTTGCTTCTTATTTTATTGTAGAATAATGAATGCTCGAGTTTGGTTAAAAGAGATGCATTCATCAAATATTAAAAAGCCTTCATGGATAATTCCATGTGTAATGTGTAAGTACTTTATTAAAAATTATTCAATTATTTTATATTCTTTTATCAATATATCATCATCTCTAATTATATTTGATACTCTTTCTATTTTTTTGAAGTATCTGGAGGAATCGTGTGTGGGTATTATGTGATGAGACATATGTTTCATATTGTCTCAGCTTCTATTGTTGATTCTTGGAACGAGGTAATGAAAATTGTCATAATTTAATGATTTCATTTTAATTCATAACTTGATACTTTCTCTAATTTTATTCAAAAATATTTTGTAGATATTTCAAAATCTTCACCCTTTGATGGAAGAAGAAATTGGATGATGTTAGAAGACGTTGGGGGAAATTTATTATAAAGGGGGCCAATTTAGGTTGATTTGTTGTAATTTCATGTAATTTCGTTTGTAAATTTAGATTTGATAATAAATAATGATGCATTTAGTTTAAATATATAGATTCTATAATTTCTGTATTATCTGCCTGTCCATACTATTTGTATATGCAAGTATTGTAAATAAATAATATGGTGATATGCCTAAACAAAATGAACATTTAAAAAAATGGACTTTCTACATCGGTTAATATCATAACTGATGTAAAAAGTGACTTTCTACATCAGTTGAGACCTTAACCGATGTACAAAGTCCTACTTTCTACATCGATTCTATAACCAATGTAGAAAGTCTTATTTTCTATATTGCCTACTTTTATACTGCTCAAATAATCGATGTAGAAAGTATATAACAACTAAAGTAAAAAGCTCATTTTCCACCAGTGCATAAGTCTTTAGGATCACATCATAGATATTATTTGACTATCATTCCCTTTATGTCTTACATATCTCATATCTATTTTCTATCACTTTCTTAGTGATAATTAAGACATAGGCATACATTAACGTTAGTAAAAAAATATCTTCTCACTAGCTTTGATACTCTACCTTCTATTCTTAGGATGTGAGCTGATTCATAAATGGTCGTCACCATTATAAATATTGAAGACCTAGCGCTTCATAATAGAAGAATTTTTGGAGAACCATTTTGTCTCCTCTCTAGAACGACCTAGTGCATTCTGAATGTGCACAAGACATGTTAAGAGTAGTGTTAAATTTTCACATAAGTTATTTCTTTAATGATCTCTTAATTAATTAGGTTTCTTTTTAAAGGCTTCTAGGTAATATGCATGCCCAAACAATTTAACCAATATGTCATGCACATTTAGTCTGTACTTTCATTCTGCTATCACATCATCATCCATACATGATCATCGTGTACAATATCATTCTCTAATCATTCATAAGTAAAATTAATACACTTCACATTACTCTTTATGTATTTATAAAGTACTACAACAAGTTCACATAATAATCTCAAGCAAAGAATTTTTTTAATTCAAAATTTACTTTAACTTAATGTAAATTCTTTAACAGCATATTCACTTTCATAACTGCCCAACTTGCTCAATTATTAACATTTATGATAAAGCACTCGTGGGATCTACATCACTCATCCTTCTAACTTATCTCTCAACCTTTCCTTTTCTCAAAAGTCAAGTTCTTATTAACACTTTTAATAGAAGATTATGGTGTATACTTACTTCTTCTTTAAATGGCCAGATGGCCATTGTCATGGTTTACTCTTTGTATCTTTAATTAAAAGTCTTATGCATCATTTAGTTAATTCAAGTTTAAGTGTTATATGTTTTATGGCTCTTAAAAAATAACTTAGCTAATTAGGCAAGTTCCATTCATTAACCTAAGTACTTGTTTATTTGCTCTTAAACTTTATGTTTTCCACTCATTACTTACATAAATATGTTTAAACATCCAAATTAGTTTATTTTCCTATTACTCTCCTAAATGGCCGAGAACTTACTCCTTAGTTCTTAGGTCTTATAGTTCAATTTAGGCCATCTTTTACACTGACTATAGAAAATTTTAAGGCTTTTCTTCCTTATCTAGAGAGCAAGGCCGAATGCCCTTACTTCTTTCTCTATTCAATATTTGACTCCTAATCACCTCCTTAAGCTACCTTTAATCCACTTTTAAATTCTAGCAATTTTTCTTAACTAATTCTTACTAATGTTTTGCATATTCCAAATGGTACCCAACCATTACCAAATCTTTCTTAACTTTTAAGTTCATTCCTTAAACTTATTTAGGTCCTACTTTACACTTTAATTAAAATTTTAAATCAAGTTTTCCTAATTATTAAGAGAGTGACTGAATGCCCATTGTGGCTACGATAAGATTCCTTCTCCTTAATTTGTGCTCTTATGGGTTTGGTGTTATGGGATTTAGCACATTTTTACTTAGTTTTACCAAAGTGACCAAATGCAGCCTTAAAAAGTTTTAAGTTCCTTTCAAACTTATAATTCCTTGGTTATACTTGATTAGGTTCCACTTTATACCCTAAACAAGATTTTAAATTCAAGATCTCCTAATTTATTTAAGAGTGGCCGAATGCTATATGTGCTTGAACAACGTTCTTTTTAATTTTTCTTGTCTTAAGTTCTTGATGTCATGAAGTTTAGCACTTAGTCCATCATAAGTACTTAGATCCATCCATAAATTGTCCTTACTCCATAGCTTTGGTCATGATCACAGAAGGTATTAAGTGATATATGAAACTTTGGATCCAAAATTCCACCTTTACAGTTAGTAGTTTTAAGTCCATGTCCAAGTTAAGTTTATGGATCTTCTTACATAATTTTTATTTTTCATTTAGGGATTTTATTACATGAGTCCTGATCTAGACTCTTAGAAAAAATAAATTCACAAATAAAATCTTTACGTAAAAATATAACAAAGATACAAACTTTCAACATAAAAATTTAACAGAAAGCACCTTTATAGCAAACAAGTGTTGATCTACTAGATCTACTCCAAGATCTACAAGTCTCTTAATTTGAGCACTTTAAAACTTCTCTCATAAACACTCAGATCTTCCCCAAAGCATCAAAATTGATTTTTAAGAAATTTTAACTGATTAAATTGCTTCTAAAGTTGTTAGAAGCACTTTAATCCATCAAAGCTTCTCTTTTTCTTTCAAAAATCACTAAAAATTGGTGATGCTTATATTTAACCATTTAAGGGCAGTTTTGAACTCCCAAGAGTTCAAACAAAAATAGATCCATAGATCTTAGAGAAGGATCCACAAAAGGGAAGTAAAACATACCATAAATATAAAGTTAAAGCTTATGAAAATACAAGGTAAAAATCCTACTTGTTTAAGACTTTGTGGTGGGATTTTGGTGGGGCTTTGAGGGCTAATTTTGTCATCTCATGGTGGTTCGCATAAGATCTTCTAGTGATGGTGGTGGGGCTTGGTGGTTTTGTCTTGATTTAAATTAACCTTCAAGGTTGAGAGTTTAAGCTTAGTGTATGATTTTGGATTTTTGGGGTAGATTGAGTTTGGAGAGAATTAGGAGAGTTTCTTTGAGTTTTTAGAAGCTGGAGAATGCAGCAAATGAGCTCTCCCATTATTATTATTGAATTTAGCCACTTAAGGATAGTGTGGGAATTAATTTCCCACTTAAGAGCATTTTCATACATTTTCATGTAACTTCCATTTTCTAAAATAATTCTAAATAAGAAATTATCCCTTTAGGATTAGATTGGTGCTAATTATTTTGAATTTAACCCTAATCAAGATTAATCTATCCTAAGTATGGTTAACTTTAATTAAACAAGGTTAATTTACTTTAACCATGATTAATTTTATCTCTCCTATTTATGATTTTTGTCCTACATGTATTTAATGGTGTGATGACTCATATGGTGAGTCATTTTAGCATTTGCTTCGCATTTTCTTGACCTACCGGCTTTCTAAGGGTATTTTTGGTAATTTTTCTTAGCATTTCCCGAGAGGTTTCCAAATTTTTTCTCCAATATTTCCTACACTTATTGGTTCATTCCTAAACCATTCTATTTTCATTTGATTTTTTTTGGGAACCTTTCATCCCTTTGCGGAAAGCAGAGCTTTCTAAAGACTTTTGAAGCATTTTTGAAGTTTTCTAATAACTTTTTTTCCCTTTCTTTGTTCCTATTATTTTATCATGACTTTTCAGTCATCCTTGACTTTATTTAATCCCTTAGAATTTCTTTTACCTTTTAATATATTTTTTCCTGCACCTTATTTGCGTCATCCTAGTGTAGGAGAATTTTCGTTATTTGCATCAAATTTTCTAATTTATCTGTCTTTTGCTTTTATCTCTACTTTTTCTCACTAGAGTTTATTTATAACCTAAAGAGTACATTATGATGAATTATGGGTGTTACAATTAGAATTATATCTAGGAATTGATAGCTCTTATATTTTGATCAACCTCTATAAATTGGTTTTTTCAAAAGAAAAGCTTAACAATATTCTCCAATGAGAGGTTTCAAGATTAAAACATGTTTTAGAAAGAATACATAAATTTTATATCTTTTGAACTATTAAAACATGGTTTTGAAACAAATACATAAAGTAGCCAAATCTTTATAAGAGTTGACCAACTCTTTGTATTGAGTTAATCATACATTAGTAGCAAATTAACTAAATTTTACATATAGTTAACCAAAATTTTATACTGAGGTAACTATTTGAGGTAATCGATTACCACATGAAAAAATCGATTACCAAATCCTTTTGGAGTCTTCAAAACTTGCAAAATACTGGTTTAAACGATTATTAACTGATATAATCGATTACCAAAACATTCAAAAAGTGAAATAATCAATTAAAAATAGGTGCAATAGATTACCAATGCATTATGAAATTACAGTAATTGATTACCAACAAAATTAATCAAATTACAAGAATTACAAAATTTTTTAGTAATCGATTACCAAGTTAGAGCTCTGAAAGTTTTGAATTTTTTTTTTTGAGTTTCAAGAGTTTAAAACTAACCCATTCAAAAATACCTTCTAAGTTTACATATAAACACTTGTTAACCCATTTTTCATAAGAGAGAAGAAAATAAAATGGAAGAGAATGAAGAAGGGAAAGAATTTTTAGATTTTTTGTGAAAAACTTTAATCAAAGTGTGAAAGTTTGTATCATTGCTCTAGGATTTCTTTGTATTGAGCTTCAAGGATGAATAGATATTGATCTTTTATTGTATCTTCTTAATCTTGGTTGTTGATTCTTAGGAGAAAGGGTTTTTTTTTTAAGGTATTTGTGTTTGTGCAAAGTGGGTGATATTTGCATGGTTCTTGAGGCTTCAAGTGGGGGATCTTGAAGTGGTTATTTGTAAAATGATATTGTATCTTTGCAAATAATGTAGAAAATCTCAAATGGTGCTTGGGGACTACATGTGGCTCTCTATGGTTGAGAGTGAAACAAGATAAATTCTTATGTGATTTTATTCTTCCCTACATTTTTACATTTTAGCATTTAATCTTATTATGTACTGCATTATCTCTTGATCACCAAGATAGCATTAGCATTCTAAATCTTGTGTAACTCATATCATATTCAAGGTTTCTTGGGTGACTTATGTTTTTGGGCTCACTATGTTAATTTGTTGGTGAATTTTTGGAGAAAAATTTGTCAATCTCTTAGGTTTGTGGTCATTTGATTAACATCTAATCCATCTCATATATTGATGATGAACTATCACAATTTTCATCACATTGAAATCACAACTAAACCATGATGATTACCATACTAATATACTTAATGACATAGATCAAATTTGAATAAGTATCATGGAAATCATGTGTAAAATAATCTCATGCATGTCCATTTTTAACTAGTTCAACATTAAACTTTATTGAGATCAATACAAAATTTAAATTAGCATTGCAAACAACATAATGTAATTAAGTCATCGTCAATAGTGATGCCCATACAAGCAATGTGCTCATGAAAGGCTTTAGGGAACAATCCTTTGGTTAATGGGTTCACTAGCATAGACTTTGTTCTTATATGTTCTATGGAAATATGTTCTTCTTGAACTCTCTCCTTAACACTCAAAAACTTAATATTAATATATTTCAACTTTGCTGAGCTCTTATTGTTTTTTAAGTCAAGCAGTGCTAAATAATATTCACTATAAATATTCAATGACCTCTCAATGCCATCCACCACAAAAAGCATAGTGACAACATTTCACAAATATATACCATGGTTAAATACCTCATACCAAGCAATAAATGGTTAGATACCTCATACCAAGCAATAGAATTTATTGCCATTTTTGAAGAAGTTAGAAGAGTTTTTCTAGCGAAATTTCATGAGATATAGCTCTTCTAGCCAAAATGAAGATGTAGCTTAATGTAGGGATTGTTGGAACCAAGCGTTAAATTTTAATAATCATCTAACATTTATTTAATGAAAAAATATATGGATACAGTTTTTACGCTCACAAACATGTAAAGAAGCTTAAGAGTCATAAGATAACTCAAAGTGTCTTATCATCTCAGCAATAAAGAAATATATGTTAAATAAAACATCTAACTGGCACTCAATGTAACTAAGCCTTTCTAATTGCTGACCAGCAAAAGGAAATTTAAACTGAGCAAGCATATGAAGTATAAAACTAAAAGGAAAGAGTCTGTTGTGTTAGGAAATATGACAAGTAAAAAGAAAAAAGATGAAAAAGCTTCTATGCATAAAGTAGTTTAGACAATAGAAGCAACTTATTTTCCCTTGACCCAAGGACATACATTCAATGCTCACGCAGAAGATGTTGTAAATTATGTTCATCTCTCAATGAATACTTTTCCTCTACCTAGATAAAGATCAAAGCTTATGAGCAAAAGACAATAAGCATTAACTAATCTATACATCCTAAAATGTTTTATCTACTCATAACCTAAGTTGTATTCATTGCATTTACTCATGTTATAATTTTGGGTATAAGAAAATAGCGTTGTTAGACATAGAAGTGTCTTGTCTATTTTCTGGGTCAACGTTTAACATGGAGAAGCTTATGTAAAAATGCTAGGGTTGTATTTTATAAAATTTAGTATGATACTTTGTGATTGTACTTTTTTAAAATAATGGATATACTTGTTGTGTGATAACAGGGACTAGACATAGCCCCTAGGTTGATAAGGGTGAACCAGTATAACTTTTGGTATGCTTACCTCTATCCTTATCTTCTAGGTTATTAAAATTTCTTAAGACACATAGTGCCTTAATAACATATCAGAGTTAAAAGAAAGAAAAGTCATACTTTTCCTACAACAACATATTTAACCCCATGTTTGTGTGTCAAGTTTTTTCTTACATTTGGTATCAAAGCTCAACTTCTTGGGTCAAGCACTCTAATGATCCATGGAAGAATAAGGAAAACAATTCATCCATGGAGGAGCCTTTGTTACTTTTCCTCCAACCTTTCTTGGGGAACATTACCTTTACTAGAGAGATAAAATGAAGATTTTCATCAATTAGAAATCCTTTGGATGAACATGGTATAGAAATCCTTGAGGAAATATGTACTATTGGTCAAACCATTCGATTCAAAATAATGCTTAGGCTAGATTCCTGCTAACTTATGCTATTTGAAGAAGTAAGTACAATAAAATCTTTGGCTGCAAGATAGCTAATGAAATCTAGGATAGCCTCACTTTTGTTCATGGAAGAACAAACCAAGTAAAGATATCTAAGATAAGCTATCTTATGTATCAAAATGAAAATTTCAAGATGATAGAAGGAGAAACCATTGATGAAATGATTGGAAGATTTCCAATGGCAACAAATGGACTTAAAGCCCTCGAAAAGACTTATGATCATATGGACATCATGGTAAAGATCCTTAAAAGTATTTCTCCTTGATGGAAGATAAAGAAAACAACTATAAAAAAATATAAGGACTTGACAAACTCAAGTTAGACGAACTTTTAAGATTCCTCAAAATTTATGAGACTGAGCTAAATGAGAAGGAATCAGATAAGAGAGGGAAATGGCTTGTCCTGAGATCCAAGCTCTATGACCCAGACATTTTTGCCATGGCCATGAATCCTGAAGAAACGTTCAATTTAGATGACCTTAATGATGGTGACAGAACAAACAAAGAATTGTCACTTATATCCAAGAGACTGAATAGTATAATGAAAAAGAAAAAGAAGGGGATAAAGCCTTGTAGATCAAGCAAAGGTAAATAATTCTCTTCTAAAAACACTCGAAAATCTAATATAATATACTATTAATGAAAAAAACAAGGATAGATGAAGGGTGATTAATCTCATGAAGGATAAAAATTTCACTAAATCTAGATAAAAGAAAGGGCTTTTCTCAACATGGGATGACTTAAATAGTAGTAGTTTTGAAGATGAAGCTCCTGAGTCAACACAGATCCACTTCATGGTAGATACTGATTTGAAGGTAACAATTGAACTTCAAAATCTAGAAAATGCATATGAAAATCTTTTAAGTGATCTTAACACACTTCTAGAAAAATAAACTATCTTAAAAAAGAAGTTTGTTGCAAAAGAAAAAGAACTTCAAGAAGTCATTAACGAAAAGAAGACTATTCTACAACCTAATCTAAAATCATCTTATACAATAAATAAAAGAAAAGATACAGGTCCAATTTTACTAAGTGTTCAGATGGACTAAAACAAATTATAAAGGAAGAAAGATACCATAAAGAAAGATCTGGTATTTGTTTTAAAAACTATAACAAAAAGATAAATAAATTTACTTCTCAACTGCATTCATCTTGTTTTCTCTGTAACAAGTCTTTGGACATAACTTGAGAGTGTGTCATTATAGACATATGAGAACTAACAACAAAGGATCCATATCTTCTAAAAATATAATTATCCCTATTGTAAATATCCTTAGTTGGAAGAAGAAATACATCAAAATGGTAGTTGAGCAATGGTTTCTCGTGACACATGATAAGAAACAAGTCTATATTCATAGATCTGTAACTATGTGATGGAGGAAGTGTTGCCTTTAGAGGCAACTAACAGGGAAAAGTCAAAGAAAAAGGTAGAATTGGTAAGGACAATCTACCATCTATTAAAAATATCTTGTTTGTAGAAAACCTAAAACGTAATTTACTAAGCATATGTCAATTTTATGACAGTGGATAAAATTTTCCTTTAACAAAAATCAATAAATAGTCAAAGGTGATGATGGATTTATATTATTTAGCACAAAAGATGCTGCAATTTGTAAAATAGATTTGGAAGAACTATATGATCAAAAGGTAACTTATATTTTCTCAAATAAGGATAAAGATAGATTTGACATAGAAAATTAGCACACATAAATATGAAGCACATCTTAAAACTTCATAAATATGGCCTACTAAAATGATTGCCAAATGTGTCTTTTAATAAGGACATCTTATGTGAAGTTTGTTAAAAGGGGAAATAAGTTAAAGCAACTTTTAAAAACAAAAGTTTTGCTTCTACCTCTAGACCTCTTGAGTTACTTCATATGGATTTATTTCGACCTACTAATATACAAAGTCTTAAAGAGAAAAAGTATGGATTTGTCATTATAGATGATTACTCTAGAATGACTTTTGTATAGTTCCTGTTACACAAGGATAAGTCTTATAAAATGTTTAAAATATTCTATAAACAAATTCAAAATGAGAAAGGATTATCTATAGCCTCTATAAGAGGTGATCATAGAATATAATTTGAAAATAAAAAATTTAATGTTTTATAATAAACAAGGCACCTCTTATAAATTTTTTTCCCCTAAGACACCTTATAAAAATGAGGTTGTTGAAAGGAAGAATACAATGCTATTAGATACGGAAAGGACAATGCTATGTGAAAACTCTCTTTCAACATACCTCTGAGCCGAAGCTATAAGTGATATGTGTCCAACATGACACTTATTTAGTAAAAATTCTGGTGCAATAACAAGAAATTGGAACATAAATGATCACAAATTCATTGGAAACTGATTGAAAACCAAGTAACCCATGCAAATTCTGCATTGTACAGTTTTAAAGCTTTTTGGTGATAAATCCCTATGAATCTGATGTGTTTTCACTGTGTACAACTTATTACAGGATTTTGTGTTGGCAACCCAACCAGAAGTGCGTGGAGCACATGAAAGTCTGATAAAAAGCTGAAGCATTCTGTTGCTTTCTGTGTTAGCAATGCAAGAGCCAACAGCGTTGGACATGCACGTAACAGACCAGCACCTATAAAAGGTCCAAAACAGAACAAAACAGAACAGTTTTGAATGCAAAAACAGAGCCGCCTCTCTCTTATCAGTTAGCCCAAACCTCCCTTTTCGCTGGAGCCGTTCCTAGTGGTGGAGAACCTGTAAGGTTGAGGAATCAACGTGCAGATGCCCATGGATGCTGACCCCCATTCTTCTATCTTCTTCTATGTTTCTCCCTTCTCTCATTATGTGTAATTAGACTTTTATTAGGGAAGGAGGGATCCATTTTCTGAATTTATGTAATTTGGAATTCTTATATGAATTCAAGTTATTTTTCCTTCAATTGATTGTTCTTCTCCTTGCTTAAAGCTTCTATTAATTGACCATTTGTAGATTGAATTTGAATTCCTCTTCACAATTGGGAAATTGGACTAGGAATTGGAACTAAGATTGAACAACATAACTGCGACTGCTCTGGGAATAAAGATTCATAGTTGTGAGATTGTGTGGATTCTTGAACTTAAAGCTCACTTCAATTAGGAATCATTGAGGGATTAAGTTTACTAATTCGGGTGAAGTGTTGATGAGTCAAGGGATTGACCTTCAACTCGTATAAGGGAATTCGATCTTCAATCACATATTTAACTTAAATGATAGTAATGAATTAAGATTACATTAGGTTCAGTTTGGTGAACTGTAACCCTAACACATTTCACAAATTGATTTTCTCACATTTGTGCCGTATAGTGAGTGTTGGACAGTTTCTGCAATCTGTTTTTAACCATTTTTATAGATGCTAGAGAAGTATTTAATTAAATGCAGTTTATTTGCATTCACGTTAACAACAACTTCCCATAGCCTTATTTCAAATAGTGGACTAGTAGGAATTCAGTAATTGAACCAAATCCCTGTGGAGACGATACCCTTACTCACCCTCTACTCTAAAAAATGATAAGGTGCACTTGCCTTACAGTTTTAAACCAACAATAAGCATAGCCTGCTATATTCAAAATCATGTTTTGATAAGATCTTGTCATGATAAGACTCCTTATTGAAGTATGGACGGGAAGAAGACCTGAAATAACATATTTTCACCTATTCAGGTATGAATATTTTATATTAAACATGAAAGATAACCTTGGAAAATTTGATTCTAAAGTAGATTAAGGAATATTCCTTGGCAACTTAGATACATCTAAAGTCTTTGTGTATATAACGCAAGGAATCTAGTAGTTGAAGAATCAAAGCACGTTCAATTTAATGATGGAAAATCGAATGACAAAAACTTGTTAGATCTAGAAGACGACTTTACAAGTATGGATATAAACAACAAAGCTGATAGAAATCAATTAGCTTTAGAACTAAATAATAAAGTACCAAACAAACAAGTGTCTTGCCCTTTCCAAAATCATCCATCAAATCCTGACACTTCAAAAGCTCTAAAGTTTAAAACATATCATCCACCTGATTAAATCCTTGAAGGTCCCTTAAAAAAAGTTAGAACTAGCTCTAACTTCATAGAAAATATTACTCCACTGTTAGAGTTGGAACCTAAGATAGTAGATGATGCACTTCTTGATGATGGATGGATTGCTGCAATGAAAGGAGAATCAACCCGGTTTGACATAAATGAAGTATGGATTCTTGTTTCCAAGCCTTATGGAAAATAAACCATTGGAACCAAGTAGGTGTTCAGAAATAAACTTGATTAAGATGGTAATGTATCCAAAAACAAAGCCAAGTTAGTGACTCAATGGTACAATTAGCAAGAAGGTATTGACTACAATAAAACCTTTACTCGTATAGCTAGATTAGAATCTATTACAATCATGTTTGCATATGTATCTCAACATTAGTTTCAATTGGATGTCAAAAGTGCCTTTCTAAATGAGGTAATTGAAGTTTTTGTTAAGCAAGCCCCTGGTTTTATAAATGAATCCTTTCTAGAACATATGTATAAACTAAAAAGTGCTTCATATGGTCTTAAGACACCTCGTTCTTAATATGACAAACTAAGCTCTTTTCTCATATAGATGATATTATATTTTGTGCTACTAATGCCAATCCATGTAGTGATTTTGCTAAAATGATGCAGAACAAATTTGAAATGAGTATGATAGGAGAGCTCAATTTTTTCTTTAGCTTACAAATCAAACAAGAAGTAAAAGGTATCTATATACATTAGCATAAATATACAAAAGGACGGCTTCACAAATACAAAATAGTAGGGTGTAAAACCAATCAATCAAATGTTTTATCCAAGGATGAAGACAGTCCACGTATTAACCAAAAAGTGTTTCAAGAAATGATTGGATTCCTTCTATACCTAATTGCAAGCAGACCACATATAATGTTTAGTGTCTATCTTTGTGCATTCTTTCAAACATACCATAAGGAATCTCATATGAAAGTAGTAAAACAATTTTTTTGATATTTAGTTGGAACTTGGGATTTTGGACTTTTTTATATGGAATCAAAATCATTCAAATTGATTGGTTACTATTGTAACATCCTAATAATGATACTTATCCTATGCTTAAGTTGTATCACAGATTCACTACTAGTTTGTTACTTCATGATACAGAATCCATTTATAAAATTACTGTTATGGAAAATGATATGATTTTTTTTCTTAAAATCTTAGTTGAAAATACGAGCCTCGTCATAGTAGTCAATGTAGTATATAATGAACATTCTAACATCATCACTCACGTTAATTTTGATAACTCACATTCTTTTACTTTTCGTGCTATACATTCATTTCCATAATAATATTTACATTATTAGTTATATAGGTAATACAATACATAGACAATAATAAGTTAAGACTCCTAGTGAGTCCTTTAAACAAAACAAAGACTTCAGTGCCCTTCATAAGTAACAATCATCCAAAGAAAAGGATACAAAGTTGGACAAAGCAGTATAAGGTTCTATATAGCTTTTCCCACATTCCATTCTATCGTAATCGTAATTAAAACAAGATGACGAACTCGCTAAAAATTTTAAAAAGATTGTATTTTGATTGTGGAGCCGCCACCAAATTTTATTTTAAGGAAAAACATTTGGAAAAACCCTAACTTGAGGAAGAAATTCTAGATTCGGGAGCCGGTTACGAATAGGGAAGGTGTTAAGCACCCTACTCGCCCATTCCGAATAACGGTACCCTTAAACTGAGTGTGTGATTTTTTTTAAAAATTGTTTGATCCCTTAAGTAGAACAAAAATAAATAGGTTTGCATGAAAATAGTCTGGCAGGACTTAATCCTTCTCTTACGTATTCCCTGGTGCAATGGGAAATTCAAGGCTACGTAGTTCTGGTTTCTAGGACTCAATCTTTAAGAAAGTTTTATACAGAATAGGAAAAAATGCTTTAGGTTTTTGGATTGTTTTGATTTGGAAGAATGATCGAAAAAGGGAGATCTTCGATCCACATGCACAGAGTCGAAGGCAAGCGAGGGTTGCACTGTGACATATGATTTTTTGAACATCGAAAGACAGGGTATGCTGCACTTTCAATTCCGGAATTCATTACGTGATATATCGGACCTTTTAAAGCTTTTGAAAATTAATTTGGAGAAGGATAATTTTGAAGAAAAAGGGAGATCTTCTATCCACGCGCACAAAGTGGAAGGCAAGCGAGGGTTGCACTGCGACTCATATGATTCTCCGAACATCAAAAGACAGGGTATGGTGCACTTTCAATTCCGGAGTTCATTGCGTGAAACCCTCGGACCTTTTAAAGCTTTTGAAAATCATTTTGGAGAAGGATAATTTTGAAGAAAAAGGGAGATCTTCGATCCACATGCACAGAGTCGAAGGCAAGGAAGGGTTGCACTGCGACACATATGATTCTTCGAACATCGAAAGACAGAGTATGGTGCACTTTCAATTCCGGAGTTAATTGCATGAGATCTCGGACCTTTTAAAGTTTTTGAAAATAATTTTGGAGAAGGATAATTTTGAAGAAAAAGGGATATCTTCGATTCACGTGCATAGAGTCGAAGGCAAGCGAGGGTTGAACGGCGACTCATATGATTCTCCGAAAAAAGAAAGATAGGGTATGCTGCACTTTCAATTCCAGAGTTCATTGCGTGAGATCTCGGACCTTTTAAAGCCTTTGAAAATTATTTTGGAGAAGGATAATTTTGAAGAAAAATCAAGAGAGGATGTGGATATGGTGTGGACCAAGCATGGATGGGGAGAAGGCAAGATAACACAACTATTTAGATTCGGTAAATTACAATTCCAGGTTATTGATCTTTTTTGTGTACAAAGCAAACCCTTTCTAACAGGATTTGTCGTTTTAGATTCCTCTGGTTTTTATGTGCATATCCTGGAGGTCAACCTACATGTTAGTCATGACATATATGTGCAGCATGGCTTTAGCCTTTGAACAATGGTTATGGCTGTTCGGTCTAGCGAGATTCCCTAGATACTTTTCCAGGTTTTGGATTCAGGGTTCGCTTGCTAATCTATTTCTAGTTTGGATAAGAACGGATAACAAATCATGGCTTATCACAACATTAAGTATTGCTACTGAAACCAGATAGCAATCTCAGCCGGTTTTAGCTTGGCATATTTCAGAATTTAAGTAATAGGCCTAAGGAATACGGTCAGCTTAAACCAGCTATGATTCTTTTATATAGGAGACTTATTTGTTATCATTTACTGGTTTAGGGACTAGGAGTACAAATTGGATCCTCCTTTAACCTTGCTGAAACTGAGGCTGAGCTTATGATCATAAAGCAGAGATTGCAGCTTAAGTGTTTAATTAGTCTCTATGCATTTCAGGCTACCATTGACCTGTAGCCAAACAAGGACTAGCTTAGTCAAATGAAGAAAGGGCTTTGGAACCTAAAAATTCGTCTATGTGTTGATGAGCCAAGGACCCTGCAACAAGGCTGACCTGAACTAGCCTATTTTATTTCGTTCAATTATTAGAGGTAGGTGGGATTTAGCTCAATACATAGAGACCCTGAGCAGATTTCTGGGTAGACTGTCCTTATCCTATTATTTGTTCAATGGACAATCCTAACAGGACTAGAGGCTGCCTTCTCCCAATTTTCATGGGTTCCAAAGCCCCTTTATCAACCTCTGGCTCAGCAAAACTAAACTCAAAATCAGCAAGAGCCTATCTACCTCAGCTTATCCCAACCTGGTGCCATTTTATGCATTAGCACCGAATGCCTCTCTATCAGTCCTTACCCTGCCAGAGTTTTGCATCAAGTATAGCCTAGTATTAACTAGCAACAGAACTAGCTTTGGTGTATCAAAATCCACTCAATGAACTCTTGTTCTGTTTTAGGCCTAATAGAAATGCAGCAAAACTGCAACTGGTTTATCTGAGAATTGGGCCATATTGAATCATTAAAAGAACCTAGAACTGTCCCGGTTTCTTTTCCTTATTCATAGACATCTCTCTTACCTAGACCAGTGCAATCTTGCAGGTATTGATATCCAACCTACGACCCTGCTTTCTTATCAGCTTAACTTTCTTAGCAATTTCCTTAACTCATGATTTAGAGATCAACCAAACTATTGCCCTAAGCTAATGGACTAGGCTGGTCTAGGCTGCTAAAACTGATCCATAGGAGCAGGGTAGGCTTTCTGTTTTACTTACCCAGTACAGTTATTCATTTTTTTATTTGACAAAGCTGGCTCGGAACTGCCTTATGCCTATACTAGTCAAGGGTTTATCCATTTTATGCTTTTATATCTGTCCCTGAGCTAACTCATGTCTAGAGGTTTTCTAATTTGCCTTCACAAAGCCTGAACAAAGGCTTGACTCCTTTCTGCTGAACTAAACTAGGCAAAGTCCTTATTGACTTGCTTAAGGTCCCTCACTGCCACATCCCCTAGCTACAGCTGGTGCTATCACAATTGCCTTCTATCCCACTTACAAATTCACAGATCTTATTTCCAGACCAGAGGATCCTGTTGCAGATCCCAGGTCATGCCAAGTGATATTTTAAGGTGCATACCATCATGTATGACTTTAAATTAGTGCCAACCTCCAAAATCTTTAGAATTTATGCAGAAAAGGAGAAAGTAGGTTTTCTGGTATTTAACCCAAAGTACAGATTTAACCTAAGCTGAACCTTGCTCCTATCTGAGAAAAATCACCTTATTCTAATGTGAACTCCAACAAAAATTTCCCACAAAAGCAATAATAGGTATAAGTAACCTCAGTTTTCTTGAAAACCTTTTTCCTTTAAAGCACCTACTTTGGGGATGGGCTAGTCCTTGAGATTCAAGACCCCAAGTCAATCTATTTTCTCAATTTCTTATCCACTGAGACCATCCTAATTCATTTACACAACAAGTTCCCTAACCATGACTAACTGACTGGGGATTAACTGACTGGATCTAGCCCTTGTCATTGGGTCAGCTAAGACAGAATTGGCCAGAAAAAATAGGTTCACTGAGAGCCTTATTATGAGCAAAAAGTCAGTAGCTGATTATTGGAAGTTTACCCCAGACAATAGGCCTGCAAGAGCCTTTTGTTGACTGATCTTAGGCTGCTACTTTGATAATTAGAGGGATGTGCCAAACCTGATGCCATGGCCTAGTAACCTCATGAATACTAGTTCAAATGATGCACAGAGGGTCCATTTGTTAATTGGAGGCTTCAAGATCAGAACTTATGGGGTTTGTTTTTGGTTTGCAGGAGCCTATGGGCATTTTGGGATGTTATCCTAGACTCTGGACACAAGTTACTATACCTAGTGCAAGGGAAACCTAAATGTGTGGGATCTGGTTTTCTCTCCTAAATAGTGGCCTTGGCAGTATTTGCCAATTTACCAAGTGGTACCAAGTCAGGGCTTAACAGATTCACACCTCTAAGTTTAGCAGTAGAACATTTTTGTAAATTGGAATCATAACTATGATTTTTTTTTTAAAAAAGATCTGCTGAGTCTAGACTCTAGCCACCAACTACCACAGGGAATAGCAAGTATCAGAATTCAGAACCTTTACCCGGCTTCTGCGAGCTCAAACTATACCGGGGCTTCCTAACAGTCTCCAGATTGAATGTGGGCCTATGACACCTTGCAATTTCTAATTTGGAGTTTAGGAGACTTGGGATTTATGGCTGGGCATGAAGATGATCAGCGACCTGGGCAGATGATGTTTGTTTATTGATTGCAGATAGACTAGAGGGCTTATAAGATCTACCAGCGAATGACACCCTAGCTAAGTATCTTTTGTTCTAAGGACTCTTGGCTAACCTGACCTACACTCTCTTTGTAGGGTCTAGCCTCTTACTCACTCAGGTTCAGTTTCTCTATTTGATGCAAGTTTCTACCTACTCTGCCTAGAACCTGATATTACTGATCCTACTAAACTTGGATATAAATCAATGATGTTAGGTCAAATTTTCTTAAAAGACAAAGGTCACCTGCATATTCAGAGCTGAGATTGAAACCAGAAGACACAAACATAGTCGGATTTTGATTTTAGAAAGACAGAATCCTATGATCTCTATGGTGACTTCCTATAGGAATAACCTCTATCATCTACTCAAATACCCCTGGTGCAGTTATGTTTCCAAATAACTCTTCTACTTCCCAAATTAAAACTTCCTGATCTTATCAAGAGTTCACCCCAGGTACAAAAAGGCTTATAAGGCTAAACTTCTAGAAATACTAACGAAAACTCTTATTCTTAAGAAGTCCATGGTTACTAGAACAGAACCTATGAAATGAACCGCTGTTTTGGTCTAAAATTTATATCCAATCATCTAATGTTTAATGAACTGTTCAAGACAATCGATTCAACAATTCGTCAACCTATGAGGCTCTTAAGGTTTTTCCAAAATCGAACTACGCCTAATAATCATTGCAATCAATTTTTCACCTATCATTACATGCTACGTCTCTATTTCAATATGTATACCTCAGTGGATACATGCAGCTTAGCTAACAAGTTTTGAATTAAAAAAAATTGAAAACAGATACTGCAATATGCTCAGGTATATTATCTCTTCAAACTCTACACATTCAAAGATTAAGCATATCGCAAGGAAACATGCATAGATATATGAGATATCAGAGAAGCGAGCCTAACCTCGAAATAGGAATGAGAAAACCTTGTAATTCGACTAACAAAAATCCAGAAGAAAATGAGGAATAAGAAGCAAGTAATCAGCAGCTGAATCTGCTTTGCTCAAAAAAGAATTCGAGGAACCAATGAGTGCTCCTTCTCACAGTGAAATGCAAGAAATCTTGAATGGACGAACTAATAGAAGAAAATCTAGAACGCTTCCCAATCGGTTGCCCTGAAAACCAAATCCCCAAATCTGAGAGGATTCCCTCAAGAACTCTCCGTTTGAGCGACTCCCAAGCTTTCCCTTCAAGGAACTCCCAAAATCTTCCCTCCTCTTTCAATTTTTGTTGCCAAAGTCCACTAACCGTAGGCTTCTTTTCAAATTTCCCTTTATACCCCTTTCTAACCATGGTAATACCCAATCTACTCTTGGTTATTTCCTAACCCAAAGAGTAACAACCCTAACTAACTTTTAACTAACTCCTAGCCGACCAAAACTGAATTTTATACCCTTTTCAATTTCCATTTATTTATTTTATTTTCCCCTCTTCATTACTATTTTCTATATTTTTTTATTATTATTATTTTTATCATCATCTTTTATTTTATCTTCTTATTATTTATTTTTCATTATTGTACATTTCATTTCATTTATTTATCATTTCTTATTTTTTCTTCTCCCTTTTTTTATGTGTTTTTTAATAATTATCTCTTTCACTAGGCCGCTCACCTATCTAGGACATGCTATTTCTATTTTTTCTCCTTCATTTTTTTCCTTTTATTTTGTAAACACCTAATTACGTCCAATACTTCCAGTCGCTAAATTTATTAATTAACCCTAAAAAGAATAAAAATTAAAAAATCAGAAAATGAAATAAAAAATAAAAAATCAGAAAAAGGATAAAAAATCAGAAAAAGAATAAAAAATTAAAAATCAGAAAAAGGATAAAAAATTAAAAATCAGAAAAAGAATAAAAAATTAAAAAATCAGAAAAAGAAATAAAAACTAAACAAATCAGAAAAAGGATAAAAAATTAAAAAATCAGAAAAAGCATAAAAAAAATTAAAATCAGAAAAAGGATAAAAAATTAAAAAATCAAAAAAAGGATAAAAAATTACAAATCAGAAAAAGAATAAAAAATTAAAAAATTAGAAAAAGAAACAAAAAATAAAAATCAGAAAAAGGATAAAAAATTAAAAATCAGAAAAAGGATAAAAAATTAAAAATTAGAAAAAGAATAAAAAATTAAAAAATGAGAAAAAGAAACAAAAATATAAACATTAGAAAAAGAATAAAAAATAAAAAAATGAAAATAAAAAAAAATTCGAATAAAAATAAAAAATAAAAAATATGAAAAAGAACTGAAAAATTAAATAAATAAAAATCGGAAAGCGAAGTAGAAAAAGAAAGCCGATTAGGGAAGACAAGAAAAGGAAAAGAATGAAGAGTAAAAGGCGATCTATAAAAGGGGACGAAGGGAAGATTTAGGGGGGTTTTTTTTGGGAGCGAAACTTTTTGGAAGAAGAGAGTGAGAGAGAAGGATTCGGGAAGGAAACGCAGCACACAGTAGGGATTACTCCGAGAACATTCCGAGAGATCTAGAGAGTCCCTCACAATTGGAAGCATCCCTTGGAGGTCGTACTGATTCTCCGCTGAAAGCTATAAAATCGCCGCAGAGTCCGATCTCCACAATCGGATCCTATGGTGATCGCTCGCAGGTTAGCAACCTTTGATTTATGAATTCTGGATCCAAAATCTTGCATATGTAGAAATTGTTCATGATTTTATTCGCCTTATATTCACATTAGAAAATCAAAGATAAAGATCGGTTAGTAAAATGTGCTGTGTGAAGGATCGGGCCTTAATCTGGTTCTTGTGGTTGAGGAAATATACCTTTAGATCCCGTGTGACACATAGGATTGAATCTAGAGTAGACACATAAGGTTGAATTAGGGAGGATATGGCCATTAGACTAGAGATAAACCGACTTGAAGCATATCCTCCAGCGTCTAAACACGGAATCGCGAGCTTTGTGTCTCAAAGAAGAATTGAAATCCTGCCATAGGTGCGTCGTCTTGGTACCTTCTGATTCGGGAACTCTACCTCTTGCACTCTCCGCTTGTTGTAGCATAAGTGCCACATGCAAAGCACAACTGTTGGTGAAACCATCTCATCATGGTCACGGCCATGCATACGGGAGGAGGCAAAGACATCGCGGCACGAGACTAGAAAGCTTTATGTACTTGGCCCCTCCACGTTGTATGCACCTCAAGGCAACATACGCTGGGTACTAGGGTGAGCAACACGCTCGGGAAGGTCTGGAAGCGCCGCGATTCTTAGACTTACCCCTTAGAACAAGGTCACGCCATTCTAATCCATCACTAGTCCAGCATGTTTAGAATGATGATCCGACTCATATCAGGTTACAAGGACTGCTACCTGGGCTGAAGCGGTGACAGGGGAATCCTGTTGATAGCATCCCCTTGGACTCTGAACTTAGACGCCCAAGATAAACCCGAATAGGCAATTCCAGGGTATAAGCAGCATGGCCCGCAAGAGGCGGGGTCGTATGCTCGAGAGCTTACACGCGTAGACCTGGTCATAAGATCGTGGTCACGACGCAAATACACGTCGAAACTAGGTGCTCGCTAGGCGTGGCCGAGACCCTTGGTCGACTCCCCTGGCCAACTGGCTCACTATCGAGTCCCGCCATATTATACCTCAGAGCATGAAGGATCCTGGATAGGATAGGATATTCATATCCTTATTGGCTGTAGAAATGGCGCTCGAAAAGCGGTCTTCACCTCTTCAATTCTGAAAGTCGGGGCCTATCCCCGTTTAAACCTCTGGGTTTACTATATGTTCGCAAGCCCTGTCCCAAACCTCTACTTCCCGTTTGCGTAGGGGCGGGCACGCATGAATTCCAATAGGATGGGCAGTTGGTAGAGCAGACCAAACGCGTTGGTACTATGTGTGGCGATCCTTGGCCGCTCTCTGATCTCCGAGGGCATGACCAATTCACAAAACCTGCTGGCTTCCGAGGCTAGGGGTTAGGTCTAAATCCTTGACGAGAAACCTCAGAGAGAGTATGGTCTAAACTCTAGCAAAAGGAAGAACGACCCCAATATGGCAGTATTATAGTTTGAAATAACTACTTTGCACATCGTTTTCAAGCGGGCTTGGCCATCAACCATGATCGTCCTCCCTCTAACAGCTCATAGGAAAGTCGAGCATCAAGGTGTCATTCGAAGGTAATTCCAAAACTCCCAGAGCAGTGGAGTCTTTTTCGGGCCAAGACTAGACCCCATACAACTGGCACATTTTGACGCGGCCCTGCCTCGGGAACTTGGCCCGATCGGCCTCGCACCTAGCTCCGGCTTTTCATCCCAGCTATTCACCGCCTCAGGGCGTGATCCAGAGGGAGCTCCAGAGAGGAACCACGTCCTTCCCAGGCAATCGCCAAAGCAGCCTTCCCGTAGTGGTGGGAAGGAAGACCTTGAACAATAGATTCCTAATGAACCAGTAGACGTCGTGTTTACTAGGCCTCTCCGACTCTTGAACGGCTTCGGTAGGCAACGAACGTTTGAAGATGACCACAGTGAGTGGAATGTCTAAGAGATAGCACAGACTTTAACTCTTGTATTCCTCCCGCAAGCTAGGACCTTAGGATGGGAGCCAAACAAACCCCCGATGCCAAGGGCGCTACGCCTCGAATGCCACTCAGGTGGAAGACTCCCTAAGGTACAGAGCGGTTAGTAGCAAACACCCATGCATGTGCAAGTTCCCAACGATAAGCATGCGCACTGAAAGACCCATGTGTTCCAATTATTTAGTGAAATAGGAAGTCGGCCACGAATTGAAGAGTTCCGACGTGACCATGTTGGTCAACCCGCACCAAGTGCATGAAGGCTATGCGTCAGCCCACTAAAATGCTTCCCTTTAAGCCCCTTTAAGCCATGCAAATCGGAGGCGGCTGCACACGAGCCATGAGGGAGCCGCTCTTATGAAAGTGGCTGAACCCACGAAAGACGAATTTGCCCCAGGATTTTTCCCATAATGACCAAACTGTCCCTACCTGCCAAAAGATGAATTTGCCCCTGGACTTTTCCCATAATAACCAAACTGTCCCTGCCCGCCAAATGACCAAAATTCCCTTTACCTTTCCCAAAATTCTGAAACTGTCCCTTGCCTCTCAAATGACCATTTCACCCCTTCATTTTTCCAAAAATTTCTAAATTGTCCCTTACCACTTAAATGACTCTTTCGCCCCCTCACTTTTCTGAAATGTCCATAAACCTCAAAATTTCGTAATTACCAATAATTACCCAAAAATTTCCATAATAAAAATAATAACTCCAAATAATTCTATAATTGCTAAAAAATCCCCAAAAATTTCATAATTGCCAATAAATCACCAAAAATTTCATAATTGCTAATAGGTCCCCAACATTCTCGAATCTCAAATGAAATTACTTCTTTCCCAAAAACTCTTTTTTCTTTTGATGGTTAAAATAAATTTTCCTTCTTCTTCTTAAAAGCTCTTTTTAAAATATTTTGGGATTCTTGGTCTCACGCGATGGGCTATAAATGGAGGACTGGCGATTCACCTGCTGTCCAATGTTTAGTAGTTTGTATAGGCCCCCGTGCTGCCGTAGACGCCTCGGGTCTTGTGCATGAGTGGACTATAGATCCTCCCAAAAAAATAAAAGCTCTTTTTAAAATATTTTGGGATTCTTAGTCTCACGTGATGGGCTCTAAATGGGGGACTGGCGGTTCACCTGCTGTCCAACGTTTAGTAGACTGTATAGACCCCCGTGCTGCCGTAGCCGCCTTGAGTCTTGTGCATGAGTGGACTATAGATCCTCCCAAGAAATAAAAGCTCTTTCTAAAATATTTTGGGATTCTTGGTCTCACGCAATGGGCTCTAAGTGGGGGGCTGGCGGTTCACCTGATGTCCAACATTTAGTAATCTGTATAGGCCCCCGTGCTGCCGTAGCCGCCTCGGATCTTGTGCATGAGTGGGCTAAAGGTCCTTCCAAAAATGAAAATCTCTTCAAACTATCATTTTTCCTTTAAACACTTCTGAAGGTCAAGCCTTCACAAACCAGAACTACGTAAGCCTTGAGTTTCCCATTGCACGGGGGAATACGTAGGAGCAGGATCAAGTCTTGTCAGGCTAACCTCCACCAAATTATGTATTTTCACTCTAATTAAAGGGATCAAAACAGTTTTTCAAAATCACATACTCAGTTTAAGGGTACCGTTCTTCGGAACGGGCGAGTGGGGTGCCTAACACCTTCCGCACTCGTAATCGACTCCCGAACCTAAATCTCATCCTCGAGTTAGGATTTTTCCAAATCTTTTCCCTTAAATAAAATTTGGTGGCGACTCCACATTAATCCAAATAAATTCATTTTCACAATTTTAGCGAGTTCGTCATCTCGTCGTAATTACGGTTGCGACATATTTTAATTTACTTTTGTGATTAAAAGTTTCCCAAACAGGAATTGGTATTCACACATTCCATGAAAATTCATCTCTAGTCCAAGTTATTTGTTTCACATAAATTGTTGCTATCCTGAAAAGTATGATCAGACTATGGAAAAGAAATGAAAGGTAGGGAGTGAGAAATTGTAAATTCCCAGTAAGTGTCTACCCTAAGGTTGGCAACATCATTTCTAAACCAGCCATTTCCATTTATTAAGAAAAGGTGATAAGCATGCAAGTTCAATTATTACCTTTTAAAATTTATATTTATCAAAAGTGGATTCTTTTTAATAATAGCAGAAATTCAATCTCATACGCCGTGCAATTCATACATACATTGAATCATTTTTCATATAAAATCTCTAAGACATAAATCTCATGCAATCTTTATATCACTTTCCCAAACATAGATATTGTCTGACTCTTCCCATTTTATGTCTTAATCATAATCATTCTTATTCTCTAATCATCCTCTCAGTGACAGTTTCATTTAATATTAACAATTTAGTCAAACAATATCTTCCACTTATCTACTAGTCTACCTTCGATCTTAGATATGAGTTCATTCCAGATGATCGTCACCATCATAAGTTTAGAATACCTACGGCTTCCCCATAGAAGGATTTATTTGAAACCCTATGACTTCATCATAAAAGGTTATATACCTTCTGATTACCATCAAAGGACCTATTTCCTTCTAATTGTGCACAAGTCCTAGACTTAGCACAGTAGGAGTAAAGTTAAGTTTTCACATAAGGTTCTTCTTTAGTGATCTCTTAACTTATTAGGTTCCATTTTAAGTCTTCAAGATAGGATGTATGCTTAATATTCAATTAACATGCTATGTACATATAGCACCCAATTCATCCTTTTAATATTAAATTATGGAATCGTATACACATACACAAGTTATCATGTCATCCAAGATATCACACAAGTTATTACATAACTCAAGAGAGCACATAACACATTCCCAAATATAAAAACATGCTCAAGCATCACCATGATAAATAGGGCATTAATAGTTATCCAAAAGTTCACTTTCTTAGTAAAAATATTTACTTAAGCATGTTCCTTAAATTTTAGACATCATGCACATTTCTTCTAAAATTGCCAAGTTGACCTTATTCTTTATGTTTTATGATAAGTTTCTCAAGGGAAACCTACACAACTCATTCTTTTTATGTTCCTCTCAACCTTTTCTTTTCTCAAAGATTTTGTTGATGTTCCTTTGATGTTTAACTTTATGGTGGCCTAATGGTCATTATGCCTCTTAAGTAAGCATGAATCTTATTTAACTAATCTTAACCCTTCTTGGCCGAATGATCCTTTTTTAATTCATCAAAATTTATGTTCATCTAGATATTATAGCCAATTTTTTTTCTCAAAATTTATTCTTAGGAGAGATAAAGACATAAGTTTTTTCAATTAAAATCTTAGCATGCCTAATTTTTTCTCCTTTTGTTGAATATCTTTGTGAGCTTCAAAGAAGTTGTTGTTCATATTTCTATACTCTTGTGGCCAATATGTTAAAATTAAATCTTATTAAGAGTGAAGTTTTGTTCCTTTACCTATGATAATCTTATTACTACAAGTGTGTGTCAAAGTGTTTATGTCTTATCTCCCTAAACTATGTCCACTTACTTATACTTCTCTTAAATTTCCTTAAACATTCAAATTATCTTCTCTCGTAAATTTAAATAAGACTTGGCGGAATTGATTCTTTAAGTCCCTAAGGCATTATGATCAATTTTTATTATACTTGAGAGATGATTTATGAGAGATTATAGCTTAGATTACTAGATTGATCCAACTTGGAAATTTTTAAGACTTTTGCTTCTTAATTACAAGGTGTTGACCTAATGGCTCTTCAAGCTTCCACAATTTTATAATTAAATTTTAATCACAACCTTGTGCCTTAACAAGATTTTAACATACTTTCACTAATTTCACTAAGTATGGCCAAATGGTTACCCAAACCACCACCAAGTCTTTACTAAATTTCTAATTCCTCTATTGTACTTAGTTAGACTCCTTATTACACCTTAACTGAAAATTTTAACTCAACTTTCCTTAATTTACTTGAAATGGCCTAATCACACCCTTGATCACCCATGGTCATTTTCTCAAATTTATTCCAACTTGACCTTTGCTCCATGAATTTTGACAATTGTTGCATCATTTTCTCATAAGTCCATCATGACTTGTCCTTGCTTCATATCTTGGGTCAGGATTATGGAAAGTTTTAAGAGTCTTAATCAAGTTTTTGTCCATAAGTCCACTCATGCTCATATTAACTTTAAGATCCACTTTTGAAGTTAAATTTGTAAATTTTGGGACTTAGCTTTTATAGTCTTATAGATTTATGATTGTGAGGGTCCAGATTTGAGATTTTATCAAGTGCAAATCCATGATTAAAACTTTTTAAGAGAAGACATAGTAAGTTCACAATCTTGAACATAAAGACCATAAAGAAGTTATTTTTTAAGACAACCAAGTGTAGATCTAGTCCAAGATATATCCATCCCTTACTTTGAGAATCTAAAAAAAGTTTTAAAAACTTTCAAATCAGTCAAAATTTAAACAAATCATTTTTAAGAAATTTTAACTGATTAAATTGCTCCAAAGTTACTAGAAGCACTCTAATCCATCAAAACTCCTCTTTAAATTCCAAAAATCACTAAAGACTTAGTGATGTCCATTTTTAACCATCAAGAGAAATTTTTAACTCCACCAAACTCAAGCAAATGGGATCTACATAACTTAGAGGGAGATCCACCAAAAAGAGATGAAAAATAAACCATAAACACATAATTAAAAGCTTAGAAAAAAAAATGTATGGTAAAGACCCTACTTGTTGAAGACTTATGATAGGATTTGAAGGGTCTGTTGAAGTTGATTTTCCTCTCCTTTATGGTCCACAAGAATTCCTGCAATGATGATGGTGAAACTTTGTTTGTTTGGCTTATTATAACTTAAACTTCAAAGATGAAGTTCAAGCTTAGTGTAGGTTTAGGGTTTAGGGTTTAGAGTTTGTTTGTTTTTATTATAACTTTGTTTGTTTGTTTTGGTATTTTAAGAGAAGTTGGAGTTTTGGATGAGTTTAGAGAGCTTTCACAAGTGTTTAGAAGAGTTCTAATGGATAAAATGAGCCCCCTTGGTGTTCCCAAGAACTTTCGATCACCTAAGATATTGGAAATTAAATTCCTACTTAAGGGAATTTTTGTCCATTTATATGTAATTTTTATTTTTCAAATTAAATGTAAATGTAAGGAATTATATTTTCGGATTAGTTTAACACTAATCAATCTTAATTTATCAATAATTAAGATTAACTTATTCTAAGCATGGTTAATTTAAATTAATCAAGGTTAATTTACTTTATACATGATTGATTTTATCTTTTTTCATTAATATTTTTTTTCTTACATGTCATTAATGAAATGATGACTTATGGGATCAGTCACCATCTCATTTTCCACATGTCAAATTTGTGCTCAATGTATAGGGCTTATTTGCTGGCTTCTACTCCACATTTTCTCACCTTACCAGCCTTTCAGGGGTATTTTGGTAATTTTATGAGATTTTCCAGAAAGTTTCCAAACTATTCTCCTAATGATTCTAACACTTATTGGTTAATTACTAAATCATTCTTATTTTATTTACCATTTTTCAAAAAACAGTTTATCCGTTATAGGAGATAGAGCTCTCTAAGGGTGTTTCACGCGTTTTCAAGCATTTCTGATGGCGTTTTTGTTCTCTCTTTGTTTCTATTCTTTTTTTATGAATTTATAAACATCATGGATTAGTTATAAGCCTTTAGAATATATTTTAACTTTGATTTTGGGTTTTATGCACCTTTATTTGTACCATCCTAGTACAAAGGTGTTTTTGTTATTTTATAAAAGATCTCTAATTTTCTTATAAATTTCAGGAGCAATTTCATAATTATTAATTTCTCAATACTAACTCAAGGAGAGAAATTTAGGGTGTTACAATCATGATGCTAATTATGCTGGAAATAGAATAGAAAGAAAAAGCACCAGTGAAGAATGTCATTTTCTAAGTGCTAATCTTGTTTCATGGGCAAGCAAGGAGCATAGCACCATTTCTCTCTCCACTACAAAAGATGAATTCATATCAACATTAGGATAGAGCTCTCAACTTCTATAGATAAAGTATTAATTAGAAAATTATAATATGTTTTTAGCATAATATACCTATCTTATGTGATAATGTTTCTGCAATTAGTCTTTCTAAAAACCCCATTCAACATTCCAAGGCTAAGCATATTGAAATAAAACACCATTTTATTAGAGATTATGTGCAAAAAGACATGTTTAACATTCAGTTTGTAGACACCAAACATCAATTAACTAATATTCTCACTAAACCCTTCCCTAAAGATCAGTTTGTATTCATTAGAATCCTACTAGAAGAAAAATATTTAAAGTTTCAAGTGCCTTGTAACTAGGTGTCTTATAAAAACTTAATGTCTTATACCAAGACTATCTTATAACAAATCCAGTTATCGTAAGTGTAAATTTCCCTATTTGTGTCATGTGGCCATTGTTGTACTTTTTGATATATTGAGTCGCTGCAGTTTTTCAAAATTGACAAAATATGTTTCCCCGTGACATGACATGCTTATCTTGAAGCCATTCTTTTCTATCTCCTGATTATGATTATATTCCCACGCGTCCACTAGCCCCATCTTTCTAGGATGCTTCACATTCCACTCTTTCTCTCTTACTCTTTCTTATTACCTTTCTCGCTACACCATCTCTTTGCATTCCCATCATCTAAACCTTCACTCAAACTCTCTACATTCTTATGTGTACTCTCTCAATGGCACCCAAGAAATCACCTTCTCACCAAGCTAACTGCAATATCATCCCTTGGAAGTCAATAATACTAAGCTTCTTGAATGAAGAATTGATAAACCACCATTCTGTTTATTTATATGCGGAAAATTAATTATAATTACAATATAATTTATGATTATTTAACTATAATTCTACCTAATTTTCCTTATTTTTGTAGGAATGGTCACACAAGCAAAGAATTCGAAAATAGGCAAATTTTGGACCAAAAAGAGGGTAAAAGAAGTATAAAAAGATAATACATCTAATGCGACAATGACACGTCAGCCCTACGGTGCTGCAAGATTACATAGAATGGTCACAATAGCTAAGGAAGCGGCTAGGTCAAGTTCGGTCCACCACTTTGAAATCCTAATCCATCCCTATAAAAGGGAGACTCTACTACACCATAGAAAATGATCGTAGGCACCAAAGGCCACACCACTCTCCGAGGCGTAAGCCTATCACTACCTTAGAGACACACCATTCCATTCTCATTTCTCTTTGGATATTCTCCTGTAGTATCTCAAAGGCAGAAGCTCTTTCACAGTGCAAGTTGCAACATCCTATTGCCAGCCTTGCTGGCACTACGTTTTTTTCGTTCTCTTCTAGAATTAGGATTATGGATTGTTTTATAGGATTAGTATGTTTTTATTTGTCTTATCTCTCTACGTGTAACTAACCTCCAAATCATGGGGCTTTGGTGAAAATTATAATGTAACCAATTGAATCCCTTTTCCTTTTTGTGAATGATTCGGTATTTTTATTCAATTGTGTTTTCCTTATTATGCATAATTAATTAATGAGAATTAATTTCTAAGTTAATTGGGGGATAGGCGATCGTATCATTGCCTAATTAACGAAACTATAAGGTAAACTGAATCTATGGATTTTTGAGGATCAATCGAAATCCTTGATTTCTAATTAGTTGTTAATTTAACAAGTCCGCATGTTCTTTATGCTTCTCTTAACTATATACCTTGCATGATCATTGGGCGTAGTAACTTAAGGGAAAGAATATTGCTATTGCATGATCATTGTGTAGTAATAGAATGAGAACGGATGGTTAGCAATTGACTCAAATCATTCATAAGGGAGTTGGGGTGAAATTGGGTAAAGTTAGAAGGGAAACCAAAGTTCCATATCTTTTCATAATTAAACTCGTATTTGTGCCCTTTTGTCTTTAAATCACTTACTTTCGTTTTGTTCCATTTTTCCATTCACTTTAAATATTTCTAAACAAATCCTTTTCTGGTGAGCTCAAAAATTAGGATTTAATCATTCTGTAAGATTGTTGAAATAGTCTCTATGGGAATGATATTAAGGATTTTAAATACTCCTTTCTACACCCACAGGTGCACTTGCCTGTGGGTAAAACTTTGTACGCACATTAATCACACAACAAGTTTTTGGCGCCGTTGACGGGGACTATTTTCAAACTATCTTAAAAGTTTGAATCTTAATTGCTTGAGACGTGTATATATTTATAAAAAGAATAAAAAGATAAAAATTAAAAAATATAATTTTATTATTATATCTTTGTATGATCTTTTATTTATTTATGCTAACTCGCTCTCGAGCTCCATAATTACAGTTTAATCCTAAGTTCGAAAAAACAGTAGAAGATTGAGGTGAGAAACCAAAACAAGAAATATGACAGCACAAAGACAAAGGACATTATTGGATTACATGGCCCCAACTGGTGAGGGCTACAAAGTAGCATATCAATCCCATCACTAGAAGGTGTTCCTAACTACGAATTTAAGTCTGCCCTTATCAACATGATTCAAAACTCGCTTCAATTTGGAGGGACAAACTCAGATGACCCACTTCTCCACTTTAGAAAATTTCTAAGGCTGACAAATACCATCAAAATGAACGGTATTACGCAAGATGCCATTAGATTACAATTGTTCCCCTTTTCTATTACTGAAGAGGTGAATGATTGGCTAGACTCTTTGCCGGAAGCATCCATCACTACTTGGGAACAATTACAGTGTATATTCTTGACGCAATACTTTCCACAATCAATGAAATCCAGGATCATAGTGGAGATTGTCAACTTTACTCAGTACGAGAATGAGCCCCTATGTGAGGCTTGGGATAGATTTCAGAACCTTTTCTAAAGGTGCCAGCATCATGGGTACCAAATACCTCATCTTGTGCAATTCTTCTACAACAGTCTTTCCCATGCCAATAGAGTTGTTATAGATGCAGCATCTGGTAGGGGTATCCTACATATTCCCCCATAGGACACATGGACGATCATAGGGAACATAGCCGCTAATAGCAACCAATGGAAATCCGCCGATAAACATGTGAGGAAGAAGGATTCCCTACCGACAGGAATATATCAAGTCGACCATATAGTTGTGATAGCTGGTCAATTAGAGGTCTTGAATAAAAAGATGGAAACACTTATGCAAGCACAGACACAATGTACCCTGCCTATCCAAACTCCAGTTGCATTTGAGTCTAATCCATGTAATCTTTGTGGATCCATAAGCCACGATGATGAAGGATGCATGAGTGAATTTAATATAGCCCAACAAAATGAGGAGACTAATTGTGTGGGAAACACTTATAATCTCACTTGGAAGAATCACCTCAACCTCTCTTGGGGAGGGCATCAAGGTAATAATTATACTAACAATGTTCAATTTTACAGACCCTCTCACACACAGAACCAAGGAGGTTATAGACAAGAAAGGAAGGAGATAACATTTTTAGAATCCCAAATCCAGAATATGGAAACCCAATTTCAGAATATAGAGAATCAATTGGGACAACTCGTTAACCTTTTGGCACAAAAAATGCTTAAGACTTTACCCAACTAGCCCGAGGTGAACCGAAGGGAGCAAGCTAATGTGGTTACTCTTAAGAGTGGAAAAAAATCTAAGATGTCTATAGAAAAAGAGAGGGAAAAGGAGCATGTGGTTACTAACAACCACCAACAAGTTACTAATGACCTCTTAACCCCTATAGGTGAGAACCCAAAAGAAAAGAGGAAAGAGGTTGAAGATAGAGGTAATAAATTCGACAATATAGAGGGTCGTGGAACATATAAGTCTAAACCATCAGTTGAAGAACCTCTAGCACTTGAACTCAAGCCTTTTTCCTTAAATCTAAAGTATGCATTTCTACCTCCTACTTTTTCTCTTTCTATTATTATTTCTTCTAACATTATAGGAACAATGAAAGAGAAATTGTGAAAGGTCTTGGGGAAAAATAAAGAAGCCTGTAGATGGTTCACTCATGACATTAAAGGCATAAGTCCTACATGTTGCTGACACGCTCGTCGCAAACGCGCAAAAATAATTTCTAGATTTCCCCCAAACTATTGGTATAGTATAAGGTGCAACCTAGGTCATCTCCCAAAGACCATTTCATATTCTTAAGCAAATTAGGAGAAAGTTAGAAAAAGGGGGTTTTGTAAATATATGATATTAAGTGCTAAATACAAAATACAGAATGAAATTAATTTGACTTAACAATTATCAACTCAAGGAATTCAGAGGCTATTTTCATTACTAATCATTGATCACTAAAATCATGCATTGTGTTTATCAACCTAGGATCATCTGGAACCCCTACAATGATCCTTGAATTCTCTACTGAGAAATCTCTCAGAATTCAATTGATTATGATCAACAAGATTTAGTAACCACTTAATCTTTCATCTAAACCAATTTTATAATCAGAATTCAGTTGAAGTAAGTAATAAAATGAAAACCTTCAATTAAATTACTTAATTTCTACTCTTCAAACTTTTGGAAAATGATTTACCAATCAAAAACCAATTATAAATCAATTATGCATTAATCAAAATACGTCAACCGATCAAACTTTGATTAAAGAATAAAATTGAAGAATATAGTGAAGTAGAGTAGAAACCACTTAATAAGCATGTAAATAAAGATCAAGACCTCAAAGTTAAAATGAAAATAGCTTGAATCCTTGAATTGAAACTACAAACCTAGCCTTCCATGAAGGAGGCAAACTAACAAAAAAGAAAGAGGCAAACTAACAACAAATAAATCCTAAGCCTTCCATGTAGGAGGAAACTAACAATAAAGAAAAACTAAGCCTTCCATGTAGGAGGCAAACTAACAAGAAAGAAAACCTAAGCCTTCCATGAAGGAGGCAAAACTAACAAGAAAGAAAGAAAGAAAGAAAATGGTATTGGAGTTAATCTCCAAAATGGTGTGTTTCTCCTCTTGTAAACCCTTCTATTTATAGAGGATTTTTGAGGCATCATCTTCAGAAAGTCACCAACTAGGATATTACTTTTCTACCTTTTTATTGCTTTCACATGGGCTTTGTTGAAAATGCAAAACACTTATGAATTTTTGTCACCAATGAGCACAACAATTTTGACTTTCTTGCACCGCAATTTCGGATGTTCACATGTCCGAATTAGAGCTTGACTTCTGAACAAAAGTTGTAGCCCCGGATCTTAGCTGTCCAACAAAGTTGATTTCATCTCAATATGACTTCTGTATCTCAAGATATGGCCGGATCTTTGCACACTGTCCAAATTCCACGTCAGCAACACTATCTCATCTTTTGAGATAATTTCGGAGTCCTAAACATCCTATTTAGAGTCTGATCTTGCTTTTTAACTGTGGACACTTCTTTAAGCTTTCATTCAAGACAGATTTCATGATTTTTGGATGTCTAAAACTCCTATTATGCTCAAAATACTATAATAGTGTCATTTTAATCGGGTAAGCAAAGAAATTCAATTAAACTTCATATGAACCCAAACTCATAAAATATGACAAAGACCACTTAATTGAACATATAAGAAGTCTTAATGAGATAAAAGTGAGAGATAATTATTTATGAAATTTATGCTTATCAAATTCCCCCACACTTATCTTTTGCACGTCTCGGGCAAACTTAAGTTAAGGATTGGTGACTATTTTTTTTTTATTTTTTTTTTGAAAAAACATCAAAATTTTGAGTTGATTTCTCAAGAATTCACAAAATTTCATGAAGCATTCACATTTTTGAAATTACTTAGAAAGGCAACTTTAATTTGAAAAACATAGATTGAGAAAAATAAAACCTCACATGATATACTCTGAATCTCTCAAGTGTTTGATTTGGTAAGTGTTTCTCTCAAATTCAATCCATGAAAGATGAACTATCATAGGCTTGCATATCTTCTACTTCTCTACTACTATGTACACATGCAATGCACAAATCAAGAGGTCTTTATTTGGTTATAACGGGATTAGAAAGATGAAATGATATATTGAAGAGATACAATGTTAGACCAAGGAAAATGATGAGGATTGAGAATTGAGTCTAAGTGCAAGTGTGAGAAACAGATATCACTTCTTCATTCTTTTTTTTTTCTTTTTTTCAATATAATAGTTTATTTATTAATTTATTGCTTTGAGTTTTTTTTTAACCATCATATTGATGAACACAACAATAATCTCCCCCACACTTATTGAAACACTTATGGTATGATAAATCCAGTATTCCTCACCTTCTATGGTCAGACAAAGTTGTTTTTTTTTTTTATTTGTGGTGAGCTAAAAAGAAGAAAAGGCTAATCGGCTCAAAGGGCTGATCAAAGGATAAAATTATATGGTTTGGTTATTTGGCCAAGTGGTTTGTTCAAGAAAAAAAATGCCTCAATCATTTTTGTACAATTCATGTGAAAATGTAGCTTCAAAAAGAATCAATGCAAGTTCTGAAGTAACATATTCCATGGATGAAAATCACACAAGAAAGAAAATAATAATAAGGCTCAAAATCTCACAGGTAATATATTTATCAAATCTAATCTATCCAGTTCAAATATGTGTTGCCAAACTAATTAATCTCGAAATGTAAATCATTTTGCTTCAATTATTTTATGAAATCTAAAGAACAACAAACTTCCACATTCAAATTTTTTTTTTTAATCATAAGATGCGTATCAAGAGTCAAGTGTAACTCCTTACTCAATCATCTTACTCAAAGCAAGTTTATGATTCTAACCTAATTTTTTTTTTGGGGTTCTTTTTTTTAATTTTTCTTTTATATCAGACCATCCTCCCCCCAACCTATCCAAGACATTGTCCCCAATGTCTTAGATAGAAATTATATAACAGGAAAAGAAATGTGACAAAACCACCAAAGTAAGGAAAAGTTATAACCGAAGAGTTGTATCTGGTTCTCTTTTGTCTCTGCCATCCTGATTTGGTTGATTCACCAGCTGCATTGATCTTCCTCTGGTTTTACGTCCAGTAACGGCTGAAACGCCTTCTAAGAGTTGAGGATGTGCTTCCCATTCAGTTTTCTTGTAAACTGACAAAAGGGTCTTTTAAAGTCAGATTCCCAAGACTATAACGTGCTTTTTCCTTACGGAATAGTTCAAACAAATCAAGAATAGTATACCTAAAAAAAATTGTTAGAAAGGTTAAAAATTTTATACAAACTCAAAAAATTGTTAGAAAAGTTAAAAATTTTATACAAACTCAAAAAATTGTTAGAAAGGTTAAAAATTTTATACAAACTCAAAAAATTGTTAGAAAGGTTAAATATTTTATACAAACTCCTAAATAAGCCTAGGAAACTAAAATGGTCCCCGGCAACGGCGCCAAATTTTTGACACGCTCGTCGCAAACGCGCAAAAATAATTTCTAGATTTCCCCCAAACTATTGGTATAGTATAAGGTGCAACCTAGGTCATCTCCCAAAGACCATTTCATATTCTTAAGCAAATTAGGAGAAAGTTAGAAAAATGGGGTTTTGTAAATATATGATATTAAGTGTTAAATACAAAATACAGAATGAAATTAATTTGACTTAACAATTATCAACTCAAGGAATTCAGAGGCTATTTTCATTACTAATCATTGATCACTAAAATCATGCATTGTGTTTATCAACCTAGGATCATCTGGAACCCCTACAATGATCCTTGAATTCTCTACTGAGAAACCTCTCAGAATTCAATTGATTATGATCAACAAGATTTAGTAACCACTTAATCTTTCATCTAAACCAATTTTATAATCAGAATTCAGTTGAAGTAAGTAATAAAATGAAAACCTTCAATTAAATTACTTAATTTCTACTCTTCAAACTTTTGGAAAATGATTTACCAATCAAAAACCAATTATAAATCAATTATGCATTAATCAAAATACGTCAACCGATCAAACTTTGATTAAAGAATAAAATTGAAGAATATAGTGAAGTAGAGTAGAAACCACTTAATAAGCATGTAAATAAAGATCAAGACCTCAAAGTTAAAATGAAAATAGCTTGAATCCTTGAATTGAAACTACAAACCTAGCCTTCCATGAAGGAGGCAAACTAACAAAAAAGAAAGAGGCAAACTAACAACAATTAAATCCTAAGCCTTCCATGTAGGAGGAAACTAACAATAAAGAAAAACTAAGCCTTCCATGTAGGAGGCAAACTAACAAGAAAGAAAACCTAAGCCTTCCATGAAGGAGGCAAAACTAACAAGAAAGAAAGAAAGAAAGAAAATGGTATTGGAGTTAATCTCCAAAATGGTGTGTTTCTCCTCTTGTAAACCCTTCTATTTATAGAGGATTTTTGAGGCATCATCTTCAGAAAGTCACCAACTAGGATATTACTTTTCTACCTTTTTATTGCTTTCACATGGGCTTTGTTGAAAATGCAAAACACTTATGAATTTTTGTCACCAATGAGCACAACAATTTTGACTTTCTTGCACCGCAATTTCGGATGTTCACATGTCCGAATTAGAGCTTGACTTCTGAACAAAAGTTGTAGCCCCGGATCTTAGCTGTCCAACAAAGTTGATTTCATCTCAATATGACTTCTGTATCTCAAGATATGGCCGGATCTTTGCACACTATCCAAATTCCACGTCAGCAACACTATCTCATCTTTTGAGATAATTTCGGAGTCCTAAACATCCTATTTAGAGTCTGATCTTGCTTTTTAACTGTGGACACTTCTTTAAGCTTTCATTCAAGACAGATTTCATGATTTTTGGATGTCTAAAACTCCTATTATGCTCAAAATACTATAATAGTGTCATTTTAATCGGGTAAGCAAAGAAATTCAATTAAACTTCATATGAACCCAAACTCATAAAATATGACAAAGACCACTTAATTGAACATATAAGAAGTCTTAATGAGATAAAAGTGAGAGATAATTATTTATGAAATTTATGCTTATCAAATTCCCCCACACTTATCTTTTGCACGTCTCGGGCAAACTTAAGTTAAGGATTGGTGACTATTTTTTTTTTATTTTTTTTTTGAAAAAACATCAAAATTTTGAGTTGATTTCTCAAGAATTCACAAAATTTCATGAAGCATTCACATTTTTGAAATTACTTAGAAAGGCAACTTTAATTTGAAAAACATAGATTGAGAAAAATAAAACCTCACATGATATACTCTGAATCTCTCAAGTGTTTGATTTGGTAAGTGTTTCTCTCAAATTCAATCCATGAAAGATGAACTATCATAGGCTTGCATATCTTCTACTTCTCTACTACTATGTACACATGCAATGCACAAATCAAGAGGTCTTTATTTGGTTATAACGGGATTAGAAAGATGAAATGATATATTGAAGAGATACAATGTTAGACCAAGGAAAATGATGAGGATTGAGAATTGAGTCTAAGTGCAAGTGTGAGAAACAGATATCACTTCTTCATTCTTTTTTTTTTCTTTTTTTCAATATAATAGTTTATTTATTAATTTATTGCTTTGAGTTTTTTTTTAACCATCATATTGATGAACACAACAATAATCTCCCCCACACTTATTGAAACACTTATGGTATGATAAATCCAGTATTCCTCACCTTCTATGGTCAGACAAAGTTGTTTTTTTTTTTTATTTGTGGTGAGCTAAAAAGAAGAAAAGGCTAATCGGCTCAAAGGGCTGATCAAAGGATAAAATTATATGGTTTGGTTATTTGGCCAAGTGGTTTGTTCAAGAAAAAAAATGCCTCAATCATTTTTGTACAATTCATGTGAAAATGTAGCTTCAAAAAGAATCAATGCAAGTTCTGAAGTAACATATTCCATGGATGAAAATCACACAAGAAAGAAAATAATAATAAGGCTCAAAATCTCACAGGTAATATATTTATCAAATCTAATCTATCCAGTTCAAATATGTGTTGCCAAACTAATTAATCTCGAAATGTAAATCATTTTGCTTCAATTATTTTATGAAATCTAAAGAACAACAAACTTCCACATTCAAATTTTTTTTTTTTAATCATAAGATGCGTATCAAGAGTCAAGTGTAACTCCTTACTCAATCATCTTACTCAAAGCAAGTTTATGATTCTAACCTAATTTTTTTTTTGGGGTTCTTTTTTTTAATTTTTCTTTTATATCAGACCATCCTCCCCCCAACCTATCCAAGACATTGTCCCCAATGTCTTAGATAGAAATTATATAACAGGAAAAGAAATGTGACAAAACCACCAAAGTAAGGAAAAGTTATAACCGAAGAGTTGTATCTGGTTTTCTTTTGTCTCTGCCATCCTGATTTGGTTGATTCACCAGCTGCATTGATCTTCCTCTGGTTTTACGTCCAGTAACGGCTGAAACGCCTTCTAAGAGTTGAGGATGTGCTTCCCATTCAGTTTTCTTGTAAACTGACAAAAGGGTCTTTTAAAGTCAGATTCCCAAGACTATAACGTGCTTTTTCCTTACGGAATAGTTCAAACAAATCAAGAATAGTATACCTAAAAAAAATTGTTAGAAAGGTTAAAAATTTTATACAAACTCAAAAAATTGTTAGAAAAGTTAAAAATTTTATACAAACTCAAAAAATTGTTAGAAAGGTTAAAAATTTTATACAAACTCAAAAAATTGTTAGAAAGGTTAAATATTTTATACAAACTCCTAAATAAGCCTAGGAAACTAAAATGGTCCCCGGCAACGGCGCCAAATTTTTGACACGCTCGTCGCAAACGCGCAAAAATAATTTCTAGATTTCCCCCAAACTATTGGTATAGTATAAGGTGCAACCTAGGTCATCTCCCAAAGACCATTTCATATTCTTAAGCAAATTAGGAGAAAGTTAGAAAAATGGGGTTTTGTAAATATATGATATTAAGTGCTAAATACAAAATACAGAATGAAATTAATTTGACTTAACAATTATCAACTCAAGGAATTCAGAGGCTATTTTCATTACTAATCATTGATCACTAAAATCATGCATTGTGTTTATCAACCTAGGATCATCTGGAACCCCTACAATGATCCTTGAATTCTCTACTGAGAAACCTCTCAGAATTCAATTGATTATGATCAACAAGATTTAGTAACCACTTAATCTTTCATCTAAACCAATTTTATAATCAGAATTCAGTTGAAGTAAGTAATAAAATGAAAACCTTCAATTAAATTACTTAATTTCTACTCTTCAAACTTTTGGAAAATGATTTACCAATCAAAAACCAATTATAAATCAATTATGCATTAATCAAAATACGTCAACCGATCAAACTTTGATTAAAGAATAAAATTGAAGAATATAGTGAAGTAGAGTAGAAACCACTTAATAAGCATGTAAATAAAGATCAAGACCTCAAAGTTAAAATGAAAATAGCTTGAATCCTTGAACTGAAACTACAAACCTAGCCTTCCATGGAGGAGGCAAACTAACAACAAAGAAAGAGGCAAACTAACAACAAATAAATCCTAAGCCTTCCATGTAGGAGGCAACTAACAATAAAGAAAAACTAAGCCTTCCATATAGGAGGCAAACTAACAAGAAAGAAAACCTAAGCCTTCCATGAAGGAGGCAAAACTAACAAGAAAGAAAGAAAGAAAGAAAATGGTATTGGAGTTAATCTCCAAAATGGTGTGTTTCTCCTCTTGTAAACCCTTCTATTTATAGAGGATTTTTGAGGCATCATCTTCAGAAAGTCACCAACTAGGATATTACTTTTCTACCCTTTTATTGCTTTCACATGGGCTTTGTTGAAAATGCAAAACACTTATGAATTTTTGTCACCAATGAGCATAACAATTTTGACTTTCTTGCACCGCAATTTCGAATGTTCACATGTCCGAATTAGAGCTTGACTTCTGAACAAAAGTTGTAGCCCCAGATCTTAGCTGTCCAACAAAGTTGATTTCATCTCAATATGACTTCTGTATCTCAAGATATGGCCGGATCTTTGCACACTGTTCAAATTCCACGTCAGCAACACTATCTCATCTTTTGAGATAATTTCGGAGTCCTAAACATCCCATATAGAGTTTGATCTTGCTTTGTAACTGTGGACACTTCTTTAAGCTTTCATTCAAGACAGATTTCATGATTTTTGGATGTCTAAAACTCCTATTATGCTCAAAATACTATAATAGTGTCATTTTAATCGGGTAAGCAAAGAAATTCAATTAAACTTCATATGAACCCAAACTCATAAAATATGACAAAGACCACTTAATTGAACATATAAGAAGTCTTAATGAGATAAAAGTGAGAGATAATTATTTATGAAATTTAAGCTTATCAGCTGCACCCACAAGATTCTTATAGGGGAAGAATCTGAACCAAATATGCAACCACAAAGGAGGCTTGACCTAAGCCTTAAAGATGAACTTTGGATTAAAATGCATGAGAATTCAAGGGTCCATAATCAGAGGACAAAAATAGGACATCCTGAACACTTTCGAAAACTTGAGTCCCAAATAGGTAAGAGTTTATTGATTTTATAACTCACAATTTCGTGTGTTTCCAGGAAAACTTAAGTATAGGGAGAGCGACCCTTACAAGGTGAATAAAGAATTCCTATATGGAGTGATATACTTAGTCAAAGAGAACGAGGAAACCTTGAAGGAGATAAAGGTTAAGAAACACATCAATGTATTATTGGGTCCTAAGGTAGCCACCCGTGGTTGTGCTTAGCCATTGGTAAAGGTGCATCAGGCTCATGATGTAAAACAAGCGCTTTCAAGAGGCAACCTATTTTTCAATAAATTATTATCATTAGTTATTTTAGGATATTAGGTAATTTTTATTCCTCCATGTATTTGTATAATTCAAAGTTTCTTTTTCTTTCTCTCTCATATGGATGTATAGAACCTATTTTTAAGATGCATTATTATTGTCTTCTACCTCTAAAATGTATATTTAGTGTGAGAAGGTTAATCAAATGCGACAGGACTTCTTCTCCAACCATTAACATCCAACAAGAAATGTATTTGGGATATTGATGGTCTCTAAGTTTGAGGGGGAGACCTTTTTCCTCCTCGATGCTACTCTTTCAAGGAAGTTATCCTTTACTCTTCACTACAACATATATGTTCGGCTATACAAGAGCTTAAGTTTGAGGAGGGAGACCCTCTCCCTCCTATTCATTTATCAAAATTTCTTATTCTTCCTTTTCTTTTGTTTTTTTCTCTACTGTGGTAATTAATTTTACAATGAATTAAGAGAATGGTAGAAGATTAAGTTTGAGGAGGGATACCTCCCTCCTTATGTTTTCTAAAAATTCTTGTTCCTTGTGATATCCCTATTTGCTTAATTGTTTGGAATGATAATGAATTTAGGATTTAGGAATCTCTAATATTTTATGGAAAACATTAATTGGATTTAATGAGGACATGAGAACTTTCGATGAAAATAATTGATAATTAGTTGTGTTCCTTGTTATCTTGTCTCACATTAGAATAGCTATAGTGAGGATTGGACCTAATTGAGGTTGCACACAACCTCTCTTTTTGTTGAGTGATTTTCCTTCGACTTGTACACTCTAGAACTTGCCTTGTAACCTTGTTAAGGCTTATGTAAGTTGATTGCATAACAAGAAAATGATAAAGGCAAATTAGGTTTCTTTGATTGGACCCAGAGTTAGATATCATTTAGTACCCCTTTGAGCTTAACACATTAAAAATTATATTCTTTGGTACCCTTAATTAATTGTGGTAATTTTAGGTACCCTTAAATTATAACTAAATAAAAATAAATGCTTGGGAAAGTACAAAAAAAATGAAAAAAAAAAAGAAGAAGACGAAGAAGAAGAAGAAAGTTCAAAAAAATAAAATAAATAAATAAATTATCAAATCATGAAACCCCAGGAAATCTGTTTAAAGTTTAAGGGTAAAAGTTATTGAAAATATAATGAAAAGAAAATTGTGTTTCCTTCCTTCTTATATCATACTTAATTATATAGTTCCCTTAGTCACGTTACAACCTTGACGAAGCCCTTTTAATTCTTATGTGCAATTTGACTCTCAGTGGAGATTTGAGGTTTATAGGCAAGTCTATGGTCGTGTACAATTGCGAGGAGTAAAGTGCTAATGATCTATATCCATATACATTTGAAAGATGGTGAGAAGAGTGACCACATCTATGTGTGATACTTGATCTCAAGGAACTAAGGTCCTAATTGGATTATTGTTAATTGCTCTCATGATGGTAATTATACTTGGTTGCTGCATGCTTAATATGTGAGGTTTCTAGATTCTATACTTGCTACATTCCTATTCCTTGGGATATTGCTTGAGGACAAGCAATGTTTAAGTTTGAGGATGTGATAAAGCATCATTCTGTTGATTTATATGCGGAAAATTAATTACAATTATAATATAATTTATGATTAATTAATTATAATTCTATCTAATTTTCCTTATTTTTGCAGGAATGGTCACGCAAGCAAAGAATTCGAAAATAGGCAAATTTTGGACCAAAAAGAGGGTAAAAGAAGCATAAAAACGATAATACATTTAATGCAACAATGATACGTCAGCCCTACGATGCTACAAGATTACGTAGAATGGTCACGACGGCTAAGGAAACGACTAGGTCAAGCCCGGTCCACCACATTGAAATCCTAATTCATACCTATAAAAGGGAGGCTCTACTACACCACAGGAAATGACCATAGGCCCCAAAGGTCACACCACTATCCGAGGCGTAAGCCTATCACTACCTTGGAGACACACCATTCCATTTTGGGTATCTTCCCGTAGGATCTTAGACGTAGAAGCTCTTTCAGAGTGCAAGTTGCAACGTCTTATTGCCAGTCTTGCTGACACTACGGTTTTTTCATTTTCTTCTAGAATTAGGATGATGGATTGTTTTATGGGATTAATATGTTTTTATTTGTCTTATCTCTCTATGTGTAACTAACCCCAAATCATGGGGCTTTAGTTAAACTTATAACGTAACCAATTGAACCCCTTTTCCTTTTTATGAATGATTCGGTATTTCTATTCAACTGTGTTTTCCTTATTATGCATAATTAATTAATGAGAATTACTTTCTAAGTTAATTGGGGGATAGGTGATCGTACCATTTCCTAATTAACGAAACTATAAGGTAAACTAAATCTAAGGGTTATTGAGGATCAATCGAAATCCTTGATTTCTAATCAGTTATTAATTTAACAAGTCTGCATGTTCTTTATGCTTCTCTTAATTATATACCTTGCATGATCATTAGGGATGGTAACTTAAGGGAAAGAATATTGCTATTGCATGATCATTGGGTAGTAATAGAATGAAAACGGATGGTTAGCAATTGACTCAAATCATTCGTAAGGGAGTTGGGTTGAAATTGGGTAAAGTTATAAGGGAAACCAAAGTCCCATGTCTTTCCATAATTAAACTCGTATTTGGGCCCTTTTGTCTTTAAATCGCTTACTCTCATTTTGTTCCATTTTTCCATTCACTTTAAATATTTCTAAACAAATTCTTTTCTGGTGAGCTCAAAAATTAGGATTTAATCATTCTGTAAGATTTTTGAAATAGTCTCTGTGGGAACAATATTAAGGGTTTTAAATACCTCTTTCTACACCGACGGGTGCACTTGCCCATGGGTAAAACTTTGTACGCATAGTTAACGCATAATGGGAATGCATTCCCATCAATGACGATCTTATTGTTGCTAAACGGGCTCCATTTTTTAACATGGTAGATGTTGGGTGGTATGATTCTATGACCCAAGACTTCTAGAAAACTTCATGTATCAAAACCACCAGTGAATTATCATTTCTGGTGACTAACATCTTTGAGAAGCGTCTTACCTTTTCCTAAGACTTTCTTTGCAAGCTCACCAACTATGAAGCTAAAGGTGTGGTCTTCACTCATAATTGGGAGGAATCTTCAAGTGACTTTATTGATGCTTCCCTGTATACTAACCACTTTCATCCCTCCTGCGATAGTTCCTACATGAACAACCTCACTCATGTCCTTCATTCCCTCTTTCGAAGTGTCATCTTACCCCAAGTTGGCTCTTGGAATTAGTTTATCACAATAGAGCGTTTTTGTGTGTTCCATTTTCTACAAAAGAGAAAAATCAACCTCCCTACTCTCATTTTCTCCCATTTCTACAAGGTCATGGATGAAAGACTCAAAAAAATTTCCTGATGGGAATGTCATCACTCGCATCATGGAATGTCTGTTGGTCAACCACATTAAGTACCTGTGTCACTTGACACGTACTTTGACCATCTACTTTGGCCACCACCAAGTGAAGTAGATGAAGATCACCTTCTCTTGCCCCACCTCTTCTGACAACTCCCTTCATAGAAAAGTTTGAAGCAAGTTCCATCAATTTTAATCTAACTCCACCCTCTCTTCCTACACGAGCTCTTCCACCATCTCAACCTCTTCCTTAAACCCTAACAGTGCCTCTTTTCCTCTACAAAACGCTCCTTATAACTCTCAGGGGGAGACCTTTGAATAATGCACCAAACAGAGGTTAGACGTCTCTACCTCCAAACTTGGCCTACCCTTTCACCCTATTCCATAAGTTTGACTGCTTGCCTCACCTTCAAGATCAGATGATTCCCTCTCATCCTCTCCACCATTACTCCCATAACTTCTTGCCTCCTGTTGTCTTTTGCCCTGTATTTTTTATTTATCTGTTTCTCCATTTTTTGTAGTCTTTATAGCTTCTATTCAATTCATCTTACCCATGCTACTCCGTCAAATTCACCATCTTCCCTACCTGCTGTCATTGTGTTCTCTCCATGGCCTTTGGCATCATTTGCTTAACTTCTTCCCTTTTTGAGTTTGACCAATAATCCTCTCCCCATCTTGCTTCATGGTCATTTGTCGCATTTCGTCCTCCCACATGTACCTTATGCAGCCTCTCTACATTTAGCATCTTTAGGACGTTTCTTTTGCCGACTGTCTTATGTCCCTCGAAGCCCAACAACATCACACCAACATTACCTACATCACATCAAACAGACTCAAACGAGCCTAAGGAATGAGCTCCACCGTTTTGGATGATATATGGATTAGATGCTTGAGGACTTGTTTGATGAGCTCTTACAACTTATTCATGAGCAGTTTGATTTATTTAGGTCATCTTAGTGTTTTTTTTTTCTAATTGACCAAAATAGGAGAAAACTTGGATAATTTGAACAATTTGAAACATTATAAGTGTATGAAGTTGTCTAATTATCTACATGATTACATATTAACGTGTTATAGTTAACCTGAATAAAAATTGTTTAATTTACTTAATTTCTAAGATTTTTCCATCATAGAAAGAGGGAGATTATTGAAACCAAGTCTCAAAATATAATAATCAACTAACATTTTGATTAATGATAAAAAATATATGCATACGATTTTTACGTTCATAGATTGATACAGAAGCTTAACGTCTTAAGACACCTCAAGTGTCTTATTGTCTCAATAGTAAAGAAATATATGTTAAATAGAACATCCAGCTAGTGGTTTATGTAAATAATCCTTTTTCCATATCACTAACCAGTAAGAAGAACTTTCAAACCAAGCAAGGATAGAAAGTTTAAGACTAAAAAGACAAAGTTTATTGTGTCAAGAAGGGTGACAAGTAAAAATAAAATGGAAGAAAAAGCTTATGATGTACAAAGTAGTTCAAACAAAAGAAGTAGCTTGATTTCCTTTGACCCAAGGTCATGCATTCAACTCATGCAGAAGATGTTGTAAATCTTGTTCATTTCTCAACAACTACTTTGTCTCTACCTATATAAAGATCAAAGCTTATGAGCAAAATACAACGAGCATTAGTTAAGTAATACATCCTAAATTATCTTATCTATTCATAACGCGAGTTGTATTTGCTGCTTTTAGTCTTGTTGTAATTTTAGGTTTAAGAAAATAGTGTTGTTTGGCATAGAAGTGTCTTGTTTATTTTTTGGGTAAACATTTAGCCTAGAGAGGCTTGTGTAAAAATACTGGGATAGTATTTTGTAAAACGTCTTATGATACTTTGTGATTGTACTATTTCAAGATAGTAGATATACTTGTTGTATGATAAGAGGAACTCGACGTAGTCATTGGGCTGATAAGGTGAACGAGTATAACTCTTGGTGTGGTTATCTTTATCCTTATCTTCTAGGTTGTTAAAGTTTCTTAAGACACTTAGTACCTTAATAACGTATTAGAGTTAAAAGAAAGAACAATTATATCTTTCCTACAACACCACAATCAACCTCCCTTTCGTGCGTTGAGTATTTTCTTACAAACATCTACTATCTTGGCTTCCCTAAAAATCAGAGTTAGAGAACCCATTGATCCCCAAACATTTTTATCTCTAATAAATGGACATGTAGTCTTTTGTTCTCTTCAAATAACACATTTGTTTAAACCACTTATATTTTAAAAAGCTTAAAGCTCCATATTGTTTTCAATTAGAATGCTTCTAGCCATTATATTGATGGATGTATTTTAGGTTAGTAGGCAAGTAAGAAAGGGAAAATGTATCTATTGCACATATTACATTGGATCGGTCCAATTCATATTGGTAATTCCCTTCTTTATGTACATTATAATTTGCTTCGTACAAGTTTTAGTTGTTGAAATATTAAATTTATTTTTAAATTTGATTTAATAGAGTTAGTGTTGTTATTATTATTGGATTAAAAATATGATTTGTTATCTTTATTACTTGATTAAAAATATGATTATTAAATTTTAATTATAAGTTTTAAAATCATTCTTTTATTACTAATTTTAATTTCTAATTACCTATTTTAAACGTGATTTTATTACCAATTTTAAAAGTTCACATAAAATGTAACTAATTACCAATTTGAAAGTCTATTTAATTGTCATTTGAGTTCTAAATTTAAATTCAAATGAAATCATTTTAATTAAAAAATTTAAACATGTAATCAATTATATTTATTGACAAAATTAATTTTTTGAAAAGACCTTCCTTTATATAAAGTACATGCTTTTTTCATTTTAGACAACTTCAAAACAACTCACACTACTAAATGTCTTATTTTATTAATATTGTAAATTTTGTTACCTATTTTGTAGGAGTTGTTGAATCCCTAGCGATGACGCTACAACAGAAAAATAAATCATTAAGGATAATACAATCATATGTTTCAATATCCAAATCCAACAACATTTAGTGCTTAACTGTTATCCAATTCTCTATGATTAGATGTATTTGCCCAAAACTCTCACTATAAACCCTACATTAGGACGGGTACAAATTTGAGTATACATTAGACTCTCCATTGCTAATGCATAAAGTTTATCACACATGTTTATCCTTTCAAGATCATTTTTGGACATTACTTAAGATTGAACTTGTCTCCTTTAACCATGAGCATGTCTACTAATCTACCACCTTCCATGTCATATCTACTAAATATATTATAGATATATTTATTTCGTGATAATCCAAGGATACATGCCTTAATGTCTATATTTCCAACACAAAAGAGGCATCGGCAAGATATTTTATTTCAAATTCGTTTAATATAAATTTCTTCATTTTATTTAACAAGCCTATATTGGTGCTAGTGAGTAGTATATCATCGATATATAAGAATAGGAATATATATATATATATATATATATATATATATATATATATATATATATTCCCATTGAACTTTCGGTATACACAATCATCAATAATATTTTTCTCAAAATCTTATGGAGTAATGAATTCATGGAACTTAAAATCTTATGGAGTAATGACTTCATGGAACTTATGATACCATTAACAGGAAGGTTGTTTGATATCATAGATAGAGTTTTTTAATTTTCTCACAATAAAATTTGGATCATCTTACACAAATTTTTCTAGTTTCACCATATAAATTGTTTCATCGATGTATCCATTAAAAAATATTGTCTTGACATCCATCTAATATAGCTCTAGATTAAAATAAATAAATAGTGTCATTATTCTTTTCTTTTGAGTAAATATTTTAGTGATTTGATAAGTTTTACATTTATTAACATTATCTATAAATTTCTTTTAATTTTTAAATATCCATTTACAATGATACCTTCAGGTAACTCTATGAAATCCTAAATGTTGTTGTCATTCATAGACTTAAGTTCATCCTTCATAACATTCATCAATATTTGAGAATTAAGACTGTGCATAGCTTAACAAAAGTTGACTTGATCATCTTCTGGGAAACCAAACCACCTTCATGTTCTTGGACATAAACAACATATATATCAGGAATTGCACTTGTTTCTCTTTTGGATCTTCCTAATGATACTTCTTGAGCTTGTAGAGCTTGTTATATATGTTTCATAGGAAAGGATTCTCATTGTTATCTTATTCTATAATTATGTTTGAACAACAAGAGGTGGGCAAATTTGATCATCGTTAATAATAGAATTCCCATCAAAGATAATATTTCTAATGTTTTCTTTCCCTCCAAACTCAACATCCTAAAAATTCTTGAATTTCTTGTTTCAAAAATTGATCATGATATATAGGATGGTAAAAATTGTATATGCATGAATGTTTGGCATAACCAACAAAGTAATAGTTAATTTTCCTTAATTCAATTTTTCTCTCATGTGACTTATAAGGTCGTTCTTTAACTGGATATCCCTAAATGTGTAAGTATTTTATGCTATGTATTTTTTACTAGTCCAAAGTTAATAAGAGTTTTATTAACTACTTTGTTTTGTATCCTGTTAAGGATGTACATTATGGTCTTTAAATCTTTTGTCCAAATTTAGAGGTAAGCATAAGGGACAATACTTCACATCATATTCTTAACCCTATGTTTGGGCGAGGAATTTTAAAATTCCAGAAATTTTTAAGTAAAAATGAGTAATTATTAAAAGAAGAATAGTACATGAGAGGAATTATAAATAATAATTTAAGATAAAAACAAAATAATAGATGATTTTGGAAATCCTCTCCAAATAAGAATCATTTGAAATTCATTTCATTTAAAATAAAAACTACTTAGATAAAGGTTTATAGCATTTTTAAAATTCTTTTTTTTATTATTTAAATACATAAATTCTAGTAATTCTAAATTACTTTATCCAAACACAGGTAATAGGTTAGCTCCTTCCTTTTGTAATACCATTCATGCTAGGTTTGCTGGACATGGTGTATGGTGGAACAATTTCACGCTCATTTAGGAGAAAATGCCAAAATTCTTGGATGTTGTTCTCTTGATGCATCATACTAATCGTAGTATTCTCATCATAGTTAAATTTGACAACCTTAATTTTCTTTGCATGTTGAAGTTCAACTTCAGTTTTGAAAGTCTTGAAAACATCCAAAGGTTGAGATTAGTCATGAATCATTTAAGAATGTAATAAAATGTTGTTGTCCATTCCATGAAGTAGTAGAAAATGGACCACATATATAGGTATATATTAGTTCTATTTGAATTTTGGAAAAGACTAACTTTGCTATTTTTAAAAGAATAATGATAACATGATTTGTCTAAATAAGAAACAAAAAATAAATTCTATCTAAAAGATGGTATATAAAATGTCTCAAATAAATCCAAAAATAATCTATTCTTAAAACTTAATTTAAAAGTCCCTCCAACTCTCCCAACAACTTTATTATCGTCTGCCACATAGATCAGTCTTTTAACATTTTTTTATATTAGCTTCATCGAAAACCTTGCATGGTAATACTTATCTAATAGTAGCACCAGAATCTACTCATCAAGCATTTATAGGTGCAAAAATTAAATTAATTTAAAATAAACAAAGGTAATAATTATACCCATCTTTACTCGTCAAGTGGTATATTTGGCATAATCCTCACATTCTAAGGTATTAATGTTTCTATAAGTCTATAAACCTATTAATTATTCTTTCTTTTATTCTTCTTAAATTAAGAATATAATATATTTTAAATGTTTGAGAAAGAGAACATTACATTTTAATATCTAAAGATAAAATAATGATAATATCATCGGTATGAATGTTTTTTTATCTTTTTCTTAATCTAGTGAGAAGAAAAACAAGTATGAATTATATGCATGATAGGATGATGAAAAGATTATTGGATAGTTAAAAAAAATGATGATGATTGCTAAAAAATAAAACATTTCAATACACATAGCCTTATTAAAAAATGAATATTTAAAAATTCAACATTTAAGTGATATTAATTCGTTTGGATTCTTGTTTTGAAACATTTCTTAGATTTTATGAAGAACTTTTTGCATTCTCATAAAATCTTTTTATGTAGATTATAAGTCTTCATCCTTAATGGATTGATGGTGTGGCAGCTTACTTTCATTTTATCTATTTTGAATTTTCTCTTTAAATGGTATATCTAATTTTCTTTCTAATTTATATTTGATTAATGTTTTTCTACCTAAAGAAGATTTGAATTGCTTGATTCTTAATTTAAATTAAATCATAAAACTTTAGTATAATGTATTTAACATTGAAATATATTTTTATTATATTTTTATATGGTAATTAGTCAGCTAAAATAATGGTTTTCCTGCAAGGTTAAGCTTGAACATTTTCTTTTAAATTTTTTTATAAAATCATATATAATTGATAAAATAGTAAATTTCTTATTCATAAAATTTTAAAATTATATTTCAATTACATTAAGAGAAATAAATAATGTAAAATTACATTTCCATCTTGCATAGGATATGACATATTCTCTAAAAAATTAAACACACATTCATGTATATATTTTACATACCATCATTGACAAACTTTTCGTATTTAAACTTCATTATGTCCTCTTTATGTCAAAAACTTTTTCTTCTTTCCTAAAGTCAACTTTAAAGGGTGAGAACCACACAAAAGTTTATAAAGATAATTTTTTAAGAACTATATATTGAAAAATTAAGCAAAATTGGTATCAAATTTAGGTAAAATTTTATTTCAAAACTATCAACCTATAATGAAATACAAATAAAAAAAGTTTAGTCCAAAATTTTATAAAATCACCCAAAACAACCCTCCACATTAAACAACAATGTTTACAATTCATTAAAAATAATCAACAAAGGTGACATATTTGCGGTTGAAAGCCACATGTAAGGCAATTTAACGGTGTGTTTGGGTAAGTCGTTTTAAGAGGGGAATGTAATTTTTTCAAGAATTTAGAATTCTAAAATTTAAAATAATTTGTTTGGATAATTTTTAATAAAGTATTTAAAATGCTGAAAATTTTTAAAAGGATTTTAATAAAGCAAAATGGAAAAATTTAAAATTTTCCCAAAATAGATGGAATTTTAAATTCCACCTCTCAGCAACAACAGCACAACAGCACCAGCACGTTTCTAGCTTAGGGTGGTTTTGTGAGCAACAGCACGCGTAGTTTTCTGAGCAACAGTTTCTAGCTTTCGTGGTTTTATGAGCAACAATACGCGTGGTTTTCTGTATATAAGGGGATTAAATTTCTTCATCCAAACAAAATATTTTAAAAATGAAAGTATTTGAATTGAAAGTATTTCAATTTCCAAATATTTTAAATTTCTTGAAATGTTGAATTATTCCATCCAACACAAGGTAAGGATTCTTTCCCTTGGCTCAACCTCCTTTTTCACTAAGTTTTGAGAATATCTCTTCCTTTTTACCTCAAAGATTCAAGCTTTGTGCCATATAGAAAGAATCCATACTTTATTCTACAAGGGTATGGAACATTGAAACAACAACATACATCCCAAGATCTTATAACGAAACTCAAATAATACCATGCATGGAAGGAGAATGGTCTCAAATTTGGCGTGGGAAAAAGGAGGAATAAAAAAAACAGTGAAAGTTTTAGTAATTAGTGAGACAATTACCCTGTATGGAGGAGCTAGGAAGTGAGTTCTTCTCCAACACTAACCATAGATTTAAGGTTCTAAAAGTATGTGGTGTAAAAGAAAAAAAAAATTCATACTTACATGTGAGAAAGGATGAATTGCATTGATTTTCTCATTCTTTCATTTTTATACAATTGGCTTCGGTCTCTATAAATCCTGATGCAGATGTGTATCCGAAATCATTATTACTAGCTAAAGAATTATATAATTATCTAATTTATATTTATTATCTAAAATGTAAAAAAATAAAAGATTAAATATTAATAAAATTTTTAAAATCAAATTGATCAAAATAATAATTAATTAATGATTTAACAATTTTATGATAGTTAAATTTTAACTAAATTAAAATTAATTAAATATTATTTTTAAAATTTTTAATATATATATTAAAAATATAATAGCATAATATTATAATTTTTATAATTGAAAACTGAAATTTTTTACCAATTTACCAATCTTTTGTAAATTTATTATTATTATTATTATTTATGTAAATAATTTGATGGAATGAATAATTTTTAATCCAATCATTTTAGTTGACTTAGACCTTATTCTAAGATGTGAATTTTTAGTTTTTAATTTTTAAATTAATTTTTAAAATAAAATTTATTAAAAAATAATTTTAATATATTTTTAAAATAATTATAATTTAAATCTTAAAACTAAATAAAAAAATTTATTAAATATTATTTATAATTTTAAAATATTTTTATTTTAAAATTTATCAAATTTTATCACTACTATAATTACTATCATTATTAAATTATCATCATCATCGTAACTACTACTAAGTTATTGTTTCCACTATCACCATCATTTTATTATAATTATCATTATTATTACCATTATTATTATTTTTATTATTATAATTATAATAATAATAAATTTTATTTTTTATTGTTTTAAAATAATTTAATTTTTATATATAAAAATAAAATAAATAATATTATATAATAAATATTAAAATTTATAATATTTATAATATAATTTTATATTATAAATTTATTTATAATATAATATTATAATATATTATTTTAATTTTAAATGAATATTAAATAATACAAAAATATTATAATAATATATAAAATTATTTGTTTTAAATATTAATAATTAGATAATATATATAATAAAAATTTGTATAATTATATAATATTTTTTATATTATAATTATTATGTTATTGCTATTATTTTAAAAATATTATTTTTATTTTTATTATTATTATTATTATTTTTATTATAATAAGAAATTTTATTTTTAAATTTTTTTATTTTTAAAAAAGTTATTTATTTATTATTTATTTATTTATTTATTAATATTCAAAAATAAATGATAATATTTAATTATAAAATTATGATATAATAATTTTTTATATAAATTTTTATAATAACATATATTATTTTATAAAATAAATATTAATTAATATAAAATATTATAATAATATATAAAATTATTTATTTTATATATTAATTATTAAATAATATATAAAATATAAAATTATATAATAATATAATATTTTTTATTATAACTATAATCATTACAATAATTAATACTATTAACATAATAATAATAATAATTATTATTATTTCTATTATTTATTTAATTTTATATATTAAAAATATATAATATTATATAATATAAAAATTTATTTAATATAAAATTTTATAATATATACTATTTTCATATAAAATAAATATTAAATAATATAAAAATATTATAATAATAACATATATAATATTATTTATCTTAGATATTGATAAAATATTTAAAATATAAATTTTATAATTTATATAATTATATAATATTCTTTATATTATAATTATTATATCTTTATTATTATTATTATAATTATTATTAATATAATAATAATATTTACTTTATTAATTTTAACAATTTTAAATTTATATATTTTAATGTATTTTAATTTTTTAAACTAATATTTTTATTTATATAAAATTTTATTTATCTGATTTTATAACAACGATGTTAATAATAAAAATATTATAGTCCTACCATTATAATTGTAGATAAAAATAAAGAAGTAGATTCATCCTTATTTTATATGATGTTGTAAATTAATTTTTAAGTTTTTTATTAATTTTTTATTTATTTTATTTTACAAATTTATTTTGATAAAAGAATTAATTTAAATTATTTTAAATAAATAAAAAACTACTTTGTAAAATTTTTAAAAATAAAAAATTAATTTCTATAATTTAAAAAATTAAAGATAAATTTGTATTAGAGTAATTGGCTTACGTAAACTTCCTCCTGTATTTATACAACACTTGACAAGGTGCTGTTCCCTAGTATTCACTATCAATCATAGATCAATGGATTGCGATAATTTTTGTGGAACGATCCAACGATCATAATTTTGCAGGAGAGAGCTGAATAGAATCCGGTTCGCCACAATACAGTCCCACAGAAGCAACGGACCAATCTCAAACTCTAGAACTCTCTCACACAAAACTCCAAAAACCCTTTCCCAACCCACCGAATCAATTCCAATGGCCGCAGCAGCACCGCCACCACCACCAACTCCGGCACCGGAACCCGCCTCAACATTGCCGGAAACCACCCCAGTGGGCCACCCCATCTTCACCCGCATCCGGCTGGCCACCCCTTCGGACGTTCCCCACATCCACAAAATGATCCACCAGATGGCCGTCTTCGAACGCCTCACACATCTCTTCTCCGCCACCGAGTCCTCTCTCTCCTCCACCCTCTTCTCCCCTTCCTCCCACCCCTTCCACACTTTCACCATATTTCTTCTAGAAGCTTCCCCCAGCCCCTTCACCGACAACAATTACGACACTAACCCTTTCTACGGGCCCATCGTCAAAGTGGTGAACTTGGATTACCCAATCGATGACCCCGAGAGGGAAACGTTCAAGACCAATCATGATGTTTGCGTTGCTGGCTTCGTCTTGTTTTTCCCTAATTACTCGACGTTTCTGGCGAAGCCTGGGTTTTATATTGAGGACTTGTTTGTGAGGGAGTGTTATAGGAGGAAGGGGCTTGGAAAAATGTTGCTCTCTGCGGTGGCGAAACAAGCAGTGAAGATGGGGTATGGAAGGGTTGAATGGGTTGTGCTTGATTGGAATGTTAATGCCATTAAGTTCTATGAAGAGATGGGTGCCAACGTCTTGCAGGAGTGGAGGGTTTGCAGATTGACTGGGGAGGCTTTAGAGGCTTATGGAGGTTCTGGCTAAATTTTTTAATTTTTTTTTGGATTTGTTATTAGGCATGGTTTTACCGGCTTGGTTGCACTTTTAAAAGAGTGTATGCGTTTCGATTTCAGATTTGAAATTGAACGGCTTGTCATTTTAGTTGGATTATGCTGTTCTTTTATGTTTCTGATATGCTACTGTGTGGTAATGTTTCGGTGATTTGTGCAAAATATAAAAGTTATTTGGTTAGTCTTTGACGTTTCATTGCTTGATATAAATGTAGAGTTGCCCCGTCTATTTCATTGATTTTCTCTCTAGAACGGCATTGCTCACATAGGGAACTCAGAGTTCCGGTACCATTTGCTTTCTATCAAAATTTGACTTCACTGACGTTTTAGCATCTTTAGTCTTAAGGAATTGCCGAACTAAAATGTTTTGTTTTTAATTGGGGTCTAGAGTTGGGAAAGTTTTTGCTGGTTAGGATTAAATTTGAGATAAACATTTCGATGCTGTCTTACCCAGGAATTTGTTATTTCAATCAGGTATGATGCATTGATAATGTTTTAAGGATCAGTTCTCTTGATATGAAATTTTGGTTAATCTTGTGTTTCGAAAGCTTGGGATAAATGCTACATAACTTTTGCTTCAATGATTATTGTGAGATAGAAATGTAGAATAGCCCCAATTTCGTACCATTTTCCCTCTACCAGGTTTCATAATTTGATGTTGTTTTAGCATCACAGAATTCAGCTACTACTCATACCTTAAAGCAGGCTTGCAGAATTACACTTCCGTAAAAACTTGGAATGTCTCGGTAGTTTATTTTTTCTCCTTTTGTTTTTTTTGTTAATTTCCTTCATTGTCAAGCAAGAAAATCAAAATGGTGCAGATTAATGCAGATGAGTAAAATATGAAAGAAAAATAAATAAGGAAAGAATTAAAAAGAAAAAAACAATGAAAATTTGTTTGAATGATGGGTAGAATAGGAAAAAAAGCTAAGAAAAAAAATGAAAAACATAATAAAATAGAATGGAAATAATAAAGTATCTAAATGGATAAAAATAAGAAAAAATTGTATTTAATAAATGAAAAATAAAATAAAAATAAGTTTATATTTAAATTATTTCTTATATTAATTAAAAATTTAATTTTTTATTTGTTTTATTAATATAATAATTTTTAAAAATTTTACTAATTTAAATATTAAAAACTAGAAAAAGAATCAAACTTTTTTCTACCATTTTTACAGTTGAAAGATTAATATTTTTTTAGTCTATAAAAATTATTTTTTTCTTATATTTTTATATGTTTTGAAACGTTAAAATTGTTTTTTTCTTTACTTCCTTCTTTCCTCTTCTCGAAGACTCTATACTTGGAAGCATCTTCCGGCTTTTGTTGGTTTGTTCAAGAAGAATATTTATTTAAAGAACCGCTTCCAGGTGTCTCTTGGCTCCTGATTTCGCGCACTTCTTTTTGGTCAATGGTTCGTTACCATGTTCCTAGAGCAAACCAGCCTTAAATATTTGAGATATTATATTTGTAAAAGGAAAATTGCATTCCCTCATATTATATTTACATTCTTTTTTATATTTGAAACACTGGACTTGCAGAAGGGAAATTGCATTCCTACAAAAAAAATTTACATTTTTCTTACAGGTGTGAAAATATTAAATGAGAAGAGAAAATAGTATTGTGATGGAAAGATGAAAAAAAGATAAATTAAAAAACTGATGTATAAATTTAGTAAAAGTAATATATATTTATAAAATAAAGAGAAGATAAAAAGTAGGAAGTAAATATAATATAATATAATATAATATAAAATTAGATTAAAATAAATTATTATTTTTATAAAATAAGACTGGTTATATTATTTTTAATTTTTTATAAATTAAAATGGTTATTTATTCGATAAAAAATGGTGTTTGTTTTGTCTAGTTACTTAAAAGATATTTTAACATATGTTCTTTTAAATTTTATTAATGGTCGAGATTTTCTATGTAAAATTTTTCAGATACAATTAATGAAAGTAAAACTTTTTTTTAGCGTTTAAATTTAGTAATAAAAATTATTTTTGAAAAAAAAATTGCAATTTATTTTAAAATAATTTGAAAATAATATCGATGTTGATTTAATTTAATTTATTTTTTATGATTTAGATTGAATTTTTTTATTTTTATTTTATCCTTTTAAGAAACTGTTGGAATCGAAAAATATTTGAGATTTTTATGTTTCATAAATTTTAATTACATTGAAGACATACATCTAAGCCTGTTTCATATATCTGATATTTGAAGTATACAAATGCTTTTGCAATAAGAATATTTAAGACATCTTCTATTTAAAGTATACAAAGTTCAATGCACAACGATGTTTTAAGTATTTATTGCTTGAAGGATGCAAAGTCTCAACACAACAATATATTTCGGAAGAAAGTAAACTAAAGTTAAAAGCATAAGAACAATGAAGTAACGAAACAACTGTTTTATGTAGAAATAAGATTGAGAATCAACTAAATTAATTAAAAATTAGTTTAATATTCAATTTAATGTCAATTCGTTAAATTTGATTTATGAATGAAATATGTTAAACTGAGTTAAAAATTTAATGTCAGCTCCTTAAATTTAGTTTATGAATAAAATATATTAAAGTGAGCTAAAAATTGAGTTATGTATAATTTGATTTATTTAATTTATAAATTATTTTATTACATAAAAATTTAATTTATATAATTAATTTTAAGTTAATCTTATTTTTATATAAAATAGATAAAATATAAAATTTAATTATAATATAATTATTATATGAAGTTATATTTGTTATTTAAATTATATTTTTATTTAAAATTAATAAAAAATATAAATTTAAAATATTTAATATATAAACTAGTTATTTGATTTGTTTATTAGTAATAATAATTTAAATATAAATTTATTTAAATAAATTATATTTATATTTATATTTTTTAATTAGTTAATCATTTGTTTAAAAGTTAGTAGGAAATTTCAAATTTTAAATGTTTAAGATTTAAATTATTTTGAGTTTTGGTTATGTGATTCGAGTTAACAAGTTGTCAAATTTTTTATAAAATTAAAATAAATTAAGTTTAGTATAATAAAAAAGTTTATACTAATCTAAAATTATGTTTTAAGACAAATAAATTCCTATTGAGTTGATTCAAAGTAAACTAAATTTAACTCAGATAAACGTATTTTCACTCGGATAGAAACAAGTCCATATAAAAAAAAAACCTTTTCAAAACCTTTACAAACATGTACTTGCATTGAAAGAGAAAAAAATTTCATGCTACAAGTATTATGTTAAGATCATAGTAGCATACTTACTACAAAAATATTTTTGAAAAGATAAACTACGTTCTGCGACTAAGATCATGCATTTAATAAAGATAGAAGATCTTGCAAATCTTAATCTATCTCTCAACGTCTCTTGTATCCTTTCTATATAAGGAGAATTTATTGAAAAAAATGACAATAAAAATAGCTTATCATTCATTAAGATCAAACAAAAGTTTTAAGTATCTTGTTTTTTTCATTCCTTTTGTATATACTTTGACTATTTAATTTGACATCACTACCTTTGGTAATAATACTTTTCAACCTTTCCTTTGGTTTTGATCCTGAAAAGGATTCTTTAAAAGAATACTTAAGTTTTAAGCTTAGGGAGGCTTGTGTTAGAATACTTGGACATAAGTATGTTGTTTGTATAATAGCTTTTCTTAAATTGTAATTTTGTTATAATAAACATGAATTGGATATAGCTCTCGGGTGTGAGACTTTTGGACCGATATACATCATGGTGTATTAAAATTTCTATTCTTATCTTTTATCTACTTAACTATCACGATTGTTTATGATATATGATTTTCTAAGAAAAATTTCAAAATCTTTTTAAGGTTTCTAAAGTTTTTTAGACACCTATCCAAATTGAATCACATTTTTAATTCTTTGTAACAAAAATGCTTAAAAAATATCTAACATATAATTCAACTCTGTTCTTTTTGAGTTTCTTGCTTTGCTTTAGTTGGTATCAAAGCTCAATCTTTTAGATTGAGCAACAAATCATGTAGATTAAAATATCTATAATAATGGTAGATTTCACAAACAATTTATCTCAGAAGGAGCATTAGCCTCTTAATCTTCAACATTATTTTTGAAGAATATTATCCTTATTAGAGAGATAGAATGGAGATGTTCAAAAAGTTCATATTCATTGGATCTTGGAGAGTTCCCTCATTGAAACTACCATTTACTTAACTCACCTAAGAGAGAAGAATGAACATTAGAGGAAACTAAGAATCTGCAAACAAAAATGTTAAAGTTAGGTATCTTATAATGTGAACTCTATCATATTTAGAGTGAAACAAAGTATATTGTTATGAAATAACCAATAAAATAAGAGATACCTTAGCTATCGTATATGAAGGAGTTAACCTTATTAAAGGAACCAAGACTAAAGAAGCACGATATTATTGAAGAGATGTTTGAAAGATTTTAAGCTATACTCAATGGTCTAGTTGCCCTTAGAAAGTAATATATTAGTGAAGAAAACAATTTAAAATATCTTGCAAACCTCCCTAAATCTTGGGAATCAAAGAAAATAGCTATAAAAGAATAAAAGGAACTCAACACTCTTAAGATTAATGAATTGCTAGGATATTTGAGGATCCATGAGTTCGTAATAAGTCAATGTGATCCTAAAAAGAAGAAGAAGAAAATAGCTCTAAACGCTAAGGAGGTTCCACCTCAAAAGATGAAAAGATTTTAAAATAATTTGAAAAAGAAGAAAAAAGTAATGATTTTGAATATGAAAAAGTCAAACAAAGGATGAGATCTTGTTGACCTTAGGAAAAATAAGAAAAAATGATTAGTAAAAAAAATGTAAGGATTAATAACCTAACTAAAATTTCAAAGGAAAGAATAAGCTTGAAAATGAATAAAGGAATGAAGGATATTGTGTGCTTCGAGAGTAAGAGATCAAGAATAAAGTTTAAGTTTGCTAAGCTTAAAATAGGAGAAAAGAAATTTCTCAAAAAGAAGTTGATAGTTACATGGGATGATTTGAATAAAAGTTCAAACAGTAACAAAGAAGTCACAAAGAAAATTTCTACTCGATGACCAACATCCAAAACCATACAAAGGAAAAAGAAGAAAAAGGTAAGAATTGAACTCAAACAATTAAAACTTGCTTATGAGCTCGTTTTTAATGAGTCCAATATTCTACTACAATAAACTTTAATAAAAAATAATATTAATCTATCTTAATAATTAAAAAGGAAAATAATTAAAATCAAGTACTTATTGAAAAAATGAAAATAAAAATATCAAGTTAATAGTAACCTTTAGTTAATTGCAGAAGTAAAAATGTTTTAAGATTAGTTGACTGAACTTACTAAAGATTTAGATAACTTTGCTAACAGGACTATCAATCTTAACAAAATCTTAAAAAACAAGGCGTTTGAGTGAGAAATCTAAGCTAGGTTTCCCAGGGAAGAAACCTCTCAAGAAACTTTCTAACCATATATCACCCTCTTGTTCAAATTGTGGAAAATTTGGACATGTGTCATTTAGATGCTTCTAATAAAAGAAGCATAAAGCCTTTAGAACAAACTATGAAGGACCCAAAAAATTATGCATACTTAAAAATATGATCATTCTTATTGTATACATCCTTAAAAAAGGAAGCACATGCCACAAATGGTATCTAAACAGTGAAAGTTCAAAACATATGATAGAAAAATGATTTATATTTCAAGACCTCCAACCATATAAAGATGCCAAGGTTGTCTTTGGATATATTCAATTAGATCTCATAGTTGGCACATGTAATGTTAGTAATCTACCTTTGCCATTTATAAATAATGTAAAATATTTTGCTTACTATAGTCAATTTTGTGTAGCAAATATGATGTTTCCTTTAATAAGGAATAATGCATAATAAAAAATACTAATATATTAATATTGTTTTTTACCAAAAGATATTGTATACTTTATAATATGAAATTATAGGATCTAAATGATCAAAACATGATATGTCTTTTTTTAAAATAAGATGAAAATGGATTTGGTTCAAAAAAATTTGGACATATTAGTATGAAGCATATTTCAAAGTTTTATAAACATAATCTTGTTAAATGATTGTCCAAGTTAAAAACTATTTTAGTAGTAAAAATTTTTATTTTTACTTCTAGACCATTGAAATTGTTACACATGGATTGGTTTGGATCAAAAACATGGTCTAATCATTGTTGTTGTCTATTCTATATTAACATGGGTTACTATCTTTTTTATAAGTATAAGTTTATAAGGTTTTCAATATATTCCATAGTAAGGTAGAAAACAAGAAATGATTGTACATTTTCGCTAAAAAAATTTTATGAAAGAGAATTTAGAAATGAAAGTTTCAATAAATTTTGCAAAAAATACAATATTTCTCACAATTTCTTTGCTCCTAAAAATTACCGTAGAATGATATGGTAGAAAGGAAAAAATAGAAATTTATGAGAATGAGAGATGTCTAAAATAATTTTTTGTGACAATTCTATTTCCAAATATTTCTAAGTAGAAGTAATGAACATAGAGACTACTTACACAAACATATCTTAATTAAATCTAGATTAAATCTTAATTAGATCTAGACTAAATAAAACTCTGTATAAATTGAGGAAAGATAAAATATCTAATATATCCTACTTTTATCTTTTTAAATGTGAAATTTTTTTTCTAAACACCAAAAACCAAATTGAAAAACTTCACTCAAAAGTAAATAAGGAAATCTTCTAAGTAATGTCTACAAATTAGTTAACATATAACTAAGCAAAAAGTTAACTGTTGTAGTGGTTAATATACCAAAATAATAGAGATCAAATAAAAGCATAAAGCATCTAATAATGTAATGAATGGTTTGACCTGTGAGACAGATTTCATAAATTCTTCCAAATGAAGAGATGAGATGATGCAAAATTTTGATTACAAAGGAAATAAACAAATTTAAAATTCATTCACTCACATTTGAAAATTTTAAATAAAATATTAAAAATTTCATGAACCTAAGAGTAAAATAACTATTGATTCTCATTAAATACTAAACAAAATGTTATAAAATTTTGGTGTGATGTTTGAAATACATAAAGTAAAATTCTTTAACCCTGTGTTTGGATAAAGTAATTTAGAATTACTAGAATTTATGTATTTAGACAATAAGAAAAAAATTTTTAAAAATGTTATAAACCTTTATCTAAGTAGTTTTTATGTTAAATGAAATAAATTTCAAATGACTCTTATTTGGAGAGGATTTCTAAAATCCTCTATTATTTTGTTTTTGTCTTAAATTATTATTTATAATTCCTCTCATGTACTATTCTTTTTTTAATAATTATTCATTTTTACATAGAAATTCCTAAAATTCTAAAATTTATCACCCAAACATAGAGTAAACAATTTCTATATTTGATGAGTAAATCATTTGAATCACACTGAAAATAAAAAGTAACATATATAACAAATCGATGTAAAATGTAATGTTTAAATTAAAAAAAAAATTATAAAATGTATCTTATGATCTTTTTGAATCTCTGATAACAATTGTTTGAAAATTTAAATACAACAATATGAATAATTAGAGATACAAATTAAAGTATATTCATCTTTAATTTTGTAAATGATGTAACTAGAAAAAGATATAATTAGAACGTACATATCTATTATTACGTCGGATCCATGTGTTTCTTTTTATGCTTTTACAAAAATAGCAAAGAAGAAGGAAAAATAATAAAAACAATGTTATTAATGAATGCATATAACTCCTTAATGGAAACCTAATTACTTAACTCACCAATTAAGATTAGAAATCTCTCAACAATCATCCAAAATATAACAGCATAATCCGTGACTACTATAATATTATATTAATCAATTATCATATGTATAAATTAACTAAATAATTACATAATATTAATAATTCAAATATAAACATATATTATAAATAATTTTTTAATTAATCTATAAAATTAAATAAAAATTAATAATTAATTATTATATTAATAATATAACAATGAAATATTGTAAAGCTTGGGTTCAATGCTACATAACTTTGCTTCAATGTTATTGTGAGACAGAAATGTAGAATAGCCCCAGCGCTGGACCATTGTTTTTATCAGATTTTTCTCTATTCCATACACAGTAATATATATATATATATATATATATATATATATATATAATTATATTTAATCAATTTAATTGTTGAATAAATAAATTATATTATATAAATATTTTTATAAAATTTAAAAAATATTTGATATCTTAAAAAATAAATTCAAATTAATAGATATTATAACTTTTATATTATCTGTTAATTTAAATTTATTTAATAAAATATTAAATATTTTTTAAATTTTATAAAAATAATTTATATAATATAATTTATTTAATAAAAATTAAATTAATAAAATATAATTATATATAAAAATTATTAAATAAAATAAATTTCAATAAAATTATTCTTAAAAGTAATTTGATTCTTCTATATATTTTGGATCGGATCACTTTGATATTGAAGAAATTTGTACCATTTTAAAAGCATGTTTCCTGAATTACGCTTAGCTAAAAACATAGTATGTGTTACGAGTAGTTTAATATTTGTCCTATTGTTCCATCTCCTGTTTTAATTTATTTATTTTTTAAATTTTCTTCATTGTGAAGGAAGAAGCTGATCGTGGCGCAGATTAAAGCGGTGTTAGTCAATTTCCCCAAGACCATATACTTGGAAGCATCTGGAGGCCTTTATTGATTTTATCAATAAGAATATTTGTTTAAAGAACCGCTTCCAAGTGTCTCATGGCTTCTGATTTCGTGTACTTTTTTGTTGTCAAACAGTGGTTCACTTCCATGTTCCCAACGCAAACCAATCTTAAATATTTGAAATATTAAAGTTGTAGAAGCGAAATTGGATTTCTACAAACTAGTTTTACATTTTTATCACTGATGTAAAAGATAGAATGAGAAGAAAAAAAATGTTGATAAAATAAGTAATATAATAAAAAATAAAAAAATTATGTAAAACTTTAGTAGAAATTATATATATTTTTTAGAATAAAAATATGAATAAAATAATATAATATAAAGTTAGAATGAAAATAAATAATCATTTTAATAAGATTAATCATCAATTATATTAATTTTTGAAAATATTTTAGAAATCAAAATGATATTATTGAAAAAATATTGCATAAATTCATATGTTTTGCATATAGTCTCGTTGTTTACTTGTAAGACATTTCAACAGATACAATTTTTTAGGATTTATGATTGGTAGAGTTTCTTACAAATTTTCACATACAATTAATGGAAGTAAACTTTTTGCTTTTAAATTTTTTTAATGGATGTCTATAATTTGGTTTAAATTAATTTTAAAGTAAAAAATTATTTAATTTGATTATACAAATATTTAAAAAAATTTTAGAATGGTTTGAAAATAACTCTAGTGTTAATCTAATTTAATTTAATTTTTATGGTTCAGATTGAATGGATTATTTTTATTTTATTTTTATTTATCCTTTAAAAATAACATTTTAACGTTTTACTAATAAATAAATAAAATTTTGTTTATACTACAGATAGTTCCAAATCAGTATTTATTATTTTAGTCATTATTTTTCATATAAGGGTCAATATTTATTAAAATAAAATTTAAATATATAATATGCAATTTAGTTAAATTAAACATATTAATAGTGTAAATATTTTTCTATAATATTATTTAATTATTAATTATTGATTGACAAATAATTAACATCTTTTAACTTTTGTAATAATTATATTAAAAATTATATTTATTCTGATTCTTAATATTATTTGATGGTATAAATTTTTTACACTTTAATGTATCCAAATGAAACTCTAAAAGAGATTGTTAAAAATATTAATTTACCATAAACTCTAATTTAGTCTAAATAAAATATTACAAATTAAAATGATTTTAAATTTTTTGAAAAATATAAATATGTTTAATAAAATAGATTTGAAATTATGATTATATAGAGGAATATGAAAAATCCGAGGAACTAAGAAGATTCTGAAATTGATTCAGGGATGTCTGTTAGGCTGTTTGTTGTTAGAGGGACCTGGGGCAATAGTTAATGACCTTAGCACAAAGGTTGCTTTTCCCTCTTTTGTTAGTGCTCTAGAAGGAATTTTTGTACGGTTATTTTTGTTTTCTTTCCTTCTTGACACATCGAGTTTGTAATTCAAATTTCCCTTCACTTTTATCCCTCTTCTGAGTATTATTCATTTAAATTATGAAGCTTCATGGGATTTTTTATGAGGATTTAAAAGAGAATGGGACAAGATTCTCCACATTAAACTTACTTCGGCCCATGTTGCACCCTGAAAGGTTTGTTCGGGAGATTCTTTACTTCCTTGGGGTTAAAAGAAATGTACAAATTTATTGTTTTTTTTATTTCTTTTATAATATGTTTAGACAACCAAATTATTAGATGTTTATTTAGTTAGGTTTTTAAACTATTTTTAAATTATTAATTATTAATTAGACATATATCTAAATCCAAAAATATAAAGAGTAAAGAAAGTATCATAGATATATTTAAAAGTTTAAGTTTTAAATTGATAAGAAATTTTTAATTTTTAGTTCACAATTTTAAATGTTTATAGGAAAGTATCAGTTTAAGAAAAGTACACCTTAAGGAAGAATTTTGAAAGGTTAAAGGTTCCACACAATAAAGATGGTACATTCGAAGATGACACCAAATAAATCTTGAGCAGACCATAAGTAAGTGTTCATGGTCCCATGTAGTTATTGAGCACAAGTATGTCACATTTGTGATGTAAAACAAACACTTACATAAGGCAACCTCTTTATTTGTTTAAACAACAATGAGAGAAAGAGAGTAAGCATGACCATGCATAATATTTAGCATGACCGTGCCAAGTTTCTAATAACTTTAAATAGTAGGAAAGTAAATTATACATCATTTTCACTTTACATTTTCACTAATTTAATTTATCTCCCTCTGACGCATACTCTCTCTCCTAATAAAGTATGCCATATGCCCTTGCTTTGTTTTTTCTGAATTGTGCATAGGTGTGCTAATACCTTAGGTTAGGCAACTATTTTAGCTTATCATAGTTGTGCCCCTGTTTGCACGGTCGTGCACTTTTTATGCATACAGTAGTTTGGCATTATCATGAAATTTTCATGCACTTTCATGTTTAGCATAGGTGTGCCCCTACTTGCATGACCATGCACTTTTTAGGCATACTTATGTTTAGCACAACTATGCAACAGACATTATTAATTGAATCTTTTGAAGGTTACATGATCATGCCTTTTGCTGCATGACTGTGCTAGTTTAGTATTCCTAGGTTTTATGATGACATGACCATGCCACCAATGTCTGCATAGACATGCAACTCCATTAAGGTATATGTGTTTTTTAATGAAGTATAACTATGCTTAACCCAACACAACCATGCTAAATTTTTATTAGGCTAACTTGATTTTTCTAATTTGCAAAAAAAATAAATGCCTCCTCGTAGGCAGAAGAGAAGTCGAGCATCCACCTCTGCCATGGTCAAGCCCCTATAGGACTTGGCCAATCACATAGTCATATAGGAGAGTTCAGGCATGCAACCTTGTATGGAGAGGCTGCTAGATTTTTCCTTCATCTGAACTTGCAACTTGAAGTAGGATTCACTACAGATGATGGGCATAAAGAGTCGGGTGACAAGATACCTAGATAGGATGGGATGGATAGTGATTGTATTTGTTCAAGATCCTGCCTTTAGGGAGCCGACCTTGGAGTTATTGGCTTCCTTCATTTGTTACCCCTTGAAGGATGATATGTTGACCCACATCATCCAATACCAACTTGAAGGTTGGCATTTTCGGGAGACCTTTGTGAACTTCAACATCACATTAGGGCTAGGAACACTCCAGGGTATGTTATCTTCCAAGTATTTAGAGGCTCTACTCGACCTACTAGGTGATTTCATCAAGGAAGGCTTTTGGTTCGAGATCATGAGGTCTTACACCTACAACCTCCAAGTCTTGAAGTCCACCACCATTTTGGACCCGACCCTCCATGTCATCTATCGGTGATTCTTTGCAGGGATCTTCCCTAGGAACGAAAAACATTGGGGTTGTCTTGAGGATTCAATTGTACCTTCTCTAGGTTGTTGTTCAAGGAAGAAAGGTCGATCTTGGGTGCTTCTTCCTCATGTCCTATCATGGGATCAACTAGCATCATTAGGAAGGGCCTTCTGGCTACATTGGCAATCGAGTGACAAGATACCTATATAGGATAGGATGGATAGTGACTGTATTTTTTTAGGAGCCTTTCTATAGGGAGACAACCTTGAAATTATTGGTTTCTGTCATTTACTAACCCTCAAAGGACGACATGCTGACCCACATCATCTAGTACCAACTCGGAGGCCGACACTTTTGGGAGACTCTTGCAGACTTCAACATTGCACTAAGGCTAGGAACACCCCAAGGCATGCTATCTCCCAAGTATTTAGATGTTATACTCAACCTACTAGGTGATTTCATCAAGCGAGTCTTTTGTTCGAGATCATGAGGTCTTACACCTACAACCTCTAAGTCTTGAAGTCCATCGCCATTTTAGACCTAGCCATCTATGTCATTTATCGGTGGTTCTCTATAGGGATCTTCCTTAGGAATGATAACATTAGGGTCGTCTTGAGGATTCACTTGTTCCTTCTTTGTGTTGTTGTTCAAGGGAGAAAGGTCGATCTTGGGTGCTTCTTCCTCATGTCGTGTCATGGGATCAGCTAGCGCTATCAGGAAAGCCAGTCAGGCTACATTGGCATAGGATCTTACGTGACTTCCCTTTGTTGCTACTAGCATTTTCTTCCCTCAAGCTCTCTTGGTACAATCGATCACCCTACTCGGTATACACACGTAGCACCACATTAGTGTGGCTCAATGAGGACTACACAACACCTTCATTCCCACTCACCAACAACAATAGCCACGACATCACTAGCCTCAATCATCATCACCACTATAGTAACGTCAACCAGAGGAGCAGGTGGAAAAAGAGGAGGTGCAAGATAAGCTTGGAGACGATCCCACACTAGTCCACTCCCTCTTTGACCACCTTGATCACTTGCAACTATGGTGGATGGACTCTATGACCGTTTGGATATGTAGGCCATTGCACACCAAACACTTATAACATTATAGGAGGCAGCCTTGACACAAATGGAAAACTCCTAGGATGCAACCTTTTCGAGGATGGACACCCAATTCTCCATGCTCTTACAACTGCAATAGCGCCAGATAGGCCCCCATCACCTCATTAGCTAATTTTTATGCACCTGGTTTTTTTTGTTTAGTTTGTTTTTTTTTTATTTTCCTGTACAAAATATCAACTCTGATTACATATATATATATATATACATATATATATATATATATATATATATATATTGTTGATTCTCTAATTGTGTGTTAATGTGAGAAGGTTGAACCATAAAAGCATAAGGACTCCCCCAAGTGTTGGCTACCAACAAGGAATGTATCAAGAGGCGCAGTCTACCTTTAAGTTTAAGGAGGGATACCCTTTCCCTCCTCATCAGGAAGTCCTACTTTTATTTTATCTTCTTTATTCTTTGTTTTAAATTCTTGCTTTGCAATGCTTAAGTTTGAGGAGGAAGAATCCTCTCCTTCCTAAAATATCTTATCCAAAATTTTATCATATGTCTCTCCTATTTTTTTTTTTAAAAAAACTCATCTTGGTAAATAATTTTTCAAATATAAGAGGGTTATATGTTCTTAAGTTTAAAAGGAGGGACATCTTTCCTATGATTTTTTCTCTAAATTTTTGTACTTGTGATAACCCCCATTTTCGATTGCTAGTTAGTTTTGAATTTAGAAATCTCTTTATTTTCTTATTACAAATACTAATTGAATCTAAAATAATACGGGACCACTTGGTCAAAATAATTGATAATTAGCCATAATCCATGTTATCTTGTTTCACATTAGAGTAATCTTAGTGGAAGGATTGAGCCTTAACGAGTTTTCTCCCAACCTCTCTCTTTTTGTTGAGTGATCACCTCCTGTCTTGTAAACTATATAACTTTCCTTGTAACCTTGTAAAAGATTTTATAATTTAATTGCATAAATAAGAAAATGATAGAAACAAAATATGTTTTATTGAATATCACTTAGTACTCCTTTAAACCTAAAAGGTTGAAGAATGATTTTCCTTGGTACCCCTAATTGTATTAATATAATTTCAAATACTCTTAGATGGAAGCAACATAAGGTGAATACTTGGGAACAATCATGTGATTAAAAAGGAAAAGGGAAAAAGAAAAAGAAAAAGTGAAAAACTTGGGAAAAGGATAAAATATTAAAATTCAAAGAGCCCAAGAAAATTAGCGTAAAAATCTAAGGATTTAAGTGCTATTAAAAATAATCAAAGGTGAAATATATCCTTTCCTTTGTTTATCTCACCTACTAATGTGATTTTTCCCTTGGACACATCTCAACCATATAAATATTTTTTGATTCTTATGTATGCATTAACTTCTAATAAAAACTTGAGATTTATACGCAAGCCAATGGAAGTATACAATCACGAGGGATAAAGAAATAGAATGATCCCTACATATAAGAGAGATAGTAAATAGAATGATCATCTCTAAATGTAAAATTTGATCGCATAGGTCTAAACAACTCTAATTGGATTATTGTCAATTGCTCCTGTGATGGTAAAACTGTAATTTTATTTGTTGCATGTTAAACACAAGATTTTTTGAATTATATACTTGTTGCATTCCTATTTCTTAGGGACAAGCAATGTTTAAGTTTAAGGATTGTGATAAACTACCATTCTGTCATTTAATCTATGAGATTTTAAGCATAACTACTGCATGATTTTGTGTAATTCATTTGTAATTCAACCTCATATTCCTTATTTTTGTAGGAATGATCAAGAAAGTGAAAAATATGAAAATGAGAATATTTTGAACCACAAAGAGGAAAAAAAAAAGGGCATAAAAAGACAAGGAAGCAGAAAAGATAAAAATTGCCCCTAATTGGACCAAGCACGATTGTACCGACGTGAAACTACACAATAATGCTCAATTGGCACAACTGTGCCAAGACTAGAAGCGCTAACAAAAGATGCCACGTTAGCCCTAATGATGTAGGAAATTTCTCAATCATCCTTAATGATGTAGAAAACGTCCTAGTCAACCTTACGATGTTGTACAAGACTTGCAGCAGCCACGACGGTTGAGAGGCAGCTAGGTCAAGCCTTGTCCATGACATCAGAAATCCTAATCTTCGCTTATAAAAGAAAGGCTCTGCCATACCATTTGACACACCTCTCGCTCTATTGAATAATAACACCACTCCAAGCTTCAAAGCCCTCTTGCATCCCTCTCTCCGGACACAATCCTATCTATCTCATTTTATCATTTCTAGCCTCTCCATCATCGGTTCCTCCTCTAGCATCCTCCTGTAGGATCTTGGTGGGAGTAATTCATGTGCAATGCAATATCAAAGTAGTGTCCAGCTCTGTTGCAACCCGAATTTTGTACTCTTTATCTACTTTTGTTAAGGATTTTTGTGGATTATTTTTATTAATGTATAACTAATTCCTTTTCTTTGGGACTTTGGAAAATTTTGGGATGTGCATTGTTTGAACATCAATTTTTCCCCTTGTAATAGCTTGAATGCTATTATAGTGGTGCTTTTATTATTAAAATTGTATTATTCTATTTTACTTAATCCATTAATAGGAACTAACCATTTCTATTGATCTTTTAGTTAATTTGAGGTTAGGTTTTTGTACCACTCCAAATTGATGGAATCATAGGATAACTAAACTTAAAGGTCTTCGAGGATCAATCGGGAACTTACATTTCTAAGCATTTAATTTCTTTACATGCATTTAACGCCCTTTTAAATTATACGCTTATCTTGTAGGGTCAATGGGGATAGTATCTAGAAAGGAGATTATTGTTATTGCTAGATTTAGGAGTAGTAATAAAGGTGGTTAGTAATTAAACAAAGAGGGAGACTGTAACACCCACAATTTCACATGATAGACTCCTAAAGTTACAAAAATCCTTTAACAAGAAATTAAACAGAGATAAGAATGAAAACTGAGAGAAATTAGAGAATTTTTAGTAAATGATAAAAATGCCCCTGCATTAGGATGACACAAATAAATATGCAGGTAACTCAAAATAAATTTAAAATATATTCTAAAGGTATAAAATCAATCAAAGATTGTTAGAAAGTCATAAGAAAATAATAGAAATAAAGAGAGAATGAAAACGTCATCAAAAACACCAAAAAGTACCCAAAATGCTATTAGAAAGCTCTATCTTATGTAATGGCTAAAATTTTCTTGGAAAAATGGAAAATGACATAATAATTATTTAGAAATAAACCAATAAGTATTAAAAACATTGGGATAATAGTTTAGGAACCTTTTGGAAAATTCTTAGAAAATTACCAAAATGCTTTTAGAAGGCTGGGAGAGCAAGAAAATGTGAAGCAGAGGCCAAGACTGGGACCTTATCCATTGTACACGAAATTGGTATGTGGAAAATGAGGTGATGATTCATCCCATGAGTCATAACACCATTTATGACATGTAAGACAAAAGTATTAATGTAGAGAGATAAAATTAATTGTGGTTAAAGTAAATTAATCATAATTAAAATAAGTTAACCTTGATTAATGTTAAATTCAGGTTGATTAGTGTTAAACTAATCTTAACGGATATTTCCTTACATTTACATTGTATTTCACAAATGGAAATTACATATAAATGGATCGAAATTCCCTTAAGTTGGATTTAATTTCCAACATGCCCTAGAGTAGCCGGATTTGATCTAAGGCTAAAGAGGTTCATTTTCTTTATTATTAACCCTCTAAACACTTAATCAAATCCTCTAAACTCACCCAAAACTCCAAATTCTCTCAAAACACCAAAACTTATACTAAACTTAAACTTCCATCTTTGAAGTTTAAGTTATAACAAGACAAACCAACAAAGTCTCACCACCATCACTAAGATCTTTCATGTGGACCATCAAGGAGGAGGGAAACAACTTTAAAAGACCCACCAAATTGTTACAAAAGTCTTTAACAAATAGGATCTTTACCATACACTTTTTCTAATATTTTATTTATATGTTTATGACTTATTTTTCTTCTCTTTTTGGTGGATCTCTCTCTAGGCTCTACTAATCTCACTTGCTTGAGTTTGATGGAGTTCAAAACAGCTGTTAATTGTTAAAAACGAGAATCACCAAATTTTTAATGAATTTTTAAAGTTAAAAGGGAGTTTTGATGGATTAAAGTGCTTCTTGTAACCTTTGGAGCAATTTAATCGGTTAAAATTTTTTAAAAATAATTTATTTGAATTTTAGGATGATTTGAAAGTTTTTATAAAAGTCATAGATAGATGTTGGAGATGATATAGTAGATCTACACTTGGTTGCTTTGAAAAATTCTTTGTTTGTGGTTTTTATGATGAAAATTGTAAAGTTACTTATATCTTTTCTTAAAAGTTTTAATCTTGAACTTGAACTTTGATAAAGGTTCAGATCTGGACCTATGTGATAATAATCCTAAAATATTAAAAAGGTCAAGTCACAAAAGTTACAAACTTAACTCAAAACTTAGACCTTAAAACTATTAAGTGCAAAAATGGACTAATGGACTCAAAATTGAACAAGACATTTAAGACCGTCCATGATCATGACCAAAGTTATGGAGTAAGGACAAATTTTTATGGATGCAAAAGCATGTCAAGAGAGAAGAAATTGAGAAAAAAATACCGTTGCTTGGACATATGGTGGTTTTGGTTACTCTCCATTAAAGTAAGGGAACTTGAGTTTAAAATTTTGATTGAGATGTCATGAGAAGCCTAACTATGTATAAGAAAATAATTATAAGTTTGAAAGAAACTTGGTAATGGTTTGGGTAACCATTTAACCATGCTTGGGTAAATTGGTGAAAGTAAGTTAAAATCTTATTAGCACTTAAAAATGAACTCAACTATATGTAAGATGGTGATTAGAAATCAATTATGAAGTTGTGAGAGTGTGATAAACCATTCAACCATGCCTACCAAGTAACAATAAAAAGTCTTAAAAACCTCTAAGTTGGTGTATGTTAATAGCCTAGGTCCTAACTAGTATAAATCACTTTCTAATGTAAGAAAAAATGAACCATAATACCTTAGGAGCTTAGGGAGTAGGTTCGGCCACCTATAGGATAATTAGGTAAAGTAAGTTAATTTGAATGCTTAAAGATATTTAAATAGAATATGAGTAAGAAGCTTTGAATTCATAGGCAAGGTGGTAAACAAGTAAATTAATTAGTGGTTCAAAATTGATTAGTAAATTTATTAGTCAAAAAAGCATAAAACTTCTAACATTTACATTTGAAATAATAAAGTTATGCATAAAACACCTAAATTGGTGAACAAAAAGAAGAAACATCCAAAAGGCCATTCGGCCAACTAAATTAGCATTTCACCATTATATAATCTTACATTAAGGATTATTAAGAGAAACTTAATCTTTAAGAAGAGGAAAGGTTGAGATGTAACTTAGAAGGATGAGTGGACTAGGTTCCTATAAGAAATTTATCATAAATCTTATAAAATAAAGTAAGATGGACAAGCTCTTGGAGGAAGGTCTCATGTTGTCCAAGAAATTTACATAAAGTATAATTGAGAAATCTTTATTAGAAGGTAGATTTCTAATTAGAATAATTATGCTAACTTGTTGGGTTTCCTTATGTATGCACAAATATGAATGTAAAGCGTATGTTATACACTCTTGATTATTTAGAAATATGATGTGATGTTCATGTGTAGATGATAAATGTGGAGGTAGTTTGAATTAGAGGCAATATGTGCATGACATATTGGTTGGATTGTTTGAGTATGCATGTTATCTGGAAGCTTTAAAAAAGAAACCTAATTAACTAAGGGATCACTAAAGAAATAACTTTTGTAAAAATTTAATATTATTCTTAATGTGCTTTGTACACATTCAAAAGGAAAAAAGGTCCTTCTAAGGTGAAGACAAAAGGTTTCTCCAAAAATCCTTTTATTATGAAGCTCCAGGTCATCAATGATTATGATGGTGATGACCATCAAGGAATGAGCTCATGTTCTAAGAATAGCAGGTAAAGTAGTAGAGTTAGTGAAAATATATTATTTGACTATAATGTATAATATGAAATGTATGAAATCCAAAATAAGTAACCTGTATGCTTATGATAGAAGTTAATTCCTACATCTATAAAAACGAATCCACTTCAACTCAAGATTTTCTAAAAGTTAAAAATTAACCTATATGCATGTCATGTTTCTTAATAAACTGAAGTGGCTGGGTTGAGAGTGTTGTCACTAACTCTAAGGTAGAATCCTACTAAGAAACTTAGTTTCTCACCCTTTTCCACCATTTTCTTCCAAGACACTACAAATATCTTTCGCGACACTAGTAGTATTCTTTGAGATTAATAATGTTAATTGGTCTGCTAATGCTCACAAGTTAGTTATCACTGCCCAAGCCAATGTGAGGGTCTTTTTTTCTTTAGGCTATCTCTTCGTGTTTGTGGTAATAATCCCAAATTTCTCTACAATTTACTTTGTCATTCCTTTGTAGAACTTTTGTCCCAATGTGGCTTTTCTTTCGCCACCAGGATATCAAGTGCCCCCAGCAGCATCGGTGAAAGCCTCCTCTTCTTCTAAAGGGGAGAGTGACCCTTAGATACTCTCACACTACTATAGTTCTTCCCACGTATGGTCATCGCAAGATAGCTCCCCTTATCCTAGGCTGTACCCATTTTAGGCTTTCTAGGGGATGGAAAACGAAACTTTTTGTGCCTTAGATAAGAGATTGTAGATGGAGCATTGTGACCCCTACTATTAAAGCGTTATATGAACCTGTAGAAGGGAAGTTTGCGTCTCACCAAATAATGTACTTTTTCTATGATAGTAAAGGATAACTGTAATATAAATAAGTGATATATAGAATTGTAATATATTATATATGATGTAAATAAGATAGAAGTAGTGATGTGTAATAGTATGTAGTGTGGGAACGAATTGTAATGTATATTTATATGAGATATGATAGGGCACTAATACCCCAATACTAACTCCTGAACTTATGAACATGTAATAATTATTAAGGACTATATAAATAATATGAATTGGTTATAGTATGCATTATTCTGTTTTATATTAAGCAATTTTATATTAAGCAATCAAAGTAAGTTAAGATGTGAGTGACATCGCTTGATTGTTATTTTCTATTACGACAATTACTAAGACAGGGCTTGTACTTTTAACAAAGTGTTAAAAAGAAAAATTTTCTTGTATTTTCAATATCATTAATTTATAAAAGGATTCTGCATCATGAAGTAACAATATAATAATGAAACCAAAAATATAACTTAAGCATAAAATGAGCTTCGTTTTTAGGATGTTACAAAGATTGGAGTAAAAGAAGTCACAACAAAATTCAAAACTCTATAATTTCCATAACTTGCACTACATTCTTTTATTTATCATTTAATAGAATTTATTTATATTTCTTTTATTTCTACAAACTTGCCCCTCTTTTGGTGAGCTCAAAAGTTAGAGTTCAAATTTCATACATAGACTATTGGCATAGTCTCAATGGAATCGATACTGGAGGTCTAAAATATCTCCTTTCTACACTGACGAGTATACTTTCCTATGGATAAAACTTGGAAAAGAGTTTTACACTCGTGTTTTGTACGAAACAGGAGTCGTGCCTCAACGTTCTTGAATCATGATTTCGTAGAGGTTGGCTCTTTCTTCTCTTTCTTGTAACCCTATTAATTTTGCATATAGGGGGCTGGTAAATATTTTGAGCACTATTAGAGAAATTATTACCATGATACTCTCTCCAAAGGAGATTGGAGTGATTCTTTCATGTGGGATTATTGGTATTCCCCGCAAAGTTGGCCTCCTCATTTTTTAAGCCACATGGGCTTAAAACAATACATCCTTCATCATTGTGGCTTTACTTAAGTTATAGGTGCAATTAGAGCTTAGATTGATGGACAAGGTTGTGACTTAGCCTGCATAAGGACCTCCATCATTCTGTTCAAGGCAATGCGATCCATTTGGTACTTTCCTACTGATTGAGAGTCCTTCTTCTTCACATTTTTATATTTCTTCACGTGTCTATATGTAGATTGCCATAATTGCTTTGAGCAGCCAAGTTCTCTATGATTTCCATGTGTCCTCCAAAGGAATATGTAGAATACACCTACCGGAAGTTATGTCAGTAACAATTTCATTGGCATAGGAAAGGTGGTTGTAGAGGATATGCACAATATGGGGTATTTGGTACCCATGATGTGGGCATCTTTGGAGAAGATTTTAGAAATGGTATCAAGCCTCATACAGGGATTTATTTGATGAAGTCAGAAATCTTTACTATGATCTTAAAATACATGGACTGTGGAAAATATTACGTCAAGAATAGATATTGTAACTACTCACAAGTAGTAATGGATGCCTCCAATAAAAAGTTTCGCTAATCATTCACTTTCTCCATGATGGAAAAAGGGAATAATTGTAGTCGTGTGGTATCTTTTGTGACACCATTCATCTTTATGGTGTTTGTTAGTCTCAGGAACTTTCTGATATGAGGATATGAGTTCTCTAAGGTTGGTGTTGAAATGAGGTATTTGAAACCTCGAATGTCAATCCCATAGGAATTATGCCCACAATTTATGGAAGAAGTTTAAGTTTTAACTTTTGAGCTCACCAAATTATGTGCAAGTGGAAAAGATAAGAATAAGAAAGCATAAATAAAGAAAAATAAAAAGTGAAGAACACAAATGTGAAATTATGGATAAATATGGGAGTTTAAGTCCTCTTATAACTTTACCTATTTTACCCTCATTTCCTTACGAATGATCAATTGCTAATCTCTTATTCTAATGCTACCATTATCCAATGATCTTGCAATACTAATATTTTTTCCCCTAAGTACTACCCCCATTTATCAGACATTGTAAATAGTTAAGAAAAGCATAAAGCACTTCGAACTTTTGATGTTAATAGCTGGTTAGAAGTCTAGGATTTTGATTGATCCTTCAAAAAACTCATATACTTAGTTACCTTACAGTTCTATCATTAAGAGGGTGGGGCCAATTACCCCCTAACCAACTTAGAGATCAACAAGAGTAACTAATTCTCACTAATGGATTAAACACAATAAAGTAGCATAAATTGGATAAAGAATCATGCAATCATTCATAATGAACATATAAAATCATTCATAAAGAAAAATGAAGTTCAAATAGTTACATCATAAGGTTCACCAAAGCCTCATGATTTGGGAATTAGTTACATATAGGAAAAGAAGACAAATGAGAACAAGCTAACCTAACCAAATTATCTATAATTCTTATCCTAAGATAAAAAATACAAATGTAAAGCCAACAAGGATGGCAAGAAACTCTGTAACTTGCATTGTGAAGGTATTCCTTCCGCCAAGATCCTATGGAAGGAAGAAGAAATAGGAATAGGAGAGTGGAGATGGAAATGATAAGTGAGAAAGAGATGGTCAGAGGATCCTTAAAAATTTCAAGGGTGTCAAGATGTGTAAGGTGTGTCTTTCTCCAAAGGTGTATCCTCCTTTTTATAAGCATGGATTAGGGTTGCCTCAATTGCAAACTGGGTTGACCTAATTGTCTCTTCATTCATCATGATTTCTCAGAGTCACAAGTAGTGTTGTTAGGGTTTAATGGGATCCCTTCCTACATCATTATGGCTGACCTGGATCATTTCTTATGTCTCCCAAGGTTGGCAAGACCATGCTCAGGTCTACATAGTCATGCTCCTTATCAGGCACAGTCGTGCTCTTTATTCCGCACGATAAGGCTCAGGTCTTCATGGCCAGGTTGAAAATCTTGGTCGACCATGAGGATATGTTTAGCCAGCACGCTTGTGCTGGCTTCCTACAAGCGAAATTTTTGTACTTCTGCTACTTCTTCATCTATTTATGTCTTTTTTGTCCTCCTTTTATCCCAAAATCTTCTAGTTTCTAATTCTCTACATGCTTGACCATTCTTGTAAAAATAAGGAAATTTAGGTAGAGTTGTGATAGAATAAATATTAACTACCGTAATAATTATAGATAGTTTCCTGCAGATTAATTAATAGAATGGTGGTTTATCAATTACTATCATACATGGATGAGTAAGAAAATCAACATGGAGTTCTTATTGGCTAAAATCATATTAAATAAAAATTTGTAAGACAAACTAACCTAAAAGAATGGATCCTATCAGCTATGAACAAATCTCAATCATGTCTTCCAATTGTGGAATTGATACTCTCACAAGGAGAAACATCCTTAATAAATGAAAAATATATCTAATAGTGAGTTATGTTTTAAAGGTCCTCTAATGTTCTCCTGTAAATGAAAGACATTTCCTTTCAAACAAGTCAGTATTTAGATTATTATAGGTGAGATACATTGCATAACAAATAAAAAGTTAGTATATGATAATAGTATGGGTAAATATAATCATTACAACTCTAGAGTGTTATAGTGATATACAATGATACTTTGGAAAATCTTCTCCTTTGCAAGGAAATCTACATCATCTCATTCCTTTCTAAAGATATTGGACTTAATACATCCAAGAAAAGTTGCATAACTCTTGAACTTTTTCCTATTTGAACCTAAAAGATTCCTAGTCAACTAATCAAACTCAATCAATATCTTGTTGTTATTACTACAATTAAAGGTTAACTCCCTCAACCGTGTGGCATGTCTATCTTATTTATGTGTAGATTGTGAGTCTAACGTGCTTCCTAAAGGAGAGTTTTCAAATGGATCGTCCATGTCCTTGTATATAAAATTAAATAAAGGTTAAGAGCGTTAATAAATATAAGATGTAACAAACATTTATTAAATAAACATCATCAAACAAAATGAATAAAATGTATATTTCAGACATTAATTGTAAAATAAAATAAATAACTAAATTCTTGTATTTATGTAGGAATATTCTATAACACCCTATTAATGATACTCGTCCTATGTTTAAGTCGTATAGCAGATTCACTATCAATTTGTTATTCAATGATGGAGAATTCTTTTACAACATATCTATATTGAAAATATGGTACAATTTTATTTTTTAAAATATTTTTTAAAAGTGTTAGCCTCATTGTATTAACTAACGTAGCAAGTAATAAACGTTAAAACGTTATCACCCACACTAATTTTGAAAACTCACATTCCTTTATTTAAGGTAATATACATTCATTTATACAACAATGTATACATTATCATTTACATAAACAATACAACATATAAGGAACAAGTCAAAAGATCATAGTGAGTCCTTTAAAACAAGACAATGGCATTAGTGCCCATTGTATGTTATAGTCATCCATAATAAAATTATAAATTACATGTGAACAAAACAAAATCCTCTCTAACAAATACATGGTTTATCTCCTTATAGATTAATGACATCTTCTCCTTCTTCTTTATTCCAACCCATGAGTGATATAGAGCTAGCCCATGCTACAAAGTTTGAGGTAGATTACTACCATCATGAATGATATAATCAAGGTCTGTCAAAGAAATGAGAGGTAAGGAAATGATAAATCATAATTTCTCAATTGGCATCTATCCTAGGGTTGGTAACATTATTTCTATTCTAACCACTTCAGTTTATTTATAAAAAGGTGACAAACATATAAGTCCAATTATTTCTTTATAACATAATACTTATCAAAAGTGGATTCATAATAATAAGGATTAAATTTCATACAAACATATATCTCATTGATTTCTCAAGTCACATTCTCATGAAACTTTGCATAAAATGATATTAATCATTATCTGGATCACCTTCTCATCTAAACATAAATATTATTTGAGTCTTACTCATTTTATGCCTTAATCTAATTATTCTCATTCTCTAGTCATCCTCTCAGTGACAGTTTCATTTTAGGCATATTATTCATAACTTATTTAAACAACATCTTCCACTTGTTGACTACTCTACCTTATATTCTTAGGATATGAACACATTCCAAATGGTCGTCACCATCATAATTTTATGAAGACCTATGGCTTCATTGTAGAAGGATAGTGAAGACCTTCAACTTCACGATAGAAGGGCCTACAACCTTATGTGTGTACACAAGTTAGACTTAGCATAAATGACACCACAGCCAAGTTATGTACTTGGAGGCTAATGCAAAATGCTACTAAAATTTCATTAAGTATGATATTCAAGATTTAAGAAGTCTGTTAATTGATGGATAATTTTTTTTTTCTCAGATAGGATAACGTCTTACCAATAGAGAGAAAAATAAATTGTGATTATGAGTGACAAGGTTATAGGTATCCTAAATCATGTGTTTATGATTCTTGTATAGTATGGATTATAGTTAGATAAATGCTAAACAAAAGAATGATCAGTATAACTTTTTACATTGGTTGGACTTTAACCGATGTAGAAATAGAACTTTTTACATCAGTTGAAAATAAGAAATAAGGTAAAAAATTCTACTATTTACATCGGTCCAGTGTCTTTAACCGATGTAGAAAGTAAATTTTTTACATCGATTTCTAGTTGAATCTATGTAAAATGTCAAACTATCTACATTAGATATTGAACCAATGTAGAAAGTCTCATTTTCTATATCTTCCATTTCTATACTGCTTTAATAATCAATATAAAAAGTTCATAACAACTAATGTATAAAGATCATTTTTCACCAATGAATTCACAAATTATAAGATGAGTGATAAAAGAAGCATGAGAAAGTTGTTGAAATTATACCTAAATAAAATTGATATAATAGATTAAGATAGTATATAGAATGAAGTGGAAAATAGAAAAGTTAACAAGTAAAAGATCAATATAAAACATTTTATATATGTTAAGAAGTTATACAAATTAAAAATTCCAATATTTGAATAATACAATGTTTAATTCTAGTTCGAGATCTATCATAACATTTAATACTTTACGTATGCATGCCGTTCACGTAAAATGGGATAGAAACTATTTTAAAATATAAATATCGAAATAAAGAATTAACAGTTTAATTAAAATAATTTAAATAAATATAAAATTTATTATTAAAATTAAAAATCAAAATGATAATTTACTTAAAATAAAAATAAAAAATATATTTTAAATTAGATAATTTTCTAACTGATTTAAAAATATTTTTTTCAAAATCAGTTATTTAACAACACTTGTATATTAAATATTAAAAAATATCATTACTTTTTTTATAAATTGATTACAAAATAACAAATTTAAAAAATTCCTTATTAAAACTTTTTTTTACCCTAATGGATATAGATCTAAAATATAATGCCTTACGACGTCCCTACATCCATATGAAAAATAATTGACCTTTTAAATAATTGACCTTTTAAAATATGTGGAATATAATTAATATCATAAAATAAGATGTTTTCATTCATCATATTTTTAAAGTGCAAGAAGAAAACATCATCTTATGTGCTATTTGGTACATCTCAACGCCTTTTAATATAAAGTACTAAATTGGAAGGACAATATTTTAAAGTAGCCCAATTTAAGATAAAACTCATTAGAGATTTATACTTAATTGAACTATTTTCCACCTTACACAGATGGATCGAACTCATTTTAAAAGGTCCAATTTCTAAAATTTATAATTTTTACACTAAGTTTTTATAGAAATTTTAATAAACCGATCGAATCTAATTTAAATTGTGTAATAAAAGTAAAAATAAAATAAAATTCAGAAACATAAAATCTTTTAAAAATTGTAATTGTTTTTTTGTTTGATTTGCAATTTTCCTATACAAAATCAAACTAAATTTATGTAATCTATTCTAATTTCATATTATACTTTAGAATAAAATTAATATTAAAATATTAATTGTTATATTTATTGTAAACATGTTATTTTATTTACAATAAACCTTTTTGTATTTGGTTATGAATTGTAAAATCTTTTTCATTATAAGTTTTATTTTTTTATAATTTTGAACAAAGCTTTTTTTACGTTTATTTAACAATATTTATTCTTATTTTTTAAAATAGATAAAAATTAAAATAATTAAATCAAATCAAGCCGTTAAATATTAATTTAGTTTAACTGTATAATATATATTAACTGAACCAAACCAAATTAAAATATATTATTTTTTATAATTGATTTGAATAGTGTGCTTTTAAAATCGGACCAAAGCAAACCACAAATATTCAGATCTCTAAAATATTCTTAGACTGCCATTGCATCCTTAAAGCAAAATTTCTCATGCCTGACAACAAAGATCAACTCTTGTCATATATATATATATATATATATATATATATATATATATATATATATATATATATATATATATATATATATATATATATATATATATATATATATATGAGAGAGTTCATCTTCCCTCCGTCATATAAGTTCAAAGTTTATCCAACTATATCATTTCTATTGTTACTCTACCAATATACAACTATTTTGGACATAAAAATATTTTGCTAATGTCTAACATCAGATTTATTTTCTATTTTTTACATAAAAAAATAACTTTTTCAGACTTAACATATTTATAATCCTCTCTCATGATATGAGAATTGAAAGAATTTTTTTTTAAAATTTTAATATTTTAATTATTAAATTTTTAAAATATAAATACTTATAATATAAAAGTATTATAATAAAAATTAATTTTTTAATTAATAAAATAATTTATACTATTAATATATTTTTTGTTTTTTTTAATTCATATAAACAAAAAAATATTTCTATTCATTCAAACATTTTATTATTTTATTATATTTTTACTCTATTTACCTTCCTATTTCTTTCATTTCTCACATTATTTACCAAAGCATTAAGCATCCAAACAAAGCATTAGACACCTGCAGCTATTGGGGAGAAGGATTATTTCCATCGTGCTAGAAAAATCCCACATGATCAAATCCATTCCATTCTCAATCCTAATTTTTGTTGCCTTTGCAATGCATTTTCCCGTCACTCACAATAACTATATAACAAACTTGATTTAAACTTGAGATGGAAAAAAAGTGGTTCGATATTTTGAAAACATCAACTATTTAAGATTTTGATGAATAAGATCCCCAATTTTCATGCGGTGAAGTCTCGCAACCACAATCCGCAAAACCAGAGGCACCATATTATTCATGATGTTGGTGGATCATGGAACATTAAATGTTTAATATTATAGCTAACAATAGATTATGAGAAAAAAAAATCACTATTCATTTATTTGAATACATGAAACTCAAGAAATATAATAGACAATTGGCTAAAAAGTGATTGATCAAGAACATTTTGGTTAAAATCTTAGAAAATGAAAAATTGAACTAAAATATACCATAGGACAAAATGTTAATGTAAAACATTATTTTATATATATATAATATCAAATAACTGAAATTTTAATACCACAATCCGCCTCAGTTTGTACATATTATAAATATAGAGCATTTATTCTGATATTTTCCTATTGTTATTTCAAGATCACAAAACTATGAACACAATTTATCCTATTAAACACCAAATTAAATTTATTTTATCAATAAATTAATTTCTATAATTATTTCATTTATTACGAGTAACATATATTTAAAGTTCAAATAAATTCGCCCATTAAACCCTCAAAATTTTGTAGATGGAGTTTATATCAGGTTAGTAAAATAATTTCACGGGTACATATAAAGCTTGATTTTCAAGCTGGACGAGTTTCGTTGTGCTTGCGTTGCCATTCACTCTCAATGTCCTTCAGAATATCTAGGACACCAAGAATACCCAAAAGGGGGAGTCCACCTGACCACTTACCTCCGCCTCCACCATTGCCACCGTTGCCATCATCGTCACGAGGCGGCAGTCCAGGCCCATTGTCATCAAGTTTAGGGGACCTCACTTTGTCTGCCATTTCAGATGAAGTATTAGCATATTATGTTTGTATAAAGACATTGAATATAGAAATATTCATAACATAAAAGATAACAGATAATTAAGGCCAAAAGGTATACTGACGTCTGTATAAACAACTTTTTTAGGATAGGAAGAAATCTTGATAGACAATAGGGGGAAAGTGCAAGACAGCATAAGGTATCCTCCAAAAGAAACCACAGCTAACGTAAAATAAAATAAAGTCCCCCGTAAGAAACCACAAAAGAAACACATTCGAAGAAATAGAAAAAGAGATCACCACAACTGCCCCAAAACTCTCCTAGAAAACCCCTCCACAAAAGGGGAAGACATAAAACACACCACACCTGCGCTTTCAGCAAGGACGGCTTTGGACATTCAAAAGTACCTTTTTAAGCCTTCTAACTCCTATAGACCTTCCATAATTTACTCTGTTGCTAATCTTTGGAGTTACTTTTTAGTTGTTTTTGTACTAAAAGCATTTGGCAAGAAAGCTACATTGACCTCCTTACCCCATCAATTAACCAAATTATCCTCATTGATTAAGATGATGAATAGATTGTGCCTATCACTTGTATTTAGGATATTCAAGAAAACCCATAACTACACACATTATACTTTATTGGACAGCTATCTGAAAGAAGCAAAAATTTGCACATATATACCCATAATTATTCAATCTTCTTACATTTTACTCCTAGAAAGACCCTAACAGTTCCACATTTAGTTGTGTCAGACAGTAGTGCATGGAAAGAAAAGGAAAAGAATGAAAATTACATATATAAACAAATGAATAAGCACATGATGACTAGCATATCAAACAGAAGAGGCTAACAAGAGGTATGAATTTGTCCCAGTTTATCCCAATGTAGAACTATGGAACATTTTAATCAAAGTATCATGTTGAATCACAATGTATTTACTGCAAATGGAACGGTGCTATTTGGTACAGGTTCATATGAGGGAGAAGTTATTACCAGGAGTAATAGTAGTTGACCGAGTATTGTGTGTGAGGGTTTGGGTTGCACTTGCACTAGCAGCACATCTAGTATTCTGTAGAAAGCACAATACAAGCAATCAAAACTATTAGATCATCAAGCAATTAAGGCCTGCATTTCGCCATTGCCAATGGTTCACCTAGAAAATGATAAGCATCAACAGAAAGGTTCAAGACTGGGACTGACACTAGCAAAAAAAGTAAAAACACCATCCTATAAAATCTCATAATGCCTAAAAGAAAAGTCATCACACATGCAGGAAATCAATCAACACAAAACACTAAATGTTCAACCCCTTTACTTAAAGAATAGTTTATAACCCGATATGCCCTTGACCCACATGTATAGTAGGGGAGGATTAAAATCACCAGCCCCTTTTGTCAAGCCCTTTCCCCATCACTGCAATACAAAAAAAGACACATCACTACAAAAATTCTCCCTAAAATTTCAACATTCTCTCTCTTAATTGATAGGTTTTTTCCTTCTCTTGGGGGTTACTTTCTAATTGAGGGCAAGGAAACATATTGATATGAAACAAAAAGAGATAAGCATAAAAAATGAAGATAAAGAGGAGGATCTCCAACAAGGGTTTGCTGGTCCTATGACAAGATTAAAAGCAAAGAAAGTCAAAGAAACCTTAAATCAGACAGCCATAACTATATTAAAGGCAACCCAAGATATGAAAGAAAAGAAGCACAAGGCTAGTTCATTATGTACAAAATAAAGATTTAGAAAAGGAGAACCAAATTTAATTTATTTTAGCCTAATCCATGTTTCATTTGTACTTTGAATTAGAACTTTATGTTGACTCTAGTAATTAATAACATAGATTTAGTTTATCATGTTAACAGGCTTAGCCGTATAGATTATTAAGACTTTTTAAGATTTGTTTACTTTTATTTTATTATGTTAATGGCTGGATCCTAGTGGCTACTAAACTCTTTGAGTTTTAATTTTATTATAAATACTCATGTAACTCTCCTGAAAAGGATAGTTTTTTATGATAATAAGAATTGAAGTTTTCTCTCTTGAAAGAGCTTGTGTGCCTCTTAAGAGTCTTAGAAAGAACCATTACTTGGATCTTATCAAAGGTTTCTCATACTCTTGTATTGATTTTATACCGAACTTATCACTCTACTTTCTCTGTGGAAAAAAAAGTGTGATGCTTTCCCCCGTTGCTTCTCTTTTTCATTTTTTTATTCTTTCAATTATTGAAATCCTAATTATTATTTGTTTCTGTTATAAACCTAATTTTTTTATCTAAGTGAACCAACTCAAGGAAAAATCCATTTAATTCACAGGAGGTGATAATAAGAGCTTCGATCCTAGAGTTTGGATTTTTATTAAATATTTTCTTTTATTTTCTATTCTTTTCATATTCATCTTTGTTGGAGCATATTTTAGGGGAAAAAAGAAAAAAAGAAAAGAAAGAAAAAAGATAAAAAAAAAAAAGAAAACAAAAAAATTGAAAGTAAAAAACATGCAACAAAAATTTGTCCTATTTTATAAGTAGTTAACTTATTTTTTTAATTTAAATCTGTTACAAAGGTTAAAAAAAATCAATTATTTTTTCTTTTAATTGTTTTGTTTGACATTCTGTTCTTTGAGTACGCTTAATCCTTCTTTTAACTTTTTATTGTTTATCCTTATTGGTTTCTCATTATTGTTTAGAGTATTTCCTTTTACTTGGCTTCTTGAATGTTAAGTTTTGTATGTGGTTTTGTTTACAAGAATGTATGCATTTTTTACTAGACTACAAGAGTGTATGCATTTTTTACTAGACTACAAGAGTGTATGCATTTTTTACTAGACTACCTTTGGTTTACTTTAAGAACTTGAAAGGCTACTTGAGTGGTAAAAGGCAAGAGTGAATATCATAAAAGCTTAATTTAAGAGCAAAACACGAATGGATTAAACTCAAGAGTGCAAACGCATGAGTAGAGCGGTAAAACCTTTATCTATTTATTAATTTTGGATAACCTACTTTTTTTCTCTTAGCCATGTTCACAAAATATGATACAGATGGGGAGAACATTCCTATTTTTCCAAGATCAGAGGCTATTTGACAACAAGTACAAGTCTCAATTCAACACTTGGATAGACTATTACAAAGGCAAAATGTGGAGTTGCATCAACAAATATACCAACTTGAGAAAGGTATGACTTCCAACCATGGGAAAACATCCATCTATGGAAGATATTCTAACTATAAAGGTTTGTTTCATGGGGATAATAACTTCTATAATTCCCTTAAACAAAGAAGAGAAAGAAGGATGCATGACGGATGGAGAAGACATGAAATAAACAAGAGAGATCCTGGACAAGGAGATGAATTTGGGGAGGTGAAAATGAAGGTATCTTTCTTCCAAGGAAAGAATGACCCAAAAGCTTACCTCTAATGAGAGATGAAGATTGAACAAATTTTCTTTTGCCACAATTATAATGATGAAAAGAAAGTAAAGGTAGCTACTCTTGAATTCACCAATTATGCCTTAATTTGGTGGAATCAAATACAAAAGAATAGAAGAAGATTTAGAGAACATCCTATCAACACTAGGGAAGAAATGAAGACCACGATGCGAAGGAGATTTGTACCTTTCCACCATCATAGGAATTTGCACAAAAAATTACAAAGGCTCACACAAGAGAGTAGGAGTGTGATGAATACTACAAGGAAAGTATGAAGATCAAGTTCTTTGTGGTATTATTCCCATGGATACATTCTTCTTGTAAGGCCTTGGCAATTTGATAAGTGCACTCAACACGATGAAATCTCTAATAAATTCTCTTTTATCCATCATTCTCACAAAATAACACTTGTATCCTTATCCACTAGAGAAGTTTGTGAGGACCAAATCAAAATGAAACAAAAAGAGAGCAAGAAGATGGAGAGTCTAGAGAGAGAAAAAGAGAGTGAAAGGAATAAAACCCTTCATTTTGAGGGTAAAATTCAAAAGAAAGGAAGGAAAGAAAAGAAAAGAGAGAGTGGGGAAAAGGGAGAGAAAAAAGTGAAAAGTTTATCTGCTAATAAATGTGAGGTGAAGAGGGCTTATTTGGCTAGCAAGCACTCATTCCATCTTGTGTAAAGATTTTTACTTAAACTCTAACACTAACTCTTTATCTAGTCATGCTATTGCTATTTTGCAAGAATTTAATATTTTTCCTAAAGAAGTGCCTCATGGTTTACCATCAATGAGGGGAGTAGAACATCAAATAGATCTCACTCCCGGTGCTTCTTTACCCAATAGACCAGCATATAGCAACAACCTTCAAGAGACAAAGAAGATTCAGAAACAAGTGGAGGAGTTGTTAGAAAAAGGATGGGTTAGAGACAATTTAAATTTTGGTACCAAAAAAGGATAGATCATGAAGGATGGACACAGATTGTAGGATCATCAAGATTATAGTTAAAGCTCAAATTGATAAGAAAATTGAAAATTATATTCAAAATGCCAACTAAAATTAAAAGAAATTTGTGTTTGAACCTAAAGATTACGTTTGGGTTCACCTACGAACAGAACGATTTCTCCCACAAAGAAAATCAAAACCTCAACCAAGGGGAGATGGACCTTTCCAAGTGTTACAAAAGATCAATGAGAATGCCTATAAAATTGACTTGCTTAATGAGTTCGGAATGAGCGCAATTTTTAATGTTTCTAATTTGTATCCTTTAGATGTACATGATAAAGATTATAATTCGAGGACGAATTTACTTAAAGAATGAGTACAAACTAAAAAGAGATAATGATAAAGAATGTAGGAGATAAAAAGGAGAATCTCCTACAAGGGCTTGGAGGTTCTATGATGAGATCAAAAGTAGATAAAGTCAAAGAAATCTTAAATAAGATAGTCATAACTATATTTTAAGTAACCCAAGATATGGAAGAAAAGAGCACAAGACTAGTCCATTGCATTCAAAATGAAAATTTACAAGAGGAGATCCAAGTTTAGCTTATTTCAGCCCAATCCTTATTTCATTATATTTTGGGTTAAAACTTTATGTTTATTCTAGTAATTAATAATGTAGGTTTAATTTATCATGTTAATGGGTTTGGTCATAATGGTAATTAAGACTTTTTTAAGATTTGTTTACTTTTATTTTATTATATTAGTGGGTCGAACCCTAGTGGCTACTAAACTTTTAGGATTTTAGTTTTATTATAAATACTCATGTAACTCTCCTTAAGAGGGCAATTTTTAATAATAATAAGAATTGAGGTTTTCTCTCTTGGGAGAGCTTGTGTACCTTGTAGGGTTCTAAGAAAAAACCATTACTTGAATCTTTTCAAGAGTTTCTCATACTCTTGTGCCGATTCTATCCTGATCTTAATACTCTACTTTCTATGTAAAGTTGAGGATGTGACACTTTTCCCAATTTCTTCTCTTTTCTATTTTTTTATTTTTGCAATTATTGAAATCCTAATTATGATTTGTTTCCGTTATAATCCTAATTTTTTATCTAAATGAACCACTTAAAGAAAGATCTATTTAATTCACATCGCATATAAGGGGATAAGAGATTTGATTCTAAAGAGAGACAAGGGAAAGATAGTGGATGAGTGGTGGTGGGCTCAATGAGGGTTTGCATGTGTGCATGAGAAAATAGAAGGATTGGAAAGGGGTAATAAGTGAATGTCAACTAATGAATTGAATAAGGTAGTGGGGGATTCAGATAGAAAAGAGAGAGAGAGAAACATAAAAGAGCAGACAATTGGCAGCATGCGAATGGAAAAGATCCAGGCATGACAAGATGGAGAGAGATGTATATTTATAGGGATGGCATCACAAGTTGTGGGAAGGTATAACAATTTTGGAAAATAAAAGTGGACATTTGCCTTGGCTATGGGCAGCTCATTGCAGTTTTTGTGTATCATTCTTGTTTCCTCTGCTGAAAGGAGCTAAACTCTCATTGTTGGATAGAAATGGGTGCAATCAAATAAACTACTTTAAAAACTTATTTGATATGCACTTATCACATGAGAGCTTATAGAATAAATTTGATCATGAAACTAATTAAAATAAGCTAGAAAGAACTTGTGTTCATAAGTTATACCAATAAGCTTATTGAAATAAAATGAAAAGGACTTATGAGCTTGGTTGTTATAATTGTGTGTTAGATCATACAACTCAATGATTTTTTTTTTTGCCTTCTACAAGTTGCATGCCATTGTGGATTGTTTCCCAGTTTGACTTGCAATGAATCATCGCATCAACTCATAGTATCGTTGAAGTAGTGCTCCAAATCGCATCACATATCATAGGGTTGCATCCAATCCACTTTCTTAAAGATGCAACCCAAGTTCCTAAAGGCTAAAACCCCTATTTTAGGTGCCGTATGAAACCGCCTGGTACTCGATAAATTCAATTCTCCCTTTCTCTGGTTTTCGATTGCATAGTGCCCACAACCCAGAGACTCTCTTCCTTCTCTCTCTAGGATGGTACTTGACCCTTTCTCCTCCCTCCCCCAAAACACTGAATTCTCTCATTAGTTTATGTTTTATTAAATGTTTAGTTTAATTAAATGTCTAGTTTACTTATTTGGTTTAATTTAAATGTTTAGTTTTAGTTTAGGTTAAATTAAATGTTTAGCATAAGACCTTATGAATTAATATTTTAAGTTTAGTTGAATATTTGTCCAACGCAGTTTTTATGTATGTATATGTGTGTTTAAATATAATAACGCATTTTATGTAACACTTACAATCCACTGATCCCATGATTCACCACCTCATTCCATGTCAACATTGATACTCATTTTTGACAACATTGCTTATGAGAGTCATAAGTTATTTTCATAAGTATGCTATCACTTCTAAATGCCCATATTCAGCGATACCAGTGTTCTCACCAATCCTTACCAACTTCTCAATAATACACAATTCTAATTATGCTTGGCAAATAGGTTAAGATATAGCAACAATATAAAAATAACCAACACATTACAAATGCCAAAAAAAACAAGAAAAATAATAGCTTACCAAAGCAGCAGCACATCTGATACAATGGGACGGACTTTGAGAAGTAGCAATCTTAAGTTCTCCTTTTCTGTTGTTATATGGTAAGGTTTTCATCCCAACAATGTTAGGTGGAGTATGCTTAACATGAGCTTGTGACTGACTTCTAATAGCAACTGCATACAAAAAAGGAACGAAAACTTATATGTTTTAAGTAACTTGTGAGACACTAAACTCACAGCACTATGTTACTAGAATTGAGCACTATTGAGATGTATAAAATCATTGTACCTGGTAACAATAGAGGTGAAGTGCCAACAGAACTTTCCATGATGTCCACTTCTTGATTACGATCAAATGCTAAAAATGCTAGCTGTTGGCATGATGAAGCAAATAATAAATTATCAGTTTCCAGCAGAATATATATTTGATGAGCTGAAAGGTAGTTGTTCAATATAGACATGTTGAAAAGTGTTCAAAGCTTTAATTCATTTCACATGATTGTACTTGTACATTTGGGCCATGTTTGAACTAATTCCTTGCAAGAACTCAGTTTTTATTGAATTATAATTGAATTCTAGTGTTTGAACTTTCAAATTGGTTTAACAAGTAAATTGAATTTCTATGCTTAGATAGCAAATTAAATTGATGGGGTTCTACTAAATTATCAATTTTACAGCATTATGTCCTTTTGCCAGATAGTTTTACTCATTTTTTATACCCTTTCAAAAGGATGATCAATGAGCAAGCAAATGCTAGCCCTTGATAGAGAGTTTTACATTTTCAACTGATCAAGAGCATATACTGATCTCCAAAAGAAGTGTATCCATCTGTTTACATTGGAGAAGTTGCATGTAACAAGCTCTAAGAAAATGTAATCCTAAAGATAGTAATAAATTACAGTAGTTTTCTAGGGAGGGAAGGTGAATGCTCCCATGTACAGTATATTCTACCAATTTTTCAGTCACAAAAAAGCATGCCAATCTAGGAATTTAACAGCCTTGTGATGAAATAGCTGAAGGACTGGGCAGCTACCATTTAACAAGAAACATTGCATGAAAAAGCCAAGCCCTAAGCATAAGAATATAAAGGCCAAGTTCTGGTCCTCAAAGGTTGGCATCCAGTTGAGCCACTGGCATCAAAATCAACAAACAGGACATTTATAGAACATTAAGCTTTTGTTGACCAGCTATTTTGTGTTTACAGCATGATAGCTGGAAGTAGAAAAAATATTACTTACCCCAATTCCTATATTCAATTAAGCAAGTTTAAACATAGAACACTAAATAAGGTCAATTCAACAAAGGGGAGGGATGATTATCGATTTTACTATCTTGTTTTTAATTTTTTAGATAACTACTGTTCAGAATTCAATCTGAGTGACCTAATAGTTAAGTTAGAAGATACCCATAGAACAAATAACAAAAAGGATATAAACAGGAAACAACATAGAACCCAAAACTGAAACATAAACATAACAAATATGTATAGTGACATGCTTGAACAAATTCAAATAGATCTCACAAATTGAGTTCATACAAAAAATAAATAACAGGGAAAATATCTATTGTCTGCTCCAGTCAAGAGATATCAGGTGTGCAAGTATCAAACCTCAAAGAAAACAACAAAAAGCTTTATCATATTGAATTCAGCACAACTCTAGTGTGTGTTAACAGTTAAGAGGGTAACGTTATAAAATTAGTTAAATATGACTTAAGAAACTTCAAACAAATTGAAACATCCTTAATTCGACAATGAATAAGCTTCAGTTTCCATTCGTATGATTGTGGACAGTAACAGAGGACAACCACAATTCAGTGAACATCAATCCTCTACTGAAAAGCTCAGTTCACATGTGAGCAAGAGACCAAGGGGCATAGCAAGAGATAATGGGAAGGCTCGTCTTTATTTGTAAAGTTACAATGGCACAATAAAACATTCCTACAATTAAGACAAGATTTGAAAATTGCACAGAACTCATTCTCAATTTTGAAACAACTTGAACTAAAGAACCCAAAATAAATTACAAATGGAAGATTGAATTTGAATCAAATTCCCAACTTTCAGGTGTTCCAAGCATTCCCTTAAGGGAAAAGGGTAAGGAAGCATTACTAATCTTGATGAAGTTTTTCTTTCTTGACATTGCAGTAAGCATGTAGTGGAATAACTACAACTAAACTATGTAACTAAACATAGTGCATATAAAATTTGTGCTTGCAGTTTGTTGCAATTTTGTTGTGGTTGTGACCACTAGCAAAAAGGGTTGGGGGGAGGTACAACAGAAGCAAAATGCAGTTGAAGTCAGCGCCACGAAAACCAGACTATTGAGACCCCATTGGAGTTGTAATAAGAAATTGATGCAGAATAATTCAAAATTCATATCCTACTAGAACAATAAACAATTAGAAGCTAGCAAAGAGTCATACAGGAGTTCTAAATAAATCAACAGAATCACCAAAGCTATAACTCCACACCTCCTAAGCAATCACCAAAACATTCATAATACATGAGAAGGACACAAGAAAACACCAATAAAAAAAATCAATATATTCTAATAATATCAAAGGTGTAGAAGTAAAGATAACACACAAAGGTTTTATTTTTCCTGTTATCCTCCCCCAAGAACCCTATCAACTACCCATATTTCCAGCAACTCTTCTTGCAAATTTAGTCTCTTATGATTAAACTATCATGTTGATGGATAGAGTCAATTGACCCATGTGTTAAAGCACAAACTCAGATAATTGAATAAATGTGTCGATAACAAAGAGAAGGAAGTTGCAGAAGGAAGAGCGCAATTGAAACCTGCATAGAAAACGTAACGTGTGATCCTGAAGAAAAAGAAAAGGGAGTGAAAGGAGCGTTACCTGAGTCTAAGAGACGAAGGTGGCGTGAATTATGGACGGGGTTGGAGGGTTCTAAAGGCTCATCCAGGGAGAGAGGGGAGAATGGCGGTGAAGGCCTAACTCGGTTCGGGTACGGAATGCTTTCGAAACTGTGGGGAAAAAAATATGGAAATAAATTATGTGAAACTTAAGACATTATTTAAGTGGGTATTAATTTGAAATAATATAACAAAATCTGAAAGCAATGTGATTTGAGATGAGGTGACAATTTTAAATTTAAACTGATTAACTTAAGTAATTTATTATTACTATATTTTATATTAAAAAGTTTTTACCAACATGAATTGTATTATGTGGAAACATGATGATCATTCTATTTTGAGCAAATTTTACTGGTATTCTTTCACTTTTACCTAAATTGTATTGCCTTGAGGTTCTTTTTTAGGTATTTTTAAATCAGAATTTTTCTCAAATTTTCGTAAAACTTATTAAAAATTTTGAAATTCTCACTTTATCTTTTTTTTTTTCAATTTTGGTACGTATCATTTTCAAATTTTTTATCTATATTTTTTTTATTTTAATCGATTTATTTTATATTTAAATGAGAGATTTACTTGAAAAATATATTTTAATTGATAAAAATTGTTTAAATTCTAGCTTAGATCTACCTATATTCTTCATTTTATCTATAACTTATTTTTTAGATCTATAAAAAATTAAAAAAAAAACTATTAAAATCTTCATATATGATGTGCATATAACTTATAATGAAAATATATGCTAAAATGATCTTCTTTAACATTTGTCAACGTTAATTTACTTTCTAAATCCTTTTGAACTAAGAAAAAAATTTAGGAGGTGGAGTCATTGATAGGTTTCAGAAACCTAGTTATGCTCAAAACGAGCAGCAGTTTATCTTTTCCTAATAATCTTGTATATGAAAATGTAGTTTGACCTTACTTTATACATCTTTAAGTTTTGATGAGTCTTCTCATTTGAGCTTTTAGCATTTAAAGTGAGTTTTTACATTTTAGTTTGAAGTAAGGATGGAAGTAGGTCCAGTTGAATTAGGCTTCAAGTGTTTAAGTATGTCCTATTACATGTTAAAAGTTTTTTTTTTTCTGTCAAGGTTGACTCTGATTTAAAGCTTACAAAGTCTACGGGCTAAGTTTAAAACACACATATATATATATATAATGTAAATAAAATATATTAAAATAAATATTATATAAATATAATATATTAAAATAAATATAAATATGTAATATATAAAAGTAAATAGGTGTCTGAATAGGCTAAAAATACTTTTTTGTATGCCTAAATCTGACTTGTTTGTCTAAACAATGTTTTTTAACAAGTCTCAACATGTCTATTTATTAAACAAATCAAGATAAACTAGGTTTTGAACGAGTCGAATCGCAGACTATGTCGAACAAGGAAGAACCTTGTTTACTTCCATCCTAGTTTGAAGATAGGGAAAATGAACACTTTATTGCATTGGATACATGTGATCTAATCGAATTAAGAAAGATTAATTTGAAGATTATAAAACTGATGAACTCACATATGAATTGGATAATTTACTATTCTTATGCTTAAAAAGTTTTCATGAAATAAATAAAAAAGAAAAATTAAAAATTAAAAGATATTTAATTAACTGAAAAAAAAGGATATTATGATTTATCAATTTTTACTTAACACTTTTATTGAAATTAAAAAATATTGTATACCATTTAAATGAAATTATACGAATAAAAAGATAATTTATTTTTTACTAAATTAATTATATTTTTTAACCATCATAATTTTAACATTATTTATTATAATTTATTTATCAAAATAAATAAATTTAATCAATCAATTAATATTTATTGAACGTTGGTGTTAAGCCAATCAAGTTTTGCACTAAAAAATATTTATAGAATTAAACTAATATTTAAAATTTTTTACTTCTTTAACCATATGAGAGAACTTTATTTAATTTATATTGTCAACCTATCATATAATTTTATAAATACATCACTAATTATTATTCATATTAATAATTTATCATATTAACGTTTATTGTCTTTAGTAATTTTTCATAAAATAAACTTAACAAATTTTATAGAAAAAGAAAAATAATTAATAATCACGGGTGGAAAATAAGCTTTTTACATCGGTTGTTATGAACTTTTTACATCGGTTATTTGGGATGTGTTGAAGCAGGCGATATAGAAAATAAGATTTTTTACTAAAAAGTACACTTTCTACATCGGTTGGGCTTATAACCGATGTACTTTCTACCTCGGTTAAGGTCACAACTGATGTAGAAAGTGTACTTTTTACATCGGTTATACGCCAAACCGATGTAAAAAGTGTACTTTTTACATTGGTTATAATCTTAAGTAAAAAGTTCATTTTTTTTAAATGTTCGTTTTGTTTAGGCATGCTACCGTATATTTGCATATACACACATAGAATCACCAGACAGACAATATAGAATTCACATAATCTATATATTTACACTAAATACATCATTATTTATTATCAAACAAAGGAAATAACTTAAAATTACATGAAGCAAGTGTTGAAAGTTGAAAAAAAAAAATGTCGTAATCAGCCATGTACCGGTTGAAAATAAAAAAAATGGTTGAGTGGTGACCAAACGGTATCCTAACGGAGATACAACGGTAGTCGAACAACGGCACAACACAGTGGTAGCCAAATAAGAAGCTTGAAAATTATAGAATACAACCAAAACGAATGTAAATTTCAATTATAATTACAGAATGAGATGTATAAATAACAACAAACACGACTTCAAACCTTAGGGTGCGCGACGACGACTTCGAACGAAGGAAATGGTTGTAACGGCAACGACAACCACGAACGTAAGAATGGAGTGCAACGACAAACAGCAGGGACGACGACAATGACTAAGACTTAAACGAAAACAAAGAGAATAAGCCAAAACGAGAAACTAGGGTTTTGGAGAATGAGGTTAAAGACAACTAGCGTCGAAAAATAAGTGATAGGGGAAGACATTCTACATCGGTTGTTTCTTAGAACCTATGTAAAAAGTACTTTCTACATCGGTTGTTCTATAACCGATGTAGAAAGTTTTAAAAAAAATCCACTTTCTATATCGGTTTTTTGTAACCGATGTAGAAAGTTTGAAAAAAAATCCACTTTCTACATCGGTTACAAAACAACCGATGTAGAAAGAACTTTTTACATCGGTTGTTATGTAACCGATGTAGAAAGTTTGAAAAAAAACTCACTTTCTACCTCCGTTCTTTTCTGAACCGATGTAAAAAGTTTACATTTATTTACAAAAATGTCACCGCATTGTTTTTATATCGGTTTCTAAACAACCAATGTAAAATCCTGTTATAGAAACCTATTTTTGCACTAGTGAATCATAATCATTAATATATAGTTTTGTCATAGACAAAATACATATCTATTATATATAGTTATTTTATTATTTTATATATATATATATATATATTTAGATTAACTAACATAAAATGTTAAACTTTAACACATACATCAATTTAGTAACTTTATATGGAATGTGTAAAATTCATCAATTTAACCGTTAAATTATATTATAATATTTTTATGATCTTGTATATCAAATTTTAAAGAATATGAAAATGTGTAGGCATATTATTCAACTATTGATATTTACATATATTTAAATAATATATGAAATTTTAAAATAAAGCCATGAGAAAAAGTATCTATCAATTTTTATTTAAAGAAATTTTATATACATGATCTACTTGATAATAACTTTTAAATTAATGATTGTATTGATGAATTTTGCATTTTATATAAGGTTATTAAGTTGATGTAAGTGTTAAAGTTTGACATCAGGTGTGAATTTGACTTTTATATATATACATATATATATATATATATTAAATTTTATTTTTTTAATATTTTAAAAATTTATTCAATGTTAATTTAATTTTCTATACATTTATGAAATTAAGTGCTATCAATATAGAAAATTTTAAAAATTATTCTTATTTTGATTTATAATTTAATAAAATAGTTATTTTAATATCTTTTAGAAATTAATTTAATAATATAAATTATTTTTCCAAGTATTAAATAAATAATTTAATCTTTTTATATTTATCACTATTTTTATTAAATAAATACTTAAAATAAATACAAAATTATTTAATATATTATAAACCATTAATAATATAAAAAAAATATTTTAAACACAAATTATACCAATATGAAATCTAAAAAATGTATTTAATAAAACTAACAAATAAATTAGTTGAATGTGGAAAAGATAAGTAAAAGTTTAAAACTTAGCTCAAAATTAAGTGCTGAAAAACATATAATAAACTAACTATTAAATTAGTTGATAAAAACTAATAAATAAATATATTATCATAAAATTAAAGTTTAAGAATTATATAATTTTTAATTAACTATTTTACTTAAATTAAAATATTATATTAAAAAAGGATAATTTTTTAATTAATTTTTTTTGTTATATATTTATATTAAAAATTATATAAATAAGTGTGTAGTTATTTTAATAATTATATATTATAAAATTGAACTTGATGATTTTATTTATTTTATTAGTTATGTTTTATTATTTAATAAAAAATATATTTTTAAATAAATAATTTAAAAATGAAGGATTATCAAAATATATCAAAGATAAAAATAGAAGGATAACTTTTAGTGAATAGCTAAAATCTTAAAATTGAAAGCCAGTAAGGGTAGTATTAAAAAAATGTTAGTTAATTTATCTACTTATCAAAACAGTTGCCATATTAAATTGAGTTTAAATTATCTTAAAATAATTTCAATTAATTATTTTATCTTTCATGTAGTTGAAATACATTGAAAAACACATTTTAATTATTAAAAATTAAAATAATATATATATATATATATATATATATATATATTTGTTCTAGGCAATATTTTTGTACTCACTTTAAATTTATTAAGGTTAATTTATGGTTTTACTAAAAATTGTTTAAATAAAAAAAATTTTAAGGTTGATTTATATTTGATAATTTTATAAAAAATAGATCGAAATGGAAATAGAAAGAAGAGTAAAATTGAAAGAATGAAAATACTATTAAAATATATTATAATCAAAATTTAGTATTAAAATATATGATAATCAAAATTTATTTTCTTTTAATTTATTTGTTTGGTAGAAAATAAAAAGAAAGAAAAAATTATAAAGGAGTGATATTATTTATATGCTTTTTGGATTATGATGGTGTCATCATTAAAATATATTTCTAAAATAATGCAGTTTAAAAAGTTATTTCCTATTGGGAAGGTATCAAAGTATGTTAGATAACTCAAGAACACATAACAAGTGTGACTTATCTCAAAAATTTATCACAATCATGTGTCATGCATGTTAAAAAAGCATCATAATAGTCCTTTACTAACATTCATGATTTGCCATACTTAACATCAATAATCTCATGATGTTGCTTATCTTGAAAGGACATCACTCATGATGATGCTTATTATGGTATGACATTATATATCAATGTTATTTTTTTGCAATATATGCTACATAGGTGTGTCACCTCAATGTCTAGCACATCTACATGTGACTTAGATTGATGATATACCATAAATGTGTTGTGATGCAGAGGTGGTTCTTTTGGATTAATGGAGGTTACACTTTGAAGGAGGATGAAGGAGGAATGGAGTCAGTTTCAAGCTTGATTTGGAAGCCCCACCTCTAGAGGTGGATAAGCTTTTTCTCCACCACCATGAGCTGCCATAGATGAAGAGGTTCCTCAACCCCAAGTCTAGTTTTAGAGGAGAAAAGAGAGAGAGAGAAAAGCTCTCAAAATTCTGAATGGAATACCCTCAATTCATTCAAATGAATCATCATATGCAAAATTACACAAGTGGAGCCTTTATATAGGCAAAATGAAGGAGGTGCAAGATGAAGGGAAGGAGGGGAAAGATTTGAATCTGAATTAGGCTTGGATTTTAGCCTAATAATGATGTCTTCTTCCTCCTTAATGCAACCTTAAATTAGGTAAGAGAAAACCCAAAAAATCCTAAGATAAAATACAAGAAAATTGGTCCCAAATCCTATACATATTAGGCATGCTAGTTCCTAGAATACAAAAAGTACCTAAATCCTATTCTAAGGTGTGAGGCATAATAGGCCTAGTTTGTACGAAGTCCAATAGGCCTAGTGGCTCTACAGCTGGGATCCTTTGCATCTAGGACCTTTAACATCATCATCTCCTCCCCCTTCGAAAACATTTATCCTTGAATGTAAGTTTAGAAAATATCTGCAAAACAAGGACATAAGTAGGTAGAGGATACTTTTATTAATGGATAGGATCAAATACCAATCTCCGAAATCTTCTAAAGAATTTTAACAATATGTGATCATGACAAACTAGACATAAGAGGTAGAATAAAATAAAAAACCCATTATAAGAGTGAAATAGGAAAGCAATGACTGAAAATAGATGTATAAGTTTTAATCCTAGATTGTGTCTATAGATGGTTGGGTTACATGCTAAGGTATTACCTAAATGACTCATGGACTGGTTTTCTCTAGGTAGGGCATGATATCCACAAAACTATGAAGGGGTTTATGTGTTCCTTCATAAGGTGACAAAGACTGATGGTGGAGTAATGACACTTGTATCAAGAATTTAGGTGTCTTGTCCATCAATCTATTTATAATGGAATGTTCATTTATCCTAGATGCAAATGGATAATACAAGAATTGAAGCATGTCATGGAATTGAACAAGTACAACTATATGAGGCACACAAAAATATAAAAGTTTAATCAATTGAACGACTTTATTCACATTATACCCATCATGCCATGTAACAATGGTACCACAAGTATTCATGGTTAGTTGGGAGGGATGGCCCTTTTTATGAGGCCTAGTCTTGACCTCTGCCTAGAGGAAAAGGTTCCTCTATTAGGGTATAGGAAATAGTAGGCCTTATTCCAACTATAAGTTTCAAGGTAATGGTAATTAGAGGGAGAGGTTTCTTAACTAGGAGGATGTTTCTCAGCTCATATTTCCTTACATGTTGGATTTCACCCTCTTGTACAAGAGAGGTGAAATCCTTACTTGCCTGTCTTTTAACTTTCGTTTGCTTATTTTTATTTTCTTTTATTTTTTCAATCTTTTTCTTTTTCAAACCCTATCTCTCAGCCTCCTTTTTTTGGCTCATATGTATCTGGTCTCGATAAACTCACAAGGGGATAGAAGTGCTAGGGTAATTTTCCGGGAGTTGAATTGGAAGGAATACCTATTAGTATGCCCATCATGATGGACATCCCTATCATATTGTCACGGCCTTCCCAATAGCACATGACTAGCCTCCATGGGGACAATATCATAAGTAGCATTGTCCTCATACCTCCTAATGGTAAATGTGAGGAGGATTTGTTGATCAACCAACAAGTCTCCATTATAAATAAGCCATTGAAGTTTATATGGCTTAGGATGTGGAGTGGTTGCTAACCCTAGTTTGGTAACTAGTCTAGTACTGGTTACATTAGTACAACTACCCCCATTAATAATTAAGGAGCAATTATGCCCCTTGATTAAACATCTAGTGTGGAAGATGTTCTCTCTTTAAGTCTCTTCCTCGCTCTTAACGACACTCCCTAGCAATCTCTTAACCACCAGGAGATCACCTTTGAGGGCATACTCTAAGGGTTCACTATCAGATGAAGAGGGAGATGAACTACAGTCTTTGGACTCTAAGGATGAATAATTACCACTGTTCTTAAGGACCATGGTCTTTTCGTTTGGGCATTGAGAAGTGATGATGTGAACGTGAGCACCATGTTAAGCAAAAGAGATCATCTAAAAGATTCTCTATAAGGAATGAAAGGTCCTATGACGATAAATAGGACTAAACATATGGAATAAGCACATCAAGGTCTCATCAAGAAAGTTCAAGAAAAGGACTATATGGATCCAAACCCAATTCTAACATGGGTTAATTTATGTAGTCATGTTATCAAAAATCTTAAGTGATAAGATTTATGATTTGATATAAATGGCACTAGGATTTAATATTTATTTATGAGTTATTTGTTTTAAATTAATTACAAATCAAATTGCAATCTAATTAGGATTTTATATTTGTTATCTTTTTACTAGATTAAGTTATTTATATAATAGGAGTTAGGGATTCAATGAATAGACAAATTTTGATGAATAATATTTTTTTTCCCTTTGAGAGTTTTCATTTCTATGTTAGTTGATAACATTAGTTCTTTCAGCAGGTCATGGTAAAGGTCACGTTCCTATTTGATAACTTTGGTGCTCTCCAGCAAGTTACGATTTGTGTCAGGTTCCTTTATCTTATCCTATCCTGATTCTCAAGACGTTCCTTTATTGTTTCTACATTCCAATTCATTCCTGTAGGGTGAATCATATCAAGCGATGTGCTCTTGGCCTAGACACTTGAAACATTTGATTAAGGACTCTTTTCTTGAAGGTAAGTTTGGAGTTTTAACCTTAGACTCTTTGGAGTCTTTGGTATCTTTAAACTCCTTAGGTATGAAACTAGAATCCCTTTTCTTGCTTGCCCAAGTGTCTTGTGTAGATGATTTATATGCAGTGTATTTGTCTATGCCCCTTCTATTTATTTAGGCTTCTACCTTTATAGCTTGGTGGTAAAGATCATTAAGGTTTAGATATTAGTATAGTTCTACCACATCCTTAATGTCATGCCTAAGTCTATCTAGGAACCTAGCCATTATGACTTCCTCACTTTCTTTCAAATTAGCCTTAATCATTGCGACTTCCATTTCTTTATAATATTCATCTACACTTCTTGAACCTTGAGAGAGCCTTTGTAACCTATTATGGATCTCTCTTAAGTTATAGGGAGGTACATGTCTTGCACTCATGATATGCTTCATTTCCTCCCACTCACTCAAGGGTCTATATCTTTCTTTGTTAAGCCTATCCCACCAAATTAGGGCATAGTCACTAAGTTCTAAGGTAGCTAGTCTTACCCTATGTCTTCCCTAATGACATGGTTTGCAAAGATTTTTTCTACCTTGAATTCCCAATCTAGGTATGCCTCTGGATTGTTCCTCCTTTAGAACTTAGGTATTTTAATCTTAGGTAGCTCTAGGATCTTTAGGTACTCTTTTTCCCTTGGATGTCTATTTCTAACACTACCCCTATGGCTCCTATCCTTTAGGGAAATCCTACTCCTATGTTCTCTAGACCTATGAGATCCATGCCTATGAGTCTTAAGCCTATAGGGTTCCCTACTCATAGTCGCTTCTTTATGTCTATGATCCCTTACTCTTTCTTCTCTTGGTGAATGGTCATTGGAGGTAGTGCCCTCCTTTGTGTGTGTGGCCTATCTCTTGAGGAAGGTCTTTCCTTCGGGAGAGGGGTGTCTTTTCCTTCCCACATGACTTATGTGTTCCCCAAACAAGTTGACATAATCGTTTGATGTCTCTTCCTCATTGTAATATTCCCTATTTGTAGACCTACTAGTTTCAATTTTCCTTGGGTTCCTTTTAGGCCTATTTGAGTGTCATATTTCTAAGTTTTCTAAGCAATCTTCAAATGTTCTTGTTTGGGTTTGAATTACTTTTTTTAATCTTGAAGCTAGTTGCTCCATTTGATTCTCAGGTAAATATTCATAAGCACTCATTTTCAAAGTAGAAAATTACCTCTCCACACCCGAATTGCTAGGTTAAGAAATTAGATCACACATGTCAACCACTTAGCACACAATCTAAGCTCTAAGGCACACACAAACACGTAAGGGTTAAATGGTATACCTAGCGCCCTTGACTTTGCAAAAGAAGATAAATGTTAATGCTACACAAGATAGTTCTACAATATGCAAGGATCACTTAGCACACAACCTAGGTCTAAAGCATACAAACACACAAAAAGATATAGACCATAGGTGAGTATCCTACACTAGGTACAAAAGTCCATGTCCTTATTACAAACAACTTGCAAAGGTAAATCCTACTAAAAATCACTAGGATTTACAATTCAAATAAATCCTAATTACAAAGGTTTAATCTAAAATTTACAATTCAAAAACCAAATGCTACTTATTACAAAATGCCTTCACTTTTGGTCTTCAATTCGGGTTTGCTCTTATCTCTTCACTTTGGTCTTAAAAGTATAAGTTTCAATCCTTGGTTTCTTAAGTTCCTTGGCACACCTTTCCTTAGGCTTAAGCTTCTCCAAGTCCTTACAAATCAAGCATAAACAAAAAAGACACTTCTTGCCCCACTTGGTTAGTGTTATAAAAAACAAATTAAATTTCACTAGTCCTCACCAAGTGTTTATGCTCTCCTCCTTCTAATGTTCTCACTATAAAACCAGCTCTCTCACACCAATTCACTCACACAAAATAGCATCCAAACTGAGTTGGAATCAAGGAACAACTCAACTCAACTCAACTTACATGCTCTAGTGATGCTTAGGTGGTGAAGAAAGTGCTCATCCAAGTAGGTGAAAGGTGACAAAACTTAGAAAAATTTTAAAGACAAGCATAAAAACAAGAAAAGTATACTCAAAATAAACTGAAGCAAGACAAAACTTTAGAAGCTAATAAAGAGACAAACTAGAATTAAAGGCAAGTAAAGAAAATAGGCACGCAAATGAATTACCTAACTCAACTCAACTTACATGCTCTAGTGATGCTTAGGTGGTGAAGAAAGTGCTCATGCAAGTAGGTGAAAGGTGACAAAACTTAGAAAAATTTTAAACACAAGCATAAAAACAAGAAAAGTATACTCAAAATAAACTGAAGCAAGACAAAACTTTAGAAGCTAATAAAGAGACAAACTAGAATTAAAGGCAAGTAAAGAAAATAGGCACGCAAATGAATTACCTAACTCAACTCAACTTACATGCTCTAGTGATGCTTAGGTGGTGAAGAAAGTGCTCATGCAAGTAGGTGAAAGGTGACAAAACTTAGAAAAATTTTAAACACAAGCATAAAAACAAGAAAAGTATACTCAAAATAAACTGAAGCAAGACAAAACTTTAGAAGCTAATAAAGAGACAAACTAGAATTAAAGGCAAGTAAAGAAAATAGGCACGCAAATGAATTACCTAGAAACTTTAAAGAGTAGCATGCACATGCTTATGAGAAGATGCTATTTGGCCAAACAATTAAGGCATACATAAACTAAGTAATTAAACCTAATATCATGCAAAATCTATGACTTAAATGAAGCATGGACAACTAACACACCACACTAAAGGAAAGCAAAGCAAATGACCTTTATACAAGCCTTTTTCTATATGTTTTTTTTTTCATTTTTCTTTCTAATTTTCTTTTTTCTTCTTCTTTTGTGTTTAGTTTTCTCAACTTATTTTTGTCATAATTTTGGCCCAAAGTCTAGGGAGTTGAAGTCCTTAATGGTTCCTTGCATAGGCTTTTGTTAAGGTCCTAAGTCTACAAATTCATCCTAGTACATTTTGCACTTCATCCTTTGCAAATGTATGGTATTCTAAGTCATAAGTCCTTGTTCTATTGTCTCCAATCTAGCTCAGGTCATAAGGTCCAAGGATAAGAATTAATTATTTTTTTTAATATGATTCAAGCATACACTTAACTCTTTAGGTTCAATAATGTAATCATGCATGACTTAAGCTAGACTTAGCATATAGGATGCATGCACATGATCATGCACTCTTAGGAATTTTTCAACAGGGGACACACAAACATAACAACTTGGAAAGGCATACATATAGAAGGATAAAAGAACCAAATCTACATAAGAACTTCAAGAACACAAGAGATTTTGGCACCAAAATTTGAATTCAAATCTTAGAATTTTTCTAAAAATACTTTTACCAGATCTGAAAAATTCAGGCTGATCAATTGAAAGATATGGATCATAAAAAGAAAAAAAAACAAGTTTGATAAAGACCAGATTAAAAATGAGAAGGTTATGCACAAATCAAACAAGCCAGGTTCATTTGCATGCCAAGATGAACATACTTTAGTAGCCAGGTGATAAAAACTTTATTTCAAATCCAAATTTCACAAACGATATCATTCTAGAAACTTGAAAGAAAGAAAAATTGAACGAAATAAAAATCATCAAACTAGAATATCATTTGACCAATAAAAAATGAAAACAAAAATAGACACGAAGATGAACTCCGAAATTTGAGAAGAGGCAAGAAAATTAAACTGAATAAAAGCTGGATCTAACCTCCATTGTTGGAGCTTTGATACAGTTGATGCTGAGATGGAAAGAGGTGATTCTTCCAGATTAATGAAGGTTACACTTTGGAGGAGGATGAGGAAGGAATGGAGCCAGTTTCAAGTTTGACTTGGAAGCACCACCTCTAGAGGAGGATAAGATTCTTCTCCACCGCCATGAGCTGCCATAGATTAGGAGGTTCCTCAACCCGAAGCCTAGTTTTAGAGGAGAAAAAAAGAGAGAAAAGCTGTCAAAATTTTGAGTGGAAAATCGTCAATTCATTCAAATGAATCATCATATGCAAAATTACACAAGTGAAGCCTTTATATAGGAAAAATGAAGGAGGTGAAAAATGGAGAGAAGGAGGAGGTAGATTTGAATCTAAATTGGGTTTGGATTTCATCCCAATAATGGTGTCTTCTTCCTCCTCAATGCAACCTCAAATTAGACTAAAGAAAACCAAAAGAAGCCTATGCTAAAATATAGGGAAATTGGGCTCAGATCCTATACATATTGGGTCTGTTAATTCATAGCATACAAGGTCTAATAGGTTGAGTGGCTCTACAGTTGGGATCCTCTACATCATTGTGACTCATTTTAATGGTTCAACACTTTCTTGTCTTATCACCTCAATGATAATCACATTTGGTATAACTTAAAAATGGGATGCACTATAGTTACTTACTATAAATTGTGACCTTTTTTACATGTGTAAGTAAATTTTATGTTCTTCTAAAAATTTTCTACTTAGAGTTGTAAAAATTTTTAATTTTCTCCCACATTAACTATTTGTATTAAGTAATTTTTTTTTTGGAAAAATTTGACTAGTGATAATTTTACTATTGTCATTTTATTTTTTAGTAATTTTCTATTTAAATACTTATTATTCAATGTAAAGTTTAAATATTTTACATTATAAATTATTGAAATTTTTATTTGAAACCAGAATTTAATCATATTGTACATTTTTATATGAAATTATGACATGAAATATTCATTTCAAAGAAAAGAATAATTATAATTATTTATTAATATTATTTTAATTAATAATATTCTTATATTATATTTTACTGATTTTTATTTAATATAAATAAAATATTTTTATTCTTTATAAAAATATACTTTTTTATTAAATTTTAAATATATTATTTAACATATTTTTATTTTTAATTTAATCTTATGGTCGTTCAACAAATAGTATGCTAGTTTAATAAAAAAGTAATTATTTTATTCAAGTACCAAATAACTCCTTGTCTATGAAGCATTGGTTTAAAATGGAACACTTATAAGCACGTATGTAAGAAGAAAGTTTGAGTTTGATGTATATGACTAAAATATATTTTGTTTTATATAAATTATTAAATAAATAAAAATTATTTTATGTATTGATCCTTCCATCTTTTCTTATTAGTGGGGTGAAAACTAATTTTAGTATGTTAAGAAATATTATTATTATCAAACTATTAGGATTAATCAAGTGGTAAGAAGTTAGAAATTAAGGTAATTTATGAGGTTTTAGATTTGAATCTCATTACTTTTTTTATTGTATAAAAACATAGAGGATGTACGATGTGCCAAACACAAAAAAAAAAAATGTTTTCCCATGTGCTAGAACATAAAACCAATTGTTGGAGGTTGCATATTTCCATGTCGAGATTGTCCCCTTTCCCAAGCCATTGTGAATTAGGGTAAACAATGATGAAAAAAAAGGGTAAAGCTCCACTATTTTTAAGCACCAAATTGAGCTTTATTAAAAGGTAAAAAATAGAGAAGGTTATGTAAGCATAGTTTAACTTATGGAGATAAAGGCAGTACCCGTGATGGATTTTAAGATGATCATCGAATTTGGCAATCATCCATGGTAATCTAAAAATGACCTTTTACAACAGGTTGGTCAATTTTAGAATAGGATATAAAATTATAGTTATGCCCTTGGTTTTTTCTATTATCACTTCTTGACTTCCTTTTTCTCTTTCTTACCCACTATTGGCATCTGCAAAATACTTCACCCATGTTCGTACTAAAATGCAAAGGAAGAAAAGTAAAAAACCTATGAAAATCAAGTTAATGAAAAAAATATTTGTTAAAAGGTGGAAAGAAGGGTCAATCTAATTTAATGAATCAGAGGCATGAAAGGAGAAAGGATGCAATGTGAGGAGAAGAACATAGATGTTATGTATGGAGGCTTCCTTTACGTTCTTGAATAAGAAGTTTTTTTGCTATTACTTTTGTTATGGTGTTGTTTTTCTACTTCTTCCTCATTTTGTGGGCTTAAAGAGAAGAACACAACCATTTGTTAAATGCAAAATTTGAAACCATTATCCTTGATTTAGAGATAATATCCATAGTAGAACCTTCCAGAATCAAATTATTTTACTAAAGATCCTTACTGAAATTGTAAACTCCTGGCTTTCAACTACAAAAGCCTCCCTTTGTAAATAATAAATGCTTAATATGCTTGATAAATTAAACCCGGTGGATTTATTTATTTTTATCATGTTTAAGATGTGGAGTTTTGAAAGCTTGATCCTGCTTTTTACTTTTTACATCAATTGGGATGGTTGGATCAGTGGTGGGTTCGCTACCTATAGACTCCTTGGCCCCAGGATCGAATCCTGTTGGTAGCCATTCATCTTGAAATCCCTAATTCAGGGCGCTTGTGTGGTTTTAATCAATTCAGTCACCATTGGTCACTGTCCAAGGCCTGGCTCAAATGGTCATCTCCATTGATGTCAGGTGAGGCGTCCCTGGTTCGAACCCCACACATTGCATTTTGTTCATTACAGTTCCAATTATCCCAATATTTCAACTTGATCCCCCTAAACCTCAATACTGCAATTCAACCCTTGAATCTTTCATAATTCAAAACTAACCCCCAAAATTCTCCAAAATTGCAAACTGACCCCAAAAAATTTCCTAATTACCAAATTGCCCCTTAGGCTTTCTCAAAATTCCAAATATACCCCTCCATTCACAATTACTAAACTACTCCCAGAATTCCCAAAATTCCAAATATACCCCTCCATTCACAAATGCTAAACTATTCCCAAAATTCCAAATATACCCCTCCATTCACAATTACCATGCTGTCCTTAGAGAATCCCAAAAATTCCAAACATACCCCCAAAGCAGAATTACAAAACTGCCCTTCAAGTTCTCAAAATTACAATCAAGCCCCTACTCTTTCTAAAATCACAATTAAACCCCCAAAAATTTAAATTAAATTCTTTTCCCCAAAATTCAAAAATTCTTTTCTCTTCAAAATTCACATCAAAACTCAAAATCCAACTCAAATTCTTTTTCTTCAAAATTCAAATTAAATTCCTTTTCGTTCTTTCCTTCGAATAAAATCAAATCAAAATCAAGGTTAATCATCTTTTCCTCAAGTTTTCAAATTCACTTCAAAACCAACTCCTTTTCCAAATCAAGCCATTTCTTTCCTTTATTACATTCAAATTCTTTCCAAAACAAACCAGAACTACGTAAGCCTTGAGTTTCCCATTGCACCGGGGAATACGTAGGAGCAGGATCAACTCCTGTCAGGCTAACCTCCATCAAGCTATTTATTTTCACATTAATTAAGGGATTAAAGATTTTCAAAAATTACACTCAATTCAAGGGTACCGTTCTTTGGAATGGGCGAGTGGGGTGCCTAACATCTTCCCCATTCGTAACCGACTCCCGAACTTAGAATCTTATCCTCAAGTTAGGGTTTTTCCAAATCTTTTCCCTTAAACAAAAATTTGGTGGCAACTCCACATGATCAAAATAAAATTCATTTTCAAAATTTTAGCGAGTTCTTCGCTCATCTGAATTACGGTTGCGACACATACAGAACTCATTTTGTATTATTTATATAATCCTTAATAATTATTACATGTTCTTAAGTTCAAAGGTTAGTACTAGGGTATAAATCCTCTTTCATACCTCTCATACATATATTATACAAATATTTCACACACTACATATTTTTATACATAACTACTACTATCATATCTAATACTTGATTATTTATACTTATACATTATATCATAATTCTACATATCAATTATTTGTATTACATTCATCATTGACTATAATATAAAAATGTCCATTATCAGGTGAGACACAAACTTCAATTTCTGTAGGTCCAGATAATGCTTCAATAATGGGGGCCTCAATGCTCTAGCCACAAGCTTTTATCTAATAGACTCCATCTCCCATCTCCTGAAAAGCCTGGAGAGGGTATGACCTTGGAAACGGGGAGATACCTGTGATGACCATAGGTAGAAGGGACTATAATAATGTGAAGGTGTTCGCGAATCACTCTCTCCTTTGGAAAAGAGGAGATTTCCATAGGTGCTACCAAGGGGCCCAATACCCTAGTGGCAGAGGAAAAGCCACATTAGGATGAAAAAACTCTAGAGGTATGGTGAACTTGATCGTAGAAAAATATGGGATCAAAACTACCGACATAAAAATGTGACCTAAAGAAAAATAAACTCTTATGTTGGCTTGAGTTGTGATGACTAGCCCATGTGTATTAGTAGACTAGTTAACATTGTTAAGTTTGATGAACACTATGATTGTTGTGAATGACATCTTTAGTGTCTAGGAAGAAAATGGTGAGAGTGGATTAAGAAACTAAGTTTCTTAGTAGGATTCTACCCTATAGTTAGTGTCAACATTTCAAACCCATTCACTTCATCTTATTAAGAAACATGATATGCATATAGGTTCACTTTTAATTTTTAGAAAATCTTTAGCTAAAGTGGATTTCTTTTTACAATTATAGGAATTAACTTCTATCATAAATATACAAGTTAAATATTCTGGATTTTATAAATTTTACATACTCTTGAGATCACATTATATCATATCACATATATCATTTGATTATCATTTCATTCGTGTCTTAATCATACTCTTCTCATTTCTATATCACTATCTTAGTGATAATCTATATCATAGGTATATCATACATTTTAGTCAATATAATATATTTTCACTAACTCTGATACCCTACCTTCTATTCTTAGGACATGAGTTCATTCCTTGATGGTACGTCGTCACCATCATAATCATTGAAGACCTAGTGCTTCATAATAGAAGGATTTTTGGATAACCTTTTTGTCTCCACCTTAGAAGGACATTTTTGCCTTCTGAATGTGCATAAGACATATTAAGAGTAGTATTAACTTTTCACATAAGTTCTTTATTTAGGGATCATTTAGTTAATTAGGTTCCCTTTTAATGCTTCCAAATAACATGCATGCTCCAACAATCCAACCAATATGTCATGCACATATAGCCTCTGATTCAAACTACCTTCACATTTATCATCCACATATAAGCATCATGTAACACATCACTTTTCTAAATAATCAAGGGTATATTTCATATAATTTACATTCATATTTTTGTACTAAATAGACAACATAATAAGTTATCATAATTATTCTAATTAGAAACCTACCATCTAAACAAGATTTCTTAATTATGCTTGAGGTAAATTTCTTGGACAAGATGCAACCTTCCTCTAAGAATTTTTCCATCTTACTTTATTCCTTAATTTTGACAAATCTCTCATAGGAACTTAGTCCACTTGTCCTTCTAAGTCACCTCCCAACCTTTCCTTTTCTCAAAGATTAAGTTTCTCTTAATATTTTTAATATAAGTTTATGAAATGGTGAATCTTAGATTTGTTAGTTGAATGGCCTATGTAGGTAGATCTTTTTTGTGTTCATTAATTTGGATGTTTTATGCATAACTTTCTTATTTCAAGTTTGAGTGTTAGAAGTTTTATTCTTTTTTGACTAATAATTTTGCTAATCAAGTTTAAGCTACTAATTGATTTACTTGTTTTTGCTTATGAATTCAAGGCTTCTTGCTCATATTTTATTTAAATGTCTTTAAATATCCAATTTAACTTACTTTACACACCTATTTTATGGTTGGTCAAATCTACTCCCTAAGCCCCTAAACTATTAAGGTTCATTTTTTATTGCATTTAGAAGATGATTTGTACTAGTTAGGACTTAGGATTGATTTATAATCACCACCTTATGCATAGTTGATTTCATTTTGTAAGTCTGAACAAGATTTTAACTTACTTTCACCAAGTTTCCTTAAGTATGGTCGAATTGTTATCCAAACCATCAACAAGTCTCTTTTAAACTTATTATTTTTTTTCTACATGGTTAGGCTCCTCATTACACCTTAATCAAATTTTTTAACTCAATTCCCCTTAATTAATGGAGAATGGCCAAATCCATCCTTTGTTCAAGCAAGGGTATTTTTTTCTGAATTTCTTCTCACTTGACCTTTGTGTCATAAATTTTAGCACTTGTTACGTCACATGCTTTTGTTGGTGGGGCTTTGCTGGTTTGTCTTGTTATAACTTAAACTTCAAAGATGGAAGTTCAAGCTTAGTGTAAGTTTTGATGTTTTAAGAGAAGTTGAAGTTTTGGATGAGTTTAGAAAGTTTTCTTTCAAGTTTTTTAGAAGGTTTATAATGAAGAAAATGAGCTTCCTCTTAGCCTATAGCAAATTTGGCCACTTAAGGGAATTTGGAAATTAAATTCTCACTTGAGGGTATTTTGGTCCATTTACATGTAATTTTCATTTTTCAAATTAAATGTAAATATAAGAAATTATTCTTTAAGATTAGATTAACACTAATCAAGGTTAATTTAACACTAATCAAGATTGATTTATTTTAAACATGGTTGATTTTAATTAATCAAGATTAATTTACTTTAACTATGGTTAATTTTATCTCTTCTTATGGAGTGAGTCATCCACTCATTTTCCACATGTTAAATCATGCACAATGGATAAGCTCCAAGTTTCGGGCCTCTGCTTCACATTTTCTTGGTGGGTATTTTGGTAATATTTTGATAATTTTCCAAAAAGTTTTCAAATTGTTCTCCTGGTGTTTCTAAAACTTATTGGTTCATTCCTAAATAGTTCTTATGTCGTTTACTATTTTTCCAGGAACATTTTAGTCTTATAAGACACAAAGTTCTCTAAAGGAATTTTGGGTGTTTTCATTCTCTTTTTGTTTCTAATCTTTCCTTATGAGTTTCTAACCATCATTAATGGATTATAAACCTTTAGAATATCTTTTAAATTTTATTGAGTTATCTGCACAATTATTTATGTCATTCTAGTGTAGGGGTATTTTCAATATTTATTAAAAATTCTCTAATTTCTCTCAGCTTTTGTTCCTCTCTTTGCTTTACTTCTTATTAAAGGAAATTTGTAACTTTAGGGAGTCTATCATTAGAAATTGTGGGTGTTACAGTAAGTACAATGGAGCATATCTAAATCATATACAAAGTGTCATAAACGTAATTACAACGAGACGACGAACTCCCTAAAATTTTAAAAAGAATTTAATTTGATGTGGAGTCGCCATCTGTCGTAAACGTCATTACAACGAGACAACGAACTCGCTAAAATTTTAAAAAGAATTTAATTTGATGTGGAGTCGCCACCAAATTTTATTTTCAGGGGAAAAATTTGGAAAAACCCTAACTTGAGGAAAAATCTAGGTTTGGGAGTCAGTTACGAGTAGGGAAACTGTTAGGCACCCTACTCGCCCTTTCTAAAGAATGGTACCCTCAAATTGTGTGTGCGATTTTGATGTTTTTTCCAAAATTATTTGATCCCTTTAAGTAAAATAGAAATAAATTGATTTATATGAAAATAGCCTGACAAGACTTGATCCTACTCCTACATATTCCCTGGTGCAATGGGAAACTCAAGGCTACGTAGTTCTGGTTTCTAGGACTCGATCCTTAAGAAAGTTTTATATGGAATGGGAAAAAGCGCTTTAGGTTTTTGGATTGTTTTGATTTGGAAGAAGGATTGAAAAAGGGAGATCTTCAATCCACGTGCACAGAGTCGAAGGTAGGCGAGGGTTGCACTACGACTCATGATTCTCCAAACATTGAAAGACAGGGTATGCTTCACTTTCAACTTCAGAGTTCATTGCGTAAGATCTTAGATTGTCTAAAGCTTTGAAAATTATTTTGGAAAAGGTAATTTTGAAGAGAGATTAAAAAAGGGAGTTCTTTAATCCATATGCACAGAGTCGAAGGCAAGAGAGGGTTGCACTACGACTCATATGATTCTCCGAACATTGAAAGACAAGGTATGCTGCACTTTCAACTTCAGAGTTCATTGCGTGAGATCTTAGATCTTTTAAAGCTTTGAAAATTATTTTGAAAAAAGGTAATTTTGAAGAGAGATTAAAAGGGGAGATCTTCGATCCACATGCACAGAGTCGAAGGCAAGCCAGGGTTGCACCACGACTCATGATTCTCCGAACATCGAAAGACAGGGTATGCTGTACTTTCAACTTTGGAGTTCATTGCGTGAGATCTCAGATCTTTTAAAGTTTTGAAAATTATTTTTAAAAAAGGTAATTTTGAAGAGAGATTAAAAGGGGAGAGCTTTGATCCACATTCACAGAGTCAAAGGCAAGCGAGGGTTGCACTATGACTCATATGATTCTCCGAACATCGAAAGACATAGTATGCTGCACTTTCAACTTCGAAGCTCGTTGCGTGAGATCTAGGATCACTTAAAGCTTTGAAAAGTGTTTTTAGAGAAACTAAATTTTTGAAGATTTGATTTAGAAAGGAGGAAATAAAAACACGAACAAATCAGAAAGGAATACATATAGAAGGATCAACACATGAAAACTAATACCTAAATAAGGTTAAAAGAACAAGATCTACACAAGAACTTCAAGAACACAAGAAGTTTTGACACCAAAATTTGAATTCAAATTTTAAAATTTTTCGAAAATATTTTTTGGTAGATCTGAAAAATTAAAACCAATCAGTTGAAAGATATGGATCATAGGAATCAAACCAAACAAGTTTGACAAAGATCAAACCAGAAATGAGAAAGTTATGCACAAATGAAACAAGCTAGGTTCATTTGTGCACCAAGACGAACATGCTTCAATAATCAGGTAATAGACATTTCATTTCAGATCCAAATTAAACAAATAATATCATTATGGAAACTAGAGAGGAAGAAGAGAGAACACAAGAGATTTTGGCGCCAAAATTTGAATTCAAATCTCAGAATTTTAAAAAAATATTTTTTGGTAGATCTGAGAAATTAAAGCTGAGTAATTGAAGGATATGGATCATAGGAATCAAACAAAACAAGTTTGACAAAGATCAAACCAGAAATGAGCAAGTTATGAACAAATTAAACAAGCTAGGTTCATTTGCACATCAAGACGAACATGCTTCAGTAATCAGGTGATAGAAATTTCATTTTAGATCCAAATTAAACAAACAACATCATTTCAGAAGTTAGAGAAAAATACCAAGAGAAGGCAACAAAAATCACCAAAATTGGAGATCATTTGACCAATCAAAAATTAAAACGAAAAATAGAGATGAAAATGAACTAGGAAATCCGATAAGAAGCAAGAAAATTAAGCGAAAAAAAAGTTGGATCTAGCCTCCATTGATGTGCTCCGAATGCCACTTGATAGCACCTAGGAAGGGGATGAAGAACTGGTTCAATGGAGGCGAAGGAGATGCTGAATTGGATGTAGAACTAGAGAGTCTCTCAGGTGCTACTCTTACAAAATTATGAAAATTCTCTCAATGACTCAAAGTGCTCCTCTCTCTCTCCCTCCTTAGAAATTCTGAATTTTTTTTTTCAAGTGAAGAAGCCCCTCTCCCTCCTTATATAGAAGGAGGAGGGATTGAAGAAGTCCTTCTTGTCCAATGTGGGACTTCTTTCCCATATAGGATAATTTTTCTTTTTTTTTCCTTTTTTGGAATTCTTATTTTATTTGGTGCGGGATTTCTTTTTCTCTTTTCTTATTTTTTTCCTCTTTTTTATTTTTCCTATTCTTTTCTTTTTTATTCTTTTTCTTACTTAATTATTTATTTACTTCTTTTGTTTTATTTTTTACATTTCTTTTATTTTGATTTTTGAACTATTTTAGACTAAATCACCTTTTGGCTAAAAACAAAATAATTTATTTTGGGTTTTGAATCCTCGGACATAATTCAGTATTCTCACTAAGTACAATGGACATATCTAAGTCCTACACTAAGTACAATGGAGCCAAGTGATTATATAGGAAGAGGGAGCTTGTGGAAGATCGTCCTTGAGGTTGAGCAAGGCTTCAACCTCTTCCTGCAACTTTTTAGCTCTGGCTATGGTAATTGCCCTAATAGGTCTTCCTAGATGAACCTCTACACTACGTTTGTCTTTAGGGATCTCTACATCATCTCCTTTCCCTTCGAGAGCATTCATCCTCAAATATGATTCCTCATCATCAGTACCTGTAAAGAAAGGAGATAATTCATAAACATTAAAGGTAACTAACACCGTAATGACCAAGCAAATCCAAGTGATAGAAATTAAGACCTATATGTTCTAAAACTTGGAATGGGCCATCATATTTGAATTTGGAATGGGTAAGGGATGTACAAACTATGAGGCTTAGTGGTGAATTTATCCTGCATATAGATAATATATCTTTAACAATTGGACATCTTTATCAATATGAGGCAAAAAAAAAATTCTTTAAGCATGGCTAAGATTTTGTGGGTGCTAAAGTTCCTTATTAATCTCATTTCATGAGATTCCTTTAAGAATAGGTCTCTTATGGATCCTTTTGGCATACATAATCTATTTTTCCTAAAAAGGGGACCCTCATTCCTAAAGTAATAATTGCATGCCTTGGTTTCACAGTCTTTATAGAGTTATCCAAACTTTACATTATCTGCATATAGTTCTTGGAAAAGCTCAAATCCCACAAATTTATCACTTAAGGAGATGAGTAGGGAAGTCTCCTAGAGAGCATCAACTACCCTATTACTATCCCTTTTCTTATGTTTAATCATATAAGGGAACTATTCAAGTAACTTTATCCATTTGGAATGCTTTTTGTTTAATTTACCTTAGGCCTTAGGTATTTTAGCAATTCACAATCATTATGGATTACAAACTCTTTTGATAACAAACAATGTTGTTAGGTTTGTAGGCCCCTAATAAGAGCATAATTTTTTTTTTCACAAGTGGGATAATTTAGAGCTTCCCCTTTCAATTTCTTACTAAAGCAAGCCATCAGGTGTTCTTCCTACAAAGGGACTACTATGCCTACATTTGAGACATCACATTTTAGTTCAAATGATTTGTCAAAATTTGGCAGATCCAAAATTGGATCCTCAACCAACCTTTGTTTCATGGTACCAAATACTTTTGTTGTTTTCTCCCCCCAAATGAATTTTACATTCTTTTTAACTAGTTCATTAAATGGAGAAGCTATAGTGCTAAAGTCCTTGACAAATCTCCTATAGAAGCTCCCCAAACTATGGAAACTCCTTATTTCTCTAGTATTCTAGAGAATTGGACACTCTTAAATGGCCTTGACCTTCTCCTAGTCTACCTGAACCATATTATTTCCAATCACAAATCTTAAGAAGATTGCATACTCCAAGCATAAAGATCATTTCTCTAAATTTGCAAACAAGTGTTCTTCTCTCAAGACTAAGAATACTTGTCTCACATACCCTATATGCTCCTCTGGTGTTTTGGATTATACTAAGATATCATCAAAGTAAATCACCACACATTTTCTTATTAAATTTCTCAACACATGATTTATGAGTCTTATGAATGTGCTAGGAGAATTGGTTAGACCAAGTGGTATGACTAACCACTTGTATAGGCCAAACTTAGTCTTAAAGGTCATTTTCCACTCATCCTCTTCCTTTATTCTTATTTGGTGATAGCCACTTCTAAGATCAATCTTGGAGAAGATACATGACTCATGAAGGTCTTTAAGAAGATTATCTTACCTACGTACAGGGTGCCTATACCTAATGGTGATTTGACTTATGGCCCTATAGTCTATACATATATTCTAACTACCATCCTTTTTAGGAACAAGTAACAGAGGCATAACACTAGGGCTAAGACTTTCTCTAACCCACCCTTTAGCTAAGAGTTCACCTACTTGCTTCTAGACCTTCTTTGTTTCCTATGGGTTATTCCTATAGACTATTCTATTTTGGAAAGAAGCTCTTGGACTAAATCTATTTAGTGCTCTATATTTTAAGGGGAGGGATCCCTACTAGCATCTCCTTAGGAAATATGTCCTAAAATTCATCTAGGAAGGGCTGGATGATCCTAGGTATATACTCAGGTTATTGGAGAAAAATTTTCTCCTTTAATAACACACGGTATATAGTTTTCCTAACTAACAGAACGTTCTTAATTTCTTTTGCCTCTACTAGCAAATTACTAAGAGAAGAAACCTCCTCTCTTGGATCCTTAGTTTTCTTGTATCTGTTCTTTAGTTCTTTCCTCTCTTCAACCCTTTTTTTCTCATGTGAATTTGGCCCTTACAAACCTCACTCAACTTAAGGAAAACTAAAGTAATTTTCTAGGAGTTAAATAGAAAGAGTACTTATTGATGTGTCCATCATGGTGGATATTTCTATCAAACTGCCATGGCCTACCCAGGAGCACATGGCTAGCCTCCATTGGGACAACATTACAAGTGACATTATCCTCATACCTTCCTATTGTAAAGGTGATGAGTACTTGTTGGTTCACCAAATAATCTCCATTATCACTAAGTCATTGAAGCTTATATGGCTTAAGATGGAGAGTGGTAACTAGTCCTAACATAGTGACTAACTTAGAGTTAGTCATATTGGTGCAACTTCCAACATTAATACTTAAGTAACATGTGTGCCCCTTGATTAAACACCTGGTGTGGAATATATTCTCCCTTTATGTCTCTTCTTTCCCCTTAAGCATACTGCCCAATAGTCTCCTAACAACCAGCATGTCTCCTTCTAAAGCATATTGTAAAGTTTCATGCTTAGAGGAAGAGGAAGTGGAGGTAAAGCCATAAGACTTTAGGGAAGAATAGTCATAATTATCCTTAAGGATCATGATTTTCTTATTGGGACATTAAGAGGATATGTGACCTCTCCTTAGACACCTAAATCATTTTATAGAGGACTCTTTCCTTGAGGGTAGGTTAGGTGTCTTTCTTTAAGACTCTTTGGAGCCTTTAGCATCCTTAAGTTTCCTAGGTTTAAAATTTCACTCTTTCTTTTTGTCCTCCCACAAGTCTTATGTTGAAGACTTATAAGGAGTGAATTTATCCTTACCCTTCCAACTTAATTGAGATTAAATTTTAAAGGCTTGATGGTAAATGTCATTAAGGCACGGATAATGATGAAGCTCAACTACGTCCCTAATATCATTCCTAAGGCCATTTAGAAATCTAGTCATGGTAACTTCCTCACTCTCATTAAGGTTTACCTTAATAACTTCAACTTTCATCTCCTTATAATAATTATCTACATTTTTGATGCCTTGGGTCATTCGCTGAAACCTATCATGTACTTCCCTCAAGTAGTAAAAGGGTACATATCTAGTCCTCATTATATGTTTCTTTTCCTCGTGATCACTTAAGGGTTAGCATCTTTCCTTGTTTAGTTTGTCCCACCAGATTAGGGTATAATCACTAAACTCTAAAACTACTAGTCTTGCCTTTTCCTCATCCCTAATTGCATAGTTGGAGAAGATTGTTCAACCTTAAGTTTCCAATCTAAGTATGCCTTAGGATCCATTCTACCTTGATATCTAGGTACTTTTACTTTTGACACCTCTATGGATTCTTGGTGGTTCCTACCTCTAAGGTTTCTATTCTTAGAACTATGCACATCTCTATGGTTCCTAGCTTTTAGGGTATCACTAGAGAGTTTCTTAGGCTTAGAAGGTTCCTCACACCTAATGTAACCCATATCCTTTCCTTCACTAAGAGAGTGTCTCTTAAGGGTTTGTGACTTTCCTTTGGTAGAATATGGCCTTTCCTTTGAGGAAGGCCTTTCTATTTATGGATAGTTTCTAATTCCTTTCCTAAAATCTTTGTTTTTCCAAAAGATATTGACATCATATTCCGATGTCTCCTTCTCACTATGATATCCTCTTATCTAGGTCCACTAGTTTTCATATTATTTTGTTTGCTTGCTTTCCTAGTTGATTTTCTTCTTTCAAGATTATATAGTCGTTGTTTAATTACTTTAGCTTGGGTTTGGAAAACTTTCTCTAACTTAGAGGCAAGTTGTGCAATTTGAGTCCCAAGTGAATATTAGTGGGAACTCATGTTGTATTAAACCTCTCTACTCATAGATTGCACAAAGCTAGGCTAAAATCAAATAATTAAGTACTTAGCATGCAATCCTATGTTCTAAAGCAAGAAACACTCAATGGCACAAGAATTTATACCTTACCCCCTTGATCTTGTAAAATAAGAAACACAAGTTAGTGCTAGTAACTAATAATCACAACCACATAATTAACATCTGTTTTATGCCTTTCAAGGACAAGTCACCAAGCAAAAAGTTACCTTTGGTGAATATCCTACCATAAGGCTTAAAATTCAATTTCCAATTTACAAACTAATTGCAATGGAAAACTGAATTACAACAAAAATAAGTCACAACAAAGTGTGGCCTCCCACTCCAAGAGAACCTAAAATGAGTCACAACAAAAAGGAGCAGTTGCTGCCCACACCTTGGTTATTGAACGCAACGTTAAATAAAATCACTCCCTCACCAAAGTGTTTCACTCTTTCCCTCTTATGATCCTCACCATTATTACCAACCTTCCTCATACCTTTCACTTAGTTTATAGCCTTAGACCAATGTTGGAAAAGGAGAATTCTTAACTCACTCCTTGGTCCTTGATGTTTCTAGGGTGGGAAAAAAAAGTAAGTCAACTTAAGAGATGAAACAATGGCAATATACCAAACTTAGGAAATTTTATAGGTAAGAAAGAAAATTCATAACATAAGAAAGGTAACTCAAATGTGACAAAATAAGAAGTCAAAGGAGATAAGCTAAAATTAAAGCTATCAAAGAGGAAACACTCAAATACTGTGAACACCAATTTCCGTCCGGGAATTTTTAATTAAATCATAAAGGCTAAATGAATGGAAAAGACAAGAGAAAAGATAGAAATAAAAATAGGAAAAGATAAGAGGGTCAATAGTAAGAAATGCAAAAAAAATAAATATAAAAAATAAAAAATAAAAAATAAAAATAATAATAATAATAATAATAATAATAATAATAACCATAATAAACAAAAGGGAAAGAGAAGAAAATAAAAGAAAAAAGAATAGGTCTTTGTCCTAAGAAGCTAGGGTTAGTTAGGAATTAGTTAGGGTTAGTTAGGTTTGTTATTTGTTGGTTTAAGGAGGAATGAAGGGGAGGAGAGGATTACTACGATTAAGAAGGAAGTATAAAAAGGATTGTGAAAAAAGGGAAGGGGGACGGTTTTTTCTTGGTACCAACATTTTGAAAACTGATTCTGGAAAAAGTGGAGCTTGCTCTCTCGGTGGGGGAGTTTCTTGGCTCGGTTTGTGACTTTCAGGAGGGATTTTTGAAGCTCTCTCCCACTCTTCCGCAACCGAAAAGGTTCCTACAACTTTCTTCGATCTTGAGAAAGAAGATCAGGGTTTATTGGTTAAATTGTCTCCAATTTCTTTGAGTTCGGTGGAGGAATCACAATAGTTTCCTCTATTTGCAAGCACTTACGCTATCAGGTATGCTCCCGCTCATCAGTTACGCTTTTATTCTTAATTTTCTAACAACTTCAGCATGCTCAAGACTTGACTGGATTGGAGCCTGGAGGATGTTTAGAATTAATGATGGTTATTCGTTTGAATCGCATATGTGAATAAAGTCATGGTTGTTTTACAAAGTCACTGAAATTGAGTGCTACATTCAAGAGGTCTAATTCTGTTAATGTGTTGTTATTTCTGATAATCTTGAAGTAAATAGGTTTGCCAACCATAAATTGACCAATTACCGGATATAATTCAACTCAGGAAGCAAGAATTTGTGATTTATTGTTCTGTGACTAGTTCTTAGACTAGATACCATTCGGTTAACTAGATGTTGGTTGCTTAGTAAATAATACTTCTGGTAGCATCCATTATCAGTAAACCTGGCTTAATAATACTAGCACACAACCAGTGTGGAATCTGGTTGTTGGCATGAACACCTAGATTTACTGGCAGCAAGCCTTGAGTCCTTGCTTTGAGCTGGTCATAGTCTGGCTAGAAGTCAGGCTCTAGTCAATGAAGGGTAAGGGAATGATGCTGATGTCTCGGCTGGAATCTGTCATGCCGAATCAATAGGGAAGGAACCCGGTTTATAGATTAAAGTCTAGCAAGCCTAATAGGTGAGTTTAGATCATGTCAATCTCAGATCTTGTTTAAATCAACTAGAGTGGGAGCCAACTGGGCAGATATTCAGAAGGCCAAGTCACATAACCAGAGAAAGACCAGTAATTTGGCTGGCCAGTTAGCCAGGTTATTAGGGGGAGTTATCAGGCAGACAAGAGGCCATTGTCTGGGTTTCAGTAGCCCTTATTTCAACCATAGGTTGTGGAACACTACCCGAGTCTCTTAACCCCTAAAAACCTGAGCATACCTTCAAGAACCCAGATCCTTCTATATGTATAAGCTCTCATGGGAAACTAGAGGGGAATTAAAACTTTGTGGGGGTTAGCAGCTAGTCATAATATCTGATTACTAAAGAGCTTTCAACTCCAAAGCCTGACATTTACAGCGTGAGGTTTGAACCTAAAGACTGTACTTGTACTAATACTTATAAGTTTATAAATGGAAATAGAGAGGGTTGCTGGTAGTGGTGCTTAGTAACTAAAAAGGGAGGTCAACTTCAGTTTGGGACCATGATGGGAGATGGACTGTGTAGGCAAAGTGAAAAGACTCAGCAAGACAAATTTAGCAGGTAGGTCTAGTCTGAGAAGCATTAAGCAGTCTGGCCTTTTTCTCTGTTGAGTTTTCAGTTTGCTTACACAGGTTCTGGTTTGGCATTAGGAGGTATGGAGAGCCAAGGCTAGAGGGTCATGATTTAGTAAAGAGTCTGCTGGTTCCATTTTGGGTTTGAGTAGATCCACAAAATTTGATAACATATTAGTCTCCCATGCTGAACTACCTTCACAGACTCTAGGCCAACATGGGCCCATTGACAGAAGCTCTTACTTCTAGCCACCCAGTTTTTGATTTCAATACCTACAGGGATCGGAACCATGGTTCTCATTCCCAATTAGCACAGGTACTATGCCACGTCTAGGTCAAGGCAGGGATAGTAAACTTTTTCATATATGCATACATCTTACAAATTTAAGATTCTTATCTCAAGCCTAAGACAGCAGGCCACTGAGGTTCTAACCTTGGGCCACTCTCAACCAAAACCATGTTAGGATTTGTCCCATTAGATAAAGAAAGATCCAAATATAGGAATTCAAATCAGTGTCCTTGATGGAGCTTGGGACCAGGCAACTTTTCCTTTTCAATTCTCTGAAACCGAGGCAACAATCATGCTGCCTCCTGATCCTATGTTCTCAATCCTACATACCTGTATTAGGAACTTGAATTAGGTGGCTAATGAGCCTGAACCGTAGGTCAAAGGCTCAGGTTTCATAGTAGGGCAGGGAACTAGTCCAGCTAGTGATTTTGTATGCTCATCCTGTTGAAATTGGATAGCCTACTAGCTGTAACAGATCCCCGCATGGCCTGATACTCTGGTTTCAAGATCATTCAGGAGGTCTTTGGGTTAAGGGGCGAATTCATTACATGGAACTTTGCAATAACATGTTAGCGGGAGTCTTCAAACATAATTACTAAAGGTAGGTAAAAGTAAACAGTGATACTGGCCTAAGTGGTACAAGACTAAGGCCTGATTATGCTGCACCTGCAAGATAAAAATTAATGTGCACTTAAAAGATTGGTTAGAAAGAGTCCATTTGGCAACTTTGGGTTCAGTTGCAGGTAGCAGAACATTCCCTGTGTTGGTGATCAATTGAATCTGCTGTAGCAGGCTACCATCAAGTTCCATACAAAGATAATGCATTAGTTTAGCTGATAACAGGGATCAAATTAGTTGAAAGTAGAATGTAATTTCTTTTTGTAAAACCAATCACTTAATGGGTTCAGTCCTAGACAATTTTAGGATGTTCAAAGACCCTTACCCATTTGACTGGTTGACTTAGAGAATAGGAATGAAATCCAGGCCTTAGAAAATTAGACATTGGAATGAGAGACTGTCCATGTTAGCAGTAGTAGGCTCAGGTTAAGGATCTGCTGTCGAACACCTTTGTATGGTGATTACTGGTCAGTAAACCAGTCTTTACAGGAGGCCACTCAAGAACGCAGAAACATAGTTATGCTGAATAAGTGATGCAAATTACCGATCCTATTCACCCTGTGCATTCTTTGGCAAGTGTGGATTCTTTAGTCATATTCTGTCATAGCAATATCAAATGTAGTAACAGGTACCAATAGGCTACTCCTTTGGCCAAATGGAAATAGATCACCTAAGATCCTTAATCTGCACCAGAAATGCAAGTTAATGCTAGAATTATGGCATCAGGTTTGTGGTACCTATGATCACAAATTCATATACTGTTCCTGTTAGGTGCAGAGATACAAAGTGCATAGTTTTGACCCCAAACACATCATGACGGCTGTCAAACATTACAACAGCTCCTAACAACTAGGATTCTAGCTCAGGGTTCTCTGTAATGACATTTAAATTCATGCATAAGTCACCATTCACCATCCAGTCTTGGCCAAATGAAAGATCATGCATATCAAAATAGCAGCAAGAAATCAAATGATGAAAAAGAGTGGCTTGCCATAGCATTTTTAGCCAAGGCATAGTTATAGGTGGTTTCGTCCAAATTTACTTCACTATGACCTGCGCCTGTTAGCAGTAAAAGGGATAGGATTGTAATTCAGTGTTAATATAAACCATGACCTGATTATAGACTGGTTTTGGATGGCCCACCCAGTGCCTTGCTTATAATGCAATCTGTGTTTCCAAAGCAAAAAACCAGAAATAGATCAGAACCTAACCCCACTCAAAAAACAGAAGTTGGCTCTCAAAAATGAGACATGGTTAAGAATTTGATAGGTAGGATTCTGTTTTCTCTAGTGAATAGGGTAAATAGTCCTAGGCTGCACCTAATGCAAACTTTTTAGCATAGCAGGGATTGAAAAAAAAAGAGTCTTTTATTTCCTCCTATACGGCTGCACCAGGGTAATGTAGGCTAAGCACCCTGTTTGAATCCAAGAGTGATCGGTTTAGTAGGTAGGTGGCCCTGAGGTTTGGTCTGCCCTTATAGGCTTCAAGAAGTATTTTGACAACTGATTTAGAATTGGAAACTAAGCCTAAATCTATGATCTGATATTTGGTTTTAGTTACAGTTTGAGGAATGCATGCCTGATTCTGCCCATAATAGATTGTTAGAGGATGTTGAGTTTAGAACTTAGGCATGTCAAGTGGGCAATTTTCTTTAGCTTGCCCGTGTAAATATATCTCAGATCTGAACCAGCATGTGGTAGCAACAATTTAATGGGTGTCTTAAATCCGCCATATCAGTAGTCATAAGATAATGAGTGAGTCTGGAACCTATGTAAATATTAAAGAAATTGAACCAACTTAGCAAAGGCAAGGGGAAAATATAAAATAATCCGAGAACAGCTATAGGAGCAGAACTTACATGGCCATATACCCTCCATCAAATTGGAGGGATAAGCCAGCCTAATGCAGATCAAACAGCATCCTGGCCATGGATGAAGGAAAGGTTGCAATTCAGGTTAATATTAGAATTACGACAGCAAAACACCTAGAATAGAAACTCCTTTTTTTCAAAGGTGAAAGGTGGATAATGAGAAATGACCTGAGTTCAGATTTCTATATACATGAAGGATCCAGCGTACAAGAAAAAGACCCAAGATCTCACGCAATGATCTCCAAAGTTAAAAGTGCAGCATACCCTGTCTTTTAATGTTTGGAGAGTCATATGAGTCATCGTGCAACCTTCGCTTGCCTTCGACTCTGTGCATGTGGATTAAGGATCTTCCTTTTAATACTTTTTCAAAACTATTCCCTTTCCTCTAAAATCATTTTTCAAAGTTCCTAAAAGACCCAAGATCTCACGCAATGAGCTCCAAAGTTGAAAGTGCAGCGTACCCTGTCTTTTAATGTTTGGAGAGTCATATGAGTCGTCGTGCAACCTTCGCTTGCCTTCGACTCTGTGCATGTGGATTAAGGATCTTCCTTTTAATACTTTTTCAAAACTATTCCCTTTCCTCTAAAATCATTTTTCAAAGTTCCTAAAAGACCCAAGATCTCACGCAATGAGCTCCAAAGTTGAAAGTGCAGCGTACCCTGTCTTTTAATGTTTGGAGAGTCATATGAGTCATCGTGAAACCTTCGCTTCCTTCGACTCTGTGCATGTGGATTAAGGATCTTCCTTTTAATACTTTTTCAAAACTATTCCTATTCCTCCAAATTATTTTCAAAGTTCCTAAAAGACCCAAGATCTCACGCAATGAGCTCCAAAGTTGAAAGTGCAGCATACCCTGTCTTTTAATGTTTGGAGAATCATATGAGTCGTCGTGCAACCTTCGCTTGCCTTCGACTCTGTGCATGTGGATTAAGGATCTTCCTTATAATACTTTTTCAAAACTATTCCCTTTCCTCTAAAATAATTTTCAAAGTTCCTAAAAGACCCAAAATCTCACGCAATGAGCTCCAAAATTGAAAGTGCAGCATACCCTGTCTTTTGATGTTTGTAGAATCATATGAATAGTCGTGCAACCTTCGCTTGCCTTCGACTTTGTGCATGTGGATTAAGGATCTTCCTTTTGATACTTTTTCAAAACTACCCTATCTTTCAATTTCCTCTCAAAATGCTCCTTTTTACCGAAGTAATTTTCAAAACCAGAACTACGTAGCCTTGAATTTCCCATTGCACCAGGGAATACGTAGGAGCAGGATGAAGTCCTGTCAGGCTGTTTTCATACAAACCTATTTATTTTTGTTTTATTTAAGGGATCAAACAATTTTTAAAGAAAATCACACACTCAGTTCAAGGGTACCGTTCTTTGGAACGGACAAATAGGATGCCTAACACCTTCCCTATTTGTAACCGACTCCCGAACCTAGAATTTCATCCTCAAGTTAGGGTTTTTCCAAATGTTTTCCCTTAAAATAAAATTTGGTGGCGGCTCCACACACAATTAAATTCTATTTTTAAATTTTTAGCGAGCACGTCGTCTCGTCAAAATTACGGTTGTGACAGATGGCGACTCCACTGGGGATGTTAGAGAGTCAAGCCCGTACAATTGAGCGTGCATTGTATTGATCTCTTCCTTGTTTATTTGCATGATTTATTTATTGCACGGTTTGTTCATTTGATTATCTATCTATTGTTGTCTGTTTATTCTTTATGTAAACCTGAGGGTAGACGAACTATGAATTGCAATATATATCTGTACATTTCCCAAATTGCAGGTATCCCAATTACTCATGTGCCCATATACGTTGCATATGGATTTATGACGAGTGGGGCCCTGTACCCGAGTCTGAGTGAAGCCTAGGATAGAGGGGTCTAGTGGTGTCACTTTGGATGCACGTCCTGTTTGACAATCACGAAAACCCCAGCTGGAGTGCGTCCTATTTACAATGCCCTACAACTGGTAGCATTCCCTACTGTTGTAGCAAGCATCGTAAACTGGAACTTGGCTCTAGTGACCTTGATACCTTAAGAATACAAACCACCCTTATGAGAGGTTCATGCATTAGAGAAGCCTAGCTCCCTAGGACAGGATACCCGTTATAGGACACTGAAAGGGCACACAGTCTTTTTTACTCATTGTATGATAAATAAATCATGTCTTCTGCATGGCGTGACACAAAAAAAAAAAACAAAAAAAAAACAAAAAAAACAAAAACAAAAAAAAAACAAAAAAGAGAGAAAGAAGAAGAAGAAGAGGGGCAGAGTACAGAACCCATGCAAGAGCCCTTCCTATATGCATACCACATGCACATATTAAATCCACATAACATTTTGCATGCACGTACATCAACCATAACATGCATTGAAACAAAGCATTTCATCTTCATAAATCCTACCATACCATGCGCTCATTTGCTTTATAAATATCTAACTTGTGCGCTTATTTGTGTTTTCCTTTCTTTTGGGGATCCAGATTCTTGAAGAGTATAAAAGAAGAGGGTGAAATGGAAATTAATGTGGAAACAGTACAGTTGAGGAAGAAGAGACGTATTAGCGCCAGGCCAGTATACTCATCTGTCTTGGAAGAGTATGGAAATAAACTGACCAACATACAACAAATGTCTTTGACAAAGAAGTACGGGAATATATTGGGTTTGTTGAAGGTCAGGGTACAGGTTGACGCAATCACGGCCTTAGCACAGTATTACGACCCTCTTCTCAGTTGTTTTACTTTCCTTTACTTCCAAATGGCACCCACCTTGGAGGAATATGAACAGATTCTGGATTTGCCGTTAGAAGGAAGTAAGCCATATAACCATTTGGAACACCATGCCTCATTCCAAGTGACAGCACAAGCTTTGGGATTGCAGGATAGTGATCTTCTGAAGGATTATCAGGATAAGAACCGAATAAGGGGGCTTTCCAGGGAGTTCCTTGAAAATTATTTGCGATATTTGGCCGACGGTAACCAGTGGGATGTCTTCTCAGATGTATTAGCTCTCACCATCTATGGTTTGGTGCTCTTCCCTAACATAGAAGGTTTTGTGGATCAAGCAGCCATTGGCATCTTTCTAGCCAGGAAAACTAGAATGGAAAATCCCGTTGTTGCTCTTTTAGCTGATGTGTATGGTACGTTGGATTTTTGCCATGAGAAAAAAGGAAAGAAGCTCGTGTGTTGTCTCCCTATGTTGTATGTTTGGTTAACAACTCATAAAAGAAATACCAAAGTACGATGCCCTATATCAGATTTGCTGTGGTATCCACTAAAAGAGATGAATAGTCGTGAATGGGCTGCCCACCTCGCCAACTTAACGGAAGATCAGATTAGATGGCAGCCAGCTTGGCAGCAAAGGACATCTCTCATTTACCACTGTAAAGGATTCCCAAATGTTCCACTCATGGGAATCCGGGGTTGCATCAATTATAACCCTATACTGGGGCAAAGACAATTGGCTTACCCCATTAGGGAACCCCCGTCAGGTGAGTTATTAACCCCGTTCATCCTGAATTACGAAGGTGATTTTTTCGAAATACTTCGAAGAGTTAGAGAAGCCTGGAGCGTAACCACAATAAAGGGAAAGGAGTTGGGGGTTAGAAGTTGTGCAGCCAAAGAGGAATATAGACAATGGGTCTGAGAAAGAGTACAGCAAATTAAATTGCCTTTCAAACCAAAAGGGTCCACCTCCGGAGGTCAAAAAGAATCCGTAGTCATTGAGGATGAAACTGTTAAAGAGTTGAGGACAAAACTGGAAAGCATGACCATAAAGAACAGCAAGCTAGAGGAAAGGATATTGAAGACCCAGCAAGAAAATGCAGAACTAAGAAGAGAAAACCAAGAAAAAGAAATTGCCATGGAAAGTCTTAGAGAACAACAGAAGTCGGAACGTGAATACGCAGCTAAAGTCCATATGAATCTCCAAGCAGCTAATAAAGAATTGGGTCTGAGGGCGCAGGAAAGAGACACAGCTCTGCAAGGGAATCAGAGGATGAGAGACACAGTCGAGCAACTGAGGGATCGTGTTCATAAGCTCAGGCGGGAAAAGGACCAAGCGACGAATGAAAAGAATAGGGCACAAGCAGAAACCAGTCGACTAGTAGATGAAAAGAGTGTGCTGCAACAACATATAGAAGACTTGAACCTACAAATTCAGAATTTGTTAGCCGAATGGGGAAAAGAAGTTGACGAAGAAAAATGGAAAGTTATTGAAGTAATCAGGATGCAACAGAGGGGCATCAGTGATCTGCAAGATGAGATGCAATGGTACAAAGACACAGCCGATCACTGGACCAAGTGCTTTGGGAGGTTGGCTAGCTTAGCAAATACTACCATTGAAGAAGTTCCGCCATTACTTAAGAGGGCTGAGGCATCATTACATCCGATGAACACTCCGCCTGAAGTCGAAGAGTTTCTTCACTTTTGTAAAGAATTGATCTTGAGAATGAACAAATACATTGCATTAGCTGAAAAAGAAGAGCAAATTGTACCCTGAGAAATTATGCTATGAATAATGAATCTACTTTCTTATATATCTGTGTCTGATACTGCATTAATTTTCATTTCACACTCACCCAAAGCACGTTTGCGGCTAAAATACTCGTCAAGATGACGGGTCCTCTACCATAGGCACACATTTAGTACATGCTTAAACTTATAAAAATGTTTATAATTAACTGACATACTTTGTTATCAAATTGCAGACTCACGATTTCCACGACATCCTTATAGCACACGCTCTAAAGCCAGAATCATGAACGACCTAGAGGCACAAAATAAAGAGTTGCGCAATGAGGTGGCTCAGTTAAAAGAACAGATGGCTCAGATGATGAAGCTGCTGGAAAAGAGGGGCACAGAGGGACCCTCTGGGGAAGAAAATCAAGGCAATGCTGGTGTGTCAATGCCTTGACAAGAGGTCGCTGATCCTGAATGGCACCCATATGGATTGCCACCCAACTACATACCGCCCTTATCCAACCTGTGGCCAGTCCAAGGCGTTGCTATAAACCCAACAGAAAAACTCCATATAAACCCTTCATCCATACCACAAAATGCTAATCCAAACTACACCAATTTCGCTGTCACTGAAAACCCATCAGGCTCTAACACACAAGGCACACACCCATCCAACCCTTATCAACCACCCCATCCACCAATTCCCTCCACTCACATACTAAGGCATCATGGTCCATACGGGATGCCTATAGCTAATAATCAAGCAGTTGGAATGCAATCATATAACCCTATCCATGGTGAGGCTCAAATAGGTGGAAGGTGGCAGCATTTAGAAGAGAGGGTCCGGGCTATAGAAGGCAGTGGTTATGGCGCAATAGAAGCATCCGACTTGTGTTTAGTGCCCGATGTGATCATTCCTCACAAATTTAAGATGCCAGAATTTGAAAAATATAAAGGGATCGGCTGCCCAAGAAGTCACCTAACAATGTATTGTCGAAAGATGGCATCTCATGCATATGACGATAAGTTGTTGATTCATTGTTTCCAAGACAGTCTTACCGGGGCTGCGGCTACCCGGTACACTCAATTAGAGCGTACTCACATTCGCTCATGGAAGGATCTTGCTGATGCTTTCATTCGGCAGTATAAATACAACATAGAGATGGCACCTGATCGATCCCAGTTACAAAATATGGCCAAAAGGGAGGAGGAAACTTTCAAGGAGTACGCCCAGCGATGGAGAGAGTTGGTCGCTCAGGTTCAGCCCCCTCTATTTGAGAGGGAAATGATTGGGATGTTCATGGATACCCTTCTGGCACCATTTTACGATAAGATGGTCGGCAGCGTGTCGGTAAATTTCTCTGATATGGTACTTATCGGGGAAAGGATCGAAAATGGCTTGCGTAGAGGACGGATCATACATAATACAGTTGGTAATGTAAACATGAAAAAACCAACCAACAACTCTTGGAAAAAGAAGGATGGAGAGACCCACCATGTTACCATCGACCCGAACAGACAAATGGCCATGCCACATAATTACCAAGTCCCATACCAACCCCAATACTCAACCTACCCTCAGATGGTGGCCACTTCTCAACCTGGTCACCAAACACCCTACATTCCACCCCCATCCTTTCAATCAATGGCCCCTTTTTCACCCACGTCATCACAAATAGCGCCCCAACAGCAAACCCAAAAACCTTGGAGCCAAAACACCAACCCAAACACTAACCCCCCACCAAAGAAGGCCAAATAACAATGAAAGAAAACCAGTACAGTTTGACCCAATACCCATGAGCTACACTGAGCTCTTTCCTCGCCTGATTCAAAATTCCTTGATAGCTCCGTGTCCCATGAAACCCGTAGAGCCACCATACCCAAAATGGTATGATCCGTCCGCTAAATGTGAATATCACGCTGGGGCGGTTGGGCATTCAATTGAGAATTGCCAAGGATTCAAATACAAGGTGCAGAATTTGATAAATGAAAAATGGTTGAATTTTGAAAAAGATGCCCCTAGTATAGGGAGTAATCCTTTGCCGAATCATGGAGGACCTACGGTGAATTGTATCAAGATAGAAGAGGAGGAGGTGGATATGGTCAATGACGCATTCTCGGGATATCCAAGGCCGCTGATTATTCTCTATACAGACAACACGGCTGTCCCAACGCATGAAGGCCTAAAACCTGTCACGATAAGAGTGCCTGGACCATTCCCATACAAGAGCAACAAAGAAGTACCCTGGAGGTATGATGCTGAAGTTTTTGGGGGAAAACAGGAAGAAGAAAAACCCGAAAATTCGAAAGAATCTACACGTGAGGTGGTAAACATAGCGGGGATCGGGGGGATGACCAGGAGTGGTCGTATCTATACCCTTATGGAGGATAAAAGAGAAAGACCCTGTGGAGAAGCCATTCTGGCAGGTCCCGAGCCAGAAATTAGCAAAAAGGAAGAAAGAAGGAAACTTAAAAAATCAGTCTCTGATGAGGAGGCTTGTGAATTCCTAAAAATGATCAGTCAGAGTGAATACGCGGTCGTCGAACAGTTAAACTGCATCCCCGCCAAAATATCATTACTTGCATTGATGATGAATTCTGAGCCTCATAGAAAAGTATTATTGAAAATATTGAATGAGGCCCATGTGGTTCATAACTTGTCGGTAGAAAATTTTGAAGGCATTGCTAATAACCTTACGGCCAACAATTTCCTTACCTTCGTAGACAGTGAGGTCCCTGATAACGGAGCGGGGCACAATAAGGCTTTGCATATATCTGTGAAGTATAAGGATCATATCTTGGCTCGTGTGTTAATAGATAATGGTTCCTCGCTAAATGTGATGCCTAAAATCACCTTAGTTAAATTACCATATGAAGAGACTCATATGAGACCAAGCTCTATGGTGGTGAGGGCCTTTGATGGGTCTAGGAGAGAGGTCTTGGGTGAAATTGACTTGCCAGTGAAAATCGGTCCAATTCTGTTCAATATAACTTTTCAAGTGATGGATATTGTGCCGGCATATAGCTGCCTTCTCGGTAGACCATGGATTCATTCGGCCCAAGCAGTGCCATCCACGCTGCACCAGAAATTGAAATTCATTATAGACAATAAGCTGGTTATTGTCTCCGCGGAAGAAGATTTTCTGGTCAGCAAACCATCTAGCACTCCTTATATCGAGGCTGCTGAAGAAGCCCTGGAAACTCATTTCCAAGCTTTAGAAATTGCGAATGTTACTACTGTTAAGGAGGGAGAGGTGGTAAACCCATATCGGCCCCCAAAAGCTTTGTTAATGATGGCCAAAATCATGTTGAAAAGTGGATTTCAGCCTAGAGATAAACTGGGGCAAAACAACGGGGGGTTAACCCAACCTTTGCAGTTGATTAAGAATAAGCACAGGTTCGGGTTAGGGTATAAACCCACTGAGGAAGAAAAGAGAAGGCTTAGGGAGGAGATGGAAGAGAAAAGGAAGGCTAGATCGGAGAAACAGAAGCCCCAGATAAAGAGGGTCCCTCTGTGCCACATCTCAGAAAGTTTCTGGAGTGCCGGGTTCGAGACTCCAGACATGATAGCGGTTGTTGATAAAGAGGAACCGCTCAGCATAGATGACCTGGTGATGGTCTGCCCACCGGGACATGAGCTAAAAAATTGGGAAACCATCGAGCTTCCTGTGATTTTAAATTTAGTCTACATGTAATTTGTAATTGCTGTGAAATTTTATAAATAGACAATATTTTGTATATATGTTTGATCAATAAATACCATTGAATTCTTTCAGAAATATTCTCTTCCCCTTTCCAATACATCCATACCTTATCCTTTTCACATATTTGCAGATTCGAAAACAACTTGCTTAATGATGATCGTGCTAGTATTGTATTGAATAATTTTGACTGTCTTGTTAATCAAGCGGATGAGGAAACAGAATTAGAATATGAGCCGTCTGGGGAATTATTAAGGCTGGTTGAGCAGGAATCTAGATTGATACAACCTCACCAAGAGACTGTCGAATTAATAAATCTGGGGACTGAGGAGGATAAAAAAGAGGTAAAGATAGGCGCGTTCAAAAACCGCTCTCGATTAGTGTCACTATTAAATGAATATAGAGACATTTTTGCTTGGTCGTACCAAGACATGCCAGGATTGGACACATCGATTGTAGAACAGAAGTTGCCTTTAAAGCCTGACTGCTCACCAGTGAAACAGAAGTTGAGAAGGATGAAGCCTGAGATGTCCCTAAAAATCCGAGAAGAAGTAAAAAAGCAGTTCGATGCAGGTTTCCTGACCGTAGCAAAATACCCGGAGTGGGTCGCAAACATATTACCGGTCCCTAAGAAGGATGGAAAGGTGCGAATGTGCGTAGATTTCAGGGATCTAAATAGGGCCAGTCTAAAGGATGACTTCCCTCTGCCTCACATCGACGTATTAGTTGATAATACTGCTCAATTCTCTTACTTTTCGTTCATGGACGGTTTCTCTAGATATAATCAAATTAAGATGGCTGAAGAGGATATGGAGAAAACCACCTTCATTACGGCTTGGGGAACTTTCTGTTACAACGTCATGCCTTTCGGTTTGAAAAACGTTGGGCAACATATCAAAGAGCCATGGTGACGTTATTCCATGACATGATCCACAGAGAAATCGAGGTATATGTAGATAACATGATTGCCAAGTCAAGAACAGAGGAGGAGCACCTCGATAATCTGCAAAAACTATTTGAGCGTCTCCGAAAGTTCAGGTTGAGAATGAACCCAGCTAAGTGCACTTTCGGTGTAAAGTCAGGGAAACTGCTAGGCTTCATTGTTAGTGAAAGGGGAATTGAGGTTGATCCTGATAAGGTCCGCGTAATCTTAGAAATGCCAGCCCCGAAAATAGAGAAGGAAGTACGAGGGTTTCTTGGAAGGATAAATTGCATCGCTAGGTTCATTTTCCAGTTGACAGCCACCTGTGAACCGATTTTCAAACTCTTGCGCAAGAATCAGCCCATTAGTTGGAATGAGGACTGCCAAGAAGCTTTTGGCATGGGCCGCTCATCGTTTAAGACAGTACATGTTGAGCCATACTACTTGGCTGATCTCTAGGATGGATCCGATTAAGTACATCTTTGAGAAGCCCGCTTTGTCTGGACGAATTGCTAGATGGCAGGTTTTGTTATCAGAATATGATATTGTGTATGTTATGCAAAAGGCAATTAAAGGTAGTGCGCTTGCATATTACTTGGCTCAACAGCCTCTAAGTGATTATCAGCCGATGAGACAAGGGTTTCTGGATGAGGATTTAATGGTAGTATTTAGTGAGCCGGAGCAGGAAGTAAAAGAGAAGTGGATGATGTTGTTTGATGAGGCATCCAACATAATGGGTCATGGCATAGGAGCCATATTAATTTCCCCAGAAGGACAATATGTACCTATCACGACTAGATTAGGCTTTGATTGTACTAATAATGTGGTCGAATACGAAGCCTGCATCATGGGAATACAAGCAGCAATTGATGCTAATGTCAAGAACTTGGAGGTCTATGGTGATTCAGCTCTAGTTATCCATCAGGTTAAAGGTGAATGGGAAACTCGAGATGCAAAGTTGATCCCATACCAAGCTTATGTTAAGGAATTGTTGGAGCACTTTGAGGATATCACTTTTGCACATATACCTCGAGAGGACAACCAATTGGCTGACGCCCTAGCCACCCTCTCGTCTATGTTTAAAATAGGTAAAGAGGAGGATATGCCCCTCATCCAGATTCAACGTCGAGATCGACAAGCCTTTTGCCAGTCAGTTGAAGAGGAACAGAATGGGCAACCCTGGTATCATGATATCTGGCGCTTTCTGAAAGACAAGGAGTATCCCAATCATGCCTCGGAAAACGACAAAAGAACTTTAAGGAGATTAGCTGCCAGTTTCTTTCTCGATGGAGAAATTTTATATAAAAGGAATCATGATATGGTCCTGCTCAGGTGTGTAGATGCGGCAGAGGCTAGTAAAATTGTGAAAGAGGTCCATGAGGGGTCTTTTGGTGCACATGCTAACGGACACACGATGGCAAGGAAGATCCTCAAAGCAGGATACTACTGGTTGACCATGGAGACTGATTGCTATAAGTATGTTAAGACTTGTCATAAATGCCAGGTATACGCTGACAACATCCATGTGCCGCCTACATCCTTGAATGTATTATCTTCACCATGGCCATTCGCTATGTGGGGAATGGATGTCATTGGACCAATTGAGCCTAAAGCATCCAACGGGCATCGTTTCATATTGGTTGCTATTGACTATTTCACCAAATGGGTTGAGGCTGCTTCCTATGTCAGCGTGACCCGGAGTGTGGTGGTAAAGTTCGTAAAGAGGGATTTGATTTGCCGGTATGGGTTTCCCAACAAAATCATCACAGATAATGGTACCAATCTTAATAACAAAATGATGAAAGAATTATGTGACCAGTTCAAGATCCAGCATCATAATTCCTCCCCACAGGCCAAAGATGAATGGAGCGGTGGAGGCAGCCAATAAAAACATAAAGAAAATCGTCCAAAAGATGGTGCTCACATATAAAGATTGGCATGAGATGCTCCCCTATGCCCTCCACGCATATCGTACTTCAGTTCGTACCTCTACTGGAGCAACTCCATTCTCGCTTGTTTATGGAATAGAGGTTGTCCTTCCTATTGAAGTAGAAATCCCTTCATTAAGGGTGTTAATGGATGCAAAGTTGGAAGAGGCAGAATGGGTGCAAGCCCGGGTTGATCAGTTAAATTTGGTTGATGAAAAAAGATTGGTGGCGTTGTGTCACGGACAGCTATATCAGAAAAGAATGAAGAAAATATTCGAAAAGAAAGTACGTCCCCGAGCATTTCAAGAAGGAGATTTGGTTCTCAAAAAGTTATTACCTATGCAAAAAGCGCTACAAGGGAAGTGGGCCCCAAATTATCACGGGCCATACGTAGTCAAGAAGGCTTTCTCGGGAGGGGCGTTGATTTTAACTGATTTGGATGGGAATGACCTGGCAAATCCAACCAACGCTGATGCTGTAAAAAAGTATTATGCTTGATAAAAGCCCGCTAGGTCGAAAACCTGCAAGGGCGACCTAGGCAAAAGTTAGGGCATCCAAAAAGCCCGCTAGGTCGAAAACCCGCAAGGGCGACCTAGGCAAAAGTTAGGGCATCCAGAAGCCCGCTAGGTCGAAGACCCACAAGGGCGATCTAGGAAAAAGTTAGGGCATCCATAAGCCCGCTAGGTCGAAGACCCGCAATGGCGACCTAGGCAAAAGTTAGGGCATCCAAAAAAGCCCGCTAGGTCGAAAACCTGCAAGGGAGACCTAAGCAAAAGTTAGGGCATCCAAAAACCCGCTAGGTTGAAAACCTGCAAGGGCGACCTAGACAAACATGAGGAAAATTCTTATCGTCGTAAGATGACCCTCAATAATAGGTGGGAACAAAGATGTGATACTAGGGCAAAAGATAAAAAAGCGGATTGATCCAAAAGCAGTCAGGTCAGTATTGGGCAAATATTGGGGCAAATTGATGAAAAGACAGGGAGTGGATAAAAGTGAAATAGGCCAATATTGAAATCAGTTTGGAGATGATTGGAGCAAGACTGGGTTGATATTGGGGCAAATGTTGTGACTAGGCTGATACTGGGGCAAAATTTTGTTTCCTAATAAGCATGGGAGGTAAGGCAGGAAAGGTTGTGAAAATACAATGCTAGCACCGATCGTCTCGAAGGCACAAAAACATCCAAGATTCCACCTCCAAATACCTATTCTTCTAATTCTTCATTTCTTTGTACCTTTAAAGTTTGGCCATTTCATTGGTTCAGTTGTATTCTTTGATCAAGCGTATATACAGAATAAAGTGTATTGCAGCAATTATTAAATACTAAGACTGTTTAAATCATAGTTAGATCGAAAATTTCGAAATTAGTGGTCATCTAATAACATTAATGACTTCTTCTCTACAGAATAGGCATTGCGATACACAAAGTTTGCCAACGAGATAAAAAATGGAAGGCCCATTGCAGGCTCTAGCTCATTCTAAAAGTCATAAGAAGTGTGTTATAGGGAAGTCGTGGATTCAAAGTCTGCAACATTAAATAAAAATCAGAATCATTCCAATCAAGTTTTCGTTGTATGTTAATTCATATTCAAAATTTTCAGCCTATCACACGAGGCTCTGCATGTTTAAATTTCTGCATTTCAGCCTATCACACGAGGCTCTGCATGTTTACGTTTCTGCATTTCAGCCTATCACACGAGGCTCGACATGTTTACGTTTCTGTATTTCAGCCTATCACACAAGGCTCTGCATGTTTAGGTTTCTGCACTTCAGCCTATCACACGAGGCTCTGCATGTTTAAATTTCTGCATTTCAACCTATCACACGAGGCTCTGCATGTTTACGTTTCTGCATTTCAGCCGATCACACGAGGCTCTGCATATTTACATTTCTGTATTTCAGCCTATCACACGAGGCTCTACATGTTTACGTTTCTGTATTTCAGCCTATCACACGAGGCTCTGCATGTTTAAATTTCTGCATTTCAGCCTATCACACGAGGCTCTGCATGTTTACATTTCTGCATTTCAGCCTATCACACGAGGCTCTGCATGTTTACATTTCTGCATTTCAGCCTATCACACGAGGCTCTGCATGTTTACATTTCTGCATTTCAGCCTATCACACGAGGCTCTGCATGTTTACATTTCTGCATTTCAGCCTATCACACGAGGCTCTGCATGTTTAAATTTTTGCATTTCATCCGATCACACGAGGCTCTGCATGTTTAAATTTCTGCATTTCAGCCTATCACATGAGGCTCTGCATGTTTACATTTCTGTATTTCAGCCTATCACACGAGGCTCTGCATGTTTACGTTTCTGTATTTCAGCCTATCACACGAGGCTCTGCATGTTTAAATTTATGCATTTCAGCCTATCACCTGAGGCTCTGCATGTTTACATTTCTGCATTTCAGCCTATCACACGAGGCTCTGCAGGTTTACATGCCTGCATTTCAGCCTATCACATGAGGCTATGCATGTTTACATTTATGCATTTCAGCCTATCACATGAGGCTCTGCATGTTTAAATTTCTGCATTTCAGCCTATCACACGAGGCTCTGCATGTTTACATTTCTGCATTTCAGCCTGTCACACGAGACTCTGGATGTTTACATTTCTGCATTTCAGCCCATCACAGGAGGCTCGACATGTTTAAATTTCTGCATTTCGGCCTATCACACGAGGCTCTGCATGTTTACATTTTTGCGTTTCAACCTATCACCCGAGGCTCTGCAGGCGCAAATTTTCAGGACACAAAATGAGGTACCAATACAATCTGCGGCTTCCGGACGAAATTGGTTCACGTCTTTACTCACTTCTCACCTGGATAATACGAGAAGTGTCTCCGTATTATCTGGTAAGAACTGAGCAAAGAGGGGCAAACTGTGAACACCAATTTCCGTCCGGGAATTTTTAATTAAATCTTAAAGGTTAAATGAATGGAAAAGACAAGAGAAAAGATAGAAATAAAAATAGGAAAAGATAAGAGGGTCAATAGTAAGAAATGAAAAAAAAAATATAATAAATAAAAATAAAAATAATAATAATAATAATAATAATAATAATAATAATAATAATAATAATAATAATAATAATAACCATAATAAACAAAAGGGAAAGAGAAGAAAATAAAAGAAAAAAGAATAGGTCTTTGTCCTAAGAAGCTAGGGTTAGTTAGGAATTAGTTAGGGTTAGTTAGAGGTTAGTTAGGTTTGTTATTTGTTGGTTTAAGGAGGAATGAATGGGAGGAGAGGATTACTACAATTAAGAAGGAAGTATAAAAAGGATTGTGAAAAAAGGGAAGGGGGACGGTTTTTTCTTGGTACCAACATTTTGAAAACTGATTCTGGAAAAAGTGGAGCTTGCTCTCTCGGTGGGGGAGTTTCTTGGCTCGGTTCGTGACTTTCAGGAGGGATTCTTGAAGCTCTCTCCCACTCTTCCGCAACCGAAAAGGTTCCTACAGCTTTCTTCGATCTTGAGAAAGAAGATCAGGGTTTATTGGTTAAATTGTCTACAATTTCTTTGAGTTCGGTGGAGGAATCACAGTAGTTTCCTCTGTTTGCAAGCACTTACGCTATCAGGTATGCTCCCGCTCATCAGTTACGCTTTTATTCTTAATTTTCTAACAACTTCAGCATGCTCAAGACTTGACTGGATTGGAGCCTGGAGGATGTTTAGAATTAATGATGGTTATTCGTTTGAATCGCATATGTGAATAAAGTCATGGTTGTTTTACAAAGTCACTGAAATTGAGTGCTACATTCAAGAGGTCTAATTCTGTAAATGTGTTGTTGTTTCTGATAATCTTGAAGTAAATAGGTTTGCCAACGATAAATTGACCAATTACCGGATATAATTCAACTCAGGAAGCAAGAATTTGTGATTTGTTGTTCTGTGACTAGTTCTTAGACTAGATACCATTCGGTTAACTAGATGTTGGTTGCTTAGTAAATAATACTTCTGGTAGCATCCATTATCAGTAAACCTGGCTTAATAATACTAGCACACAACCAGTGTGGAATCTGGTTGTTGGCATGAGCACCTAGATTTACTGGCAGCAAGCCTTGAGTCCTTGCTTTGAGCTGGTCATAGTCTGGCTAGAAGTCAGGCTCTAGTCAATGAAGGGTAAGGGAATGATGCTGATATCCCGGCTGAAATCTGTCATGCCGAATCAATAGGGAAGGAACCAAGTCTATGGATTAAAGTCTAGCAAGCCTAATAGGTGAGTTTGGATCATATCAATCTCAGATCTTATTTAAATCAACTAGAGTGGGAGCCAACTGGGCAGATATTCAGAAGGCCAAGTCACATAACCAGAGCAAGACCAGTAATTTGGCTGGCCAATTAGCCAGGTTATTAGGGGGAGTTATCAGGCAGACAAGAGGCCATTGTCTGGGTTTCAGTAGCGCTTATTTCAACCATAGGTTGTGGAACACTACCCGGGTCTCTTAACCCCTAAAGACCTGAGCATACCTTCAAGAACCCCTGATCCTTCCATATGTATAAGCTCTCATGGGAAACTAGAGGGGAATTAAAACTGAATAGAATAGTTATGAGTTGAATATAGGGCCTTTGTGGGGGTTAGCAGTAGGTCATAATATCTGATTACTAAAGAGCTTTCAACTCCAAAGCCTGACATTTACAGCGTGAGGTTTGAACCTAAAGACTGTACTTGTACCAATACTTATAAGTTTATAAATGGAAATAGAGAGGGTTGCTGGTAGTGGTGCTTAGTAACTAAAAAGGGAGATCAAGTTCAGTTTGGGACCATGATGGGAGATGGATTGTGTAAGCAAAGTGAAGACTCAGCAAGACAGATTTAGCAGGTAGGTCTAGTCTGAGAAGCATCAAGCAGTCTGGCCTTTTTCTCTGTTGAGTTTTCAGTTTACTTACACAGGTTCTGGTTTGGCATCAGGAGGTATGGAGAGCCAAGGCTAGAGGGTCATGATTTAGTAAAGAGTCTGCTGGTTCCATTTTGGGTTTGAATAGATCCACAAAATTTGATAACATATTAGTCTCCCATGCTGAACTACCTTCACAGACTCTAGGCCAACAATGGGCCCATTTACAGAAGCTCTTACTTCTAGCCACCCATTTTTTGATTTCAATACCTACAGGGATCGGAACCATGGTTCTCATTCCCAATTAGCCCAGGTACTATGCCACGTCTAGGTCAAGGCAGGGATAGTAAACTTGTTCATATATGCATACATCTTACAAATTTAGGATTCTTATCTCAAGCCTAAGACAGCAGGCCACTGAGGTTCTAACCTTGGGCCACTCTCAACCAAAACCATGTCAGGATTTGTCCCATTAGATAAAGAAAGATCCAAATATAGGAATTCAAATCAGTGTCCTTGATGGAGCTTGGGACCAGGCAACTTTTCCTTTTCAATTCTCTGAAACCGAGGCAGCAATCATGCTGCCTCCTAATCCTATGTTCTCAATCCTACATACCTGTATTAGGAACTTGAATTAGGTGGCTAATGAGCCTGAACCGTAGGTCAAAGGCTCAGGTTTCATAGTAGGGCAGCGAACTAGTCCAGCTAGTGATTTTGTATGCTCATCCTGTTGAAATTGGATAGCCTGCTAACTGTAACAGATCCCCGCATGGCCTGATACTCTGGTTTCAAGATCATTCAGGAGGTCTTTGGGTTAAAGGGTGAATTCATTACATGGAACTTTGCAATAACAGGTTAGCGGGAGTCTTCAAACATACTTACTAAGGGTAGGTATAAGTAAACAGTGATACTGGCCTAAGTGGTACAAGACTAAGGCCTGATTATGCTGCACCTGCAAGATAAAAATTAATGTGCACTTAAAAGATTGGTTAGAAAGAGTCCATTTGGCAGCTTTGGGTTTAGTTGCAGGTAGCAGAACATTCCCTGTGTTGGTGATCAATTGAATCTGCTCTAGCAGGATACCATCAAGTTCCATACAAAGATAATGCATTAGTTTAGCTGATAACATGGATCAAATTAGTTGAAAGTAGAATGTGATTTCTTTTTATAAAACCAATCACTTAATGGGTTCAGTCCTAGACAATTTTAGGATGTTCAAAGACCCTTACCCATTTGACCGGTTGACTCAGAGAATAGGAATGAAATCCAGGCCTTAGAAAATTAGACATTGGAATGAGAGACTGTCCAGCAGTAGGCTCGGGTTAAGGATCTGTTGTCGAACACCTTTGTATGGTGATTACTGGTCAGTAAACCAGTCTTTACAGGAGGCCACTCAAGAACGCAGAAACATAGCTATGCTGAATAAGTGATGCAAATTACCGATCCTATTCACCCTGTGCATTCTTTGGCAAGTGTGGATTCTTTAGTCATATTCTGTCATAGCAATATCAAATGTAGTAACAGGTACCAATAGGCTACTCCTTTGGCCAAATGGAAATAGATCACCTAAGATCCTTAATCTGCACCAGAAATGCAAGTTAATGCTAGAACTATGGCATCAGGTTTGTGGTACCTATGATCACAAATTCATATACTGTTCCTGTTAGATGCAGAGATACAAAGTGCATAGTTTTGACCCCAAACACATCATGACGGCTGTCAAACATTACAACAGCTCCTAACAACTAGGATTCTAGCTCAGGGTTCTCTGTAATGACATTTAAATTCATGCATAAGTCACCATTCACCATCCAGTCTTGGCCAAATGAAAGATCATGCATATCAAAATAGCAGCAAGAAATCAAATGATGAAAAAGAGTGGCTTGCCATAGCATTTTCAGCCAAGGCATAGTTATAGGTGGTTTCGTCCAAATTTACTTCACTATGACCTGCGCCTGTTAGCAGTAAAAGGGATAGGATTGTAATTCAGTGTTAATATAAACCATGACCTGGTTATAGACTGGTTTTGGATGGCCCACCCAGTGCCTTGCTTATAATGCAATCTGTGTTTCCAAAGCAAAAAACCAGAAATAGATCAGAACCTAACCCCACTCAAAAAACAGAAGTTGGCTCTCAAAAATGAGACATGGTTAAGAAGTTGATAGGTAGGATTCTGTTTTCTCTAGTGAATAGGGTAAATAGTCCTAGGCTGCACCTAATGCAAACTTTTTAGCATAGCAGGGATTGAAAAAAAAAGAGTCTTTTATTTCCTCCTATACGGCTGCACCAGGGTAATGTAGGCTAAGCACCCTGTTTGAATCCAAGAGTGATCGGTTTAGTAGGTAGATGGCCCTGAGGTTTGGTCTACCCTTATAGGCTTCAAGAAGTATTTTGACAACTGATTCAGAATTGGAAACTAAGCCTAAATCTATGATCTGATATTTGGTTTTAGTTACAGTTTGAGGAATGCATGCCTGATTCTGCCCATAATAGATTGTTAGAGGATGCTGAGTTTAGAACTTAGGCATGTCAAGTGGGCAATTTTCTTTAGCTTGCCCCAGTAAATATATCTTAGATCTGAACCAGCATGTGGTAGCAACAATTTAATGCGTGTCTTAAATCCGCCATATCAGTAGTCATAAGATAATGAGTGGGTCGGGAACCTATGTAAATATTAAAGAAATTGAACCAACTTAGCAAAGGCAAGGGGAAAATATAAAATAATCTGAGAACAGCTATAGGAGCAGAACTTACATGGCCAGATACCCTCCATCAAACTGGAGGGATAAGCCAGCCTAATGCAGATCAAACAGCATCCTAGCCATGGATGAAGGAAAGGTTGCAATTCAGGTTAATATTAGAATTACGACAGCAAAACACCTAGAATAGAAACTCCTTTTTTTCAAAGGTGAAAGGTGGATAATGAGAAATGACCTGAGTTCAGATTTCTATATACATGAAGGATCCAGCGTACAAGAAAAAGACCCAAGATCTCACGCAATGAGCTCCCAAGTTGAAAGTGCAGCATACCCTGTCTTTTAATGTTTGGAGAGTCATATGAGTCGTCGTGCAACCTTCGCTTGCCTTCGACTCTGTGCATGTGGATTAAGGATCTTTCTTTTAATACTTTTTCAAAACTATTCCCTTTCCTCTAAAATCATTTCTCAAAGTTCCTAAAAGACCCAAGATCTCACGCAATGAGCTCCAAAGTTGAAAGTGCAGCGTACCCTGTCTTTTAATGTTTGGAGAGTCATATGAGTCGTCGTGCAACCTTCGCTTGCCTTCGACTCTGTGCATGTGGATTAAGGATCTTCGTTTTAATATTTTTTCAAAACTATTCCCTTTCCTCTAAAATCATTTTTCAAAGTTCCTAAAAGACCCAAGATCTCACGCAATGAGCTCCAAATTTGAAAGTGCAGCGTACCCTGTCTTTTAATGTTTGGAGAGTCATATGAGTCGTCGTGCAACCTTCGCTTGCCTTCGACTCTGTGCATGTGGATTAAGGATCTTCCTTTTAATACTTTTTCAAAACTATTCCTATTCCTCCAAATTATTTTCAAAGTTCCTAAAAGACCCAAGATCTTACGCAATGAGCTCCAAAGTTGAAAGTGCAGCATACCCTGTCTTTTAATGTTTGGAGAATCATATGAGTCGTCGTGCAACCTTCGCTTGCCTTCGACTCTGTGCATGTGGATTAAGGATCTTCCTTATAATACTTTTTCAAAACTATTCCCTTTCCTCTAAAATGATTTTCAAAGTTCCTAAAAGACCCAAAATCTCACGCAATGAGCTCCAAAATTGAAAGTGCAGCATACCCTGTCTTTTGATGTTTGGAGAATCATATGAATAGTCGTGCAACCTTCGCTTGCCTTCGACTCTGTGCATGTGGATTAAGGATCTTCCTTTTGATACTTTTTCAAAACTACCCTATCTTTCAATTTCCTCTCAAAATGCTCCTTTTTACCGAAGTAATTTTCAAAACCAGAACTACGTAGCCTTGAATTTCCCATTGCACCAGGGAATACGTAGGAGCAGGATCAAGTCCTGTTAGGCTGTTTTCATACAAACCTATTTATTTTTGTTATATTTAAGGGATCAAACAATTTTTAAAGAAAATCACACACTCAGTTCAAGGGTACCGTTCTTTGGAACGGACAAATAGGGTGCCTAACACCTTCCCTATTTGTAACCGACTCCCGAACCTAGAATTTCATCCTCAAGTTAGGGTTTTTCCAAATGTTTTCCCTTAAAATAAAATTTGGTGGCGGCTCCACACATAATTAAATTCTATTTTTAAATTTTTAGCGAGCACGTCGTCTCGTCGAAATTACGGTTGCGACAAGATCTAACCTAAAAACTTAGAGAATTGCATGCACATGTTCATGAATTAAACTATAAGCGAGTTAAAAATGGAAAGGCCTATTCATGCAAGTCTTAAGCATTTAAAATATACCACTAAACAACTAGCAAACATACATGAAATATGCAACAAGACAAGCAATTACAAACATAAACAAGAGACCAAAATATATATAGCCTTTTCCTCAAATTCTCTTTACTTTTGCTTTCTCTTTTTTATTTTATTTTCTTCTTTACTCTTTTTATTTTCTTTTCAAATTTTATTTGAGTCTTTTTGTCTTGAATTCAATTCCTTTTTCCTTGGTCTAAATTCCAACATATGGATTTTTCTAAGATCTCTTAATACAAGCTAAGTCCAAAGGTTCATGGTGCATAATGTCACTTTCTCCATGCGATGGTATGTTTCAAGTATAGTGTCCAAAATTCCAAATTGTTTCCAAAAAAGGTATTGAGGTTTATTGGTATTTATTACTATGTTTATAATCTTAATTAAGTGTTAATTAAGAAGCCTCTTATCATGTAAATTCAAAATCCTTAAAACATGAAAGGTCAAACCAAAAGCTAGCATTATTCACGCAAGCTTAACTTAAGGACATAATCATACAATTCCATTTGAATTTGGAAAAATTAAAACACATTCACCAAATATTTTTGGATAAATGAAGGATCAAAACATGGAGAATAAAATCTACACAAAGGATCCTAGGAAAGAAGCACAAAATTCAAATTCAAACTTAGAACATTTTTTGTGCCAAGAACATAGATTCAAATTTTCAACAATTTTTTAAAAAATTTTCATGATCCAAACAAAATTTACCGAAAATGGAAAGATATATCTAGATCAAGAATCAAACAACAAATACAAGTAATAATTAGATAGAATTAGGATAAAAAATTGAAGAATTATGAAGAACATCTGGCCCCAAATTTGCACCAAATATGCAATTAGATAGATGGTGATTTTCAAGCAAGTTAGACCAAATAAAATGTAGCTATGGCATGGATCTACACAGATCTAATGAGATCAATAAAGAATCAAGAAAGATCATACAAAAATTTATCTAAAACTGGATCAAAAAATAGCACACAAAGAAGGAGTAGAAGATGAGGATTATGCAGAATTTAGAAGAGAAATGAAACTTGGATCATAGGTCCACTTGATGGAGCTGTGATACCAATTGATGGAGGCTTCAAGAGGGGTACAAATATAGTTCAAGTGAAGGCTTGGTTTCAGCTTTAATGAAGGATGGACTGCAGTTGAAGTTAGGTGTTGATGGAGGCACCACTCCTAGGAATACAAATCTTAATGTATAATGACTTCCAAAATTATGAAAATGGTTTACAATGCACGTATTTATAAGCTAGATTAGGCAGATTTATGTGCTAGAATCCACCTCCTTCTTAAGCACATTTAGGCCTAGATTTTGGCCCAAGAATGGATCCACCATCCACCCCTTATCTATCCCTCTAAATAAGCCTAGGTGAGCCTAAGCTATCCTAGAAAAGTACACTAAAAAATGGGCCCAATGCCTCTACAAAGAGGGCCAACTAAGCCTAAGTACAGAGAAAAATACCTAAGTTCTATATTAAGTACAATGAAGCATATCTAAGTCTTATACTAAGTACAATAGAGCCAAATGATAGTCCTATAGTAAGGAAGATCATCTTTGAGGTTGAGAAGGGCTTCAACCTCTTTTTGCAGTTTTTTGGCTCTAGCTCTAGTAATGGACCCAATAGGACAAGTAGGTCAACTAGATGAGCTTCTACATTGGACTTTCCTGTGGGGATATTTACATTAGACAACATTAAGTTCACAAAGGCAGTTTATATATTTATATATATATATATATATAAACTCTAATAACATATTTTTCTGAAGGAAAAATTACACTCAAGCCTACTAAGTTTTAACATAATTTTTCTTGATACCACTTCCCTTTTGACCATTTCAAAAGTTACATCTTAACTCGTCATTTGATTACAATGTTAAACTTTATGGTGAAGATAAATATACCCTTTTTGTAGGATAGTTACCTCAACAAAGGGAAATTTGGGATTTTGATTAAGTCATGAAAATTAGAATTCTTTAGCAATTGCAAATTGATATTGAAATTAAGGATTATTGAAAATAAGTTTAGCATTGGTGTTCTTCAAGTTTCTTCTTTAAAAGTTGATGTAAAGCTTTTTAGTTCATTTTAATTTATACTTGTCCCTTGATAGAGAATTTTCTTCTATTTGCTTCTTGTTACCCGAGAAAGTAAACATTATTTATGCTTTTTCTTATTATTCTTTGAAGATTGTTGATCATTCTTGTTGTATATTGGGACCACTTATGTGTGTACAGTATATTTTAATTTATTTTTTTTGTTGGGCCCATAATATGGACAGAGGTGAAATGTTTGAAGTTCCATACATGGGGCCTAAACCTGATAATGTGAACATTCTTGTCCATTTCATTGCGATGAATGAGAAACCCAATGACATATGTAATTTAGATCCAAATTGATTTGAAATCTTTGATACACATGATACAATGAATATATTTGCATAGGATGAAGGTTTTTCTCCTTGTAACCCTTTCACAATTTCATTCATGGCTAAGAGTCATGTTCAACTTTTACCTTTGGAAACTACTTATGATGTTCTATGTAACACCTATAATTCCTCACAAAGGACTCTTTAGGTAAAAAATAAACTCTAGGGAGAAATAAAGTAGAGATAAGAGAAAAGGATAGAAAAATTAGAAATTTTGATACAAATAACGAAAATGCTCCTACACTAGGATAACCTAAATAATGTGTAGGAAAAATATAAAAAAAAATGTAAAAGGAATTCGAAGAGATTATAGAATATCAAGGATGAATGAAAGGTCATGAGAAAAAATAGGAACAAAGAACAAGTGAAAAAGCCATTAGAAAACTTCGAAAAGACCCAAAACACCCTTGGAGAGCTATGTATTTCACTAAGGCTAAACTTTTCCCAAAAAAATATTAAATAACATTAAAATAATTTGAGAATGAACCAATACGTGTTGTAAATTTTGGAGAATTTCGGAACCTCCCGAGAAAAGTTGAGAAAAATTACCAAAATGCCCCTAAAAAATCGGTAGGTCAAGAAAATATGAAGTAAAAGCCAAAAGTGGGGCCTATACCGTGTGCATGAAATTTCCATATGGAAAATGTGGTGGTGACTCAACGTATGAGTCATCACACCATTAAATACAAGTAGGACAAAAATCATAAATAAGAAGATAAAATTAACCTTGTTTAATTAAATTTAACCATGCTTAGGATAGATTAATCTTGATTGGTGTCAAATTCAGAAAAATTAACACTAATATATTCCTAAAAGGATAATTCCTTACATTTAGAATCATTTTATAAAATGGAAATTATATGCTAATGTACCAAAATTCCCTTAAGTAGGAAATTAATTGCACTCTACCCTTAAGTGTTCAAATTTAATAATCACCATGGGAGAACTCATTTACTTCATTATCCACCTTCTAAACACTTAGAGAAACTTTCCTAATTCTCTCTAAACTCAATCTACCCCTAAAACCCAAATCATACACTAAGCTTAAACTTCCAACTTTGAAGTTTAAGTTAAATCAAGAAAAAACCACCAAGCCCCACCATCGTCATTAGAAGATCATGTGTGGACCACCAAGGAAGGAAAAAATAAGCCCTCCAAGCCCCACCAAAAATTCTTCAACAAGTAGGATTTTACCTTGTATTTTCATAAGCGTTAACTTTACATTTATGGTATGTTTTTCTTCTTCTTTGTGGATCCTTCTCTAAGATCTATGGATCTCGTTTTGTTTAAACTATTGAGATCTCAAAACTGCCCTTGAATAGATATGATCATCACCAAATTTTAGTGATTTTTGAAAGAAAATGAGAAGTTTTGATGGATTAAAGTGCTTCTAGCAATCTTAGGAGCAATTTAATCGGTTAAAATTCTTAAAAATCAATTTTGATACTTTGGGGAAGATTTTATTATTTATGAGAAAAGTTTTAAAGTTCTCAAAGTAAGAGACTTGTAGATATTGGATTATATCTAGTGGATCTACATTTTTTTGCTATAAAAAGTGGTTTCTTTTAAATTTTTATGTTGAAAGTTAGTATCTTGGTTATATTTTTACTTAAAGTTTTTATTTATGAATTTATTCTTTTTAAGATTCGAGATGTCACATCCCAAATTTATTGCTTGAGTTTCATGACTAAGAAATAAATTATTATAAAATTTTTCGGTAAAATCTCTAAGGAAAGTAGAGAATTTTGAGTAAATGATGAAAATATCTCTACACTAGAATAACCCCAATAAAGGTGCAAGAAACTCAAGATAAAAGTTAAAAGACATTATAGGGGATTATAATACACCAATGATGGTTATAAAATTATATGAAAAGAACAGGAACAAAGAAAGGATAAAAAAGTTAGTAGAAAACTCCAAAAAGACCCAATATGCCCATAGAAAACTCTATCTTTCACTAGGGCTAAACTATTCCTAGAAAAATTAGTAAATGACATAAGAATGGTTTGGGAACAAACCATTAAATGTTAAAAACATTAGAGTAATAAATTTTGAACCTCCTAGAAAATGGCGAGAAAAATTAAGAAATTACTCTTAGAAGATTGGTAGGGCAAGAAAATACAGAACAGAAGCTAATAAGTGCGCCCCACACATCTTGCACTAAAATCCCATGCAGGAAATATGATGGTGACTCACCATGTAAGTCATCACGCCATTAAATGAATAAAGACAAAAATAATAAATGGAAAATATTCCTTTGACCATAGTTAAAGATAATTCTTTATGCTTAAAATTATTTTAGAAAATAGAAATTACATACAAAATTACCAAAATACCCTTAAGTGGGAAATTAATCCCTAAATTATCCTAACTTGGCCAAATTCACTAAGGGCCATGGGGAAGCCCATTCCCTACAGTTTCTAACCTCTAAACACTTAAAGAAGCTCACCAAATTTTCCCAAATCTTAATCTGTCCCAAAATTACCCTTTAAGCCTAAGCTTCCATCTTTGAAGTTTAAGCTAAATCAACTCCTAATCACCAAGCTCCACCACCACAACCAAGAGATATTTGTGGACCACTAAAGGGAGACCAACTTCAGCCAAAGAAGTCCCACCAAAAACCAATCACAAAGGCTTCAACAAGTAGGATTTTACTACTTGTGTTTTTAAGGTTTAAATCTTGATTTTTACGGTTTGTTTTCTTCTTTTTGAGAATCCTTTCTCTAAGATCCATAGATCTCATTTTTTTGAACTCAAGAGAGCTCAAGCCTGCCTTTCAATGGTTAAATATGAGCATCATCCTTTTTAGTGATTTTCTAAAGTTAAAGTGAAGTTTTGATGGATTAAAGTGCTTATAGCCACCTTAAAAGTAATATAGTCAGTTAAAATTTTTTAAAAGTCAATTTTTATGATTTGGGAAGATTTGAGATATCATGAGGAAATTTTTTTAAGTGTTCATGGTATTATATGGATGGATCTTGTAGTAGATCTAGTGGATCTACATATATTTGCCTTGAAAAATATTATCTTGAAGATTTTTATGCATTAAGCTTCAAACTTGATGATTTTCTTAATATTATGAAATTATGTACTAAGATGTTTAGATCTGAACCTATAAACAAAAAATTTATGAGTCTATGAAAAAAATTAAACCATAAGTTCCATAAGCTTGAGTTGGACCTAGATCTAAAATCTACTAAGAGTGAGTTGGAGTTTTGGGATTAAAAATGGAACAAATTTTATTAGACACTTATGACTTTCTTTAACCATGACCCAAGCTAAAGACTAAGGACACTACTTAATCGATTTAAGTGTTAATGGTGCTACAAGTGCACAAAATCATGGAACAAAGGTCATATGAGATGAAACTTTGAAAAGATGACCTTACGTGCTCAAAGTGAGCATTCAACCACTTTCACCAAGTATGAAGTAAAAGCTATGAAAATTCCTAAGGATGACACAAACTATAAGATTAAGCCATAAATGGTGTGAATCAACTCTTAAGAGAAGAAAAATTGAACCCAAATTCCTTAGAACGAAGAGATGTGCATTCGACCACTTTTGGGTAATTAAGAGAAAATGAGTTAAATTTTTTTATTATGGTGTATTAAGAACCATCACTAGGTAAATAGGGAGAATTAAGTGTAAGAAAGATTTTGGAGTAGCTAGGTTGATATTTGACCATAGTAGCTAAAAACTATGAAATTAAGTTAAAATCATGATTAAGACTTAAGCTTGATTCAAAGATGCATAAATTGATGATTAAGAATGAATCGTGGAGTTGTGAGGTTGAAATTGACCATTCAGCAATGACCTCCAATAATGAAGAAAAATTCTTAAAATTAGCCAAATTTGGTAATGATTTATAACATAAACTCTAACTACAAGGATTCATCAATTTAAGTTAAGGAAAGATGAACTATAAGGCCTTAGAAGCTAGGTGTAGCATTCGGCCACTGATAAGCATAGATTTCATAAATAATTATCTCTCACTTTTATCTCATTAAGACTTCTTATATGTTCAATTAAGTGATCTTTGTCATATTTTATGAGTTTGGGTTCATATGAAGTTTAATTGAATTTCTTTGCTTACCCGATTAAAATGACATTATTATAGTATTTTGAGCATAATAGGAGATTTAGACATCCAAAAATCATGAAATCTGTCTTGAATGAAAGCTTAAAGAAGTGTCCATAGTTACAAAGTAAGATCAGACTCTAAATGGGATGATTAGGACTCCGAAATTATCTCAACAGATGAGATAGTGTTGCTAACGTGGAATTTGAACAGTGTGCAAAGATCCAGCCATATCTTGAGATATAGAATTCATATTGAGATGAAATCAAATTTTTTGGACAGCTAAGATCCGGGGCTACAACTTTTGTTCAGAAGTCAAGCTCTAATTCGGACATGTGAACATCCGAAATTGCGGTGCAAGAAAGTCAAAATTATTGTGCTCATTGGTGGCAAAAATTCAAAAGTGTTTTGCATTTTCAACAAAGCCCATGTGAAAGCAATAAAAGGGTAGAAAAGTAATATCCTAGTTGGTGACTTTCAGAAGATGATGCCTCAAAAATCCTCTATAAATAGAAGGGTTTACAAGAGGAGAAACACACCATTTTGGAGATTAACTCTAATACCATTTTCTTTCTTTCTTTCTTTCTTTCTTTCTTGTTAGTTTTGCCTCCTTCATGGAAGGCTTAGGTTTTCTTTCTTGTTAGTTTTCCTCCTACATGGAAGGCTTAGTTTTTCTTTATTGTTAGTTTGCCTCCTACATGGAAGGCTTAGTTTTTCTTTATTGTTAGTTGCCTCCTACATGGAAGGCTTAGGATTTATTTGTTGTTAGTTGCCTCCTACATGGAGGGCTTAGGATTTATTTGTTGTTAGTTTTCCTCTTTCTTTGTTGTTAGTTTGCCTCCTTCATGGAAGGCTAGGTTTGTAGTTTCAATTCAAGGATTCAAGCTATTTTCATTTTAACTTTGAGGTCTTGATCTTTATTTACATGCTTATTAAGTGGTTTCTACTCTACTTCACTATATTCTTCAATTTTATTCTTTAATCAAAGTTTGATCGGTTGACGTATTTTGATTAATGCATAATTGATTTATAATTGGTTTTTGATTGGTAAATCATTTTCCAAAAGTTTGAAGAGTAGAAATTAAGTAATTGAATTGAAGGTTTTCATTTTATTACTTACTTCAACTGAATTCTGATTGTGAAATTGGTTTAGATAAAAGATTAAGTGGTTACTAATCTTGTTGATCATAATCAATTAAATTCTGAGAGGTTTCTCAGTAGAGAATTTAAGGATCATTTTAGGGGTTCCAGATGATCCTAGGTTGATAAACACAATGCATGATTTTAGTGATCAATGATTAGTTAAGAAAATAGCCTCTGAATTCCTTGAGTTGATAAATGTTAAGTCAAATTAATTTCATTCTGTATTTTGCATTTAGAACTTAATATCAAATCTTTACAAAACCCCCTTGTTCTAAATTTCTCCTAATTTGCTTAAGAATATGAAATGGTCTTTGGGAGATGACCTAGGTTGCACCTTATACTATACCAATAGTTTGGGGAAAATCTAGAAATTATTTTTGCGCGTTTGCGACGAGCGTGTCAAAAATTTGGCGCCGTTGCCGGGGACCATTTTAGTTTCCTAGGCTTATTTAGGAGTTTGTATAAAATTTTTAATCTTTCTAACAATTTTTTTTAGGTATATATTCTTAGATTTTCTGTATGAATTCACCTTTTTGTGTATGACCCGATCCAATCCTGAAAATTTATATGCATATGATCCTGAGATTGATAGAACATTTCACCATTTGAAAAGAGCACATAGAAGGTATTCATTCAGTAATAACCAAGAAAGTAACAGTAGTGATTTTTCATCTTTAAATTTTGATAGTTTCAAATATTCTGCTAAGAACATGGCTGATAGAACCCTAAAAGAATTAGCTGCACCTGATGTTGCTTATCAACCGTTGTGTATTCAATACCCTGATGTTGATGCACCATTTGAACTAAAGTTTGGATTAATACATTTTCTACCTAAGTTTCATGGCCTTGCAGGTGAGGACCCTCATAAACATTTGAAGGAATTTCACATTGTGTGTTCCACAATGCGGCCACAAGGAATTCCTGAAGATCATATCAAGTTGAAGGCATTTCCTTTCTCCTTAAATGATGGAGCTAAGGACTGGTTGTACTATCTACATCCAACATCTGTTACAAGCTGGAATGATATGAAGAGATTATTCCTGGAGAAATTCTTCCCTGCATCCAGAACAGCAGCTATCAGAAAAGAGATTTGCGGCATCAGACAGAACTCCCAAGAAACTCTCTATGAGTATTGGGAGAGATTCAAGAAACTATGCAGCACTTGTCCACCCCATCAAATCAGTGATCAATTACTGATTCAGTATTTCTATGAAGGACTCATGCCAATGGACAGAAGCATGGTTGATGCACCTAGTGGTGGAGCACTTATGGACAAAACTCCTACAGCAGCTCGAGATTTGATTGCCAACATGACACAAAATTCTCAGCAATTCAATTCTCGAACTAATTCCTTGTCTAAAGGAGTCCATGAAATGACCACTAAGACAGACCATACACGATTGGAGAATAGAATTGAAGAACTAACCTCCATCGTAAGACAGTTGGCCATCGGACAACAACAGCAACTTAATGTTGTTGACAAAACCAAAACATGTGGCATCTGCACTTCTGCAGATCATCCTACTGATGCATGCCCAACATTGCAAGAAAGTGAGACACCTGAGGCTGCAGTAAATGGTATTTTTGGCACAGGACAACAATACAGGCCTCCTCAACATTATCAACAACAGAAGTTTGAACCACCTTCTGGAATATACAATCCTAGTTGGAGAAACCATCCTAACTTGAGATATGGTCCTCCACAACAACAAAGGATTCAAACATCTGACTCCCAAAATAAATACCAACCACCGCCATTCAGACAACAACAACAGCATATGCAGCAATCTGTACCCTCTAATGCTTCTGAACCCTCTCTTGATGATTTGATGAAGCAATTAGCAACCAACAATCTTCAGTTTCAACAAAATGTAAGTTCTACCATTCAGGATTTACAAACTCAAATTGGGCAGTTGGCTACCACTATCAACCAATTGAAATCTCAAGGTTCTGGTCAACTACCTTCTCAACCTGTCATAAATCCCAAAAGTGTGAATGCCATGACCTTGAGAAGGGGGAAGAAAGTGCAGACAGACCCTACATTTTTAAAGCAACAAAGCTTCAATCAGACTAATCCACACCAAAAAGAAGCATTTATCTCTACACCTGGAGATATCTCTGATGAGCCATCTGAATCAGAGGGAAAGTCTGATGAAAAAAGTACACCAGCCTTTGATAAGACATCGAATGATCAACAAAAAGAAGCTTGCCATAAACGATCTGCACTTGAAGCATCTGATGAGACGAAAACCCCAAATTGTGCTGATCAGAAGGTATCTTTACCTTTTCCAAATAGAATGGTCCAATCCAAGCCCAATGTTCATGCAGAATTGGATAAGGAGCTTCTAGATACTTTCAGGAAAGTGGAAGTCAACATACCACTTCTAGATGCTATCAAGCAAATTCCCAAATATGCCAAATTTCTAAAGGACCTGTGCACTGATAAGAGAAGACTCAAAGGGGATGAGAAGATCAGTGTGGGATGCAATGTTTCTGCCTTAATTCAACCCAGCCTCCCTCAGAAATGTAAAGATCCAGGAACTTTCACCATTCCTTGCACAATAGGAAACTCTACATTTGGTGATGCATTGCTGGATCTAGGTGCTTCCATTAATGTTATGCCCTCATCAGTTTATAAATCTTTCAATCTGGGAGAACTGAAGCCAACTGGTGTGGTGATTCAATTAGCCAACAGAAGTACAGCACATCCAGCCGGAGTACTTGAAGATGTGCTAGTTCAAGTGAATAAGCTGATCTTTCCAGCTGACTTCTACATTTTGGATATGGAAGATGAGTCATCCATCAATAGAGCAACCTTGATCCGAGGGAGACCTTTCCTCAAAACTGCAAGAACAAAGACAGATGTGCATACGGGGACTCTCTCTATGGATTTTGGAGATGATATCATCAAATTCAACATATTTGAAGTCATGAAGCATCCCATAGAGAATCATTCACTCTTTCAACTTGATGCCATAGATCTTCTTGAGAATGATTATTCTATTGACAATCTACTTTTTGAATTTTTCGATTTTGATTTAGATTACTTAGATAATTTTACTTGCACATGTGATGAATTCGATCTATGTATTGTGTGCTCCAGGATTAATGCTGCAGACCAAACTTCTTGGAAAGATGACATGTTAGATGCAAGTGTTGCAGACATTTCAATCTCAAATAGATCCCTGCCTTCCATAATACAACCACCTCTTTTGGAGTTGAAGCCTTTGCCTGAACATCTAAAGTATGCTTATTTGGGGGAAAATGAGAAGCTTCCTGTCATTGTAGCAAAGAACCTTCTACCACAACAGGAAGAAACACTTACCAAATCATATGATAGTTCATCTTTCTCAATCTATGTTTTTCAAATTAAAGTTGCCTTTCTAAGTAATTTCAAAAATGTGATGAAAGAATGCTTCATGAAATTTTGTGAATTCTTGAGAAATCAACTCAAAACTTTGATGTTCTTTCAAAAAAAATAAAAAATAAAAATAGTCACCAATCCTTAACTTAAGTTTGCCCGAGACGTGCAAAACATAAGTGTGGGGGAATTTGATAAGCATAGATTTCATAAATAATTATCTCTCACTCTTATCTCATTAAGACTTCTTATATGTTCAATTAAGTGATCTTTGTCATATTTTATGAGTTTGGGTTCATATGAAGTTTAATTGAATTTCTTTGCTTACCCGATTAAAATGACACTATTATAGTATTTTGAGCATAATAGGAGTTTTAGACATCCAAAAATCATGAAATCTATCTTGAATGAAAGCTTAAAGAAGTGTCCATAGTTACAAAGAAAGATTAGACTCTAAATGGGATGATTAGGACTCCAAAATTATCTCAAAAGATGAGATAGTGTTGCTGACGTGGAATCTGAACAGTGTGCAAAGATCTGGCCATATCTTGAGATATAGAAGTTATATTGAGATGAAATCAAATTTGTTGGACAGCTAAGATCCGGGGCTACAACTTTTGTTCAAAAGTCAAGCTCTAATTCGGACATGTGAACATCCGAAATTGCGGTGCAAGAAAGTCAAAATTATTGTGCTCATTGGTGGCAAAAATTCAAAAGTGTTTTGCATTTTCAACAAAGCCCATGTGAAAGCAATAAAAGGGTAGAAAAGTAATATCCTAGTTGGTGACTTTCTGAAGATGATGCCTCAAAAATCCTCTATAAATAGAAGGGTTTACAAGAGGAGAAACACACCATTTTGGAGATTAACTCCAATACCATTTTCTTTCTTTCTTTCTTTCTTTCTTTCTTGTTAGTTTTGCCTCCTTCATGGAAGGATTAGGTTTTATTTCTTGTTAGTTTGCCTCCTACATGGAAGGCTTAGTTTTTCTTTATTTTTAGTTTGCCTCCTACATGGAAGGCTTAGTTTTTCTTTATTGTTAGTTGCCTCCTACATGGAAGGCTTAGGATTTATTTGTTGTTAGTTGCCTCCTACATGGAAGGCTTAGGATTTATTTGTTTGTTAGTTTTCCTCTTTCTTTGTTGTTAGTTTGCCTCCTTCATGGAAGGCTAGGTTTGTAGTTTCAATTCAAGGATTCAAGCTATTTTCATTTTAACTTTGAGGTCTTGATCTTTATTTACATGCTTATTAAGTGGTTTCTACTCTACTTCACTATATTCTTCAATTTTATTCTTTAATCAAAGTTTGATCGGTTGACGTATTTTGATTAATTCATAATTGATTTATAATTGGTTTTTGATTGGTAAATCATTTTCCAAAAGTTTGAAGAGTAGAAATTAAGTAATTGAATTGAAGGTTTTCATTTTATTACTTACTTCAACTGAATTCTGATTGTGAAATTGGTTTAGATAAAAGATTAAGTGGTTACTAATCTTGTTGATCATAATCAATTAAATTCTGAGAGATTTCTCAGTAGAGAATTCAAGGATCATTTTATGGGTTCCAGATGATCCTAGGTTGATAAACACAATGCATGATTTTAGTGATCAATGATTAGTTAAGAAAATAGCCTCTGAATTCCTTGAGTTGATAATTGTTAAGTCAAATTAATTTCATTCTGTATTTTGCATTTAGAACTTAATATCAAATCTTTACAAAACCCCCTTGTTCTAAATTTCTCCTAATTTGCTTAAGAATATGAAATGGTCTTTGGGAGATGACCTAGGTTGCACCTTATACTATACCAATAGTTTGGGGAACATCTAGAAATTATTTTTGCGCGTTTGCGACGAGCGTGTCAGCCACCTTATGCTTAATTAAGGAAGGATGAGTTTGAAATCTTGATTAAGGTTGCTAAGGGATCCTTTTAAGTAAATAATAAAAATTAAAAGTGTAAGAAAGGTTTAAGAATTTTTTGGATGACCATTCGATCATGATGGTCATAATTGATGAAGTTAAGTTAAAACCATGATTAGGACTTGAGCTTGACTCAAAAATGTCTAAGTGGATGATAAAAAAATGAATCATGGTGTAATGAATGGGCACTTGAACATTTGACCATACCTCCTAAGAATGGAAGAGAAGTCTTAAAAATTTCTAAGCTTGGTAATGTTTAGTGGCCTAAAACTTAACTAGTAAAAGTCATCTTCTAAGTTAAAGAAAAGAGAACTAGAATTCCTTAGGACTCTTGTGTGGGAATTTGGCCACCTTGAGTTAAATTAAAGGGAGATGAGTTTAAAATCTTAATTAAGGTGTAATAAGGATGCTCACCATGTAAAATAAATGGAATAAGGGTTTAAGAGATGCTAGATAAGGTTATGGTGTCATTTGGTCATATGTGACTAAATGGATGCAAGGAAGTTAAAATATTGCTAACACATAACCATTAAACCTAATTTAATTAGGCTATGCATAAGACATGTAAATTGAAGTACACAAATAGTAAATAGCTCAAAAGGTGCCATTCGTCAACCTAAGGTAAACTTCTAAGTTTTATGAAATTATGTGAAATAACTTAACCTTTGAGAAAAGGAAAGATTGAGAGGTAACTTAGAAGGATGAGCAGAATAAGCTCACATGAGTGATTCATCATAAAATGTTATGAATTAAACAAGTTGGACATGTATGGGTATATGTGCTTATGTTTGCCAAGAACAAATGATAAGCATAAGTAAGTCTTAATTTAAAAGACAATTATATGCTTGAGAATGTTATGCCAACTTATTGTAGTGCTTTATGAATGCATAAAGAGAAATGTAAGATATATGATGACTAATCATGGATGATTAGAGATTGATATTTTATATGAAAATCATGTGTGAATGTTACTGTGAAAATGTGCATGGCATATTGGTTGAATATTGATTGAGCATGCATGATTATTTGAATGTTTTAAAAAAGGAACCTAAATAATTAAGATATCACTAAAGAAAATTCCTATATGAAAACTTAACACACATCTCTACCATGCCAAGTCATAGGACTTGTGCACATACAGAGGTCACAGGGCCTACCATATGAAAGCCATAGGGCTTCTATAAATTATGATGGTGACGACCATCCAAAATGAGCTCATATCCTAAATCAAAAGGTAGAGTTTGCGGAAAGTGAAAGATATTGTTTATCTAAAGAAAAAGAATGATTTATGAATAAGGCATGAATGAATATGTCTTCAATTAAATTGTCACAGAAAGGGTGACTTAAGAATAAGCATGAGTTATGAGTAAGGCATAAATGAAATGATAGGAGTTACAGGAGTCATAAATAACATATATCTTTACTAGGCTAAGTCATAGGATGAAATCCCTTCATTGTGTTGTCATAGAGTTAATTACAAGTCTTGTTGATAACCTGATTTTGTCTCTCTTATCTTACGACTAAGTTGGATGTTTTTAGGTTAATTTTTATCATGTGTAACTAATCTCCAATTCATGGATATTTGGTGAATCTTGTGATATAATTGCTTGAACCTGAGTTTTTCCCATAAATAATTATTGTTCCATTATATTATTATACAATGGTATTTTAGTTATTTAACTATGTATCATTATGCTGTTGAACAATGGTAGCATAGTTACTCAATTGTGTTGCTTATTATGCTTAATCCATTAATAGAAATTGAACACTCTTGTTAATTTGTGAGTTGGTTGAGGGGTAGGCGATCATACCATACCTCAATTGACAGAACCATATAAGGTAACTGAATCTAAGGTTTTGTTAGAATCCTAGGTTTCTAACTAGTTACTTTCCTAAACAGTAGTTGACAACCTCTTATACTTTATACTTCTTTTATTTATTTACCTTGCATGATCATTGAGAATATTATTTAGGGGAAATATTATTACGATTACATGATCATTACATAATAATATCCTTAGAGAAGGTGGTTAGCAATTGATGTTGGAGAGAACTAAGGGATAAAAGTAAGTAATATTACAAGGAGATCCAAACCATGTTTCTTCCATAACTGGCATTATATTCTTTTATTTACCATCTTTTTCTTTTCTTTTAAGATATATCATTTTAAACATGCAAGCACATAACTCTCTTTTGGTGAACTGAAAAGTTAGTTTTCAAATTTCTCTTACATATCTTATGGTATAGTGATGAATGGATTTTTGTACATTTATTTTAATTTTTTGTTGGGCTTAATTTGGTTTTAATCAAGTCTGATTTTATCATTTTGAGTGATTTTTATGGTATTGGGCTTAAGTGATAAATTTGGTTAATTTTCAAATTTTAATGCATCTTGACCTTTGTTCATTATGCAGACCATATCTTGGGCTATAAAATTGATATTAGAGTGATTCCAAAGGAATTAAAAAGCTGGGACAAAATCCTAAAATAACATAAATCCTTGTGTAGCTCAGCCATAACATATCATAAATTTAATTGGCCTGAACTGTGACTCAGAGTTTCTATTTAGACAACCTAAACATGTTCCAATAAGATGGAAATATCTAAGGCTAAGAAATTTTTTTTGAGATGGGGTCAATTTCTGAATCTTAAGGATAAAATTTTCTACAACATTATTTTAAAAGGAAAACCATAATTCGATGTTCAACTTGCTTATAAAAATTTTAGAAAAATGGGGTCAGATAAGGATCCATTTTTTGTGCATAATTTGAATTCAAATGACAATAAAAAAGAAATTCAATTGAAAACCTAGAGGGACAAGGGAATCAATTATTGAAGGATATTTATTTTGCATCTAAAATAAATAATTCAATTTTTATCTTTATTTTAAATTTTCAATTTTGATAGGAAACTTGGTCTATGAAAAGGGAAACCCTTACACATTATAGAAACACTCAAACTTATTCCAAATTATCAATAAAGTTTCAATTCTTATTCTTCTTCTTGCTTTCGTAAAAAGCCTCATGGAAGGCTAATTTCCTTGGTTGGCTTGTTGGTTTTAATTCTATAAGTAAGGGATTTGAGGTTTTATTCTTAATTGTATTTTTGTTACGATTTGTTCTTCTTCCTTTTTAATTCATTGCAAGTGTTGTTTGTAATTGTGAAATTAGATGCTTAATTTAATTTCATCTTGCATGTTAAAATTCTAAAATTAGAGTTTTCTTAATTCTCTAATTTGTATGAAAAAATTAAAAGAGGTTATCGAGTTTCCTATATGATTTGGTGATTTCAATTCTTAAGAATTAATTTAGGGACTCAAATGATGCTTAATTTTCTAAACATGAATTAATTTAAATTCTAGGTGTTATTCTACTAGAAAATCATGAGTTTAATTTTCATTTTCTTGATTGAATTCAAACCAAAAATGAATTAAAATTGTTTTCAAAAATATTTTTTGAACCTATGATAATCCTGCTTATGAAGTGAACTACCGCATTAATCGATTTTTAATATTATTATTTTATTAAGTTTCATTTTTATTTTATCCAAAGTAAAACACAAACCCCCCCGCCATTTTTCTAACTTTGAATTGAACCAAATTATTTTCTGAGATCCTTGAGAGACGACCAAGGTTGTGTCTTGTACTATATTTTTTTTTTTTACTTTTGTTTCATTTTTACCCAACCACAACATTGGTTGTCATATAGTCTTAGTGGAATCATTATTAGGGGTAGTGAATACCCCTTTTTCTACATTGGTGGGTAGACTTACCCATGGTTAAAACCTGGCAAAAAGGTTTACCCTCACATTTTTCCCGCAATAAGTTTTGGCGCCGCTATTGAGGACTATTCCCCAACAGTCTTTGAAATTTAAATTTTGATTGCTTAAGACTTGTCTATATATATATATATATATATATATATATATATATAATCATTTTATTTGTTTTCTTTACTTTTTTCTATTTATATGTAGTTTATTTTATAAAAAATATTTGTTGAAATATCCTTGCATATTAATCTATTTGTTTATGCTAACCCACTATAAAGTTTTCAACTTGCAATTTAAGCTTAAAATAAAAAGAAAAACTAGAAGATTGGGGCGGGAAACTAGAGCGAGGAAGATGACAACACAAGGGCAAAGAACATTACTGGATTACATGACCCCACTAGTGATGGCCTAAGAAATAGTATTTCCATTCCATTACTGGAGGGTGTTCAAAACTTCAAATTGAAGCCAACCCATAATGAACATGATCTGAAGCTTACTTTAATTTGGAGGGATGGCCTCAAAGGATCCACATCTCTACATCAAAAAATTTGAGGCTGATAAGCATCATCAAGATGAATGGAATAACGCAGGATGACATTAGATTATAGTTGTTTCTGTTCTCCATTACTGAGAAGGTAAGTGATTGGATGAATTCTCTGTTGGAAGGATCCATTACAACCTAGGATCAATTACAATTTCTCTTCTTGACCCAATACTTTCCATAATCCATGCAATCTAGGATTACAATGGAGATTTCCAACTTCATACAATATGAGAACGAGTCCTTATATGAGGCATGAGACCGATTCCAAAATATTCTCCAAAAATGCCCACACCATAGGCACTAAACATCCCATCTTGTGAAAATTTTCTACAACAGCCTCTCTTATTCCAATAGAGTTATAATAGACACACCCTCTGGAGGGGGCATTCTACATAATCCTCATGAGGATGCATGGACAATCGTAGGGAACCTGGCGGCAAATAGCAACCAGTGGAGGTTATGGTACACACGTGAAGAAAAAAGATCTCCAACCGCCAGGAATATACTAAATGGACCATAATGCTCTACTAACCAATCAGATGGAGACCCTAAACAAGAAGAGGGAGATGTTTATGCAAGAAAGATACAATTTATTCTGCCTATTCATACTCAGACCATAACTGAACATAATCCCTGCAATCTTTGTAGCTCCATAAGCCACGATGTTGAAGGATGTGCAGTTGAATCGCATATGGTTGAATAAAAGGAGAAGGCTTACTCCTCAAAAATACCTACAATCCCACCTAGAAGAATCACCCAAATCTTTCTTGAGAAGGGTGTCAAGGTAATAATTCTAACAGTGCATCTAATGTTTATAGGCCCCATATGCAAAATCAAGGTGGTTACAAATAAGAGAGGAGGGAGCCAACCCCCATAGAATCAAGATTCTAGAATGTAGAGGCATAAGTCTATAATATAGAGGCATAGTTCTTTCAATTTCATAACATGAAGGAATAGATGGGAAAGATCCACAAGTAACCTCTCGTGGCTTTGTTTAGCCAATAAGTGTAGGTATGTCGGGCTCATGATGTAAAACAAGTGCTTATAGGAGGCAACCTAGTCATTTTTTATTTCTTTCTTCTATTTCTTTAAAAAGAGGAGAAAGTGAGCACAACCATGTGTAGTGCTAAGCATGGCCATGCTAACCTTCGAATGACTTTAAATTGGAAGGAAGGTAGCTTTACATGTAACTTGGCTAAAACATTTTCAGAAATCACTTTAACTGTTGTAAATTTTTTATGACTTCCCTCTAACCCAACTTTATCTTTCTCCTAATCAAGTATGCCGCATGCCTTGAATCTAGCCTTTTGAATTCCTAATTTCTGCATAAACATCGATTTTGGAACATCCAACATGATTTGATCTAACTTTAAGCTAGAAACCATGCTTTTATGTGTTAATTAATGGCATAATATGATTTAGCATGATTGTGCACATTCATAATAATATGCTTGACATGAGTTTAGCATGGTCGTGCTTATCTAAAATTGAATACCTATGCTCATGAGCATGGCTTGCCCCTACTACATGACCATGCATATTCATCTAATTTTAGGATACTAACATGAGCATGGGTATGCCCCCTGCTTGGTGTGCAAATTCTATATTTCAAGGATCCATGTCTAGCATAATCGTGCCTGTACATAGCATGGTTGTGCACATTCTTAAAATGTATGAAGTGTATGATTTAGCATGGCCAGGCCTCTGTTTGCATGACCATGCCATAATATGGAGAATTGCTCAATTTAATTAAGTATGACTGTGTATGGTCTTGCCAATATTTTTGGTCCAATTTTTGAATATTTTATTTTGTAGAAAAATTTCTTGATGCATGCAAAAAAGAAATCGAGTGTCCACCTCTGTTGAGGCCGATCCACCATAGAGGTTGGCCTACCATATTGTTACATAAGGGATTGCACGCATGTAGTCCCGATTGGACAGGCTACTGGACTTCTCCTTTATCCCAACTCACAATCTGAAATGAGAATTCTTGCAGCTGCTTAACATTAAGGATTGAGTGTCACAATATTTGGATAGGATGAGATGGACTTTAGCAACTTTCACACAAGAGCCTGTTTACATGGAGCTTACTCTGAATTCCTGGTTTCTCTGATCTACTACTCACTGACCAAGAACAAGTCGACACACATTGTATACTACCAGATCAATGATCATTGTGTTTAGGAGACTCTCACCAACTTCAACATCACTCTGAGGTTTGAGACACCTCGGGGAATTCTCACTCCCAAGTGCCTAGAAGCTCTACCCGACCTGATAGACAAGTTTGTTAAGGGGTCATTCTAGTTTGAGATCATGGGATCCTACTCTTACGATCCTCGTGTCTCAAAGTTCACCACTATAAGAGACTCGGTCCTCCACATTATCCATCGTTCCCTCGAGACCTTCGCCAAGAACAACACAAGGGTTGTTTCAAGGATCCACTTGTTCCTTTTGTGGGCTATTGTTAAAGGAAAGAGTGTTGACCCTGGATGGTTTTTAATAATGTCCTACCAAGGGATTGGCCAGAGGTAGCAGAGAAGAAGAAGAGCTATATCGACATTGGCTCATACATCACTGCCCTTTATCACCACTTTGAAATTTCTTGCTTTGTAGCAACACAGGTTCATAGGGTTGCACTGATTGGCATTGATATATGGCTACGCATGAGGGTGATCCGATAAGGGCCTCATGACACATATACCTTTGCACCTCAGTAACAACAAGTGCCACCATAGGAGTAGCAAGAACCATCACCGCAACAGCATCAATAAGAGAAGTAGGTGGCGGAGGAGGATGTGGACCTCAACATGGGTGAGGAGCACCCCTAGGTCCATTCCCTCTCTAATCACCTTGACCATCTACAACTGTGTGTGGATGGCATCCATAATCACTTGGATACGTACGCTGCCACATATTAGACATTAGCAGACTCTTAAGATGCGGCTTTTGTAAGGATGGACACTTAGTTTTTCACGTGACTCCAATTGTTACAAGACCATATGGGTCCCCTTGTCTCAATGACTTATTTATATTTTTTTTTCTCTTATTTTATTTTCTCTTTCTTATGATTTTGTTAGAATTTTTTATTTTGATGTATTTTCTCTTTCACTCTTTTTGTACAAAACTTAACTCATATTGTACTATTATTATTATTATTATTATTATTATTATTATTATTATTATTATTATTATTATTATTATTATTATTATTATTATTATTATTTTACTTGATTTCCTGAATCTAACATATTTGCTTAGTGTGAGTAGGTTGACTTAAAGCTTAAGGACTCCTTTCTCAATCATTGGCACCCAATAGGAAAAATAAACTAAAGGAAATGCTAACCTTTAAGTTTAAGAAGGGAAACCCTCTCCCTCATCTTCAAGGAAGTTCTATTTCTATTCCTTCTCCATTTTATTTGTAAATAATTGTGTATGTAAATGCTTACTTTTGAGGAAGGAGACCCTGTCCCTCCATTTTTTTTAAAAAAATCACATATCCCTCCTCCTCATTTTACTGCTCCACACCTTTATAATTAAATTGAAAAGGTGGTGTACAATTAAGTTTGAGGAGGGATACCCCTCTTAAACTTCTTTGTAATTGTTTGTACGCTGCAATAATCCTATAGTTTTTGTATTATTGGTTGGTTTTGGGTTCATGAATTTCCTTATTTATGTAACAGACACTAATTAACTTAATAATAACATAGGAACTTTAATGCAAATAATTAATGATTAGCCATATTTCTTGTCATCTTGTTTTATACTAGTGTAACCTTAGTGAAAGAATTAAGCCTAATTGATGTTGTACCCAACCTCTATCTCTTTTTGATTGGTTCCTCTCTAACTTATACACTTTAGAATTTATCTTACAACCTCGTCGAGAATTTTATAAGTTGATTGCATAAATAAGAAGATGATAAAGGAGAATTAGGTTTTATTGAATGAACAGGGACTTAGAATATCACTTAGGGTCCCCTTTTAGCTAAAAATATTAAAAGTTGTTTTCCTTGGTATTCCATAAATAAATCGTTGTAATTTCATGTACCCTTAGATAGAAGCAAAAATAAATACCTGGGGATAAAACAAGTGATTGAAAAAATAGGGGAAAAGTGAAAGGACTTGAGAAAGAAAAAAAAAGGTTTGAAATTTAAAGAACCCAACTAAATAAGATAAGTCTAAAGGTTTAGGATTTCTAAAACATTTATAAAGGAAAAAGAAATTCCTTTGTGTTTTCTTCCCTTCTTTTATTTAACCTAATGATATGAATTCCCTTGGTCGTGTTTCAACCATTTTAAAGACCTATTGATGTCTCTATATGCTTTAATCTTTTATTTGAGACTTTAAGGTTTATAGGCCAGCTTATGGTAGTGCATAGTTACAAGGGGTAGAGTGAAAAAGGATTTATACCCTTATACAAGAGAGACGATGAACAGAGTGATCACCTCTAAATGTAAGACTTGATTTTAGAAAACTAAAAGACTTTGGTTGAATTATTGTTGAATGTTCCTATGATGGTAATTGTAATTGTTTGTAGCATGTATAACATGAGATTTTCTACATTTTATACTTGTTGCATTCTCATTTCTTAGGTTATTGCTTAGGGACAGGCAATTTTAAGTTTGAGGATGGTGATAAACTACCTTTCTATCAATTTATTTGCAAGAATTTAGGCATAATTATTGTACGATTCATGATTATTCACTAATAATTTCACCAATTTTCCTTGATTTTACAAAAATAGTCATTCAAGCAAAGAATCAGAAAATAAGTGAATTTTGAACCAAAATTAGAGAAGAAAAGGGACATAAAAAGACAAAGGAGAAGCAAAAGGATAAAAATACCCCTCAACATACCCCATAGCTAGGCCAAGTATCCAACACGATCATTCTAACTGGACACAAAATACTCATGAAAAATGAGCATGGTCGTGCCAAATACAACATGACCTTGCCAAGGTTGGGGAGCACCAAACAAGGAGCCACGTCAACCCTAGAAATGCAAAAAAGAATCCAGTCAACCTTAATGATGCAAAATATCTAGAGCAGTTGCGATGGTTAAGAGAGAAATTAGGTCAACCTGGTTTGCAATACTTGAAGCTCTAATCCACATCTATTAAAGAAAAACTCCAAGGACAACCTAACACACACACACCTCCACACCCTCTACCATCTCAGATTACTAACACTCTGGGCATAATCCTACCTTACCTCCATTTTCCATTTCTAACCTCTTCATTCCGAAATTCCTCCTTCAATCTCTTCCTATAGGATCTTAGCAGAATGAACCCTTTCATAGTGTAATCACAAGTTGATTGTTAGCCTTGTTGGCAACCTGATTTTGTATCTTTTATCTTAGGACTAGGTAATGAATGTTTTTGGATTAATTTTTATCATGTGTAACTAATCTCCAATTCATGGAGCTTTGGTGAATCTTGTGATGTAATTTCTTGAACCCTATTTTTTCCCATGAATAATTATTATGTCATTATGTCATTGAATGATAGTATTTTGGTTATTCAACTATGTGCCATTACATTATTGAACAGTGGTAGTATGGTTACTCAATTGTGTTGCATTATTATGCTTCATCCATTAATAGAAATTAGCCACACTTGTTAATCTATGAGTTGGTTTAGGGTAGGCAATCGTGTCATTTCTCGATTAACGAAACCATAATGTAACTAAATCTAAGGGTTTATGAGAATCTTAGGTTTCTAACCAATTAATTGATTGAATAGTAGTTGATAGCTTCTTATACTATATGCTTCTGTTATCCATCTATCTTGCATGATCATTGGAGATAGTATTTAGGAGAAATATTATTATTATTGCATGATCATTGGATAATAATATCCCTAGATCAGGTGATTATCAATTTATGTTGAGGGAATGAGGATAAAAGTAATTAAAGTCATAAAAGGATCCAAAGTCCCATATTTCTTCCATAACTTGCACTTGTTCTTTATTTACCATTTTTTCTTTTAAAACTTATTTCATTTTAAGCTTGCACGCGCATAACCCTTTTTTGTGAGCTCAAAAGTTATGATTCAAATTTCTCTTATAGATCTGTTGATATAGTCTATGTAGGATTGATACTAAAGGTCGTAAATACCTTCTTTCTACACCAATGGGTATATTTTCCTTAGGTAAAATTTGGTATAAAGAGTTTTACATTCACGTTTTTCACTAATAGGAGAAATGAGACCCAACTTAGGGGTTCAAAGGCTATTAACACTGGGGGGTTGAGGCTGAACATGGAGGCCTTAAGGCTAACAATGTAGTGAGACCTTTAAAGGTTGAACTTGTAAAGGACACTATTTATATAAGTGATGAAGATATAACTTATGATGGTTTTGACACTACAACAAAGAGTGATGATGATAGTTAGGATGATGGCATAGACAATGATGAACTAGGTAATGGAAGTGGAAGTGATTTTGAGGAAAGGATAGATGTCATTAGAGAAGTTCACTCTGATGAATACATGACTAAAAATTATGTAAAGAAGGAACCAACGGGAAAGCAATTTCAATTTCAAGTTGATGGAAATATTAACCTAGAAATAGGTCAGTTGTTCCTGAATATGATCAATTTCATAGAGGTTCTCAAAGATTATGAAATTCATAAAGGTTTTGAATTGTTAAGAGTTAAAAATGAAAGAGTTAGGGTGACATGTCAATGTGCTACAAAGGATTACATATGGAGGATACATGCATCTCTAATCCTAATGGAGTAACATTTAAAACAAAAACTTATAATCTTTTTTATAATTGTACTAGGACATGTAAGAATTTAAATGTAACCTCTACATGGATATCAAAAAAATTAGAGAGCATGCTAGTGGCTGACCTAACATAAGTAATGTTATGATTAAATAATAATTACTTGTTAAATATAGCATTGAGCCAAGTAATTTAATGTAGTTGTATTAAGCAAAGAGAAAAGTCCACCAAACCCCTAAGAAAGTTCATGCACTATCATACAATGATCTTTCTGCATGGGCTATACTAATTAGGGACACAAATCCTAGTAGTATTATTAAAATAGGGATTGAATTTAGGGTTGAGAGAAACCTTGAATTTAAGAAACATTTGTATGTTTTGATTCCATGAAGAAATTTTTTGTTAAGGGCTACAAACCTTGGTTTGTAATTTATGGATGCCATCTTAAGGTCCATTAGTAAGATCTTACTTTTAGTTATTGCCCTTAATGGAAACAAGAGCATGTTTCCTATTGTAATTGCTGTGATGTAGGTAGAATGCAAAGATCCATGGAAAATCTTTTACTCAATTGCTTAAGGCATTGTAATCAATACCTGAGTGGAAGGATAAGACACTGACAATTATGTTAGACACACAAAAGTTATGCTAAGTAATTTTTGAGTCAGATTTCCTTATTAAATACAATGTTTGTAATATATTTCTTATTGTTTTTAAGGATTAACACAAGTTGTTAATGGAGTTTTCCTATGTCGAGCACATGTTAATGTATATACACTTATCATAAACTAGTGTACATTTTTATTTTTTGTTTTTTAGGTTTAGTTGTAACCATATGCTAAATCATTTCAAGTGAAGGTTCATAATTTTAGCAACTCAATTTTGAAGTTATGTTATGGCAGAGACTCAATTTGAGATGGCCTTATTAGTAATTAGAAAGACCTTATAAGAGGTTAGTGACTAGATGATTGGTGGGGAAAGGCCAAAAATATATGGGCAAGGAATATAATTGACCTATTTTCTAAGAGTGATTATGTGACTAAAAATAGTGTGATGCACTCAATGGATGGTTGAGTGAGGATAGGAAAAATACTGTTATGAGTATGATGGAAACAGTATAGAGACAGTTTGAGGAAGGTGCATCCTATCACCACCAAGTCAAACCAAAAGTGAGGAAAATGTTAGATAAGACTCTGGACAAGAAAAATGCAAGATAGTAGATATTTTGGTATGATATATGGGGATAAGAAAATACCCAAGTTAGAGAGTGAAACAAGACATTTGTGGTGAATTTAGGATTAAGGAGATGTAGTTGCAACTATGGGAACTTGATTGAAGTGTCATACAAGCATGCATGTGCTTGTATATCTTAAAAAAGATTTAATGTAGAGTCTTTTGTTGATGAAGCGTTTACAATGTATACTTGTATGAAGACTTAAAATGACATTATTCACCTATTATAAAAAGATTTTCAGGAAGACCAAGGAAGGTCAAGAAGAAAAGTGATGTTGAAGATTCATGAGGGATCCAAGTGGCTAGGAGATCTAATACAATCAAATGTACCACTTGCAACCAATTTGGTCATAATTATAAGACCTGACAAAAGGGGCTATAACCAAATGGAAAAAGTTTAAAAGTGTGATGACTTACTTTTATTCGATTTACAACTCCATTTTTAAGTCTTGGTGACCTTTTGAAAAATTTGTGGTGTGTTAGAAAACGGTTGAAAATGCTTCTACTAATGACTCACAAGTGGCTACCCTTGTACAGTCACAAACACAACATCCAACATCTAATAAGGTTAGTTAGGTATACCAAACAAACAATAATAGACATTATTTTGGCAAAACAACCTTGCCCCAAACTTTTATTTTTCAATAAATTCCAAATACTCAACCATCATCAATTTTTAAAACAAAGACAGTGAAGACAAAGAGAACACAGACTATTTTTGGAAGAGGACAAGCAAACATAGAATCCCAAAAAATAAGGAGTGGAACAAAAAGTGATTTAGAGAAAAATTAGATACTACATAAGGTCTTTTTTTGTTAATGGATGTAATTGGATAGGTTTTTTATTTGGGGTTATTTCATGAACTTTAGACAATGCCTGATTTTTTGTATATAAGTGTACACAATTGGAAAACTTGGTTTGCTATTTACATGATTTAATGTTAATAGTGGAGGCTATGTACATGGTTTAATGTTAATAGTGGTGGGTATGTACATGATTTTATGTTATGAAATCTTATTTTTTATGGATATCAAAATGAAATATTTGTGCATATTAAAAATCTTAGCTTACACCATTATTTATTAGTCCATTTTAGGAAGTGATTTTACTTCATGAAAATCATAGGGATACCATGTATAATTAACTTAAAACACAGAGGATGTGTGTAATCTTTTTAGAAAGCATTTTTAAAAACAAGACTAGAATTATTATGAAACATTTTTAGAATCTTAATTCCATTAAGTTTCTTAATAAACTATTACAATAACCTTTGGTGTTACAAAAATTACAATTAATGAAATAGTTACATTAAACTTCAATTATTCATAACTAATTTCATTCAATTTGATCGTCTTCTTAATTTTTATCATTTCTCTCTTCATTTCTTCCGTCTCTAGTTTCATCTTCTCATAGTTATCATCAAGGCAACCCATTGAAAAAATCACATCCAATTTTTCTATATGTATAAAATAGACGATTTGGATTTACTTTATCCTACTAACTTTTATCTTTGCTTGTCTTCTACAATATATAGCAATATTTTCTCCTTTTTCTAATAGTTACAACACCACCACTATCACCAGAGGAAAATGTCATCTTTATTTTGCCAAAATAACAACAAAATAGTAGGGAGAGACATTTCTACCAAAAAAATAAAACAACCAAAGAAAACTCCAAATCCAAACAATCATGAAAAAACACAACTTACCTTTGTTAAGGTTATACCTCAACAGGAAAGACAAAACCCATACCCACGATAACTTTGTTCTCCTCACTCAAAATGATTTCATCTATTTAAGATGGTAATCTTGCGTATAGGAGCATTTTTGGTAGAATTTTTTAATGATGAACATGTGCCCTACACATGATCACCAACTACTTTTTTTCCATTAGTGTCATCAAATCCATCTAAATTCATGTTATATCAAATTTCAAGCAATTAAGGAGCTTTGTGTCAATTTAAAAAAAATAGAAATATAAGATAAAATTATGTTAAAACTTATAAGATATCAACTTAGTTATCCTTTTCTAAATTTATAAAATTTTTAAATTATGCTCCATAATACCATCTATCTATCCCTTTTAATTTTAAAATCGATCAAATTTATCATAAAATATTTAATATTTCATACATAAATATTATCACACTTGTATTCTAATATTTTTTTAAAAAAATTGTTTATATATATCATATCATATCTTCTAATGTTGATATCCGTACACATGTAACATAACTCTTCATGTTCATTGATGATTGAGCGAACATAACAATTAAAAACCAACATCAACCAAATTAATAACCTGCATTAAAATTAAATCAATGCTGATATTTTTACATACAAATAATATTATTTATTTATTTATTTATATTCTTTATCTAGTAGCTTATAATTTTTTAAAAATAAAAATAAAAATAAAAAATAAATCCAACAATTTACACAAAATATATATATCTATATATATATATATATATATATATATATATATATATATATATATATATTATACGAATATGTGACAATATTTTTCAAATTAAATCTTCACTCGTCATTTGGCGCTGTCTATTCCCATTATTACGATTGTGGTTATAAGACAAGCTAGGGATCACCATGTACATGATGATATTGTTGGCGGCATTCACTTAACAAATGAACTAAATGAAGAATTTTAAATCTTTCTATCTTTTAATTTTATAAAATTCTCTCATTACTAAAAGAAGAAAATATTAAATACTTTATATACTTTCAAAACAAGACAATAAGTGCCTAACTTCTTTTATTTAATACTTATTTTATTAGATAGTAGCAGAATTAATAGAAAGATGTGAATGAGGATATAGCAAAACTCTTATCAAATTGAATATCCATAGTAAGAGATTTAGCAGCAGAATTGAATGGTGTCGGACCATGAAGCGCCTCCCCCATATTTTTAGGAAATTACTAAAAGTGCTCCCTCCAACAAACAATTCATCAATAGATTCAAAGGATCAAGGAGCAAAACAACCAGATGTTTGAACTCCAGAGGTCTAACGAACGTCCATAGGTGCTTCATTGATGTGGTGTAGACCAGCCACATTATAACAATAATTACGAGGAATGTGAAGGAAATGAGGCAAGACAGACCTAAGGAAGAGAATATAGGGGTTCGACAACCCTACCCACACGTTTCCTACGTACGAAGGAAGAAATAACATGGTGTCGAATCCACTTGTTCGATCACAAACACACTATCCATTTATTGCTGGATGAGCTTTAACCTAGCCTTTTCGTTTTCTCTGACCAAAAAAGTACAAAAACCATGAATAAGTTCAGCTTTAGGGTGGAAAAATATATAAATTGGAATATTTCGAGAAGGCTAGGAAATAATGTAGTATGTACAAGAAAAAAACAAACTTAGAATTTTTTTAAGACCAATTCTTACAAAATACCCTGGAATTAGTCTTTTTAACTTTCTATAAGGATCAATTGTTAATAAAAGCAGCAATGGTAGGAATTTAAATTTAAAAAGAATAAAATGTAATTATCATAAGTCTTCGCCCAATAGTTTATCTTACTTCAGTGGTTATGAAAACATATAAAGTGGGCTATTAAATTGGGGAAAAAATATTTGTGAAGTTAATCATAAAAGAATAGCGTTAGACTTGCAAGGGAAAAGTGTTAGGCTAATAAAGACAACATCTTCAATTTGCAATTACGACCCACATTTTAAGTCAACCTAATTAGAATATGTAAGTAGGACTTTGAATGGTAGGAGGTTGTTTGGCAGTTTGAGTTGGTTTGGTGATGGGATTTGGCACCCATTGGAAGGAAAATTGTGGCTTGGTTCAATCCAGCGGTTCTGTTACAACTTCACTGTACGACCCAAAAGTCATTGTTGATGAGATCTTAGTGATCAGTGGGTTGGAGTTATGGCTGATCAATATTACAGGAAGCCTCGGGCCCTTTGACTTGGTTATGGCTTTGCATGTTTGAGTCTGATTTCAATGTGTCCTCTTTCTCTTGGATCTCAAGCAGCTTAAACTATAAGAAAGGGAAAAACTTATATAATTTCCACATATCATGCCAATGTTCTGCTCCAACTAGCCATTAGAAATCTGCAATATGGACCTCAACAGCCAAGTCAACTAGTGGAAAGAAAACCGAGTGAAATGAGCGAGATAACAATAAGCTGGAGTTGGGGCAGAGGTAACAATTTTCATCAACAGTGACTAAAATCATTCGAACCCAGCATTCAAAACAGAAAACAAAGAATACCTTTGTGATTTTGTTGAAGGTGATAGCTGCTCACCAAGAAAGCCATCCGCATGCCATTTTGTTCCTTTACGTCAGTGTACATCAAATCTTGGAAACAACCTCTCGGCTTGCAGGAGTAAGGCTGCACATACCTACCATCTTAGATCCCACTTGGAGAGAGTCTCGAGCTTTTGGTGGTGCTTTTCTTCATGCTAATGTACAATGCACAAATAGCATTCTTTGGCACAAACAAAAAGTTAATACCCGAAAGGAAATGTAAGTATTTGTTTCCTCAAAACTGTCAAAATTAGGCAATTGTTTTTAGAGCCAGCGATCTTGTAGTTTAACCAGCTCTAACCCCAGTCTTTAGGATTGGGGTGTGAAGACATCAAAAATTTGATCCTTCAGTAGTCCACTGACCTATTCCCCTCTCCTGCACCTCCAATATTTAACATAAAAAAAGAGCTAAAATAAAAAAACTTTGCATGAGGAAATTGTAAACATTTGACATCTTACATTTAATAAGAGAAACAGCATAGTATCAGGAGATAATCCTCAACTATAAGGATTTGAACACCTTTAAATGTAAAAAAGATACTCTAAAAGCAATGCCCTTGAAAAAAAAAAGGCAGCAAAATAAGCGTTCTTTTTTGTTACATTTAAGGGACAAAATAAATGTAGTTATGTAAAACCAATTCATAAAATATATTCTTCTCTAAACAACTGTGGTGCATTCATTCTCAATCATCTCCTGAACCTCATTTATTACCAAATATGCTTTATGGCCACCAATGACTTCAGCTTGTTTCTTGCAGTCTTTCCACAACTGCAACAAGAACATTTAAATCACTGGCAAAGAAAAATATAACAAAATTATCAAATCAAACACAACTGTGCTTACTTGTATGGTTGGCATTTTCTGCAATGATTGAGAGTCCACGACATTCAAATACATGCAAAAGTTAAGAAAATAAGTATCAAGAAAAATGTCTAAATTGCAAATTTAGTTGAAGAAAGACGACAATCAGAATGATATGAAAGTCAACAAACATGTTTGTGTATCAATACATTGACTCATCAAGTAGTAGTATAATTCAATTATCATATATGCACTTTGAGAGGTTCATAAAACCAGGAAATCTTTTAGAAGTTCCTAACACTGCCCCTCTAGTAAAACATTCAAAGAACACATAAAAACCAATCACAACAAACAACAGCAAAAGGGATTGGCTATATGGATAAAATTCAAAAACATATCATTATGCAGAGTCAGAAACCAAGTTTTCAGAAATGCCATTTAGATCAAGGTTATTTTCAAAGCTTTTTCCAATAGCATTTTCCTTGATCTTCATCTACCTCTTTTTATGGAGTTTTGCTCCATTTGATCAACTCTTCTTACTGGGCCTTCTACTGATCTTGTTCAAATTATACACCAATTAAAAGATACCAGAACAATTTTCACAAGCCACATTTGATGTAAAGACAATTTAAAGATGCTGATAGGAAGTAAAAAATTTATCCAACCAGTTTCTATATTATTTCTTTCATTTCAACTTCTTCACAGATTTATAAATAAAATGCAGCAGGTTTAAATGAAGTACTTATTGCTGAAGTACCTTCATGGAAACATCTGTTTGTGAAAGGACATTAACATCACAGATGTGATAGCAAACAATTTTCGATATATTTTCTACACATTACACTAAGATAGAAAATGAAATTAAAAGAATACAATGGAGAAGCTATGACAAACTTACAGTCACACCAGCACGAGCAACAAGTTTGTGTGAAACTGTATTTACATCAACACTGTAGAACTGCAATCTACACAAAATCCCATAAACATATCCTTGGTTAAAGAGATGAAAACCAACAGACATATTAAATGAAATCTGAACTAAATTATCATGACAGCATCAAACAATTACATATGAAAGGTGTCATAATTATGCTCTAAAAGACCAATAGCTTAACTAATATTAGTTAAAAGCATGAGAATACTAGTCTATATCTAGTAGCTTATTGGGCAGTGTAGAATTATTATCACAGACAGCACATGTCCAAATATCAAGCACTATAATTATGATGCAGTTAATAGCTGTTTATTTGCTCTGCAATCAACATTTCTAAGATTTTTACTCAATGCACTCAGCATAAAATGGACCATATGTACACAATAGACACAATTTCTCAGTTACTCTCTATTTCAACATGGTATCTGAGCATTAACACCCACCATGATCTCTGTACTGAATTCACATGGAACTACATTGTATTTGTTTCCTTGGTTTTTCCCTTTGTTTATAATTCAGAATCAGTTCTATACACATCCCATATTTTTTTATTGCATGCAAGTGCTTCTGTTGAATTTTATTTTAGGTTATGGCCTGGTCTGTGGTAGTCTTATAGCTTGCTGCCAGTGAGAGCTAGCTGCCCAACCTAATATTGTAGTTGGTGACATTCATCAGTCATTGTTGATCTGATCATTGGTGGTTCAGGTTTTGGAAGTTTTAGTGTTGAATTTTAGCAGCTGTTCATTATGGAAGTTTCCTGACTTTGGAAAAGATGTTCTTGTGTCTTTGATGAAAGCAGCCCAGATGTAGCTTTGCTATTTTTGTCTGTGGAGGTTCTCAAAAATTTTCAGAGGGTTTGTATTTAGTTGTTTAGTTTTGTAGTTTGCTGTTGAAATGGTTTCAAAGCAGTTGAAGTAAATGCTGTGGTTCTCTGATAATTTCAAGAGTCAGTTGAGGCTATTTAAGGGTGAAACTTATTGGATTAATTGGTGATCTCTATTCTGCTGTCAATTGAGTTGAGGATTGAATACTTCGAGCACTAGGAGAGGTTTTCTTCCCTTATTTCTTTTTTGGTGTGTTCCTAGGTGGTATGAAATCCAGTGTTGAAATGACAAGCTTGGGGGGTTGAGGGGATAACTGAAGAAAATGGTTGAGAACTTCTTCTTGATATGTACATAAATCAGAAGCTGGAAAAAGGTTGACGAGGGCTATAGGCAGAAAAGTCAAAGACGTCTATGAGCAATCTATCAAGGACATCACTAAAAGACTTATTATTTAGGGAGAGTGCAAATAGATTAATCTCTTTAATTGAGAGGGGCTGGGTTCTTTAAGATCTTGGCATTCTTTGCTTCCAGTATTCAGAGAATACCACATCATAAATAGTAGTAATAAATGAAAGCATCATACACAATTCAACGTGGTTCAGTCCAATATGCCTACTACCATGACAGATTAGAAGACACCAAATGCACAGTAAACATTATAACAAATTTTTGTAACTGAAAAGCTGCAAACCCCTCTCACTTTTGCATGAATAAAGTTGCAAACCCTTTTCCTCTGCTGTTACAGCTTCTGCAGACAAAGTTGCAAACCATCCTCTGCTGCATTACTCACAATTTTATCTGTCTCAATCTCATGCCTCAAAATTCTCCAACACAAGTACTTACATCCCATAAAACCTTCCTAGATAAGCAAGCACCTGTACAAACTACTTATTAATTTAGAACTTTCCTAGTTTTCTATTTAAAAAATAAATATCCCACATATCTCTCCATTATTTAATGATTACAGTCAAAATTGAATCTACCAATAAAACAGGAAAGTAACAATAATTGTGAAAAAAAGAATTTGGGTGAGACATTCAGTTGTGTGCTAATTTATTTTAACATGTTGCAAGCCTAATAACCTTTAGCTTTAGAATGCTAGCCTAGATTCGTTAGCATGTTTAGCACATGTTGGAACATTAGTCAACCACACAAGTGCCTGAGCAGAACTTGTGTTTAATGCACTCAGTATAAATAAGTTGGATTGCATGTAAACATAACCCAATTTCTCCCAATCCCAAACACTCTAGTTCGAAAAGAAGAACCCCAAAAACAGATTTGTCTTATGAGGTGCTTTACTAGAATATACCACACTAAAACCAGAGGTTCAATCAGTGGTGAATAGATGTTCTCTCATAATGGCTCAATGTAAGTACCAGTATGGATTTTCCCTTGGTTCAAGGACAAGAGATCTGATCTATAAATGAATGATACTCTCTGGAATTATTCCAGTTATGTGTGATATTAAAAAAATTGGAATCTCACCTGGGATAATAGTCTGCTGCCAACTTTTCCAATTTTGGTTTTAAATATATACATTTTCTGCACCAATTTGCCATCCTACAAACCATGGAATCTCACCTCAAATCCCAAACTGGTAAAAGAGTTATTCACTAAACAGAAAAATGAAAGAAATATAACCTTCTCTTTTATGTAGTGGAAAAAATAAGACACCGTTCATAAATGCATAGGCAAACTATGAAACTCAAATTATCATAGCATATAAGAGATATGTTAGCAACACAATCTCTGTCACACTCTTTTCAAGACACTTTTTATTATAGGATGAAATTCATGTAGAACCTATTGGGATCCCACATCATTTAGTGGGACCTAAATCGAGTTTACCCAATAATTATGGGTGTGTCGAAAAGATAATAATGCCAGCATTTCTCTAACATATAAACCAGTGCCTTGAACATAACAAAACCTTCGTCCAAGTATGTCCCTAGTTGATTTCTAGAAGCTCAAAACTCTTAATGACAAATTGCTTGTGTTAGTTTACACTAATTTTCAAAAAATAAAAATTGTCAGCATTAATGACAAAATTTGATAATTTGGACTACATACACAAACCTGTAAACATAAACCACGGTTTGGCTACCTCGACAATGCAGCTTAATTAACAAATTCAATTAAACCAGAAAGACCTAAATAGAGTGAGTCATGCTCAATTAAGTGTAAGAAACCTTTCTATAAGGTCTCAATTACAACAGGCCAGACTAAATAAGCTTCTTATATCATTTTCATACATCTTGTTATATTCCTGTAAGTGTACGACACCAGAAATTTTTTTTCCTATAAAGCTCCTTGCCAAAAATCGAGAAAGCAAAAGGTTTCAAGAAGGCATAATAATAACAGAAGCTGGTAAACAGAACAATAAGCATTGGAAATAAAAAAAAATTTCCGTCAATTTATGGTTTTGTGGTATTTGTTCATTTATTTGAATCGGGAAGAAAACACCTAAAAAGAGTCTTCTAGAAGAAGGAACCTACCAAACGACAACGACGACTGTGTCGTGGAGGACGCGATCGAAGTGTGCCTCGCTGGAGATAGGTTGAAGGTAAAGGGAAAGAGGTTCATCTTGCTGCAACGACCCTTGCTGACACAACGGAACCGGAGGGGTTTGGTTGACACAACCACAAGAAACGGAAATTAACGGAGGGACAGAGGAATGGAACCCGAACCTGTAGCCGAACCCGAAGCAACAGAGAGACAATGCATCTGAATTGGTTGTTGGAGTTATCGAGGAGAATGGTGGAGGGTGAAAAGTCTTCAGATGTTGTGACATTGGTGGCTGCCAAGGAAAAGAAAATCGCAACAGAGGAAAAAGAGAGCAGGTCGAGGAGAGAAAGAGTGTGTGGGTGTGTGTGTTAATTGGTCAAACCCCCCAACAAACACGATGGTACTTGTTTGTTAAGGAATATATAATAAGTGAAAGTAACAAGGGATTTTTCTGTGGTGGACTCCACACGTGGTAGTTCTGCTGGTTTCCTTTCCTTTCCTGTCCGGTACCTGTACCCTTTTCTTTCTGCCACCCAATGTTTGAAGGAGACAATGGCTCTTTTCCCTAAAAATTTTAAATATGGAAACAATGTTATTTTAAAAATAATTTTTTAAATAATACTATTCCAGGATTTTTACATATAATTAATTAAATTATAAATATAATTTTTTTTCCTATATAAATATATAACACATTTATTATTAATATTAAGTTAGAATTATACAGAATTGCTGCCGCATTTAAAAATATGTTAACAGAATTCAATCATTTTTAAAAATGCCCTAAAAGAGAAAAAAATATAAACATTTTAAAAAATACATAAAAAAGAAAGAAAGACAGTCACTTTTTAATAATATGTCAAAAACATAAAAAGGTATATGAATTATTTAATGCGCTGAAAGAATGAAAATTAAAATTCAACTTGTACGATATTTTATTAAGTATTTTTAAATATGTTAAATTCGGTAGATTTTTTACTGTTCTAACCATTATACAAGAAGTATGAAAGGTTATTTGTGATCCTATACATGCTTTATTTAATTTTTAAAAAGATTGTGTTTTTATAAAAAAAATTATCTACTAATTAAATTTTTTGAATTATTTTTTATTAAATAAAGGTTAATAATTAAAATTTTAATTATTTAAAATCAATATATTTAAAAATCCATACTATTACGTTAGGTTAAAAAGTATATTTTATAATAGTATGTGTTAATTTTTTATCAATTTTTTATATTATATTAAACTAAACTAAAAATATATTTATAAAATAATATGTAATATAGTAAAATATAATAAAATTATAAAATAATTAAAATTTTACACTTTTTTGTTAAATAATTTAAAATCATAAAATGTAATATAATAAAGTTAGTGATAAGCATAGATTTTATAAATAATTATCTCTCATTTTATCTCATTAAGACTTCTTATATGTTTAATTAAGTGATCTTTGTCATATTTTATGAGTTTGGGTTCATATGAAGTTTAATTGAATTTCTTTGCTTACCCGATTAAAATGACACTATTATAGTATTTTGAGCATAATAGGAGTTTTCGACATCCAAAAATCATGAAATCTGTCTTGAATGAAAGCTTAAAGAAGTGTCCACAGTTACAAAGTAAGATCAGACTCTAAATGTGATGTTTAGGACTCCGAAATTATCTCAAAAGATGAGATAGTGTTGCTGACGTGGAATTTGAACAGTGTGCAAAGATCCAGCCATATCTTGAGATATAGAAGTCATATTAAGATGAAATCAAATTTGTTGGACAGCTAAGATCCGGGGCTACAACTTTTGTTCAGAAGTCAAGCTCTAATTCGGACATATGAACATCCGAAATTGCGGTGCAAGAAAGTCAAAATTGTTGTGCTCATTGGTGGCAAAAATTCAAAAGTGTTTTGCATTTTCAACAAAGCCCATGTGAAAGCAATAAAAGGGTAGAAAAGTAATATCCTAGTTGGTGACTTTTTGAAGATGATGCCTCAAAAATCCTCTATAAATAGAAGGGTTTACAAGAGGAGAAACACACCATTTTGGATATTAACTCCAATACCATTTTCTTTCTTTCTTTCTTTCTTTCTTTCTTTCTTTCTTTCTTGTTAGTTTTGTCTCCTTCATGGAAGGCTTAGGTTTTCTTTCTTGTTAGTTTTCCTCCTACATGGAAGGCTTAGTTTTTCTTTATTGTTAGTTGCCTCCTACATGGAAGGCTTAGGATTTATTTGTTGTTAGTTGCCTCCTACATGGAAGGCTTAGGATTTATTTGTTGTTAGTTGCCTCCTACATGGAAGGCTTAGGATTTATTTGTTGTTAGTTTGCCTCTTTCTTTGTTGTTAGTTTGTCTCCTTCATGGAAGGCTAGGTTTGTAGTTTCAATTCAAGGATTCAAGCTATTTTCATTTTAACTTTGAGGTCTTGATCTTTATTTACATGCTTATTAAGTGGTTTCTACTCTACTTCACTATATTCTTCAATTTTATTCTTTAATCAAAGTTTGATCGGTTGACGTATTTTGATTAATGCATAATTGATTTATAATTGGTTTTTTATTAGTAAATCATTTTCCAAAAAGTTTGAAGAGTAGAAATTAAGTGATTTAATTGAAGGTTTTCATTTTATTACTTACTTCAACTGAATTCTGATTATAAAATTGGTTTAGATGAAAGATTAAGTGGTTACTAAATCTTGTTGATCATAATCAATTGAATTCTGAGAGGTTTCTCAGTAGAGAATTCAAGGATCATTGTAGGGGTTCCAGATGATCCTAGGTTGATAAACACAATGCATGATTTTAGTGATCAATGATTAGTTATGAAAATAGCCTCTGAATTCCTTGAGTTGATAATTGTTAAGTGAAATTAATTTCATTCTGTATTTTGTATTTAGCATTTGATATCACATCTTTACAAAAACCCCCTTGTTCTAATTTTCTCCTTATTTTCTTAAGAATCTGAAATGGTCTTTGGGAGATGACCTAGGTTGCACCTTATACTATACCAATAGTTTGGGGGAAATATAGAAATTATTTTTGCACGTTTGCGACGAGCGTGTCAAAATTGGCGTCGTTGCCGGGGACCATTTTAATTTCCTAGGCTCATTTAGGAGTTTGTATAAAAATTTTAATCTTTCTAACAATTTTTTTTTTACTTTAGGTATATATTCTTGGATTTTCTGTATGAATTCACCTTTTTGTGTATGACCCGATCCAATCCTGAAAATTTATATGCATATGATCCTGAGATTGATAGAACATTCCACCATTTGAAAAGAGCACATAGAAGGCATTCATTCAGTAATAACCAAGAAAGTAACAGTAGTGATTTTTCATCTTTAAATTTTGATAGTTTCAAATATTCTGCTAAGACATGGCTGATAGAACACTAAAAGAATTAGCTGCACTTGATGTTGCTTATCAACCGTTGTGTATTCAATACCCTGATGTTGATGCACCATTTGAACTGAAGTCTGAACTAATACATTTGCTACCTAAGTTTCATGGCCTTGCAGGTGAGGACCCTCATAAACATTTGAAGGAATTTCACATTGTGTGTTCCACAATGCGACCACAAGGAATTCCAGAAGATCATATCAAGTTGAAGGCATTTCCTTTCTCCTTAAATGATGGAGCTAAGGACTGGTTGTACTATCTACATCCAACATCTGTTACAAGCTGGAATGATATGAAAAGATTATTCTTGGAGAAATTCTTCCCTGCATCCAGAACAGCAGCTATCAGAAAAGAGATTTGCGGCATCAGATAGAACTCCCAAGAAACTCTCTATGAGTATTGGGAGAGATTCAAGAAACTATGCGCCACTTGTCCACACCATCAAATCAGTGATCAATTACTGATTCAGTATTTCTATGAAGGACTCATGCCAATGGACAGAAGCATGGTTGATGCAGCTAGTGGTGGAGCACTTATGGACAAAACTCCTACAGCAGCTCGAGATTTAATTGCCAACATGGCAGAAAATTCTCAGCAATTCAATTCTCGAACTAATTCCTTGTCTAAAGGAGTCCATGAAATTACCACTAAGACAGACCATACACGATTGGAGAACATAATTGAAGAACTAACCTCCATCATAAGACAGTTAGCCATCGGACAACAACAGCAACTTAATGTTGTTGACAAAACCAAAACATGTGGCATCTGCACTTCTGCAGATCATCCTACTGATGCATACCCAACATTGCAATAAAGTGAGACACCTGAGGCTGCAGTAAATGGTATTTTTGGCACAGGACAACAATACAGGCCTCCTCAACATTATCAGCAATAGAAGTTTGAACCACCTTCTGGATCATACAATCCTAGTTGGAGAAACCATCCTAACTTGAGATATGGTCCTCCACAACAACAAAGGATTCAAACATCTGACTCCCAAAATAAATACTAACCACCGCCATTCAGACAACAACAACAGCATATGCAGCAATCTGTACCCTCTAATGCTTCTGAACCTTCTCTTGATGATTTGATGAAGCAATTAGCAACCAACAATCTTCAGTTTCAACAAAATGTAAGTTCTACCATTCAGGATTTACAAACTCAAATTGGGCAGTTGGCTACCACTATCAACCAATTGAAATCTCAAGGTTCTGGTCAACTACCTTCTCAACCTGTCATAAATCCCAAAAGTGTGAATGCCATGACCTTGAGAAGTGGGAAGAAAGTGCAGACAGACCCTACAATTTTAAAGCAACAAAGCTTCAATCAGACTAATCCACACCAAAAAGAAGCATTTATCTCCACACCTGGAGACATCTCTGATAAGCCATCTGAATCAGAGGAAAAGTCTGATGAAAAAAGTACACCAGCCTTCGATAAGACATCGAATGATCAACAAAAAGAAGCTTGTCATAAACGATCTGCACTTGAAGCATCTGATGAAACAAAAACCCCAAATTGTGCTAATTAGAAGGTATCTTTACCTTTTCCAAATAGAATGGTCCAATCCAAGCCCAATGTTCATACAGAATTGGATAAGGAGCTTCTAGATACTTTCAGGAAAGTGGAAGTCAACATACCACTTCTAGATGCTATCAAGCAAATTCCCAAATATGCCAAATTTCTAAAGGACTTGTGCACGCATAAGAGAAGACTCAAAGGGGATGAGAAGATTAGTGTGGGACGCAATGTTTCTGCCTTAATTCAACCCAGCCTCCCTCAGAAATGTAAAGATCCAGGAACTTTCACCATTCCTTGCACAATAGGAAATTCTACATTTGGTGATGCATTGCTGGATCTTGGTGCTTCCATTAATGTTATGCCCTCATCAGTTTATAAATCTTTGAATCTGGGAGAACTGAAGCCAACTGGTGTGGTGATTCAATTAGCCAACAGAAGTACAGCACATCCAGCCGGAGTACTTGAAGATGTGCTAGTTCAAGTGAATAAGTTGATCTTTCCAGCTGACTTCTACATTTTGGATATGGAAGATGAGTCATCCATCAACAGAGCAACCTTGATCCTAGGGAGACCTTTCCTCAAAACTGCACAAACAAAGATAGATGAGCATACGGGGACTCTCTCTATGGAATTTGGAGATGATATCATCCAATTCAACATATTTGAAGCCATGAAGCATCCTACAGAGAACCATTCACTCTTTCAACTTGATGCCATAGACCTTCTTGCGGATGATTATTCTATTGACAATCTACTTTTTGAATTTTTTTATTTTGATTTAGATTACTTAGATAATTTTACTTGCACATGTGATGAATTTGATCTATGTATTGTGTGCTCCAGGATTAATGTTGCAGACCAAACTTCGTTGAAAGATGACATGTTAGATGCAAGTGTTGCAGACATTTCAATCTCAGATAGATTTGTTCCTTCCATAATACAACCACCTCCTTTGGAGTTGAAGCCTTTGCCTGAACATCTAAAGTATGCTTATTTGGGGGAAAATGAGAAGCTTCCTGTCATTGTAGCAAAGAACCTTCTACCGCAACAAGAAGAAAGGTTGCTGCAAACCTTAAAAAGCCATAAACAAGCAATTGGATGGACTTTGGCTGATATTCCAGGCATTAGCCCATCTACTTGTATGCATAGGATATTGCTGGAGGAAAACATCAGACCTGTTAGACAACCACTTCTCTTTGGTGAGGTATTTGATGTATGGGGTATAGACTTTATGGTTCCATTCCCTGTCTCTTTTGGCTTTGTTTACATTCTGCTAGCTATTGATTATGTTTCAAAATGGGTGGAAGCAAAAGCCACTCGTACTGATGATGCTCGAGTTGTTGCAGATTTTATCAGGTCTAATATTTTTAGCAGGTTTGGCATTCCTAGAGCTCTAAATAGTGACCAAGGTACTCATTTTTGCAACCACACAATGGAAGCCCTACTCCGCAAATATGGAGTTATGCATAAAGTCTCCACCCCATATCATTCTCAAACAAATGGTCAAGCTGAAGTTTCTAATCGAGAGATCAAGAAACTCTTAGAGAAAACAGTCCAGCCTAACAGGAAGGATTGGAGCTTGCGCCTTGTTGATACTTTATGGGCATATAGGACAGCCTACAAGTCACCCATTGGCATGTCTCCCTACAGGATTGTCTTTGGTAAAACATGTCATCTTCCAGTTGAATTAGAGCATAGAGCATTTTGGGCAGTGAAGAAATGCAACATGGATCTAGACCAAGCAGGAATCCATAGGAAGCTTCAATTGCAGGAACTTGAAGAAATTCGATTGGAAGCATACGAAAACTCCAAAATTTACAAAGAAAAGGTCAAAGCTCTTCATGACAAAAAGTTGGCAAGAAAGGAGTTTTCTGTTGGACAAAAAGTTCTTCTTTTCAATTCTCGGCTAAAGCTTATGCCTGGTAAGCTACACTCTAGATGGTTAGGACCATTTGTAGTTACTAATATTTTTCCTTATGGTGCAGTGGAAATAAAAAATGAGGTAACTGAAAAAATCTTCAAGGTGAATGGACATCGTCTTAAACCATTTTTCGAATGTTTTCAAAAGCACACGGTAGAAGAAGTGCATTTGCACAATGCCACATACTTGCAATAAATTCAAGAGAAGTCTCTCTCTCTCTCTCTTTTTTTCTCTCTCTCTCTTTCTCTCTTTCTCTCTCTCTCTCTCTCATTCTCTCTCCCCCTCTCTCACATTCCTCGCTTATAAGTTTCAACTAATCTCTCAACTTCCTTCTTCACCTCTTAAATCATCCCAACTATTACACCACATTGAGCTTGCAGGAATAATAACTTGAGTGTTTTAAGAAAAAAATGGAGAAAGCTCTCACCAGGTTCAAAATTTTGTTCCCTACTCTCCCCAGAAATTTTCTTAAAGACATTTACAATTGCAGACTTGAACGATTGAGGGCATTAACACTCTTAGGCCTTCTAGAAGATGTCTGTTGGATCATTGAAGCTAAGGTACGTTTAGCAGGTGAATTTCAAGAATCATTTGTTAAAAACATGCCAGGTGTGGGAAGAAGTTCCTATGCAAAGAAGAGAAGGGCAAAAAGAATTGGAGTTTGCTACAGGTGTGCAAGATGGACCTGTAACCCAAGATGCAAGAACCCTGGAATGGTTTCAAGAAATCAAGAGGACAAAATTCAATTCATAAAAGGATGGACTGAGTAAGGAGTCATTGGATGATATCATTCAGACTCTTGAGACGCATCCTAGTGGGCATGTACAAGGAGTTCTTCTTGATTTGTTTGAACTGTTCCGTAAGGAAAAAGCACGTTATAGTCTTGGGAATCTGACTTTAAAAGACCCTGTTGTCAGTTTACAAGAAAACTGAACGGGAAGCACGTCCTCGACTCTTAGAAGGCGTTTCAGCCGTTACTAGACGTAAAACCAGAGGAAGATGTGAGCCACAATCACAACTACTGTTCATTCTCATGCGTGTATGTTTGTCATTTACATTGTCTTTTCAATTTATTGGGCCATCATTTTTTTTTTTGAAATTTTCACCCCTGCTTAAAGTCTTTCCCCTCTGACATTCACCTTTTCCTTGAACAAAAACTTCAAACTTTTGCAACAAAAATTCAAACTTTTGCTACCAAATCCTGATCCCACACTATTCAAGCGATCTCCTTGTCTGATATTGAGTCCCTATAAATTATCAACCTCTATGACATTTTTTCAAAAAAAAGACAGAAACACCGTATATGGATAGGATCAATACTGTCTGTGTTTTTGGTGGGTCTAACCTTGGAAAGGATGGAGAATTTCAACATGCAGCTTATTCCCTTGGTAAGGTATTAGCTGCAAGAAAAATAAATCTTGTTTATGGGGGAGGGATTCAAGGTTTAAAAGGATGTGTTGCAGGATCTGCACTCACAAAGGGGTGTAACGTCCTAGGTGTTGGCTTAAAAAATGAGAGCACCTCCTACTTCACCCTGGGTATTGAATTGAAGGTTGCAACCATGCATGACCGTATGAGACACATGTTGATTAATTCTAATGCATTTATTGCATTACCTGGTGGTCTTGGAACAATGGAAGAAATTTTTACCATTATATTTTGGGCCTATCGGAATTTTCATAAAAAACCTTTGGGCTTATTGAATATTAATGACTTTTATAATGGTTTGATATCCTTTTTAGTATGCAGTAGAGCAGGAGTTTATGCCACAATCCATGCGCAACATCATAGTATCTGCTTCAACTGTTGAACAGCTACTTGAGATTTTGCAAAATCCTACATCTGAGCTCAGTCAAACAATGCAGCTGGTGAACCAACCAAATCAGGATGGCAGAGACAAAAGAGAACCAGATACCACTCTTCGGTTATAACTTTTCCTTACTTTGGTGGTTTGCTTACATTTCTTTTCCTGTTATATGAAATTCCATCTAAGACATTGGGGACAATGTCTTGGATAGGTTGGGGGGAGGATGGTCCGATATCTAAAAAAAAAAATTAAAAAAAAAACCCAAAAAAAAAAAAAAAAAAAATTAGGTTAGATTCATAAACTTGCTTTGAGTAAGATGGCTGAGTAAGGAGTTACACTTGACTCCTGATACGCATCTTATGATTAAAAAAAAATTTGAATCTGAAAGTATGTTTTTATTTAGATTTCATAAAATAATTGAAGCAAAATGATTTATATTTTGAGATTAATTAGTTTGGCAACACATATTTGAACTAGATAGATTAGATTTGATAAATATATTACCTGTGAGATTTTGAGCCTTATTATTATTTTCTTTCTTGTGTGATTTTCATCCATGGAATATGTTACTTCAGAACTTGCATTGATTCTTTTTGAAGCTACATTTTCACATGAATTGTACAAAAATGATTGAGGCATTTTTTTTCTTGAACAAACCACTTGGCCAAATAACCAACCCGTATAATTTTATCCTTTGATCAGCCCTTTGAGCCGATTAGCCTTTTCTTCTTTTTAGCTCACCACAAATCAACAAAAAAAAAACAACTTTGTCGGACCATAGAAGGTGAGGAATACTGGATTTATCATACCATAAGTGTTTCAATAAGTGTGAGGGAGATTATTGTTGTGTTCATCAATATCATGGTTGAAAAAAAAAACTGAAGCAATAAATTAATAAATAAACTATTATATTGAAAAAAAAAGAAAAAAAAGAATGAAGAAGTAATATTTGTTTCTCACACTTGCACTTAGACTCAGTTCTCAATCCTCACCATTTTCCTTGGTCTAACATTGTATCTCTTCAATATATCATTTCATCTTTCTAATCCCGTTATAACCAAAATAAAGACCTCTTGATTTGTGCATTACATGTGTACATAGTAGTAGAGAAGTAGAATATATGCAAGCCTATGATAGTTCATCTTTCATGGATTGAATTTGATAGAAACACTTACCAAATCAAACACTTGAGAGATTCAGAGTATATCTTGTGAGGTTTTATCTTTCTCAATCTATGTTTTTCAAATTAAAGTTGCCTTTCTAAATAATTTCAAAAATGTGATGAAAGAATGCTTCATGAAATTTTGTGAATTCTTGAGAAATCAACTCAAAACTTCGATGTTCTTCCAAAAAAAAAAAAAAAGTCACCAATCCTTAACTTAAGTTTGCCCGAGACGTGCAAAAGATAAGTGTGGGGGAATTTGATAAGCATAGATTTCATAAATAATTACCTCTCACTTTTATCTCATTAAGACTTCTTATATGTTCAATTAAGTGATCTTTGTCATATTTTATGAGTTTGGGTTCATATGAAGTTTAATTGAATTTCTTTGCTTACCCGATTAAAATGACACTATTATAGTATTTTGAGCATAATAGGAGTTGTAGACATCTAAAAATCATGAAATCTGTCTTGAATGAAAGCTTAAAGAAGTTTCCATAGTTACAAAGCAAGAGCAGACTCTAAATGGGATGTTTAGGACTCCGAAATTATCTCAAAAGATGAGATAGTGTTGCTGACGTGGAATTTGAACAGTGTGCAAAGATCCGGCCATATCTTGAGATACAGAAGTCATATTGAGATGAAATCAACTTTATTGGACAGCTAAGATCCGGGGCTACAACTTTTGTTCAGAAGTCAAGCTCTAATTCGGACATGTGAACATCCGAAATTGCAGTGCAAGAAAGTCAAAATTGTTGTGCTCATTGGTGACAAAAATTCAAAAGTGTTTTGCATTTTCAACAAAGCCCATGTGAAAGCAATAAAAGGGTAGAAAAGTAATATCCTAGTTGGTGACTTTTTGAAGATGATGCCTCAAAAATCCTCTATAAATAGAAGGGTTTACAAGAGGAGAAACACACCATTTTGGAGATTAACTCCAATACCATTTTCTTTCTTTCTTTCTTTCTTTCTTTCTTGCTAGTTTTGCCTCCTTCATGGAAGGCTTAGGTTTTCTTTCTTATTAGTTTGCCTCCTACATGGAAGGCTTAGTTTTTCTTTATTGTTAGTTGCCTCCTACATGGAAGGCTTAGGATTTATTTGTTGTTAGTTTGCCTCTTTCTTTGTTGTTAGTTTGCCTCCTTCATGGAAGGCTAGGTTTGTAGTTTCAATTCAAGGATTCAAGCTATTTTCATTTTAACTTTGAGGTCTTGATCTTTATTTACATGCTTATTAAGTGGTTTCTACTCTACTTCACTATATTCTTCAATTTTATTCTTTAATCAAAGTTTGATCGGTTGACGTATTTTGATTAATGCATAATTGATTTATAATTGGTTTTTGATTGGTAAATCATTTTCCAAAAGTTTGAAGAGTATAAATTAAGTAATTTAATTGAAGGTTTTCATTTTATTACTTACTTCAACTGAATTCTGATTATAAAATTGGTTTAGATGAAATATTAAGTGGTTACTAAATCTTGTTGATCATAATCAATTGAATTCTGAGAGGTTTCTCAGTAGAGAATTCAAGGATCATTGTAGGGGTTCTAGATGATCCTAGGTTGATAAACACAATGCATGATTTTAGTGATCAATGATTAGTTATGAAAATAGCCTCTGAATTCCTTGAGTTGATAATTGTTAAGTGAAATTAATTTCATTCTGTATTTTGTATTTAGCATTTGATATCACATCTTTACAAAAACCCCCTTGTTCTAATTTTCTCCTTATTTGCTTAAGAATCTGAAATGGTCTTTGGGAGATGACCTAGGTTGCACCTTATACTATACCAATAGTTTGGGGGAAATCTAGAAATTATTTTTGCACGTTTGCGACGAGCGCGTCAGTTAGTGTATGTGATTAAACTTTATTAAATTACCTTTTTAAAATTTAATAAGTAATAATTAAATAAGAATATAAATTAGGTTAATTTGTAGTAAAATTTTCTTTGAAAGTTAAAAAGTGTTAATATCTCATAAAATTTTAAATTAATTTAATTAAATTAGTATATCTGACTTAATTTAAGTAAATTAAATTTTTAAAATTTATTTAGTTTGTATTTCATAAAATTTTAAAATTGTAAAGTGTTACTAATTTTAAATTTAAAAAGTTAAAATTGTAAAATTTTTATAAAATTTTAAATTAGAGTTAATTAGGTTAGGTTATTTTATAAAATTCAACTAATTTTAATTATTTAAATTTATTGAATAATGAAAAAATTATAAGTTACATTAAATTGTAGATAAATTTAAATTTTAAAATTTTAAATTAAAAGTTACTCATAAAATTTTAAATTAAGTTAATTAGGTTATTATATGTAACAAAATTTAATTATTTAAATTTATTTAACAATTATTTCATAAAATTATAAGTTAGGTTAAGTTGTAGTTAAATTTAAATTATAAAATTTAAATTTATAAATTATTCATAAAATTTAAATTAAGATCATTAGGCTAGTATATATCATAAAATTTATTATCTAGGTTATTTAAATTTATTCATTAATTATTAAGAAATTTCAAATTATGTTAAGTTGTATAAAATTTTAAATTTTAAATTTTAAATTTGAAAAGTATTCATAAAATTTTAAATTAAGTTAATAGATTAGTATATGTGATAAAATTTAATTATTTATATTTATTCAGTAATTACTAAGAAAAGTATAAGTTAGTTAACTTGTAGAAAAATTTAAATTTTAAAATTTAAAATTAAAATGTATTCATAAAATTTTAAATTAAGTTAATTAGGTTAATATTTGTGATAAAATTTAATTATTTAAATTTATTTAGTAATTACTTAAAATAAATTATAAGTTACGTTAAGTTGTAGAAAAATTTAAATTTTAAAATTTAAAACTGAAACGTATTCTTAAAATTTAAAATTAAGTTGATGAGATTAGTATATGTGATAAAATTTAATTATTTAAATTTTAACTATGTGGTATAGTATGTCATTCCAGTCAGTGCATACTATTAGACTGGATCCAGACTATCCGTCCCTACTTACAGTACAACCCATTCATATATCTGAGTTCTTATGAAACGGAGCTCCTCATATGGAGCTCAAGATTAGGAGGGTCAAGTTATTACATGAGCGTGAGGTTGTTCTAGTAATACTAGTCCAGATAGTGGATCGGTTACAACAGACGGGTTTTTTGGATGTAGCCCAGTTACAATTCGTCCACAGTGATGCTTCATTAATTGAAGCTTTAGTCGAGAGGTGGAAGTTAAAGACGCACACATTTCACACTTTGTCAGGGGAGTGCACTATCTCACTTCAGGACGTTGGCATATTGATGGAGTTGCCCATTGATGGTCTTCCAGTGATTGGATCGACATCTTCTACAGCGTTGCTGATCACTTGGAGACAGAGGAGCAACTGGATAGGTTCACTAGAGCCTATATTCTACGTCTCATTGGAGGTGTTTTATTTTGCGACCATTCTAGCTCTAGAGTTCCATTACGGTATTTGTCATTTCTTGCAGACTTTGACCGATGTGGTGAGCATAGTTGGGGATTTACGGTATTAGCATATCTTTTATCGTGAGCTATGCAGTTGCACAGATTACAATTAGAAAGAGATATGAGATTTTACATTGTTGTTACAGCTATGGGCTTGGGAACGATTTCCTAAGATGACTCGAATGGATCCTAGTTATGCTGATCATATTATTCCATATGGAACGACGTATGAATTAAACTTAGTATACTTTAAATTATTATTATTTAATGTATAAAGATTTTAATGCTCATTATGACCGTTTGAAAGCAAATAGAAGAAAGGGTTGGTCAGGGTTGCTCAATAGGACATCTCATACTCAGGCATCTATTTGAGTCCATGGATCGAGATCAGGTAATTACATTATTAAAATTTTCCATTATCCTTAAAGGTTAATTAATGATTTATATTGACAATACTAACGATTGCGTTAAAAATTTTGTAGATCATATAAAAACCATATAGGGAAGTCATGCATGACTTACCTGATACTTGTAGGCATGAAGATGTGGACTACAGTGGTGCCACTCATATGTTTCAACATATTAGAGTGGCACCAATCTGATCGTTGCATGAGGAAATTCGGGATGACTCAACACATGCCCCAACTTCCTTCCCAGCCGCAAAAGGTACATGGCATGACATTGAAGGGGAAGACTGACGAGAACTGGACGCGAGTATTTGCCCTTTTCTTGATTGTGTGGAACCAGAGACATCAACGTGTATGTTTGGGTTTATCATCCGATGAGTTACTAAGTTATAACTCAGATTGCATAAGGTGGTACACTCGACATACACATCGATGGATCACGAAAGAATATGCTATCAAAGGACGGGTGGTAAATTCAACATTTAATACCTTTTGTATTATATTTCAATACAACATTTAACTTATATATTTCAATACCTTTAATTTTAAATACAACATTTGACTTATATATTTCAATATATTAAACCTTTTCTATTATAGACGGATGAGGTAGAGATGATTTACTACCTAAGTACTGAAGTTGCTGGGTCGAAAACCATCCCACTTGGGGATGTTATAGACCAAATTTGATAGCACACAGAGCAGGTCATGGTTCTAAAGAAGATTGGGGATCGACTTGTTGAGGCTAGATTCAGTGCACCTGAGCCTACTCAACAAGTCCCTCAGACAGAGGTGGTAGCTGATATTCCACAGTCATGAGTTAAGTGTCAAGGGCTACAACAGAGGAGGAGGAGGGTGACTCACCAGACCAAGGAGATTCCTGAGTTACCTCAGAGGTAGGAGGGACAATACTTTGTCCCTACACAGGAGGTTGCATCATCACCCTACCCGATATATTCTTACTCATCCCTATATTCTCATCATGATGGAGATTAGTAACCTAACTTACACAATATAATTTAATATTTTTAATATTATTTGAATAGGTGCATGTCCTTCTCATGTAGGTCTGTCGATTAAACTGCATTTTGGGTTTAAGGGAGCAGGATCAGACTTAGCCTTTGTCCTATTTCCATCACCGGACTTGCCATCTCCGAGGGTATTCTTCACTAGAATGGATGTCAAAGTAGGTCCGACCTATGCTGGGACTGACGGGGGATTAACTTCACATGCTAAGTCAAGATTATACACACCATCCTCTTTCAGCCCCCGATGGTGACAAACCTGCTCCGATGTATTGATTTGTGCAGAGTCCAGACATCTTAAATCAGTATAGCAGGCAAGGTATTGATCTGAACACGGACCTGTTTGTTGTATTTCATTAGGGAGCTCAGATCAATCAACCTATTGAGCCCACAGAGGACATCTCACGTTGACAGACTCGGAGGATTACTAGGGAACAGGGCGCATGATCGTAGAATTTTATCTTATTTTTATTAGGTTTCATTATGTATGAACGTTTTGTATCATGTTTGACGCATACTAATGTTGATGTATTACCTTACTAGTTATGTTTATTTTGATTACCGTTATTACCATTTTGATTAACGTTCCTAACCCGTTTATTAATATGATGTTTTTATTAAAGATCATCAAACTCAAGTATATTAACATTTAATAATGATTAATAATAATAATAATAAAATATTAGTATTACTATAATCAATGATTAAAAACTAAACCAAACATAACAACCTCATTGCTAATTTTGTAAACTTTGTGGACATCAACTCTAGTTGTGACTTATCTTTGAACACAAGCGACATCTATACCTTGGTTGAGATTCAACCTAGTTCATTTCATTCCTTATACATGTTGACCTAAGTCTTCCCTTACCTTGCATCTTCTCCTCATCTACAAGTATCCAATCTTCAACATATGGCAAGTCATTGTCATTACCAATTGGCCACCATTCAGTAGAATAAGCAGCTTCTATACTTTGTAATGTATAGACGTCATCAACAAATTGAGAAAAATCAATACTAACTGTAGTACAAGTAGCGATGACATGAGAGCAAGGATACCCTAAAAGTTGAAATCGGCCACATTGACAATAATGATCAAACAACCTAACAGATCATTTGTTACCTCCTCATTGTGTTATTGAACTGAAAGCTTCTTCTATTTCAAACCACGAAGATTGAATATCATTTTGTCTAATCTGGTGAGTACATGCTTCATCTTGACATTTACAAATTTTATCCATTACTTTCTTACAATAATGGTGACCATTATCAATATCATTCTTCTTAATTGTCCCTTTACACAAAGTATTCAACCAAACGATTGAAATACATTTTACCAAAGTGGTAATTGGAAGATTACGTGCTCCTTTGAATACTTTATTCACTGTCTCAGCCAAGTTGGTTGTCATATGACCATATCTTCTTCCATTTTCATCGTATGCTAGACTCCACTTCTCCTTTGAAATGTTTTCAATCCATATAGCAATATCAGCACTAGTCTGTCTAAACTTTTCAAGTTTTTGATCAAATACTTCTTTACATGTGATGTAACCTATAAAGTAATTTTAAAGCAATGATCATAATAAACATGATTAAAAAAATAATGTATAAAATTATTAGTTCACATTACCTAGTTTAAGCAATTCTTGCTTCATTTTTTGACTTCTAAAGCGGTGATTGAAATTGCTGGCAATATGTCATATGCAATACACATGGTATGCATGGTGGGTTGCCATCCCAAATGCAGGTTACTAACGGCCGATTTTATACTTTGATGTCTATATGATATTAGACAAATTTCACTTCTTTGAGTAACATACTTTCTCAGCAAAGCTAGAAACCAACTTCATGCATTCAATGTCTCAACCTCAGCCATAGCAAAGACAATAGGTAGGACACAATTATTTCCATCTTGGGTTATTTCTATCAGTAAAGTAACTCTATATTTGCCATACAGAAAAGTTTCATAAATTTGTATGACAGGTTTGCAATAGTTAAATGCATGATATCATTGTTTAAAATTCCAAAAAACTCGAAAAAACTTGCAAGCTTTGTTCTAAACCTGATCACCAATTATAACATCTTTAATCTCTAGTTTATACCTCGACCTTGGTGCATATTGAATCATTTTATGTAACCATTTAGGAAGTAAAGCATATGATTCATCCCAATCACCAAAGACATGGATGATTGCCTTTTGTTTTGCAATCCATGCGTGACTCATATTATATATGAGTCACATGCATGTGTAACTCATAATATTATGAGTCATATAATTTTTAATTATTTTAAAATATATGACTGATAATATTATGTGTTTTATTCATGTGTGGCTCATAATATTAGGTGCCACATATTTTCATTTCAATTTTTAAACATTTGACGCATAAAAAACGTGAGTTATAGACTATTATATCGCACAAAAATGTATATTAGGTGTTTGACGCATTGAATAGTGTGTCAAAGGTACTATTTCGATCCTCTTCCAAAAAATACTTTAAAAATAGCATTTTTTTTACATAGGTAATTTTTTTATAAATATTATTTTGAAAAAAGAATCTAAAAACAATACTATAAAACCATCTTCGATACGACTCAATTTATGGTTGAGTTAATTGATGATTAGTTGAGACTTTAATTTATTAGTTATATGAAGGGATTTGGTATATATTAAAATTTTAAAAATTATAAAATTATTTTATATAACAGAAAGTCTTTATTATAATTGTAAAATTATGACTCAATTTAAGGTTGAGTTAATTGATGATTAGTTGAGACTTTAATTTATTAGTTATATGAAAAAATTTAGTATATATTAAAATTTTAAAAATTATAAAATTATTTCATATAATAGAAATAGTCTTTATTATAATTGTAAAATCAATCATAAAGTAGTCAATCGATCGGTTCATATAATTCCATGATTTTAAGATGTTTGACTAGATGATTTTATATGAGAATCGATGAATTAATGAATTAATTAATTTAATTGAGTTGTTAAAAATTTAAATTTTTAAAAAATTTTATTTTAAAATAATATTATTTGATGTTAATAATAAAAATATTAAAATTAAAAATATAATTTGAGAGAAAATAATAAAAATTTATGTTTTTTTTATAATTTTAAATTTTAAATTTATCTTTATTTTATTTTATTTTTCAAAACTCTACCTTAATTATTATTTAACTCTATTCAATCTTATCATTAAAAAAATTTTAAAATGTTAATTTCTTAAATATAAATGCTACATTATTTTAATTATATTTTTTATTTGTGAAACTATATTCTAATAAAATTTTAAAATATTTATTATTTTATTATATTCTTACATTTAACTTATAACCAAATCTTAACTCTTATTAGATATTTATACGATGATAACTACTTTTTACTTTTAACTTTATTTTAGCTTTATAATTTGTGTTAACTTACTCTTAAAAATTACATATAAATTTTTAAAGTTTTAACGTACATTGGTTTAACATGTTTAACTAATGATTCAATGATTTAATTACTTATCCATTAATTCAATGTCCTTACTGAATTGATGTTTGAGTCGAGTTTTACTATATTAATTTTTATATTTTAAATTTAAACATCAAAATAATAGTATCATAAAAACATTTAATTAAATTAATATCAAACAAAAAAAATTAACATAAAAAATTGTTATAAAAAAATTAGAAAATAAATTTAAATAATCAAAATTTTATATAATATAAAAATATTTAAATAAAATAATTATCAGGATAATATTATAAAATACACATTCACTAATAAATATTTTTAAACTTAGTTTATATTTAATTTATTTCAAATGTTGCAAAACAAAATTCTCATTTCATAGACGATTAATTATACATTAATTTTTAATTGATTAAATTCAAATTATCCATCATTGTAAAAATATGTGATAACAAATCATCGACTCAATTTCTTTCTTATTATTACTAATAATAATAATAATATTATTATTATTATTATAAATATAATATAATATCAAAATATCTTCTATGATAATTGACTTGTGCATTTAAAAAAATGTCAAAGCTGAAAGATTAAAATAAAAATTATAACTTTGAATATAATTTTTTTGTTTAAATATATTTTTATCTTTTTAAAATTTTAGTCTTAGTTTTTTATTTTTTATATTTCTTTAAAATGTAAGGAAAAACTTGTTCAATAGAGGATAAAATGTTGCTGAATTAGATGTAAAAAATGGAAAGTATTTTAGGATAGACACCATTTCTAGGGAGATAAGTCATGACTGCTCTACCATCTTGAATTTTTAAGGATAATAAGGTTCTCAGAAGACTAGGTTAAGGATGACACAGTTTGAGAGAAATTTTTACTCTGAAAATTCTGATTTCAAATCATGATCCAATGTTTCAAAATGTCTACAAAGTGATCTATATATAAACCAAGCGAGTGGCAACCACAAGCTACATGGATCCTCCTCCTTGCTTCTCCTATTGGGCTTGTATTCAGCCTAAATACAAGCCATGAATCTACCCTCTATGCAACTCCTAATTGGACTTGGATAAGTCCTTGTTATGAGCCCAAGAATTACACAAAAAAGGTAAGCTCATTTTATGAGTCCAAGTATTACACATAAAAAGTGCCCTAAGCTTATATAAATAGGGTCATCTAAACTTATTACAACAAAACTAATCCTAAACTATATATTGTAATGGGCCAATAGGCCCAATGATCCTTTGCAGTTGGGACCTTTCCATATTTCCCTCTTTCAGAAGCATTCATCCTTGAATATTTAAGCTTAACATTATCACAAAACAAGGACACAAATAAGAAGAAGAGATGTTATTAATGATAGAGAGCAGAAGACAATGTTAGGATCAAAGACTAAGCTCCTAAACTTTCCAAATAGTTGTAAGATTAGACCAATAGAGTTGATTAGGAATAATGGATTAAGACTACTCATAAGCTCACAATTATTATCAAACATGAATCAAGTACGCTGATGAGTTGTACTCAATTTTCCTATTCCTAAAAGGAAGGCTATTTTTATTACCTAAGATATGTCTTAAAGTGAATTATAAATGATTCACTTCTTGATGTAATATTGGCATATCATTATGAGGTACATAATGATGTAAAAGTGGAAGACTATCATGAAACAAAGAATTAGACACTTGAATCATGCCAATATGTAGAGTGTAAGATATGCACATGAGATCCATATTTGACCAAGTGCACTTGATATGGATTTCGTTAAATGTTCCATGAAATATTAATTTGTAAGATGCACTATTGTCATATATAGTTGAGATCACAAACAAATTATGTATCTTAGGTGTATTATCATAAAACAAGAATTGTGGTATGCTAGGAACCTTAATATGTGAAAATGCACGACCACAATGGGGCACATAAGAATAAGGTGAGGGTCTTGTGATATGAAGTAATTTGGGCATACAACCATTAACAATCAATGCAATAAAGGTGTCTCAATTATACAAGATTGTGGTAGGAGATTGGTATCTCAACAGTACCATCTCTTGACTACCTCTCCTAAAAAATGTCCTTTTAACTCTTATATTAGGTCAAATGAATTGAGGCACACTAGAAAATATCCTACAATTGATGTTCAAGTCAATTTGAGTTTGATGAAGAAAGTTTACCTAGTTAAAAGTACTTCTCTCACCTCACTCTTGCTTTCAAGAGAGTTTGATACTTCACTTACCTTCTGTCTTTCCTTTATTTTTTATATTTTTAATTTTTTTGATCTTTTTCAATGTTTTTCTGTCTGCAATCCTTTTTTTTTTCTCATTTGGATTTGTTCTTTATAGACCTCACTTGGGGCTAAAGACACTAGTTCTATTTTTTGGGAATTGAAAATGAAAGAAAATGTATTAGAGTGTCCATTATGATGAACGATCTTATCAAATTGTCATGGTCTTCCCACTAGCACATGGATGATCTCCATAGGAATAACATCACACTAGGTATTATCCTCGTATCTATCTATCCTAAACAAAAGGAAAAATTTCTTATCAACTAACAAGTCTCCATTGTTACTAATCCATTGAAGTTTATATGGGTTAGGATGGTAAGTAGTTCCTAACCCTAACTTAGTCACTAACCTAGTGCTAGCTATGTTAGTACAACTACCACCATCAATAATTAGGGAACATGTATGTTCCTGAATGGAACATCTTGTATAAAAGATGTCTTCCTCCCCATTAATAACATTCCTTAGCAACCTTCTAACCACTAGTAGATTTCCTTCTAAAGCATACTTTAAAGCTTCATCACTAGAGGATGAGAAGTAGGAGCTAGAACTCGAATATTTCAAGGAGGAATAATCTCCACCATCCCTAAGGATCATACTCTTCTCATTGGGACATTAAGAGGCCATGTGTCCTTTTCCTAGGCACTTTAAACATTTAATGGAGGATTTTATTCCTGAAGTTAGGTTAGGTGATTTTTCCTTGGACTCTTTAGAGGTTTTTGTGTCCCTACTTTTCCTAGGTTTGAAGTTTGATTCTTTCTTTCTATCCTTCCATTGTTCTTATATAGAGGAGCTATAAGAAGTATATTTATCCTTACCATTCCTGTTCAATTGAGATTTTACCTTAAGGGCTTGGTGATACAAATCATTAAGGCTTTGGTAATGGTGAAGCTCAACTATGTTCCTAATCTCATGCCTAAGATCAACTAGGAACCTATCCAATGTAACTTCCTCACTTTTATTCAAGTTAGCCCTAATGATAGCTATTTCCATCTCCTTATAATATTCATCTACACTCTTAGTACCTTGGGTTATTCTTTGAAGCCTATTATGCACTTCCCTAGGATAGTAAGGGGGCACATACTTATTCCTCATCACATTTTCATCTCATCCTAATCACTCAAAGGTTGGAATATTTATTTATTAAGTTTATCACACCAAATAAATACAAAATCACTAAATTCTAGGGTAGCTAACTTAATCTTTAATCTTCCCTAATTGAATAACTAGAGAAGAGCTGCTTAATCTTGAGCTCCCAATCCAAATACATCTTAGGATCATTTCTCCCTTGAAACTTAGACATTTTAAATTTAATTACATCCAAGGTATCATGATGGTACATATCTCTATGGTCTCTATATCTAGGACTATGCCTACTCCTAAGGAACCTTTATTTTGAACTATCTTTAGAGGGACTTCTATGCCTATGCCTAGAAGGATGCCTATCCCCACTTCTATGATTCCTATTCCTAAAGGGTTCTCTATCCCTACTCCTATGGTTCATATTCCTAAGGGATTCTCTATCCTTATTTCTATGGACTCTATCCTTGAGTTAGTACCTCCTGGGTGTTGGTGAGTTTCTTCTAGGAGAGGAATGTGACCTATCCCTTGAAGATGGTTCACTATAAGAAAATAACATTTTTTCGACGATCATTTCTCGGCGTTTCAACAATAACCGCCGTTGTGGGAGTTGTTTCGCAGTTTAGAAGGCGGTTATCTTAGCTGCCACAGATTGAAGGAATGTAAGGCGGTTTGTTGTTATTCAGCAGTGATTTCGTTTTCTCCTTCTCCCTAATATATAAAACAACCCTAACAAATCAAATTCAAATTTCAAACTACAGTCAACGATCCTCACTCTATTTGCTGCTCTGAATCTTCTTTGGTTCTGCGAGATATGTTGCACAAGCTCCATTTACGGCTCTGAACCTTCTTTGATCCTGTGAGGTATGGTGCATGAGCTCCATTTGGTGCTCTAAACATTCTCTGTTCCTACGAGGTATGCTAGATTTTGTTATTAAAATGTATATTCAATCAAACCAGATTTTAATGGTAAAAAAAATAGGATAAAGCAAAAGGTTAAGATTACTGATTAGGGTAGTTGAAAATCACTATTGCATTATTACACTTTCTATATTGATTAGGTTAAAGCAAGAGAGGATTGATTTTTGGTGGAACGCAGAAAATTAGAAGAGTTCATATAGTTCCCAAAACACTTTTAGGAGCGTCAGATTCTTCCTTAGGTAACTCCTCAAGAGTCTCAGCTTCCAGCTTTCTTCAATCCTTGTATATTTGATCTCTACAAGATAAATATTGCTGCTATAAGTTGATGTCCTCTCTGCATTATCACTAAACTAAGATTATATTAAAGAAATTAAATAAATATCTTCTACTATTTTTCCGTTCCACGCTTTGATTGTATGGTGGATTCTCTTGATCAATTCCATATTGGTAGACAGAGTGAGAGTAGAAAAGAGAAATATGTCTAAAATAGTTGTGCAAAGTTGCTCATAGAAGCAATCCATGGCTTAGATAGAGACTTGGAAAATAACCCACCACACCCACACTATCATCACACATCGTCTCTTCACGAGATTAATTTAGCTTTCTTTTTACCACAAACTGAAATCATCAAATTATTCCTTTCTCTTTCTACATCTCTCTGCCACCTGCACTTCACTACCAAGCCTCTTTGCTTAATTAGTAGTTTTGGTTTTGCACCTGTTAAATAGGACCAAAACTGGCTACTTGTAGAATAACCAAAGTATTTAGAAAACAAACAAATAAACCAAACCAAGACAAGAGAATATAACCAAATATCTTGTTTTCCTTCATTCCCTTATGTTGGAGTTTTTCTTCTAAAGAAAACATGTTTCTCACAACTATTTCCAATTCAACTACCTCTTTGTCCGAGGATGGAAGTGTTTCTTTAGGAACAAAAGTTCAGGACTTAGGTGGACTTGATCACGTGGTGGCTTCAACAAACATTTCTCCTCAGCAACCTCAAAAGATCAAGAAAAAGAGAAGCCTTCCTGACAATCCAGGTACTTTAACTTCAACTTGATTGATAATTAATTAATTAAGTTTTTTGTTTTATCTAACATATATATATATATATATATATATATATATATATATATATATATATATTCCTTATATTGACAAGTTCAATTAATTGATGGTATATGTTAATAAGACATTACTAATCACAAAGCTTATATATAAAATATGCTATTCTAATTTCTATCCATGCTTTAACGTTATTAAGATCTTAAGCATGGTTTCGATAGATGACTAATATTATATTTTTGCATATATATTCCACATCATGTACAATGGAAGCCAATGATAATCTTGCCATTATCGAAGTTGATATGATTAATTGAATCAATAAAGAGATAAGGCAGGATCAAAAGAATAGTAATATATAAAAAAAGGTAGCATGTATTTTTTCTACACATGAAATATGGAAATGGGTGTTTGGTCAACTACTTTATTTTCAATTTATTTCTTCTTCAATATAGTTGTGTTGCGTTTAGCATAGATATGCTCCTAAGTAAGCAATGACGACGGAAGAGGTTTAAAAACGAGTGTAGTGGAAAATAGTTTTAGCATATGGGAACCACTGTTCTTGTGCCCTTGTGCCTTCTTGCGACGCAATGAGATTTATATTGGAACAATACACAAAGCTATCATCATTCCCTTCATATATATCCTTGTAAAATTAGTATTAATACATCAGGTATTATATATATATATATATATATATATATATATATATATATATATATATATATTTAGGCGTCATCAATGCATATCAGACATCCTATCTATTAAAGAATGTAAGATAGTGGAGCCATGCCCTGTTAGTTTTATGGCGAATGAAGCTACCCATTTGAGCATTTAATTATTTAGTCTTCAAAAATTGTATTTTGAGCAATTTTTTTATACTTGTGGATTTTAAATAATATTTATTTATTTTTAATTTAAATTATTAAATGATAAAACTTATTTTGATATTATATTATTTTTTGTTGATTATGTTAATAAGATTATGGAATGTATATATCATTTAAGAAGTCTTATTATATCTTTAAAGGTGTTAATATATATATATATATATATATATATATATATATATATATATATATATATATATATATATATATTCTGTGCTATGCATGATGTTTGTACAATTGAGTTTAACAATCTAATGGAATTAAATTTTCTATATTCTTTATAAATTTTCATTTTTTTTGGTAATTAGGTAGTTTTGTTTCTGACTCCTGTCTAATCTACTTGAAAGTTGGAATTGGGTATATATGAAAACCCAATTTTATATTTGATTTTCTTTCCCTAACTCTAATTCAACTAATACGATGTTTAAATTAGATATAACTAGTGACATATGCGTGTAGTATTTACTGTGTATGGTTTATTCATGTAATCATGTCATATCTTATTTTACTCTATCAAGATTTGTTGTGATAGCAGCTAATATAATGTTGTTACACATAAAACATAATCTATAATTTTCGGAGCATTCAATTTTGAATTCTTCACCAAGGTCAGATTTGTTCTGTCCTGTTTTTCTTTACTTGATATCTATTCATTCTAATATTGCATTCTGATTTGTAAACAAGATGAGAATGTTTAGGTTACTGATATCATATTGTAGCAATTTCATCTGAATTGGCAAATCAGGTATCGAAAAGGCAGTACATAGCACATGACTTATTTACTGACAAATGAAAATGTTCAAAATCTAAATAATTATCAGGTGCAAAACCTAAAGTGTGTCAGAATGTTAATTATATTTTCATTCAATTTTGTGCAATAATATATGTATGTCCTGATAATGGCCCTGCTTTTTTCAAGTAATATTAATTTTAAGTGAGCTAGAAATTGCAACAACAAAAGTGAGCTAGAAAATTTATATCTGGAAACTCCCTATTAATTTTAAAGAGATATGTTATTTGCATTATAATTTACATAATCATATTTTATTTTTTTATTTTCTATTATATCTTATATTTATTAGTCTTGATTGTGAGAATTTTTATTGATTTGTATATCCATGAATTGGTTTTACACGTTGTGTGAAAGATTTGATGGCAAGTGATGGCATGAAGTGGGTTAATTAGGACACCATTGTTCCTAACATTACATGATTTTTGCTAAGAAACAATTAAATTATTTAGAATCTTTTAGAACCTAAATGTTCGTTAATTCTATAGATTTGGATATGTTCTGGCTATTTATAATTTTGGACATTATGTCAATTTCTAATCTTTGGTATTTATTTTTATCTTTCATGGTGTTGTAACAACTTGTGAAATGTATTGTAGATTAGTGGTATGTTGTTATAGGTTATTTGGACTCTTGTAATCTGAATTATTGTCTTTGTCAATACAGTGGTAAGACATCTATTTTTTTTCCTTCTCCTATGTCCAAATCTGTTTGGCCAATTTGAGTACTGAAATACTTTGGATTTTCAGGGTGAATTTTTCTTGAAATTGGTGAGACTCAATCAGCAATATTGTGTGATAGTAATTTTCTTATTAGAAGTAGAATTTATGCAGTAACCATTATGTGAAATTCCAATAAGTAATTTCTATATTAAATTGTTCCTTGTCTTCTAATTTTGACTAGCGATAGAACTAATGTATTTAATTTATGTTATTATTGTTGTGTCACAGCACACTATATTCTAGCTACTAATATCTTCAAGTGTCACACAAACATCATTCCAAGTTTGAAGGTCATTCCATTACTTCTTCTTCCTTTTCTTAACTCTACACCAAGCTCTAGTAAGTTACACTTTCTTTGATTTCTCATTATCTTGTTTTTAAGTTGTACCAATAAATTTTTTATAAGCTGAAATTAAAGTTACAAATGTTTTGTTTATTTTGAGTGATGAATATATGTTATTCATGCATTAAAAGTGTTATTGTAGATACTTTATTCAATCCATGTTGTAATGCAAAGTTATTTTCACACTTGCATTAGTTTTTCCTAACTTATTTTAACTTTCTCAGATCAGAAATAAATTGTACACCAATGGATAGGTCATGGATTAGGATGCCAAAATTCTCCAGAATATGATCAAGGAGTTGAGGAGTTTATCAACTTTGCATTTCAACATAGTGCTGTGGATGGTAAAATATTATGTCCTTGTGTTCGTTGTAGTTACAAAAAGTGACAAACTAGAGATGAGGTGTATGACCACTTAATTTGTAAAGAATTCCTGCAAGGATATATCTTTTGGTTTTTGCATGGGGAATCATTGCCCAATGACAATCAAAATTTAAATCTACCACAAGATACCATTGCCGATGAAGACTCAATTCAAAACATGATCAATGATGCTTTTGGAGTTAATAGACAATGTGAAAACGAATCAAATGAAGACATTGACCAAGATGAAGGAGGGATGCCAAGTGTAACACAAGAAGGGCTTCAAGATCGGGAGTTTTATGAATTAACAAGGGATGAAGAACAACCTTTGTATGAAGGAAATACAAAATATTCAAAACTTGCATTTATAGTAAAGTTGTATCATATCAAATACCTATCTAGGATGACCGATAAAGCTATGACCATGATATTAGAACTGCTACATGATGTATTTGAACATGCAAAGATCCCGAGTTCATTGTATGAGGAAAAGAGAATTATAACTAAGCTTGGCTTAGACTATGAAAAGATACATGCATGCCCAAATAATTGTATGTTGTATTGGAATGAGGATGAAAATAGGGATATATGCAAAATATGTCAGAAGTCTAGGTGGAAGCCAGTGATAAGAGGTGGGGATAATGAGGCTTCCAATATTGGAAATAACAAGAAAAAAGTACCTGCAAAAGTTCTTCGGTACTTTCCACTGAAACCACGGTTGAAGAGATTGTTCTTGTGTTCAAAGATTACTAATGATATGAGATGGCATGTTATGTCTCCTAACAATGATGGCATGATGAGGCATCCACAAGATTCTGAAGCTTGGAAGATGTTTGACTTAACTCATACCTTATTTGCATTAGAGCCACGAAATGTTCGCCTTGCATTAGCTACTGATGGTTTTAATCCCTTTGGTGCTCTGAGTGCTTCATATAGCATTTGGCCAATTATTCTAATACCTTACAATACCCCTCCATGGGTATGTATGAAGCCTTCATCATTTATCCTTTCGATGATAATTCCTGGTAAGAAAATGCTAAGAAATGATATAGATGTTTACTTACTACCTCTAATCAAGAAGTTGAAGGAGTTATGGGATGATGGAATAGATGCATATGATGCTTCATTGAAAGAGATGTTCAAATTGCATGCAGCTTTGATGTAGACGATTAGTGACTTTCCTGGTATGGGAAACCTTTCTGGATGGAACACGTACACAGGATTAGCTTGTCCAACTTGTAACTTTGATTCTAGTCCTTGTTGTCTTCACCATAGTAAAAAATGGTGTTTTATAGGCCATTGCCGCTTTCTTCATCAAGGACAAAGATTTAGATTTAACAAGGTTCGATTTAATAGAGAACAAGATATGCGTAACCCACCAAAAAAATTATCTGGCTCAGAAATTTTTGAACAGGTAAGAGATATTAAGGTCACATTTGGTAAAAAAGTTGAAGTAAGTGGAAGAGGTAAAAGATTACGTGGTAACAATCTCTCCTTGCAAGACAATGCTCCACAATGGAAGAAGAAAAGCATATTTTTTGAACTTCCATATTGGGAGAGTAATTTACTACGTAATAATCTAAATGTTATGCATATTGAGAAGAATGTATGTGGCAATATTCTCTACACCTTACTAAATGATCGTTCAAAGTCAAAAGATCATATCTTTGCTCGACGAGACCTTTAAACCATGGGTGTTAGACATGACCTTTGGGTAGATGAAAATGGAAAATATCCATTAGCTATTTATACACTGACCAACCAAGGAAAGAAGACTTTCTTAACAACTTTAAGAAAGGTTGTTATACCAGATGGGTATTCAAGCAACATTTCTAGATGCATTGATGCAGACAGTCTTCATTTAAATGGAATGCTAAAAAGTCATGATTGTCATATATTGATAGAACAACTCCTACCATTGTCCATGAGGGCAACATTGCCTAATTAGGTGACATAAGTTTTGAATGAGTTTTGCTCATTCTTCAGAAAATTGCGTGGCAAAGTTTTGAATGTTGAAACTTTAGAACAATTGCAAAAGGACATTGTGATCACTTTATGCCACATGAAAATGTTATTTCCCCCTTCATTCTTCACTATCATGGTTCACTTAACTATTCATCTTGTTGAAGAAGCTAAACTTGGAGGCCCAGTACACTATCGATGGATGTATCCTATAGAAAGGTAAAGAAATTGATTTCTTTTCAATCACATTTCAATTAAAATGATTTTTTATTTGATGGGTATTTAGGATTGTTAAAGTCCTATGTACGCAATAGGGCACAACCAGAAGGATCAAGGTTACCTAATGGAGAAAATCCTAACCTTTTGTTCAAGGTATTTCAATAATATTGAGACAAGATGGAATCGAACTCATCGTGTTGATGATGAGCCAAATGATATACATCCCAACAAACGAATAGCTGAATTGTTTCCACTAGTAGGGAAAGAAATTGGTGGTTCTTCATATTTCAGGCTTACTTCTACTGAAATATTACAAGCACATCGATATGTGTTAACCAATTGCCCTCTTATTGATCAATATCTTCTGTAAGTGTATATATAATGTCTAAATATGTCTAACTTTTTATTTCTTGACCAATATCTTATCGATGAATCAACTAATTACCTTAAATCTATATAGACAGTATAGAGAAATTGTGCGAAAGCAGCTAAGAAGGCATACAAGGAATGCGAATGATATAGACAAGAAGGTTCATAGAGAATTTTATTGGTTGGTTCTTTACTCATGTAAGTAAAACTTTAATGAACGTTTTTAAAAACTATAGGAAGTGAACTTTGCTAATAATTATATTACTAATTTACAAATTTTTTATGTAGATTTTTGAAATTGCAAACAACCTTAACAAGGTAGATAAAACTATTCTTCTTTGTCTTGCTGAAGGTCCTAAAATGCAAGCTACAAGATACATTGCATATAACATTAACGGATACAAGTTTCGAACTTTGGCACGAGATCAGGGATTGAAAACTCAAAATAGTGGAGTCTTTGGTACTTTTGGCACTAGAAGTTACTTAAGTAATAGTGATACTCAAATGAGATTTGGAGGGGTGCCTTACTATGGAAAACTGGTAGACATAATTGAGATTAGCTACAATGGACTAATCAAGGTTAATTTATTTAAATGTGAATGAGTAAACACCACTAATATGAGAGGCATAAAAATAGATAATTTAGGTTATACCTCAATTAGCTTTGAAAGATTAATACACACCGGAGAAAATGAAGATGATGAACCATATATTAAAGCTTCGAAGCTCAGATGGTTTATTATGTTGATGATGAAAAAGATAGAGGTTGGAGTATACCTATTCATTTGATGCCAAGGGACTTGTATGACATGGGTGTAACTGAAGAGATGATGGTATCTAACGGATCATTTCCATCATAAAACTTAGAACAAATTTTTCTTGATGATACTAAATGTATACAATTAGCAAGTGATATTATAGATGATGACCATGTAACTTCTATCATGAATGAAAATGTTGATAATGATAATATGATTATATGATAATGACGGGTAAAATTTAATACTTATTTTTTGGCCAATTATCTTATTTGATCTTTATTATTATGGTTGTTATTTATGACATGAATGGTTAGTTTCTTATATGTTTCATTGTAGTTTCTTAAAACAAACTAAAATTTTGATTTTAAAGGAATGCCTAAGACAAAGAGATTTACTCATAAGGCTCATTCCACACCAGTTATTTGTTCATCAATGAGTCAAACCACATCTCATTTATCAGCACAAAGTGAGCCCACAGTTGAAGGTTCTCTACAAAATACAGAATTCCAAAATATGGAACCCATACAGGATCAACATCAAGGCATACAAACCAATACTAGGAGAAGGTCTCATAAATATTGGATAGTTAATGTGATTGGTAAGTAGGTTAATACATTTTAATAATTTTGATAAGTTGTTTTCATTGAATTGTTAAGTTGGATAATCTATTTTATTAGTATTTGTTAAGTTATGTATTTATCATTATTGTGGTCTTCTTTATTCTAATATTTTTATCTTTACTTATAAAAAAAATAGATGCAGATGGAGTAATTAAAGAAACACGTCTACGAGTTGCAGATTTGAATTTGAACCTTCCTCCAAGTCAAAAAGTTATCTTGGAATTGAATGAGGATGGTCAAACAGTTGGAGATAACAGTGGCCTTTTGGGAGTGTATTTAGGAGAGCTTGTAACATCCCAATTTTTCTATGATAAATGTTTGAGGCTACAAATAATTTCTAGAATAAAACTAGGTGAAATTAGGAGCCAAAAGCAGAGAAATTAGGAAGTTTGGTGCAAATGACGAAAATGCCCTTGCACCTGGGCAGCTCAAATAATGAGCCAGAAAAATGGAAATACAAGTATAAGACATCTTGGAGGGATTATAAACATCATGTATAGTTAAAAGTAGCGAGAAAAATTTAGAAACCTGAGAAGGGATGAAAATGCCCTTCGAAAACCCTGAAAATGACCAAAATGCCCCTAGGAGCTGTACTTTTTGTACAAAGCTAGTCAGTTCCCATAAAAATAGCAAACGGCCTTAGATTAACATGGGAACGAATCAAAAAGTCTTAGAATTGTCAAAGGAATAATTTGGGAAATTTTCCGACAATGCTGAGAAAAATTACAAAAATGCCCCTGGAAGGCCGGGAGGGCAGGATAAGATGATAAGCATGCCAAGAGTGGGCCCCACACCCATGTGTCAACAGCTGGAAAGATGGTGGTGAGTCACCAAAATGAAGTCAACCAAGTCTTCCACAAAAAGACAAAAATGAATAGTAAAAAGGTTACTTTAACCATGGTCAAAACTAACTAACCTTGGTTAATTAAAAGTAAAGCATGCTTAGGTTAAATTAATCATAGTTAGAGTAAATATCAGCTTAATTAACACTAATCTAAACCTAAAAGGACAAATCCTTGAATTTTGATTTATTTTGAAAAATAGGAAAAATGTAGGCAAAATTACCAAAATACCCCTAAGTACAAAACTAATTCCACTTGGAGCATAAGAGTCCGAATTTTTTGGGACCCTTGGGACCCCATTTGATTCATATTTTTCAGCTTAGAAACTCATCAAAATCCTCTCCATTCTCTCCAAGCTTGCCATAACTCCAAACACCCAAAACTTACACTTTAAGCCTAAGTCTTCATCTTTAAGACTTAAGCTATATTAAAGCTATAAAGACTTAAGCCCCACCACCATCCTTTGTCCACGTCCAGAGCAGACCAAAGGGGACCCAAGGCAGCCTTTAAAGCACACAAAAACACTAAGGAGGTCTTCAAAAAGTAGGATCTTTCTACTTATCTTTTTATGCTTTTAACTTGCCTTTTTATGGAGTGTTTGTTTTCTTTCATGCATATTTTCTCCAAGATCTGTTTATCTTCTTTTCTTTTCACTTGTGAGAGTTTAAAACTGTATTTTAACCGTTCAAAATCAGCCCCACCCATTTTTAGTGATTTTTGAAAAGAAAAACAAAGTTTGTTCGGTTAAAAGTGCTTCTCAGGCACTTAGAAGAAATTTAATCGGTGGGTTTTATTTTAAAATTATTTTTGAAGCTTTGATCAGTTTTATGCTCTCATGAGAAAGGTTTTTAAATCTTATTTGAAAGAGGATTTGTGGATCTTGGTGTAGATCATGAAAATCTACTCTTTGTGGCTTGGAAAAATATACTATGTTGTTGTTTTCATGCTTATTTTTATGCTTAAGTTTTAACCTTGTGATTTTCTTTTGTGATGGGTTTGGTATGACCTTTGTGTTGGATCTTCACCTCTGAGTATGCATGTTAAGAGGTGGAATAAAAAAATTTTGTAATAAGGTCCAAAGGTCTCCTTTGGACATTAGTTAGAAAGCTACCAAGCAAATGATGTAATTTGTAGCTAAAAGTGGCTAAAATCCTTGTATGGCACCCTAGACTCATCATGGACAGCACTTAAGCATCAAAACATGGATGAAATAAGCATGGACCAGAGGTAAGAGGGGCTGCACAAACCTAACACAACTGAACCAAGTTGGTGTGAGATGGAAGATTTGAAGAAATTACCTTGGCTAACCGAGGAAGGCTTTCGGCCACAACTCCCAAGCAAGCTTTAGTTTCGTTAAAATTTTTTCTAAGTAACTCAACCAACCTTTAAACAAAGTTAAAAAAAAATGAGTTAAAAACCTCTAGAAGTGCATTCGGCCACTCTAGAGAGATTTTGGCAAAAAATGCGCTTAAAATGTGATTAAGGAAAAATCAAGTATTTTCAACAAGAAAATAACTTATTTGGAGGTTTAATCATTAATTAAAAGGTTAATTTTCAGAATATATGGCCTAGGTAAGCTTAGGGAAAAATCTCAAAATTACTAAGTGATAAAATTTCCAAATAAGCTTAAAATGGGTAACTAGGAAATTTACCATAACTTAAGCAAGGGTAAATGTCAAATTCGGCCATGCCACTAAATTTTGGGTAAAAATACTTAAGATTACCTTATAATATGTCAATTCTAAAGTTTAAACTTTGCCTCTAAGTAAAGGTCAACTAGGGTTAAGAAATGGTCAACTTAAGTTAACTAGGGTTAGGAAGAAGGAAACCCTAAACCTAAAAGAGTGGCATTCGGCCACTTAGTAGTTAATTAACTTAAAGGAGGTTTTAATTTCCAATTAGAGTTAATTAAGGACCATTTCTATGTAAATAGGATGAAATTAAAGTATGAAAAAGTTTTGAGGAGGGTAAAGAGACCTATTAATTTTTTTTAGGAAAATGATCCTATGGTGAAGAAGGAAATTACGGAAACCTAAGTCTAGGAGGTTGGAATTCGGCTACCATGTTTTAAATTAACTAAGAATGAGTTTCAGTCCTTAACTAGGTCCAAATAATGATCCTAAATATGTAGGTAAAATATAATTAAGGGGTATGAAAGGTGGAATTTGAGGAAGCAGGTCATTCGTCCATTTAGGAATAAATTGTCCTAGAAGATTAATTAATTTATACTTAGATATTATTAGGTTTGGAATAAAAGAGACTTAAAAGTTTAAGAGTCAATTAGACATAATTATTAAGGTAGTACAAAGGAGAACATAAGGTAATATATTTCAAAGGTTTATTAGAGGCATGATTAAGAAAGGTGGCTATGACTTAAACTTGAAGTTAGAAGTTCACTAAGTAATTTGATCATAACATACCTTAATGAGAAGAAGTTATAAAAGATTTGTAAATACTTAATACTTGAACTTAGAATAATTAGGACATGCATAAGATTTGAACAAAAGAGAACACAAAGAGAAAAGAACTTGAAAGGTGTCATTCGGCCACCTAGATTAAGATGCTAAGACGTAAAACCTTAATGAACAAATATAAATTTGAGAAAAGAAAAGGATGAGAGGTAACTTAGAAGGATGAGTGATGTAAGTCTTTTGTATGATTTCAACATCAAACAGAATTGAAGCACCAGATTGGTGGTGTAAAGGTGACATTATGCTATGTGATTTACCAATCAAATTTCATTATTAGTTATGAATGCTCACTATCCATGAATGAATAAATGATGGATACTCATGAATGAGAAAGGATGGCGATGATGTATGAGATTGGTTTATGATAATGATTGAGATGAAAATTCGAAACCTATATGTGCATTTCATATTGGTTGGAAATTTGTTTGAGCATGCATAATTATTTGGAAGCCACTAAAATGAACTTAAAAAGATTAAGGGATCACTAAAGCAAACTCTATGTGAAAACATAATGCTACTCTCTTTGTGCCTTATGTGCACTAGTATCCAGAGGGCCCTAAAAAGCTCTACTGAAGAGAAGCTAAAGGTTGCTTCTTGAAGCCAAAGGTGGTCGCTCCAAAAAAAAAATCGTTCTACTGTAAAGACTTAAGTTTCTTCACCAAGTTGTAAGGTGGTGACGACCACCCCGGAATGAGCTCATATACTTAATTTTTAGTAGGAGGTGGGAGTAGAGTCAGTGAGAAGATATTGTTTAACAAAATTTAATACATGTCTATGTCTAATTGTTTTCTCCCAAAGGTGGTGAAACTAGATTCATAAAGTGTCCCAAAGGTTGGACAAAGAAATGATAAAGACAAAGAAAAGTAGTAAAGAACAAAGTTTAAGACATAGAATAATTGAATGTCAAATGATATCTTATTTGCGATCCCAAAGTTATGAATGTTAAGAAGAATGTATGGTGAGACATTAAGCTGTATGTTTTGAATAAAATTGATCCAGTTCAGAGAAATGTTTTCAAAGAATTAAAAGTAACCTTTTATGTAAGAAATGATTTCTGAAATAAACTGAAGTGGCTAGGACTAAAGTGATGACATTAGAACTAAGTAGATAGCCTACTGAGAAACTTAGTTTCTCATCCCTATTTCTTCCCACTTTCTTCCTAGACACATTGGATCCTGATCATTATGGTAGCAGTTCACGTACTTGAAGCAGACGTGAGGCACTCTCTTTGGGAGGTGTACATCGCACTAATGTCAAAAAAATAATTGGATGCGAGCATCCTAACTACTAATATGTAGTATTAGCTAACTTATGTATAAATATTGTATAATAGTTGTAAGTTTATGGTTTGTAATAACTACATGATGAGGCCCACAGGCCTATGACTTATGGTATGTATGAAATGTTATGTATAATTATTGTGTGACATGTGTGTTATGATTGAATCTTGTTGATTTATTATAGGAAAATGATAAACGAAAAGAATAATATAAACGCTTAGTATTCCTAAGGTTTTAAACGTACTTGGAAATCTTCTTAACGATTTATTTTACCGCTACGCACGTTTTATCGACGAGGCTCGCAGTTTATATTAAACAGTTTTAAAAAAAAATTACCGTATTTTCATATAAGTATTTTCTAAAATGAATTCTTCATCATGAGATAACAAACTAAAAATGGAACTGAATGATCGACTTAAGTGTGAAATCGGTATTCGTTTTTAGGGTGTTATAGAGTTTGCAGCTAGTCCCAATAAATTTCCTCTTAGTTATGAGTCATGGTTTAAAGTTCCTTCAACATACAATGAACATGATTGGAATAATGTTATAAAGGTATAAATTATAATTGAATAAATATATTATCTTATAAACATTATGTACTATATTTTAATTCTTTTCTTTGTGTTTTATAGGAAAATTTTCAAGTCAATGATGGAGCACAAAAAGATCATATAATTTCTAAGATTAGCAAATGTTAGAGAGATAGCCGATCAAGATTATTTAAGGATTTTTTTGTTGAAGGTGCTACTTGGGAAGAAAATCTTGAGTCACGTCCAGATGGCATCCCAAGAGACCAATGGGCCTCATTTTTACAATATCAACAAAGTCAAAAAACTAAGGTAATATCACATTTGTTGGAAGGGTTCTTAATATACATATGACTAACTATGTTTCGTTTCATGTAGAAAATATGTGCAAAAAACATCGCAAATCGGAAAAAGAAAACAATACCTCATACCCTTGGGTCAAAGTCAATTGCTAGAAAGAAGCGCAAACTGGTATAGTTTAGCATCTTTATCGCGTTTAATTTCTTAAAGTGAATTTTTTTTGTTATGCTTAACATCATGACTAACTCTCGGAAATTGAAACCGGACATATATATAGTAGAGAAGAAATGTATTCTATTGCTCATAAGAGAAAAGATGGTTCTTTAGTCAATAATGAAGCTCGAGAAAAAAAGTGTGAGTAGTATAAATTACTTATTTCAATCTTAAGTCATCATTTCCTTTATTTTCTTCCTTTGTAATTATATTTGATAAACCCAATTTTGTGTAAGCAGTGATAAACAAGGCCTATAATTCAATTGGATTGGTTTATTTAACTTGGTTTCTATTTTAATGATTTGTTCTTTTTTTTAGTCAAAGTATGAGCTGAAAATAGAATTGCAACAAAGTAAAGAAAGAATAGCTGTTTTAGAGCAACAAGTTGCAAAGTATGAAGTTTTGGAAGGACAAGTAGCTTTTCTTATGCAGCAAATTGGTAACCAGTTGCAGCCTCAATTTAATCAGGTATAGACTTGTAAATTGAATGAAGATTTAGCTTCATTCATATAATTTTTTCTTGTTTGTTTATAATTTCAGGCTACAGATTTAGCCTCACCAACAGAAGGAAGATCATCTTCTTCAGCTAGTCATGAACCTAGCCCACATGAACAACCACCTTCCTTTTAGTTTAATTTTTAATGCATGTTATTTTTTACTTAGATACTTCTAATTATGGACGATCTTATCTCGTAATAGTTTCTCATATATTTAGCTAGTCATGAACCTATCACACATGAACAATCATCATCCTTTTAGTTTTATTTTTAATATATATTAGACTTTAATTTTGATGATTCTAATCATAGACAACATTGTCTCATAACCATTTCTCATATATCTAGCTTGCTTAATTTCCTTAACTATTGTTTATATACGCAAAGCTATATATTGCTTATACTATGTTTGAAAAGGATAGTTTATGTATATACATACTCACATTTGGAGAACCAATATATTCCTTATTTGGATGGGACCACTTTTCATATCTAGGCATCATAATTAGCATGTCCACGATGACAAGAATAGTTTAGTCTACAAGTACACGTATACAAAACTACTCAACATGTGTCAAATGATAGTGACATGTTGGCTACGTCACACATGTCTCCAGTTATGAACATTATCCCTACAATGTTGCCTCACAGCAAGGTATGAAAAAAATGAATCAAATTTGGAAACAAGTTGTATTATATACTTAATGGCATGCTCTATAGTGTTTTTTTTGTTTAATTTTTTTTAGTAATTTTTCGTTGTTTCTTCTTCCACATTAAATTTTTGGATATAGTGACCAATGGTGTAGAAGATCCTCAATCTGACCGTGAGAAAAAGTCAGTTTTGCTTCTAAATAAGGTCAAGACAAAGACTAAGAAAATTAAAGACACTATTAAGAAGCTTGGCCATCGAGTCCTTGATCGTGGTAATGGGAATAACAACAAGGATCAGCACATCCTTGATGATCATGACTTGGATGATGATGAAGAGCTCAAGACCCAAAGTTCAGGAAACACTAAGTATGTTCTTTTCTACATCCTCTGCAATTAGATATGCTAGAATAGAAGGATTAGTAATTCTTCATATAGAAATTGTATTAGAACAAGAATTTTATGCAAAAAAGTTATATAACAGAAAGATAGAAAGAAGAAGTACAAGATAAATGTTAAATCCTATTACATCTATATAATAATAAAAAATACAACGGAGAGAGAGGAAAAAAGCAGTATGAAATGCGATAAAGAAATATATGAAAAAAAAGATGATATATAAAATATAGTAATAAATCTTATTTAAGTTGTTTGACTATATTCTTAAATGTTCTGCAGTTCAAGAAACTGTTGTTAAAACTACTAATCCTACATCTGAGCAAGTTGAAAATTTATAGAAGTCAAGAATTGATTTTGGAGGAACAACAGTTTTGGTAGAAGAACCTCATCATAAGCCACTAGATGAAAGTGATTCTTCAACTACTGAAATTGATCAATGCTTAGCCACTGACCCAGCCAAAATATTTTATGTGAAAAAGAAGGGAGGGCTACCTAAGGACAATTTAGAGAGGCCAATAGGCTTGAAGGAAGATCCTCATGCTTTAGGTAGTAGACCCAAAACATATATTCCTTCCTATGATCAAATCAAAGTCACTGATCCAAGTGAAGCAGGTAAGTAGTACACAACTCAATGTTTTGCTATGGATCTACATAATGCCTTATATATTATATTTGTGTACTGTTTAAAAGATTTGACGGTTAAATTGATAAAAGTGGATTTGATTCATTTACATGGGAGATGAGCACTGGTGGTGATTGGAAAGTTATTGGAGTATCATCAATTTATGTGGGGTTTAATGGTTAAAATTGACTAAATTATGTATGTCATGCAATGAGTAATTGGGACAATTTTCATAAGTTTTAAAATTTATGATTACCAAATCTAAACTGTGTCCACAGATAAAAAAGACTTTACATTTAAAAGTTTCATTGTTGATGTTCTGTCATTTTGATTTTTTCCCCTAATATTTTCATTTTCATTTGCAGGTATGAGCAATCTTAATTGATAGAAAGGGAGTTAGAGCAGATGACAGAACAGATCAAATTAATTATCTAATCCCTTAATTCAAACCAAGTACCGATGGTTAGTCGCTTTCATTCCAATAAAAGAATAAGAAATTTTTCTTATAATGGTATTTCATTAAGGGTGGAGAACTTGATACAGTTGATGAAATGACTCCATTAGACATAGTAGTTCGAATTCTAAATAATCAACTAACTTCTCTGATGTGGATTGATGAAAAGGTTTGTATTTCCCATTGTTCTATTTATTTTGTATATTGGAATTTTTTAGCTATTTTTTGATAGATGACTACACTTAGAATTAATATTAACTTGCTTCAAACTCTATTTTGTTTTTTAAAAAATTGAGATGCATTTTTCACTATTTTAATATATCTTAATTATGAAATTAATCGATAAAGATGCTTTTGTCGTGAACTGAGCCCACATGCAAATTATTAGAAATATAGGGATATCCCATAAAACTATGCATAGTGCATATTTAATTCAATCTGTTTTGCTTTTATTCATTCCATAACAGGTTGAAGAATTTTCTTTACGTATTCAGAAGTTAGTTAACCAAGGTTCTGCTTTAGATCGTGAATTGACGGTCCAGGAATATGGATGTCTTGATATTTCAAATTTGTACATAATATCAACTTTTCAAAATTAAATGAAATGCCAGTAACATTTACATTTCTATGAAGAGGCTATTTTTGTATGTCTTCCAAGAGTCACGATGAACTGTTTCGAAATTATTACCATCCATTATAGATTTTTTCAAGATTCCATAATTTTCTTTTGGAAAACAGAAATTGTCATTAAATATTGAGATAAGAAGCCTTAGCGGTAAGGAATGAAATACTATTTTTTAAGTAGCAACCTTCAATTATGAAAATATTTGTAACTTGTAACTAGTCCTTTTGTATTATTGCTACATTTTAAATTGTTGGAAATAGGATGACAATAGGTTCGGCGAGATGTTAAAGTATGTCTTCATATTTACGTTTACAAAAAATATATTTGGGCTGATATGTATGTGAGTAATAACTTCAATATTCTTTCTCATATTTAATGGGTATTTATAATTCGAAAATTTAAATTCATGTTCTAATTCTTCATAAAAAAAGAATTGGTTTTAGATGATTTTAAACAACGAATTTGGCAATGGTAATCGCTGCAAAGATTTAAAATGATTCTCCTTATGTTGAAAAATAATGACTTTTACGGCGGTTTTTCCGGTGAATCAAAAATAACGACAATTTGTGATTGCCGCAAATAATGACGGCGGTTTTGGTGGTTTGTGGCAGTTTTTAGTAAACGCCGAAGAATACCTCACAACGGAGCAAACTGTGACGGTTTAGCAAGCATCGTGAAAAGCGGCGGTTTAGAACGCCGCAAAAAGTAATAATAACCGCCGTAAAATATTACTTTTTTTGTAGTGGTTTTTCTCTTGATTGAACCTTCTTTCTATGTGAAAGGGTTTTGATGATATTTTTACAAAAAAATTAACATCATCTTCAGATGTCTCCTCTTCTTATTTATGATATCCATCCTTCTTAGACCCATTAGTTTCCAATTCAACATGTTTACCTTTGCTCATTTTAGACCTAGATGAACTTTTATCTTTTCTATTTTATCTAGACGTTCTTCAAAGGCCTTACTTTGTATTTGGAAAGTCTTTTCTAACTTAGAGGCTAGTTGTTTAATTTGGGTCTTAAGTAAATAAGCATTATCACTTATATTGAAAAACTTCTACACACATGGATTCTTTGGAAGATAAGAGAGAAACAATCAAGAACAACCAAGAGTTAAGCAATAAGCATGCAACTTTATCCCTCTAATCAAACAACATTTATAGTTTCATCAATCATCGAAAACCTTGAATGACAATCCAATATCCTTAAAGTCCACAAATTTTATGCAAAGATATAACACCTTAAAGAAATTTTAAAGGTATACCTAACTCACTTCAACCTCAAAAAACAACTTTAGAAACACAAGTTAGTGCTAGAAAATCTAGAAATGCAAGAAACACTTAACACCATTTTATGTTTCTCAAACATGCACAAACCGACAAACTAAAGATTCTTGGTGAGTATCCTACACCAATTCTATAAAGTCTAAGTCCCTTACACCCAAATTCAAAAACAAAATAGAATTTACAACAACTCAAACACCTACTACAATTTCTAAAAAAAATACAATAGAAAATCAACTTACTACAAGCCAACTTCTATAAGGTTACAAGTTAAAACGGAATGCACAGCAATCCTAAACTATCACAATCTTGAGTCACTCTTCAAGATTTATGTTGTCCTTTCTTATTTTTTTAACCCAATTCCACCTAAATAGGATAAGGGAATATGCAAATCTTGCTACCCAGATACAAAAGAGCTTAGTGTAAAGAGTTAAAAAAATTTATTTCCTCACCAAGTGTTTAACTTCTCCATACTCTTTGCGTTTCACTCACAAAATTTACAACTCCTTCACACAAAGAACATCTTAGGTCCATCCTTGAAAAAAGAACACTCAACTTCAATCCTTGAGACTTGATGTTTCAAAAGTGAGGTGAAAATCTTTCCAAATGGTCAAAGGAGTTAGAAATTGAAGACAAAACCAAAGGAGTTTTTAAATAACAAGTAACAAAAACCTTATCATAAGAATTTGGTAAACTCAAATGCAATTTGAATATGACAAACTAAGAATTGAAGAAGAAAAACTACAAATAAGGTTCAAGAAGAGGCACTCGAAATTGAATAGAATGAGAAGAGAGTAGAATGATATTTAGTTTAGTGACCTTGAATTTAAAATTTGACCATCTTGAAATTTAAATTGTTTTTATGCTGCCTTGATTTCAAAGATGTTCATCTCAACTCAAGAACATATATTACATTGCAAATTCAAAAAGAACATCATCTGTATTTTTTTTATAGTACCAACCCTTTACTCATCTACATAAGACTATAAGCATGTGCAATTTTTCCTTTGTACACTATTTTTTTTTCTTAGGTCCTTTAGGATTCTTTAATTTTTAGATTAAGACCTCTCTAATTATTTATGTTTGTTTTTTGTTGTCATACTTTTACTGCACAACATGGCTTTTCTTGTAATTCAGATCACACATTTAAGTTAGGTTGAAATGATTTTTTTGTTCTTTATGCACTTGAATATAAGCTTCATTTAATTTCTTTCAGTCTTGAGTTTCTTTGCTTCTTTGGATAGTGTTTAGACCACTCAAAAAAATCCTAAACAAATAGACATTAAACACAAAAATAACATCAAAGTACTTACACACGAAATAGACATTAAACACAAAAACAACATCAAAGTACTTACACACGATCAAAGTGAGTTCAAATCAAGAACACCAAGAACACATAAAAATAATTTTGAAAATTTTGAAAATTTTTTTCAAGATCCTTGTAAATATCATTGAACTACAACACTTCTTCCATTATAAGTTCTTCAAATTCCTTTTAGATTTGACTAGATCTAAATTTTAAATTCAAGAGCACAGAAGTTAATTTCTAGATCTAGATTAGATCTAGGAGTTTTGATGCAAATTATACTAATTAATAATGTGTAGATTTATACATTGACACATAACCTTACCAAGATCAAAAAATTTGGAGCAAAAATTTGAAAATTATTTATGCTGAATTTTGGCCCCAAAAATTGTCAATTCAGATTTGAATTTTCTAGTAACTTTCAAGCTAATTCAAGTATAATTCACTAATTATTATCATCATAGAACACTGATGCACATAGATCAAACTCAAATTTACCCAAAATCTATCCAACTCTAGACTGAATTGGGAAAACAAAAAAGAGTATTTAATTGATACAAATTTTGACCTAGGATCTTACCTCCATTGATGTGCTCTAATACCACTTGATAACACCTTAAAAAGGTAAGAAAAAATTGGTTTAATGGAGGCCAAAATACTGCTGAGTTGGATGCACAAATGAAGAGTATTTAAGGATAGTTTTATATGTCACTCCTAACAAGATAAGTCATGACTGCTCCGCCACCTTGAAGTTCCAAGAATAAGGAGGTTCTCACCTCAAGATTAAGCTAAGGGAGAGAGAGTTTAAGAGAAATTTTTACTCTAAAAATTCTGATTTTAAATTTTGACTCAAAGTATTTCAAAATATCTATAAAATGTTCTATATATAAACCAAGCAAATAACATCGACATGCTACATAGATCCACCTCCTTACTTCTCCTATTAGTCAAATAATTACTAACTTATAAGCTAACACTTTAATAACAAACCTTTCAAGAACAAAATATTACTCATAATCATTATATATATAATCTTTCTAATAAGAATATAAAAATAATAAATTTAAATTATATATGTAAATAATTATTATTAAAAGTTAATTTATATTCATTATTACTGTTTTTTACATTAACTAAATATTTTCACATTATATATATATAAATATAAATATAAATATGAATGTATCTACGTACGGGTGTATATATATATAAGTAAGAGAATTCAACAATTGCATATTTAAGAATTAATAACATCACATGTTATAATAAAATTAATTTCTAATAAAATCATGCTTTTACAATTTTATTCCTAAACTAGGATTCATTTTCATAATTGGTAATAACAACATTATGTGAGATAATGGATAGTCTTCCTATGACATCATTTGGATGGGCACTATATAATGTATGGGCACTATATAACGTTTTGCCGTAGCTCCAACATGCTCAACATAATCAGCTAAGCGGAGCCACAACAATGGCGTATGATGGAAATGTGAAACATTTAGATGATGTGACAATGACATTCTTTCATGTTGCATCACACTATAAGCACATCTTTGAAGTATGTAACAAATGTTGTTTTAACCCCAAACAAATAAATATTATCTAAACATTTTTAATTAAGTAAATATTTCTACAAAGAACATTATTACGGTAAAAAATCCTCTCATCTAGCCTGTAAATATAACATACGAGCCTCACGTTTTAAGGTGGGTGAGACATTTAATCCAATTACGCAAAGAGACAGACATAAATAGTTTATCATTCTTTTCAGCAATATTTTTTATATGAAAAATTTTAAATGTTAAGATATCCTTGTTCATATGTTATTACAACATGTAGTATAATAATTAGCATATATTTCTATCAATTTGTGGATCTGTTTATTTGTAAGAGCATATTATAAATGCTTACTCTAAAGAGTGGTGGCCTATAGAAAATGATTTCATTCTTCCGTCTACCACAAATTGGACCCTTTTGTCTAATAAAGATACATTCCATGGAAATGGAAGATCTAAATCTACCTGTATAAGATATTAGATGGATTGGGTACAATCACAACCAAGACAAAGATGTTACCTTTATAGATAAATAGGTCATAATTAATTTCGTTATCTTAGGTGGTTGATTACATGACAAAAATACACAACCATAAAATGTAATCCAAGATGATAATTAATAAAAAGTAATTTAATTTCCAATTTTTGTTTACATACTAATTGTCTCATATAGTTTGAACCATTATTATTATTATTATTTTCAAATATATTTGTTACCAATCAATTTAAGTTAAAATTATTTAAAAAAATGTTAATTTTAACCATTTGATAATAAAATAATTATATCATCTAAAATTATATATTTCATCATAGTGATTTTTCAAAAATCTTTGTCATCACATTAAAATAAAAAATGTTATTCTTAAATTAATTACTAAAAGATTTGAAACAATTCTATATTTGTTTTATAAAAAATAAAACGATGACATAATAACTTATTTTAAATGAACATTAATGTCTAATTAATGCTTTAATCTTTCTAAATATATACCATACAAATATTAAACAACAATAACAAATATATAAGTCAAAATCATCATGATATATGTGATAATTCAATATGAGATAAAAATAAACTTAAAAATCATACTCAGTCCTCATTCTTTTATTTTATATTTTTTTTGATCCATTTTTTAGGTGTGTCGATTATATCTTCTGATATATTTATAAATAGCACTCGACAAACCATCATGAAGTTTACATAACCAGAAATTATGTTTATTATTTCATAAGTCAATATATTTTACGTATGTATGCAACTAATTATCATTTGTCTTATCTTTCAAAATCACACCATGGATGATATCATAAAAATATGTTGTTTTATGTCAGATTTTTCCATTACCTTATCTTGTTGGTGCCATTTTACAATTTAAAAACACATCAGCAATACAACAACCCTCAATCCCATCTTTACACATGTTGGATAACATGTCAATCACATTGCAATATGGCTCTTATACTTGCATGAAATTCACTACGAAGTAATGAATATAAAGCCTTATTTTTTGTCATTTAAAAAATAATAAAAATATAACAATCACTTACATGTGTTTGTTTTATAAACTCAAATGCATGTTTATAAAATCGTATGTCCTTTCGTACAACTTTAAAAGATCGTCTCTTCTACCTGTGATATGAACTTGGATACCATCTACTTAATCAAATCCAAGTAAAGAAAGATATAACTCTAATAGAAGATTCATTAAGAAGAGAAAAGTTAAAAGAGATATAAGAAATATCTAAGATCCACGTAATGCATTTTCATGAAAAAGGGGAAGATAAAAAAAAAGATCTTATCCATATTAAGATCACAAGATTTAGGAAGATATGATATTTATTTTATTAGAATTTATATTAATTTTAGTTAAAAATTTTAATTGATCTAATTTTAAATTTGTTAGAATTTGTTCAAATTATTTGATTAAAATTTGTTCAAATTTAATTAGAATTTTTTTAAGATTTATTAATTATTTTTCAAATTAGGTCAATTAGGTTTTCTATATACTTGAGTTTAGGGATTCAATATGAAACAACTTTTTATGAATAATTGTTTTCTTTTAGAGTTCTTATCTTTGTGTGAGTTGATTCCTTTGATTTTTAGGCAAAGAACTACTATTAATAACGTTGGTTTTTTAGCAGGTTGCGGTAAGGATCATGTTCTTCTTTGATAACTTTAATACTCTTCAGCAGGTTGCAGTTTGTGTCGAATTTTTTTATTTTATCTTAATTCTTAAGATATTCCAAAGTTAATTTTTTTTATTACGATTCATTATGTTAAAGATGAATCATATCAATTGATATCAAAATTTAGATTTTTAAAAATTAAATTTTATTTATCTTTTATATATTTTTTCATTATCTTTGTAAATAAATGTTTAGTGTCAAGAACGAAAGTAAAAAATTATCTATAAAAAAAGTAAGATAAAAATATTAAGAAATTATAAAAAAATATATGTAATAAAAAAAATCACAAGAAAAAGTGTGAAAAAAATGAGTTTTATAGCATTCATTAGAATCAATTATACCTCTTAATATTTAATAAAATTTTATTTGATATAATTTTTTATTTATACAATTATATAAATAAGAAAAGTCACTAGGATAATTATTGAAATCCTATTTAAATTTTATTAGGTATTAAATGAGCCCCATGTTGGACCCTTCCCTGTGCACACATTTTAATCCCTTGCATTTTTCGGTTGAATTTAGTGGGTAGATTAATTTCCTAGCACGCAACCATACACATGGAGTACACTAAATTATTACTTTGGTTTCTAAAAATTTTTAAATGGCGTACGCTAATTATCATTGAGTTTGAATGTTTTTGAATTATTGCTTATCCATTACAATAAACCAAAAACATTTAAATCCAATGATTCCCCAAGTTGGTGGATGATGGATGAAAGGGAGAGAGTAATAGTTATAATTCTTCCAAAGCTAGAGAAAATAAAAAGCAAGCGGTGGTGGGCTAGTGTGTGCTTGGTAGTGTACTAACATGGTAGCCAATTACACCACCAATCTCCAAGTTTGTTTAGCTTTTTTGTCCTTACTCTTGTTTGTTTCATCAAACTAGTGGATGGTGATTCACTAATTGTTTACTCTTTTGCCATTCAAAACCCAACTGTGGTGGTATGCTTAAGACTTTTTGTTTTTAAAATAATAAAAACTATGCAGATGTTATATTACCCTTTAATTGTTTCTGATAAGTATAGATTTCATAAATAATTATCTCTCACTTTTATCTCATTAAGACTTCTTATATGTTCAATTAAGTGATCTTTGTCATATTTTATGAGTTTGGGTTCATATGAAGTTTAATTCAATTTCTTTGCTTACCCGATTAAAATGACACTATTATAGTATTTTGAGCATAATAGGAGTTTTAGACATCCAAAAATCTTGAAATCTGTCTTGAATGAAAGCTTAAAGAAGTGTCCACAGTTACAAAACAAGATCAGACTCTAAATGGGATGTTTAGGACTCCGAAATTATCTCAAAAGATGAGATAGTGTTGCTGATGTGGAATTTGAACAGTGTGTAAAGATCCGGCCATATCTTGAGCTACAAAAGTCATATTGGAATGAAATCAAATCTGTTGGACAGCTAAGATCCGGGGCTACAACTTTTGTTCAGATATGAAGTTCTAATTCGGACATGTGAACATCTGAAATTGCGGTGCAAGAAAGTCAAAATTGTTGTGCTAATTGGTGACAAAAAATTCAAAAGTGTTTTGCATTTTCAACAAAGCCCATGTGAAAGCAATAAAAGGGTAGAAAAGTAATATCCTAGTTGGTAACTTTCTGAAGATGATGCCTCACAAATCCTCTATAAATAGAAGGGTTTACAAGAGGAGAAACACACCATTTTGGAGATTAACTCCAATACCATTTTCTTTCTTTCTTTCTTTCTTTCTTGTTAGTTTTGCCTCCTTCATGAAAGACTTAGGTTTTCTTTCTTGTTAGTTTGCCTCCTACATGGAAGGCTTAGTTTTTCTTTATTCTTAGTTGCCTCCTACATGGAAGGCTTAGGATTTATTTGTTGTTAGTTGCCTCCTTCATGGAAGGCTTAGGATTTATTTGTTGTTAGTTTGCCTCTTTCTTTGTTGTTAGTTTGCCTCCTTCATGGAAGGCTAGGCTTGTAGTTTCAATTCAAGGATTCAAGCTATTTTAATTTTAACTTTGAGGTCTTGATCTTTATTTACATGCTTATTAAGTGGTTTCTACTCTGCTTCACTATATTCTTCAATTTTATTCTTTAATCAAAGTTTGATCGGTTGAAGTATTTTGATTAATGCATAATTGATTTATAATTGGTTTTTGATTGGTAAATCATTTTCCAAAAGTTTGAAGAGTAGAAATTAAGTAATTTAATTGAAGGTTTTCATTTTATTACTTACTTCAACTGAATTCTGATTATAAAATTGGTTTAGATGAAAGATTAAGTGGTTACTAAATCTTGTTGATCATAATCAATTGAATTCTGAGAGGTTTCTCAGTAGAGAATTCAAGGATCATTGTAGGGGTTCCAGATGATCGTAGGTTGATAAACACAATGCATGATTTTAGTGATCAATGATTAGTTATGAAAATAGCCTCTGAATTCCTTGAGTTGATAATTGTTAAGTCAAATTAATTTCATTCTGTATTTTGTATTTAGCACTTAATATCATATATTTACAAAACCCCCTTTTTCTAACTTTCTCCTAATTTGCTTAAGAATATGAAATGGTCTTTGGGAGATGACCTAGGTTGCACCTTATACTATACCAATAGTTTGGGGGAAATCTAGAAATTATTTTTGCGCGTTTGCGACGAGCGTGTCAAAAATTTGGCGCCGCTGCCGGGGACCATTTTAGTTTCCTAGGCTTATTTAGGAGTTTGTATAAAATTTTTAACCTTTCTAACAATTTTTTGAGTTTGTATAAAATTTTTAACCTTTCTAACAATTTTTTGAGTTTGTATAAAATTTTTAACCTTTCTAACAATTTTTTTTTAGGTATACTATTTGTTTGAACTATTCCGTAAGGAAAAAGCACGTTATAGTCTTGGGAATCTGACTTTAAAAGACCCTTTTGTCAGTTAACAAGAAAACTGAATGCGAAGCACATCCTCGACTCTTAGAAGGTGTTTCAGCCGTTACTGGACGTAAAAACAGAGGAAGATGTGAGCCACAATCACAACTACTGTTCAGTCTCATGCGTAGGTGTTTGTCATTTACATTGTCTTTTCAATTTATTTGAAATTTTCACCATTTTTAGAATATAGCAATGCAGCTGGTGAACCAACCAAATCAGGATGGCATAGACAAAAGAGAACCAGATACCACTGTTCGGTTATAACTTTTCCTTACTTTGGTGGTTTTCTCATATTTCTTTTCCTGTTATATAATTTATATCTAAGACATTGGGGACAATGTCTTGGATAGGTTGGGGGGAGGATGGTCCGATATAAAAGAAAAATTAAAAAAAAACCCAAAGAAAAAAAAATTAGGTTAGAATCATAAACTTGCTTTGAGTAAGATGACTGAGTAAGGAGTTACACTTGACTCTTGATACCCATCTTATGATTAAAAAAAAAATTTTGAATGTGGAAGTTTGTTGTTCTTTAGATTTCATAAAATAATTGAAGCAAAATGATTTACATTTCGAGATTAATTAGTTTGGCAACACATATTTGAACTGGATAGATTAGATTTGATAAATATATTACCTGTGAGATTTTGAGCCTTATTAATTACTTTCTTTCTTGTGTGATTTTCATCCATGGAATATGTTACTTCAGAACTTGCATTGATTCTTTTTGAAGCTACATTTTCACATGAATTGTACAAAAATGATTGAGGCATTTGTTTTCTTGAACAAACCACTTGGCCAAATAACCAAGCCGTATAATTTTATCCTTTGATCAGCCCTTTGAGCCGATTAGCCTTTTCTTCTTTTTAGCTCACCACAAATCAAAAAAAAAAACAACTTTGTCTGACCATAAAAGGTGAGGAATACTGGATTTATCATACCATAAGTGTTTCAGTAAGTGTGGGGGAGATTATTGTTGTGTTCATCAATATCATGGTTGAAAAAAAACTGAAGCAATAAATTAATAAATAAACTATTATATTGAAAAAAAAAGAAAAGAAAAAAAAAGAATGAAGAAGTAATATCTGTTTCTCACACTTGCACTTAGACTCAGTTCTCAATCCTCACCATTTTTCTTGGTCTAACATTGTATCTCTTCAATATATCATTTCATCTTTCTAATCTCGTTATAACCAAAATAAAGACCTCTTGATTTGTGCATTGCATGTGTACATAGTAGTAGAGAAGTAGAAGATATGCAAGCCTATGATAGTTCATCTTTCATGGATTGAATTTGAGAGAAACACTTACCAAATCAAACACTTGAGAGATTCAGAGTATATCATGTGAGGTTTTATCTTTCTCAATCCATGTTTTTCAAATTAAAGTTGCCTTTCTAAGTAATTTCAAAAATGTGATGAAAGAAATGCTTCATGAAATTTTGTGAATTCTTGAGAAATCAACTCAAAACTTTGATGTTCTTTCAAAAAAAAAAAAAAAAAAAGTCACCAATCCTTAACTTAAGTTTGCCCGAGACGTGCAAAAGATAAGTGTGGGGGAATTTGATAAGCATAGATTTCATAAATAATTATCTCTCACTTTTATCTCATTAAGACTTCTTATATGTTCAATTAAGTGATCTTTGTCATATTTTATGAGTTTGGGTTCATATGAAGTTTAATTGAATTTCTTTGCTTACCCGATTAAAATGAAACTATTATAGTATTTTGAGCATAATAGGAGTTTTAGACATCCAAAAATCATGAAATCTGTCTTGAATGAAAGCTTAAAGAAGTGTCCACAGTTACAAAGCAAGATCAGACTCTAAATGGGATGTTTAGGACTCCGAAATTATCTCAAAAGATGAGATAGTGTTGCTGATGTGGAATTTGAACAGTGTGCAAAGATCCGGCCATATCATGAGCTACAAAAGTCATATTGAGATGAAATCAAATTTGTTGGACAGTTAAGATCCGGGGCTACAACTTTTGTTCAGACATGAAGTTCTAATTCGGACATGTGAATATCCGAAATTGCGGTGCAAGAAAGTCAAAATTGTTGTGCTAATTGGTGACAAAAAATTCAAAAGTGTTTTGCATTTTCAACAAAGCCCATGTGAAAGCAATAAAAGGGTAGAAAGTAATATCCTAGTTGGTGACTTTCTGAAGATGATGCCTCACGAATCCTCTATAAATAAAAGGGTTTACAAGAGGAGAAACACACCATTTTGTAGATTAACTCCAATACAATTTTCTTTCTTTCTTTCTTTCTTTCTTTCTTGTTAGTTTTGCCTCCTTCATGGAAGGCTTAGGTTTTCTTTCTTGTTAGTTTGCCTCCGACATGGAAGGCTTAGTTTTTCTTTATTGTTAGGTGCCTCCTACATGGAAGGCTTAAGATTGATTTGTTGTTAGTTTCCTCCTACATGGAAGGCTTAGGATTTATTTGTTGTTAGTTTGCCTCTTTCTTGGTTGTTTGTTTGCCTCCTTAATGGAAGGCTAGGCTTGTAGTTTCAATTCAAGGATTCAAGCTATTTTAATTTTAACTTTGAGGTCTTGATCTTTATTTACATGCTTATTAAGTGGTTTCTACTCTGCTTCACTATATTCTTCAATTTTATTCTTTAATCAAAGTTTGATCGGTTGACGTATTTTGATTAATGCATAATTGATTTATAATTGGTTTTTGATTGGTAAATCATTTTCCAAAAGTTTGAAGAGTAGAAATTAAGTAATTTAATTGAAGGTTTTCATTTTATTACTTACTTCAACTGAATTCTGATTATAAAATTGGTTTAGATGAAAGATTAAGTGGTTACTAAATCTTGTTGATCATAATCAATTGAATTCTGAGAGGTTTCTCAGTAGAGAATTCAAGGATCATTGTAGGGGTTCCAGATGATCGTAGGTTGATAAACACAATGCATGATTTTAGTGATCAATGATTAGTTATGAAAATAGCCTCTGAATTCCTTGAGTTGATAATTGTTAAGTCAAATTAATTTCATTCTGTATTTTGTATTTAGCACTTAATATCATATATTTACAAAACCCCATTTTTCTAACTTTCTCCTAATTTGCTTAAGAATATGAAACGGTCTTTGGGAGATGACCTAGGTTACACCTTATACTATACCAATAGTTTGGGGGAAATCTAGAAATTATTTTTGCGCGTTTGCGACGAGCGTGTCAAAAATTTGGCGCGACCATTTTAGTTTCCTAGGCTTATTTAGGAGTTTGTATAAAATTTTTAACCTTTCTAACAATTTTTTGAGTTTGTATAAAATTTATAACCTTTCTAACAATTTTTTGAGTTTGTATAAAATTTTTAACCTTTCTAACAATTTTTTTTAGGTATACTATTTGTTTGAACTATTCCGTAAGGAAAAAGCACGTTATAGTCTTGCGAATCTGACTTTAAAACACCCTTTTGTCAGTTAACAAGTAAACTGAATGCGAAGCACATCCTCGACTCTTAGAAGGCGTTTCAGCCATTACTGGACGTAAAACCAGAGGAAGCTGTGAGCCACAATCACAACTACTGTTCATTCTCATGCGTAGGTGTTTGTCATTTACATTGTCTTTTCAATTTATTTGAAATTTTCACCATTTTTAGAATATAGCAATGCAGCTGGTGAACCAACCAAATCAGGATCGCAGAGACAAAAGAGAACCAGATACCACTCTTCGGTTATAACTTTTCCTTACTTTGGTGGTTTTCTCATATTTCTTTTCCTGTTATATAATTTATATCTAAGACATTGGGGACAATGTCTTGGATAGGTTGGGGGGAGGATGGTCCGATATAAAAGAAAAATTAAAAAAAAAACCTAAAGAAAAAAAAGTTAGGTTAGAATCATAAACTTGCTTTGAGTAAGATGGCTGAGTAAGGAGTTACACTTGACTCTTGATACGAATCTTATGATTAAAAAAAAAATTTTGAATGTGGAAGTTTGTTGTTCTTTAGATTTCATAAAATAATTGAAGCAAAATGATTTACATTTCGAGATTAATTAGTTTGGCAACACATATTTGAACTGGATAGATTAGATTTGATAAATATATTACCTGTGAGATTTTGAGCCTTATTAATTACTTTCTTTCTTGTGTGATTTTCATCCATGGAATATGTTACTTCAGAACTTGCATTGATTCTTTTTGAAGCTACATTTTCACATGAATTGTACAAAAATGATTGAGGCATTTTTTTTCTTGAACAAACCACTTGGCCAAATAACCAACCCGTATAATTTTATCCTTTGATCAGCCCTTTGAGCCGATTAGCCTTTTCTTCTTTTTAGCTCACCACAAATCAAAAAAAAAAAAAAACAACTTTGTCTGACCATAGAAGGTGAGGAATACTGGATTTATCATACCATAAGTGTTTCAATAAGTGTGGGGGGATTATTGTTGTTTTCATCAATATCATGGTTGAAAAAAAAAACTGAAGCAATAAATTAATAAATAAACTATTATATTGAAAAAAAAAAGAATGAAGAAGTAATATTTGTTTCTCACACTTGCACTTAGACTCAATTCTCAATCCTCACCATTTTCCTTGGTCTAACATTGTATCTCTTCAATATATCATTTCATCTTTCTAATCCCGTTATAACCAAAATAAAGACCTCTTGATTTATGCATTGCGTGTGTACATAGTAGTAGAGAAGTAGAAGATATGCAAGTCTATGATAGTTCATCTTTCATGGATTGAATTTGAGAGAAATACTTACCAAATCAAACACTTGAGAGATTCAAAGTATATCATGTGAGGTTTTATCTTTCTCAATCTATGTTTTTCAAATTAAAGTTAACTTTCTAAGTAATTTCAAAAATGATGAAAGAATGCTTCATGAAATTTTGTGAATTCTTGAAAAATCAACTCAAAACTTTGATGTTGTTTCAAAAAAAAAAAAAAAGTCACCAATCCTTAACTTAAGTTTGCCCGAGACGTGCAAAAGATAAGTGTGGGAGAATTTGATAAGCATAGATTTCATAAATAATTATCTCTCACTTTTATCTCATTAAGACTTCTTATATGTTCAATTAAGTGATCTTTGTCATATTTTATGAGTTTGGGTTCATATGAAGTTTAATTGAATTTCTTTGCTTACCCGATTAAAATGACACTATTATAGTATTTTGAACATAATAGGAGTTTTAGACATCCAAAAATCATGAAATCTGTCTTGAATGAAAGCTTAAAGAAGTGTCCACAATTACAAAGCAAGATCAGACTCTAAATGGGATGTTTAGGACTCCGAAATTATCTCAAAAGATGAGATAGTGTTGCTGATGTGGAATTTGAACAGTGTGCAAAGATCCGGCCATATCTTGAGCTACAAAAGTCATATTGAGATGAAATCAAATTTGTTGGATAGTTAAGATCCGGGGCTACAACATTTGTTCAGACATGAAGTTCTAATTCGGACATGTGAACATCCGAAATTGCGGTGCAAGAAAGTCAAAATTGTTGTGCTAATTGGTGACAAAAAATTTAAAAGTGTTTTGCATTTTCAACAAAGCCCATGTGAAAGCAATAAAAGGGTAGAAAAATAATATCCTAGTTGGCGACTTTCTGAAGATGATGCCTCACAAATCCTCTATAAATAGAAGGGTTTACAAGAGGAGAAACACACCATTTTGGAGATTAACTCCAATACCATTTTCTTTCTTTCTTTCTTTCTTTCTTTCTTGTTAGTTTTGCCTCCTTCATGGAAGGCTTAGGTTTTCTTTCTTGTTAGTTTTCCTCCTACATGGAAGGCTTAGTTTTTCTTTATTGTTAGTTGTCTCCTACATGGAAGGCTTAGGATTTATTTGTTGTTAGTTGCCTCCTACATGGAAGGCTTAGGATTTATTTGTTGTTAGTTTGCCTCTTTCTTTGTTGTTAGTTTGCCTCCTTAATGGAAGGCTAGGCTTGTAGTTTCAATTCAAGGATTCAAGCTATTTTAATTTTAACTTTGAGGTCTTGATCTTTATTTACATGCTTATTAAGTGGTTTCTACTCTGCTTCACTATATTCTTCAATTTTATTCTTTAATCAAAGTTTGATCGGTTGACGTATTTTGATTAATGCATAATTGATTTATAATTGGTTTTTGATTGGTAAATCATTTTCCAAAAGTTTGAAGAGTAGAAATTAAGTAATTTAATTGAAGGTTTTCATTTTATTACTTACTTCAACTGAATTCTGATTATAAAATTGGTTTAGATGAAAGATTAAGTGGTTACTAAATCTTGTTGATCATAATCAATTGAATTCTGAGAGGTTTCTCAGTAGAGAATTCAAGGATCATTGTAGGGGTTCCAGATGATCGTAGGTTGATAAACAACACAATGCATGATTTTAGTGATCAATGATTAGTTATGAAAATAGCCTCTGAATTCCTTGAGTTGATAATTGTTAAGTCAAATTAATTTCATTCTGTATTTTGTATTTAGCACTTAATATCATATATTTAAAAAACCCCCTTTTTCTAACTTTCTCCTAATTTGCTTAAGAATATGAAATGGTCTTTGGGAGATGACCTAGGTTGCACCTTATACTATACCAATAGTTTGGGGGAAATCTAGAAATTATTTTTGCGCGTTTGCGACGAGCGTGTCAAAAATTTGGCGCCGCTGCCGGGGACCATTTTAGTTTCCTAGGCTTATTTAGGAGTTTGTATAAAATTTTTAACCTTTCTAACAATTTTTTGAGTTTGTATAAAATTTTTAACCTTTCTAACAATTTTTTTTAGGTATACTATTTGTTTGAACTATTCCGTAAGGAAAAAGCACGTTATAGTCTTTTGAATCTGACTTTAAAAGACCCTTTTGTCAGTTTACAAGAAAACTGAATGCGAAGCACATCCTCGACTCTTAGAAGGCGTTTCAGCCGTTACTGGACGTAAAACCAGAGGAAGCTGTGAGCCACAATCACAACTACTGTTCATTCTCATGCGTAGGTGTTTGTCATTTACATTGTCTTTTCAATTTATTTGAAATTTTCACCATTTTTAGAATATAGCAATGCAGCTGGTGAACCAACCAAATCAGGATCGCAGAGACAAAAGAGAACCAGATACCACTCTTCGGTTATAACTTTTCCTTACTTTGGTGGTTTTCTCATATTTCTTTTCCTGTTATATAATTTATATCTAAGACATTAGGGACAATGTCTTGGATAGGTTGGGGGGAGGATGGTCCGATATGAAAGAAAAATTAAAAAAAAACCCAAAGAAAAAATAATTAGGTTAGAATCATAAACTTGCTTTGAGTAAGATGGCTGAGTAAGGAGTTACACTTGACTCTTGATACGCATCTTATGATTAAAAAAAAAATTTTGAATGTGGAAGTTTGTTGTTGTTTAGATTTCATAAAATAATTGAAGCAAAATGATTTACATTTCGAGATTAATTAGTTTGGCAACACATATTTGAACTGGATAGATTATATTTGATAAATATATTACCTGTGAGATTTTGAGCCTTATTAATTACTTTCTTTCTTGTGTGATTTTCATCCATGGAATATGTTACTTCAGAACTTGCATTGATTCTTTTTGAAGTTACATTTTCACATGAATTGTACAAAAATGATTGAGGCATTTTTTTTCTTGAACAAACCACTTGGCCAAATAACCAACCCGTATAATTTTATCCTTTGATCAGCCCTTTGAGCCGATTAGCCTTTTCTTCTTTTTAGCTCACCACAAATCAAAAAAAAAAAAAACAACTTTGTCTGACCATAGAAGGTGAGGAATACTGGATTTATCATACCATAAGTGTTTCAATAAGTGTGGGGAGATTATTGTTGTTTTCATCAATATCATGGTTGAAAAAAAAAAACTGAAGCAATAAATTAATAAATAAACTATTATATTGAAAAAAAAAAAGAATGAAGAAGTAATATCTGTTTCTCACACTTGCACTTAGACTCAATTCTCAATCCTCACCATTTTCCTTGGTCTAACATTGTATCTCTTCAATATATCATTTCATCTTTCTAATCCCGTTATAACCAAAATAAAGACCTCTTGATTTATGCATTGCGTGTGTACATAGTAGTAGAGAAGTACAAGATATGCAAGCCTATGATAGTTCATCTTTCATGGATTGAATTTGAGAGAAATACTTACCAAATCAAACACTTGAGAGATTCAGAGTATATCATGTGAGGTTTTATCTTTATCAATCTATGTTTTTCAAATTAAAGTTGCCTTTCTAAGTAATTTCAAAAATGATGAAAGAATGCTTCATGAAATTTTGTGAATTCTTGAGAAATCAACTCAAAACTTTGATGTTGTTTCAAAAAAAAAAAAAGTCACCAATCCTTAACTTAAGTTTGCCCGAGACGTGCAAAAGATATGTGTGGGGGAATTTGATAAGCATAGATTTCATAAATAATTATCTCTCACTTTTATCTCATTAAGACTTCTTATATGTTCAATTAAGTGATCTTTGTCATATTTTATGAGTTTGGGTTCATATGAAGTTTAATTGAATTTCTTTGCTTACCCGATTAAAATGACACTATTATAGTATTTTGAACATAATAGGAGTTTTAGACATCCAAAAATCATGAAATCTGTCTTGAATGAAATCTTAAAGAAGTGTCCACAGTTACAAAGCAAGATCAGACTCTAAATGGGATGTTTAGGACTCCGAAATTATCTCAAAATATGAGATAGTGTTGCTGATGTGGAATTTGAACAGTGTGCAAAGATCCGGCCATATCTTGAGCTACAAAAGTCATATTGAGATGAAATCAAATTTGTTGGACAGTTAAGATCCGGGGCTACAACTTTTGTTCAGACATGAAGTTCTAATTCTGACATGTGAACATCCGAAGTTTCGGTGCAAGAAAGTCAAAATTGTTGTGCTAATTGGTGACAAAAAATTTAAAAGTGTTTTGCATTTTCAACAAAGCCCATGTGAAAGCAATAAAAGGGTAGAAAAGTAATATCCTAGTTGGTGACTTTCTGAAGATGATGCCTCGCAAATCCTCTATAAATAGAAGGGTTTACAAGAGGAGAAACACACCATTTTGGAGATTAACTCCAATACCATTTTCTTTCTTTCTTTCTTTCTTTCTTGTTAGTTTTGCCTCCTTCATGGAAGGCTTAGGTTTTCTTTCTTGTTAGTTTGCCTCCTACATGGAAGACATAGTTTTTCTTTATTGTTAGTTGCCTCCTACATGGAAGGCTTAGGATTTATTTGTTGTTAGTTTCCTCCTACATGGAAGGCTTAGGATTTATTTGTTGTTAGTTTGCCTCTTTCTTTGTTGTTAGTTTGCCTCCTTAATGGAAGGCTAGGCTTGTAGTTTCAATTCAAGGATTCAAGCTATTTTAATTTTAACTTTGAGGTCTTGATCTTTATTTACATGCTTATTAAGTGGTTTCTACTCTGCTTCACTATATTCTTCAATTTTATTCTTTAATCAAAGTTTGATCGGTTGACGTATTTTGATTAATGCATAATTGATTTATAATTGGTTTTTGATTGGTAAATCATTTTCCAAAAGTTTGAAGAGTAGAAATTAAGTAATTTAATTGAAGGTTTTCATTTTTTTACTTACTTCAACTGAATTCTGATTATAAAATTGGTTTAGATGAAAGATTAAGTGGTTACTAAATCTTGTTGATCATAATCAATTGAATTCTGAGAGGTTTCTCAGTAGAGAATTCAAGGATCATTGTAGGGGTTCCAGATGATCGTAGGTTGATAAACACAATGCATGATTTTAGTGATCAATGATTAGTTATGAAAATAGCCTCTGAATTCCTTGAGTTGATAATTGTTAAGTCAAATTAATTTCATTCTGTATTTTGTATTTAGCACTTAATATCATATATTTACAAAACCCCCTTTTTCTAACTTTCTCCTAATTTGCTTAAGAATATGAAATGGTCTTTGGGAGATGACCTAGGTTGCACCTTATACTATACCAATAGTTTGGGGGAAATCTAGAAATTATTTTTGCGCGTTTGCGACGAGCGTGTCAAAAATTTGGCGCCGCTGCCGGGGACCATTTTAGTTTCCTAGGCTTATTTAGGAGTTTGTATAAAATTTTTAACCTTTCTAACAATTTTTTGAGTTTGTATAAAATTTTTAACCTTTCTAACAATTTTTTTTAGGTATACTATTTGTTTGAACTATTCCGTAAGGAAAAAGCACGTTATAGTCTTTTGAATCTGACTTTAAAAGACCCTTTTGTCAGTTTACAAGAAAACTGAATGCGAAGCACATCCTCGACTCTTAGAAGGCGTTTCAGCCGTTACTGGACGTAAAACCAGAGGAAGCTGTGAGCCACAATCACAACTACTGTTCATTCTCATGCGTAGGTGTTTGTCATTTACATTGTCTTTTCAATTTATTTGAAATTTTCACCATTTTTAGAATATAGCAATGCAGCTGGTGAACCAACCAAATCAGGATGGCAGAGACAAAAGAGAACCAGATACCACTCTTCGGTTATAACTTTTCCTTACTTTGGTGGTTTTCTCATATTTCTTTTCCTGTTATATAATTTATATCTAAGACATTAGGGACAATGTCTTGGATAGGTTGGGGGGAGGATGGTCCGATATGAAAGAAAAATTAAAAAAAAAAACCCAAAGAAAAAATAATTAGGTTAGAATCATAAACTTGCTTTGAGTAAGATGGTTGAGTAAGGAGTTACACTTGACTCTTGATACGCATCTTATGATTAAAAAAAAAATTTTGAATGTGGAAGTTTGTTGTTGTTTAGATTTCATAAAATAATTGAAGCAAAATGATTTACATTTCGAGATTAATTAGTTTGGCAACACATATTTGAACTGGATAGATTAGATTTGATAAATATATTACCTGTGAGATTTTGAGCCTTATTAATTACTTTCTTTCTTGTGTGATTTTCATCCATGGAATATGTTACTTCAGAACTTGCATTGATTCTTTTTGAAGCTACATTTTCACATGAATTGTACAAAAATGATTGAGGCATTTTTTTTCTTGAACAAACCACTTGGCCAAATAACCAACCCGTATAATTTTATCCTTTGATCAGCCCTTTGAGCCGATTAGCCTTTTCTTCTTTTTAGCTCACCACAAATCAAAAAAAAAAAAACAACTTTGTCTGACCATAGAAGGTGAGGAATACTGGATTTATCATACCATAAGTGTTTCAATAAGTGTGGGGAGATTATTGTTGTGTTCATCAATATCATGGTTGAAAAAAAAAACTGAAGCAATAAATTAATAAATAAACTATTATATTGAAAAAAAAAAGAATGAAGAAGTAATATCTGTTTCTCACACTTGCACTTAGACTCAATTCTCAATCCTCACCATTTTCCTTGGTCTAACATTGTATCTCTTCAATATATCATTTCATCTTTCTAATCCCGTTATAACCAAAATAAAGACCTCTTGATTTATGCATTGCGTGTGTACATAGTAGTAGAGAAGTACAAGATATGCAAGCCTATGATAGTTCATCTTTCATGGATTGAATTTGAGAGAAATACTTACCAAATCAAACACTTGAGAGATTCAGAGTATATCATGTGAGGTTTTATCTTTCTCAATCTATGTTTTTCAAATTAAAGTTAACTTTCTAAGTAATTTCAAAAATGATGAAAGAATGCTTCATGAAATTTTGTGAATTCTTGAAAAATCAACTCAAAACTTTGATGTTGTTTCAAAAAAAAAAAAAAAGTCACCAATCCTTAACTTAAGTTTGCCCGAGACGTGCAAAAGATAAGTGTGGGGGAATTTGATAAGCATAGATTTCATAAATAATTATCTCTCACTTTTATCTCATTAAGACTTCTTATATGTTCAATTAAGTGATCTTTGTCATATTTTATGAGTTTGGGTTCATATGAAGTTTAATTGAATTTCTTTGCTTACCCGATTAAAATGACACTATTATAGTATTTTGAGCATAATAGGAGTTTTAGACATCCAAAAATCATGAAATCTGTCTTGAATGAAAGCTTAAAGAAGTGTCCACAGTTACAAAGCAAGATCAGACTCTAAATGGGATGTTTAGGACTCCGAAATTATTTCAAAAGATGAGATAGTGTTGTTGATGTGGAATTTGAACAGTGTGCAAAGATCCGGCCATATCTTGAGCTACAAAAGTCATATTGAGATGAAATCAAATCTGTTGGACACTTAAGATCCGGGGCTACAACTTTTGTTCATTCATGAAGTTCTAATTCGGACATGTGAACATCTGAAATTGCGGTGCAAGAAAGTCAAAATTGTTGTGCTAATTGGTGACAAAAAATTTAAAAGTGTTTTGCATTTTCAACAAAGCCCATGTGAAAGCAATAAAAGGGTAGAAAAGTAATATCCTAGTTGGTGACTTTCTGAAGATGATGCCTCACAAATCCTCTATAAATAGAAGGGTTTACAAGAGGAGAAACACACCATTTTGGAGATTAACTCCAATACCATTTTCTTTCTTTCTTTCTTTCTTGTTAGTTTTGCCTCCTTCATGGAAGGCTTAGGTTTTCTTTCTTGTTAGTTTGCCTCCTACATGGAAGGCTTAGTTTTTCTTTATTGTTAGTTGCCTCCTACATGGAAGGCTTAGGATTTATTTGTTGTTAGTTTCCTCCTACATGGAAGGCTTAGGATTTATTTGTTGTTAGTTTGCCTCTTTCTTTGTTGTTAGTTTGCCTCCTTCATGGAAGGCTAGACTTGTAGTTTCAATTCAAGGATTCAAGCTATTTTCATTTTAACTTTGAGGTCTTGATCTTTATTTACATGCTTATTAAATGGTTTCTACTCTGCTTCACTATATTCTTCAATTTTATTCTTTAATCAAAGTTTGATCGGTTGACGTATTTTGATTAATGCATAATTGATTTATAATTGGTTTTTGATTGGTAAATCATTTTCCAAAAGTTTGAAGAGTAGAAATTAAGTAATTTAATTGAAGGTTTTCATTTTACTACTTACTTCAACTGAATTCTGATTATAAAATTGGTTTAGATGAAAGATTAAGTGGTTACTAAATCTTGTTGATCATAATCAATTGAATTCTGAGAGGTTTCTCAGTAGAGAATTCAAGGATCATTGTAGGGGTTCCAGATGATCGTAGGTTGATAAACACAATGCATGATTTTAGTGATCAATGATTAGTTATGAAAATAGTCTCTGAATTCCTTGAGTTGATAATTGTTAAGTCAAATTAATTTCATTCTGTATTTTGTATTTAGCACTTAATATCATATATTTACAAAACCCCCTTTTTCTAACTTTCTCCTAATTTGCTTAAGAATATGAAATGGTCTTTGGGAGATGACCTAGGTTGCACCTTATACTATACCAATAGTTTGGGGGAAATCTAGAAATTAATTTTGCGCGTTTGCGACTAGCGTGTCAGTTTCTTTTCTGAGATACTACTGTTTATATCATGGCGCCTTTATAGTTAATTTGTTATGTTCCTTCTGCATTTGAAGAAGTACATAGTGGAAAAAATTTGCCCTAAAAAGTGCGATTGGAAAAGGCTTCACGGGTGAAGTTTGACTAACTTGTTCACCTTCATTTTAGAGAGGGAAAAATAATCGGGTGTAATTGGAAAATGCTTTATTGGTGTGGTTGCTTGCACTGCATTTTTGGTAGATAAGAATTATGCACTTAAGTGACAATAGAATCTTCATCTATATAGGTTACTCATTAATTAGTTTTGGTTTCCAAATGCTGCTTTCAGAAATATTGGAATTTATTATTTTAAACGGAACACAAACAGATTAACTATCACACATTGGGGGTATGAATAGTCAAGAGAGAACAGAACAATTGAATGATCATGACACGATTTTTATCAACCAGATTTATTATATACCTATGTCTGCAAAACTCCAAAAGCTTCTTACTTCCTTCAACAATCTCATCAAAGAAATCATCAAGCTGAACTATAATGTTGTCTGCCCCAGATCTGAGAAGCTCAAAACATGCATGAGATCAGGAATAAATTGTATGACGAATTACAAAATGAAAGACTAACGGCATAGTTTTAATTACTTATTAACATATTTTGCAATTTGCAAACAAAGTGAGGAATTAAAGTTTAGTTTACTAATTTAATTTTTTATATGACTAAACTATAACAACTAAAAAAAATTCAAAATGACTAAATATTTTTAAGGAACGAAAATGATAATTTCTATTTGGCAGAGATTAATATGATACACCTTAAATCTTTAGGTACTACAATGATGATTATTATACTTATAACATATAGGACATGAAATCCTTTTGTTCAAACATTCAAGACTTTATTCTACGTAAAATCTGAAATAAAAAGAAAAAACAAGAATCAAAGAAATTGTGGTTAGAATTATTCTTCAAGAGGAAGGAGGGGTTAACATCGTTTAAATTGTGGTCTTGAACGAAAATACCACTCAAATGCAAATATGCATTCATCAATTCCTCATCCATAATACTACATTGTTAATTGCCGCTAGAAATGTTCAATGAAGACCCTTGATCATTTTTCAACTCTACAAAAACCTCCCCTTAATAAAACTCATCTGATCTTGGTATACAATCCCTTTGTTGATTCTCAACCTATGTATGATTAACTCTACCGATACATCAAATGTGACCAAAACTTCTTTTTATGATGCGGATAACCACAATAACAGTAACAAGTAACTAAGGGGAATCAACTAACAATGAAAATTGGAAAATGACTCAACATTTAGGATGAGAAATGAAAATATGCAGAATAATAGGAGCACTGGATTTTGGTTGCTACATGTCTCAGTCCAAGATTCAAAAGCTGCAGAACTTCATCCGAACAACTGCTCAATTATCTCGCTGATGGCTGAGTATGATCCAAAACCACATGATACAAGACCTACTGCAATAATTGTAACACAAAGCCCCATCTGCAGAAATAAGGAGAAAAGGTTGACATTGGGGGTAACCATAAATATAAAAATATAGAACAACCAATGCTTGAAAAGACTTAGTCCTGCAACAAACATATCTGATGGTCTATAATTGCTACATAATCCAAGTGCATCCTGTTTTAAAGTTGTGTTGATATCAGCACACTTTAAAATGCCTTGTTTTTTATTCATTTTCCTATGTATTCTTCAAGTTGCTACATGATATGGCTGCAAAGCCTTGAGTAGCTCACTTATATCTGATAAGACAACATCACAATATCACAATATTATGTTCCCTCATATTCAACAATCCCTCCACCTCAGGATCAAATTATGTGAAGCCCCACTTTGCTTAAGTTGTTATATATATACTGTTTCATTCAGATAAGAGGAGGGAGTGATTTTAATTAAGCAAAAAGACACTTTGTTTAGTTTATAAAAGAATGGGGGGGGGGGGGAAAGAAAAGTAAACGAATTCACTATTATTTTATACTTAAGATGGTCAAATAACATTATTAAATTAAAGATTATTTTTTTCAATTAGTCTAAAAGTTTCTCTTCTTTTCAAATTTCTCAATTTTGGAGGAAAGGTAAAATTAAGTGGAAAGAGATTTTAAACCCTACTCCCTTTTGCCGTTTGGTTTGGGGAACATGTTTTTATTTCATTTTCTGATATCACTTTTATAAAAATATTGCCTTATTTTCATTTTGTTTTTTATTTTTAAAATTTTGTGCATACAGTGAAAACAAAAAAAAATATTTTTCTTACTTCAAACACTAATTAATTTTGAATCAAACATGGAAAATTAAAAAAAATCTCTCTCTTCCCTCCAACTGGTGGAAACGTTTTGGACAGACTAAATGGCTATATTTGTGACATTACAAGAGTGTTTTGTTTTATATTCTGCCTATTTGACTGCTGAAAGCTAGTTTCATGGAATAACAAATGGTGCATAAATTTCTGGCTTGCATTGAGTATTATTACAAAGAGGTAATCCATCATACCTGAAAGCGTGAGATTCTGCCACCCCTTATGCTTATGAAACAAGCAGCGGGAAGAATCAAGGACTGCAACCAAGGTTGAACATATTTAAATGAATACTATATGTAGTACCTCTAGGAGTTGAAAGAGAGAAAAAAATGATCAAAAGGGAACTTACAACAAACATTGTGAGTAAAGATCCAGTCAATGACATCACCAAACCTGCCACAGAAATATAAGCAATTTATAGTAAAATATACTCCAACTATGCAACAGAAAAATAATTTAGCAAAGTAAATAGGTTCAAGAAATTTGTAACTTGGGGGTATGAAATGAAAGTAATTTTTATTAACAGATTTAATATATAAGGAGAGAGAGGGAGAAGAATAACTCACCGAAAAAGGGAACTGAAAGACCAACCACAAGTGTAGAAACTACTAGCACGGTTCTTAAGAGCATGGAGTAGAAGTAAAAGTTGCGATTGCTTGATGGTATCAACTCCTCTAGACACATTGCTACTGGAGATAGACTCAATGCATATGTGATGCTAATTAAGGAAATACTCTATGTTCATCTTCAGTGTAGGTACAAACAGATTGAAATAAATTAATTCTATCTTAACTCATTTTCAAGATTGAAAGGGTAATCAATGAAGAGCAAGAGATAATTATAGGACATAAAATGTCTACTTAGGAATCAAAAGGGAATAAGGGATTGTTAGGATGTCCATATGAATTGAATGTTCTGTTTACATCAGTTAAAAATTTTAGCTTCGTAGAGAGAAGAGATTACAATAACAGAGGAAGAAAACAGCATCCAGGGAAGAAGTTTACTAAAATTACATGGAAATGTCACTGGTGCTACTGTGCTAGTGATCACTTTGTTGTTCTCTCATTGATTATTCATATAGAATCACTCACCAAAAAATGCTATAAATTCATTTCAGGGATATTATTTTATCACCTTAAATTGTTTGTAAATGAAAAGGAGCACAAAGAAAAAATCTAGGGTTTTTTTCATGTTTTCTAAATTTTCCAAAAATAAAGGTCAGAAATCATGTTCATGAGAAACATTCTTAATTTTGAAGCATTCTTTACTCACCTGGTGCAAAATTGAAAGATTGGGCTAGTGCCAATCAAGCTACAAGCTTGCTGGCTCTTAGATATTTTTATTCATGACACATTATCGTTCTTGTTTCTCTTAAATTTCATTGGCGTTAAGATTTTAGCCATAATAGGTCAAGAGAAATATTAGCAAAACACTTTTTTGAATATATTCCTTATGATACTTGTCTCATAAATTGGTTATTTCTCAAAAGTTCCTTTGACTTTTAAAAAATTGACCAACCACAAGAAATTTATTTAAAAGAGTGTGTTGTTATCATTTCTCATCAAGAAATACCTCCATAATTCATGGGCTTGAACTTACATTAGTACTTGAGCAAATTATATGGGTAAACAAGCACCAATGCATTTGTATTATATGGCGCATATAAAGGATATTTGGTAAATGGATTAACCACCTGCAAAATAAAAGCACATGATAATAAGATTAGCAATTTATACGACTAATAAAATATCAATAATATGGTGATATAATTTGGGTTAACAACTCAAACTAGTTAAAAAAAATAGTAATCAAATTGATTAGAAACAAAAAAAAAATGTTTGTGGTTAGTTTCAGGCCAAGGATGGTTCATATCTTTAGCATTGTTCATCAAAAAGATATCTGTAATAGAATCTAGAATGAGCATACCGTAGTCCACACAGCAATCTTAGAGGCCACTAATTCTCGAGGCATGTTAAGAGTATACTGAGAGAGTGTTGCTTCTCCAAACAATGAGTAACCCATAACAGCCACAACACAATACATAGCTGTACAAATAACAAAACTACATGGAAAAACAATTGCACAAGGAATTAGACAAATTCTTAAATAGAAATTCTGCACAAATTAAAATTTTGCTTTGAAGGTGTCAAGTTTAGGGGGAAGCAAAGGTTATATTTCGAATCCTTAATTTAATTGATAACATGATAATATTTTTCTATTGATATTATAAAAACTCCTACCCAAACCCATGCTATGTATGATCAAAAGCAAATATGGTATCCATTCAACGAAGTCCATAATTTGTGCTGAAATAACCAAAATGCCATTGGCTAGTAAAAAAAAAGAAACTGACACTGTCGGTGTTTAGACAGATTTATCATAGAGAAAAAATATTTTGTACCTCTAAAAATAGATAAAATGAGATGAAAAGAAAAAATTAATAGATGAAAAAGAAGAAAAAATATGATATAATATATAGATATAGATGCAAATGACTTGTTTAACAAAAATCTGTTATCACAAATCTAACTAAGACTCTGTTATCCCCCATATGTAAAGATATTCAAGCCTAACAAGTAAAAGATATGCTTCACTTAATTTTTAGCCTAAGTTTGATCTAGGATTAATCGTATTATCTTAATTAATATATATATATATATATATATATAAAGAATTAGGATTTGTTAATATTAAATATTAAATTTAGACATTTTTATGATTTAATAACTTAAATTAAATATATTTTTAATTTTTTAAAATTTAAAAATTTTAATTTTAGTTTTTATTTTTAAAATAATTAATTTTGATCCTTTAATTCTTTTAAAATAGACTGATTTTAATCTTTTATTATTGACATGTTAAACACTATATGTTAGTATGTCAATTATTTCAACGATTAAAAATCGTCTATTTTTAACGATAAAGAACCAAAACTAATAATTTTATAAATAAAAAACCAAATCTAAAAGTTCAAAATCTTAAAAAGATTAACAACGTATTTAACTCTAATAAGTACTAATATAATTTTTTTTGCTTTGTTTACCATGTTAAGAGCACTGCAGGAAATTGATTCCGATTTGCCATGGCAGTATAGAGATTTGGGAACACAGCATGCCCTGCGTAGCAATAACCATAGAGACCCATAGCAACAGGAAAAGTTGCAAGATTGAGTGTTGTTGTTGTGCCTTTGGTAGGAATGGCAACATTGTCCACCACGCCCACCCACACCAAGCACAGAACCACTAACATTGTGGCAATAACTCCGCAAGCTACAACAACAGTTTTCAACTTCAAAATGTTATGCTACTCTTTCCAAATGTATTATAATAATGCAAAAATTAACTAAATTTATTTAGAAAATGGCTTTCGTTGTTCTTCTTGGTTTATAATACTAGCAATGAGATATGAAATTCACATACTTTATATGTAAAAAAGGAAATAGTAATGATTGGTTTAAATATAAAAATTAATCTATTTATTTATATCTTAAATTTAACTATAAATATTTTTTTAAAAAAACATAAATTTAATTATATAATTATAAAAAAATAAAAATAAAAATAATATATTTTTAGTATATTCAACAATTATTTAAAAGTAATTGACGGGTTAGCATTTAATAAAATTTATACCTGAAATGTAACTGAGAAGGCGTAGGTCACGGAGCCAAACAGTAGGAAGAAGAGCTACGGCAGTAACGATTGCAAACAAAGTATGTGAATTCAATTCAATTCCACCCAAATTAATATGTGCACTAGGAAATAATGTAGACAAGTTGTCACTCTCTACAATTATGTATTCAATGCAACAAGCCTGCATAAAAAAATATTCAATGGTGATTGTCATCAATGCAAAAATATGATATGAAAAATTAAAAAATAGAATGGTAAGAATAAGAGGATAAAAAATGTAATAGGAATAAGATAAAAAAAACAGTTTATTTGGATTAAAATAAATAGAAGATTTTTTTAGTGAATAAATAAATTAATAATAAAACTTTTTATTTTTATTATATTATAGTGTTTAGTATAATAATTTTTTATTTTGTTTTTTTTAATTAATAATTTAAACATTAAAATTTAAAAAAGTAAAACAACCTTCCTTACTTAATTCTCTTCTATATGAGGAAATTAAAATTTGGTAAATTTCATAAAAAATATATTTTTCTATTTTTATGGTCAAATAAATAAAAAAAAATCATTTTTTTAATTTTTTTTAAACAAATGAAGGAAAATGAATGAAATGGAATGTTTTAACTTGCAAGTGAACATTTCTTTTGTTTGTAAAGCTTTCAGAACGACAGAAAGAAAATAAGAAATTATCATTTAGTATTCTCCAAATTAAAGAATATTGGAGAATTTTTAAATCCCAATAAAAAATAATTTATTATTTATTTCATTTCCTTTCCATTTTCTATCTTATTATTTATGTTCTTTTAATTATTTTTATCATTTCCTCCTTCTAATACCCCAATATATTAAGCAAATGAGGCTATTGCTAATAAAGTAATAAGTTATACCTATCCACGTTACAAAATACTAAATAATTTATCTTGCTTTGTGTAATGACTAAGAAAATACTAAATAATCTTAACTTTAAGATTATGAGTATATTTGATAAAGTTAATGGATAAATTAATTAAAAATTAAAAAAGTTGGAAAAAAATAAAAAAAACAGGAAGAAACTGAAAAATTTACTGATTAAAATAAAAATATTTAATAAATTTAGTTGTTAAATTAATTAATAAATATAAAATAATAAATAAGGGTATAATAATTGAATTAAAATTTAATTATTATAGTTTTTTATTATTATAAATTTAATTATTATATTAAAAATAAAGATAATATTTTTAATTTATTTTTATTTATATATTCATATCATAAAAAATTATATAAATTAATTTATAGTTATTTTAACAATTATATTTTATAAAAAATATTTTGATGATTTTATTTATTTTATTATTTATGATATATTTTTTAATAAAATTATTTCTAAATAAATAAGTTTATTTGTTTGAAATTAAAAATATATTTTTTTTAATTTTTTAAAAAATTTAAAATAATATATCTATAAAAGAGTACTTTTTTCTAAACTGAATTTTGAGATAACTAGAAGTTTTGAAATAATAAATATTTTTAAATCGATAAAGAATTATTCAACATGCAAGAAAAAAGAGGAATGCGAAACTTTAATACTCAATTTCAATCTATTTAATATAATAAATAAAAATTAAAGCGCAAGCTATGATATATATATTTTATATTAAAATTGTAAAAATTAATTTTATAACTATAAAACAACCAGTCTCTAAAAGTTTGGTGAAGTCTAATGGAAATCTACACGCGAGTGCCTACGATGAAAAATCGGCCAATATCAAACTGTGACATGTCATCTGACTTATTGAAAGCATTAATTTTGATTATTATATATTTTTAGTTTTATATATTAAATTTTATATTATTCTTTTTTCTATTTTTTTTCATCTTATTTTTTATTATATTACTCTTGAACCCACGTTAGTAACCTCACCCCAAATTGTAACTAATCAGAAATTTATCTTTATGATTTGTTGGAACAAATAGCCAAAATACGGATGTTAATTTAATTTTTTCCGTTAAAAGAAAATTTGATTTTTAAAAAAGTTAATTTTATTTTTAATAAAATTTTTCTCATTTCCCTTATAAGGATTATAATACCGTATTGGTTTGCTTAAAGAGATAACAAAAATAAAATGAGACTTGAAAGAAATACTGAGAGTAGAGGCAGAGATGTACTTACATATAATTCCATGTATAATATTATCTACATCCACAAAGAAACGAAAAATTGAAAAACAATGGTAAGATATTAGAGGCTAATAATGATTTTAAATTAAGCTTTGCAGAAAGAAAAAGAAGAGAAAGATATTGTGAAATAAAATTGGAAGATGTTTAGGAAAACTGACTGAAATGATAATACGTCCAGTAGCACCAAAAGCTGCTTGGCCAATGTCAGGGTAAGTCTCAAGGCCAGGTTCACTGTCTAAGCAATAACGCAATAGCAAGCCAGTATAAAAGGAAAATACTGCATACAGTAATAAGATACCAAGAGCAATCCATCCTCCTTCTCTAAGGGCATAAGGGGCTGAAAGGATCCCTATGCCACATAAGGCATTTATCCCTGCAAAACCCACAAAACATAAATACATCCTACCCAATTTTTAAGTCCATGTTCTATGGTTAAAATGTAGTGTGTTTTAAATATATATATTATGCAATTGTTCCACAGACACATATAACTCTGGTTCAAATCACTCATATCTTACTGCACAAGTGTTAATGAAAGATGAATAAATGTTGTTGACTTGTACATATGAAAATAGGTGAAATGGAACGGAAAGAAAAGAAAAAAAAATATGATACAAAATATAATGTGATAGGAAAAGAAATAAAATGCACTGCGATGGAAATGCTGTAAAGATGTATGATAATCAAGGTTCATGAAAGATAAGAGTTAGAGATTTATTGTCCAAACTTGGGCCCTCATTCAATGGTTACAACTTTTGGGAGAATTGCACTTTGAGCAAATATAAAGAACCTCAATGATTGAGTGGTCAATTTGAACATTCTACATAGTTCAATAGATTTTTAGGAGAGTTGGTGACAATTATGATTTAAAATTGTGGTTCGCATCAATAATTGCAACTACAGCATCAAGAGTTTTGGATTTTGAAACCATAATCAAACCTGTGTCCTCCTTGTGGAAACAGGATCAGTTCACCTTAAAATAACCTTGTTGCTTGTATATTTGATTGGTTTTGTGAAGATGATAAATTGCTACGATAACTAACATAACATAAATATGATAAGTAGAGTAGTAAAGTGTAATTTCTATCTCTCAGATTTCTATGTAATTAAAGACAAAAATGCAACTTCTTACATCTTGACTTAAGTAATAATGTATTCACAAATATATATAAAGAAGTAATGAAAAGGGAATAAACAGAGGATCAAGGTTACTTAAGTGTTTATACCAGCAATCATGTTGTTTTAATGAGAGATTGATATTTGAGGTCCATTGCGTAATATGGTATCCCTTCAGTCAAAGGGAATAATGATATTTGAGGATTTGGCAGTTACACTAAGATCACAAGTAGCAGGAAATAGATATGCTCCATGATTACCCATATGACCATTGTTCATTGGAATATTGAACTGTGACGTGCATTATCTCTAGTAACTGGGGACATCTATAGTTCTTTTACAATTGAATAGAATTATACAAGCATAGAGATGAACATAGCAAGCATGAATCAGTTTTCTATAATTTTCTTATCACCCCATCTTAGTTGGAGTGTGCAAAATGCTCTTAAGCCTGTAATTGAGGTCAAAAGTTTCTTACAAAAGAGGGAATTACCTCTACTTAAGAATTCTACCTTCCAAATACAAAAAAATCCATACGCATTTTAACTTTTTTAAAAGTGAATCATATATAATGTAATTCTTCCCATGCTTTACTTTACATATGATATAGTTTTGCTGCTAATTTCTTCATCTTTCATTAGTTTCTAGTTCATTTTTCCTCTGGTATCCAGGGGTTGCTTTTTTTTTTTTTCAATAATTAGAGCGTATTTGGTTTAATTTAATTTAATTTAAATGAAATCTCTCTTTCTGCCAATTTTTTTAGAAGATTTCTGAAAAATAAGCACTAATTTCTGTAGAAATTATCCTAATCAAACATACACTAAATACCTTTAAATTACATATAAGTATATATAGAAAGCCAAGGTTCCATTTAATTTAATTTTAAAAAAGTAATCTTTCTTTTTGCCAGATTTTTGAAAAAGCAAACACTTTATTTCTCTTAAAATTATTCCAATCAAACACACTAAATATCTCAAAACCACAGATAAATATATATAGGAAGCCAAGGTTCCACTACTTACCATTAAGCACAGCTTGTCCAAAAGTACATTGGCCAGGAATGTGAGCTTCATGAGAAACCTTGGAAGCATCTTTCCTAATGGAAGACTTTGCAGATGGATGGGAAGGAAGCAAGTAAGGAGTAATCTGTTGCTCAACTTCTGGGGGTTGTATGAGTGGTCTTTTCACTGGTGATCCTACTTCAAGAGGGTGCCTTCTTGTCAAAGATGAAGAAAGAAAAGAACTGCCTAATCTTGACAGTGATGTGGTGCCCAAAAATCCAATATTTGGTGATGGTACACTACCATATAGATCAATGGATTGCCTGAAACATTAATTACACAAATAAGTATTCATTATTCAAGTTGATGCATTTTACTTACAGAACACTGACTAGTATTGGTGGTTTAATGAGAAGGACAAAAACTCAATTCAACAAGCAAAGATGATTGATTTTCAAACTTCTTGACAATGACAAAAGGGCATCCTTTGTTTTCATCCGTATCTGATTTAATCCCATTTCATATTATCTTTAGCATATCACCCAAAATAAGCAAAATGGCTTTCTTTTGTTATATGGTCATTGAGAAAGAATAGATACTTCTCCATAAGGTGTTAAGTGGTGTATTTGGAAGTGTCTAGAACCATATTGTGATCACAATTGTGCGTCTTTTACTTTCATTTAGTAATCACAATGCAATTGCAATCACAACAGAAACCAAAAACCTTGCTTTTATTTTAACATATAGGATGTTGTTGACATTTCTAAAAAGAAAAATAAAGTGAACTATTCTTTTGCCTTTTGCTAAAAAAACAGGTGAAACCAAAAGTAGTTAAGCACACTCGTCCAAACCAGAATAAAGAAATTCACAAACACAAAGGGGGAGCTGACCTATAACTTTGAGGCCAAGCGATGTTATAGTTACTGGGTTTTCTCAAATACTGGTTTTCATTGGAGTCATTGGAATAATCTGAATCGTTTCCACCATTTTCGTCTTTATGCTCCTCCTTCTCAATATCTTCTTCATCGCTCTCAACGAAAAAAACTTGATCTGAAGCAGAGTTCTTCATTTTCCTATGCAAAAGTCACCTATTTCTCTGTGTGATCACAAGGAACGTTAATTCAGTGCATAAAATTAAGACAAGCTGAATGACCCAGAAACCCAACAATCACAAATCACAAATCAAATCACAAAAAAATCAAAGAACAGAAGAAAACCCCACTCTCTCAAATGAATCAGAGAAAATAGCACAAGTAGAAATTTTCAGGCTTCAGATTTATCTTACCAAAACTTACAATTCAAAGCCTGGTTTGGTCCCAAGGTCCCCTTTTGGATCAAAATACCACTGAAAATTGACAATTCAGAAAGAATATAAATGTCAAATTCTTGTCGTTCCACTTCGAAAAAAATGGAAACTCAACGTGGGTAGGACCCAAATGCTATTAGGATTTAAAATTTAAAACTTTTCCTTATAGAGATGTGATCATGCGAGACAGATCAGGGGCAATGGTGTACACAGAGAAAAATTAAAAATAGAAAAAATGACGCTAGCATTTTTGTTTTCTTTTCTAGTGTTGTTATTGTGCATGCTAACCTCCACCTTGTTTCAATAACAAAAAAACAAATAACAGCGAACCAAATAATGCAAAAGGGTGTTCAGAATTCTGATCAATCACAAACAATGAGCTACCCCTTTTTCTATCTGTCTTTTACGTTAGATCACTGCTGTTTCTGTTTAATGGACAGGTTTTCTTTTGTCTCTCTGAACTTTGGAACCAGCGTGAACATTAACAAAAACTAGGTAGTGTACTTTCTGGTTAATCTTTACACGATGGATTATCAATTCTTTTTATTTATGAAAAAAATATAAAATGTTACTCACATGTTATGTTAGGATTAACCAGCATCATGAAAACGTGTGGATCACAAAACATGTAGTAATTAATTTCTCTTTCTAAACGTCAAATCTGGTGGAACATGCTAATGGAACGATAAATCTTTGACCGAACATTATTTAATATAGATATGATTTGTACCCAACACATAATATTAATATGGATAAATTACATTTTTGTTTGGGTAGAGTTATATAATATTATATTTTATATAAATTAAAAAATTTATATAAAATTAAAATTAGAAGAGATATAAGATATTTTTTATGAATTTTAAATATGTTAATGTAATTTTTCTATTAATATTTATTTAATATTTTTATTATTTTATATCATATGGGCATGAGGCTGGACCGAGTTGGCATTTTGCATGTGACAGTCACCTGCGTGGATTCATGGCGGTCTTATACAAAAACAAGACCAACATGGTTCCTGTCTGCTAAGGTTTTATATCGCAGAGTCATGTGTACATGTCATGGACCAAAAGTGATCTCTAATGATTGGTGTTAAAATTTGCAAGGGATGATCTCTAATGATTGGTGTTAAAATTCACAAGGGATTCGTGCAAAAGCACTTTTGTATTCAAAATAAATGCTTAGTAAAATGTCTGTCGCAAAAGAGTATTAATTAATTAATTAAAATATTTGAAATTCTTTACTTTTGTGCTTTATTACATTCGTTGCTGGGAATATTTTAAAAAAGTCAATGAAATTAATTTTGATAATATACTTATATATTATTAAAATTGTGTTATTTAAATATCATTTTAACCATTCATTTTAGTTAAATAATTAAAGTTTAATTTTAATTATATATGTGAATAAAAAAAATTTAAAATTAACTTTAATTTAAATTGTTTCAATTAATATTTTTAAAATATTAAATTTTATTCATTTAACTGTTAAATTAAAAATTATTGTTATTATATAGATTAATCAAAAATTGTGACTATATACATTAGATTCGACTAACCCACAAACGTGCAATGATTTATAATCATAATTAGTGGAGAGTATGGTATTTATGAGACGTAATATGTATACAGATGATTTACAAATATACATGGTGGTTACAGAATACTGTCTTAATCACAAGTCCATGATTAAATACAATAGGAAATAGTAATGGTCAACAACAGGTGATAAGTACAAAACCCCCAAGTGTCAACCATCATAGCACTAAAACATCATAATCAAAAAGGACTGTACAAAATTCCTCCCCATTGGTCTCAATCTCCCAGCAAAAGACCATCCATCATTTTTAGAGTTGTTTACCGTGAGATTCCAATAAAAATAATTTTATGAATTTATTATATGTTAAATTTTTTTTATCCAATTAACACATTGTAAATATAAATATCTTAAATACGAATATGATTATTTAAAAAATTCTCTTTAATATTATAAAGAATCAATATGTATTTTTATTGAAATCAAATCCTTACTACTAACATTTTGGAGAAATATCCGGTAAAAATTATGTGTTTTATTATAATTTTATATTACTTTATATAAATATAATAAAAATTTAATTTTTACTAATCTATTTTTATTTTATTCTTCCATTAGTTAAGTATATAACTAATTATATTATCTCTATTATAAAAAGATATGAAATTACTTTATTTCTATCATAATAACATAATTAAATATTTATTTAAAATTTGAAATTTGAAATTTTAATTTTATTTAAAATAAAATTAAAATTTATTTAGTGCTAGCAAAAAATATAATAATATTTTATTTGAATTAAAAATAATTTATTTGATTAAATTAAAATTTTTAATTTAATTACTAAATAATAATTAAATAATTTTCTAATAAATATTAAAATATTTATTAATACGTAACTCCATAGATTTAATACTAAACTGGTAGCAAATTACTCACACTAATTTACTAATTAAGGTTAATGTCTAACAATATTTCTTAACAACTAAATAATATAAAGTAAAATCTTTTACTTTTTTAGAATCATAGAAGAACAAAAGTAAAACTTCTTCCATCTTTTCAACTTTTGGTTAACTTTAAAGTATTATATAATTATCAAACTCTAATTAGTTAACTTATAAATGAATCAAAGAAAATTTCTTTTCTTTATTCATTCAATTTCCTTAGATAAAGTTTTAGTTATCATAATCATAGAACTCAAACTCATTATCATGAGTTGATGGATTTTTTATTGACCAATCATTAATTTTACAAGTATTCAATTACATCTATGTAGCGTGCAAAATGTGAGTGTAAACTCTTTGCCAAGTTTTATCCACGTACAAATATACCTATCAATGTGAAATGTAACATAAAAAAAATGAAGTTCGTTTTACGCTTAAGTTGTATTCACAATTTCATTATTAGACTAATATTTTATGATGCAGAATCTTTTTAAGAAATTAATTGTACTAAAAATATGATAGATTTTTTTTTTCTTCAAAACATTAATTGAAAATGCGAGTCTTGTCGATTTATTGGCTGATTATGTGTCATTTATTATTATGCCAAGAAAATGGTAAAGTCAAAAGCCTACGTACATTTATTACTAATATTGTACATTTATATATTCATAGGTATTTATATAATATTATTTTTACAAACATTGTTATTGTACAGTCCCATAAGTTTTAAAAAAACTAGTGCAAGGGCATTAATACCCTTCCATACATCAGTCACATATATAGATTATACAACTCTTCTACATATTACATAACTATATTACATATTACTTGGTTATTTACAAAAATTTACATTATTCGGGTGAGACAGAAACTCTTAGCAAATCTTGATATGTATGGACCCCTAAGTTCCAACCACAAGCTCTCGTGTAATGCATAGTAGGCATCCTCTCCTGTTAGCCATTAGGTGGGTATGGCATCTAAAAGGGAGAACTACCCTGGGGATGACCATACGTGCGAGGAACTATAATGGTGAGAGGGAGTCACAGGATCACTCTCTCCCTCTAATGATGATGTCTCTTGCACACAAGGTCTTGGAGGGGCTTGGAATCCCGGTGATGGAGGAAAGACCATATCCGGGTGGAAGTGCTTCAAGAGGTATTGCAAGATCCATCGTGGAAAACTTTGGGCTCAAAACGACAGAGACAAATAATTACTTGTATGAAAAGTAGATTCTCACATTCGTTTGCCCCATGATTAATAGCCAGCGAGCATTTACTATCCAATTCACATTGTTAATTTCGACGAACATTATTGTCATCGCGAATAACATTGTCGAGGTTTGGAAAAGCAAATGGTGGTAGAGGATGAGAAATTAAAATTTCTCAATAGGTCTTTACCCTAAACTAGTATTAATATTTTTAACCCAATCACTTTAGTTTATTGAGAAAGATGTGACATGCTTCTAAGTTCACTTTTAACTTTAAAAGAGATCCCTGGTTGAAGTGGGTCATTTTAAGCAATAAGATAAACAATTCTTGTTTAGACATACATTTCGCTTATACCTTTAGATCATTTTTTTTATAGAGATATTCATAAACATATATCTCATACATTCTTGATATCACATTTCATCACATCACATGTATTATTTGACCTTTGTTTCAATCATGTCTCAATCATAATTCATTCTCATTTCTTTATCACCCTGTTAATGATAATATCTGGTTTAGGCATATCATACAAAATTTAGTCAAATAATATCTTTTCACGGGCTCTACTACTCTACTTTATATTCTTATGATATGAGCTCATTCCTTGATGGTCCTTAGAATTATAATTATTGAAGATCTAACGCTTCATAATAGAAGGATTCTTTAAGACCTATGTCTTCCTATAGAAGGACCTCTCACCTTTCTAAATGTGCACAAGAAACATTTAGAGTAGTATTAAATTTTCACATAAATTATTCTTTAGTGATCTTTTGATTTATTAGATTCTATTTTAAATTTTCTAGATAACATGCGTGCTCAAGCAACCTAACTCCTTTATGAATAATTTAAAGCCAATTGCTAACCATTTGTTCTCATTCTATTACTACCCAACGATCGTGCAAAAGGAATATTATTTCTTTTAAGTTATTACCCATAATGATCATGCAAGGTATATAATTAAGAGAAGCATAAAGAACATTCATACTTGTTAAATTAATAGCCAATTAGAAATCAAGGATTTTGATTGATCCTCCAAATCCTTAGATTCATTTTACCTTATAGTTTTATTAATCAGGCAATTGTATGATCATCTATCCCCAATTAACTTAGAAATCAATAAGAGTATCTAATTCTCATTAATTAATTAAGCATAATAAGGAAAACACAATTGAATAGAACACATAATCATTCATAAAAGAGAAAGATGGATTCAATTGGTTACATCATAAGTTGCATCAAATTCCAATGAATTGGGGATTAGTTACATATAGTGGGGATAAATCAAACAAGAGCATATTAATCTAACAAAATATTCCATAATCCTAATTCTAGAAGAAGAATGATAAAATCCTAGTGCTGGTAAAACTAACAATTAGGAGTTGCAACTTGCATTATGAGAGAGCTTTTGCCTATAAGATCCTACGAGAGGATACCAAAAGAAAGACGAGAATGGAATGGGTACTGGAGTGGTGTGTCTCCAAGATAGTGAGAGGCTTATTCCCCGGAGAGTGGTGTGGCCTTTGAGGCCCGGAGTGGTGTGTCGAACTATAACCTCCTAAAAATGAATATGGATTTTACGCTTAAGTCATTCATTCGAATCCATTATTAGTTTGTTATCTTATAATGTAAAATCTTTGGAAAATACTTATTATAAAAAATAGGGTAAATTTTTTTAAATCATTTGTTATAAATTGTGAGCCTCATCGATGTAGCGTACATGTCAGTAAATATGTTACTAGACGTTCTTGTGCACATACAGAATATTATCACTACGATTCATTTCCGTAGCCCCGTTGTTTCTTATCAATTGTAAAACAATTTAAACATAAACCATTCATACACATACAGACTTTATATAGTTATATAGTTTTCTTTACATACATATAATAGTCTTAGGCACTCAATCCTTTACATACACTTTATTACATACCATAATGTACATACCTTATTTACATACATATTTACTACATATTTTAGTACATGAACTAGCTTACTACTACTAATAATAACTAGGATGCTTGCATCCAACTATTTAAATTATCGGTATAACGTAAATCCTTTTATTCTTTGAGAAAGTCTTACATCTGCTTCAAGTACATGAATCGCTACCATCACGAACAACGTCTGGGGTGTTTAGGAAGAAAATGGGAAGGTATAGGTGAGAAACTAAATTTCTTAGTAGGATTCTACTTTAGGGTTAGCGATATCATTTTCATTCCAACCACTTCAGTTTATTTGAAATCATGTCATGCATGTAGGATCACTTTTAATTTTCTTTACAAAATCTTAGACTAAAGTGGGTTTCTTTTACAGATATAAGAACTGACCTCTATCACAATCATACAAGGCGCTTATTCTGATTTTCATACATCATAATTTATAGAAGCTCTATGACTTTTATATGGTAAGCCCAGTGACCTATATATGTGCACAATTCCTATGACTTGGAATTAGGGATGGAAGTGAACAAGACCGTCCGACAGGGACCTACGACCCGGCTCGTTTAAAGCCTAGCTTGACTTGACTTGTTTCATAAATAGATAGACTCAAACTTGTTTAAAAGCCTTTTTAAATAAACAAGTCAGGCCTAGGCTTATAAAAAAGCCTATTTAACCTATTCAGGAGCCTATTTATATATTATATATATTATATATTTATATTAATATATTATATTTGTATAATATTTATTTTATATTTTATTTACATAATATATATATATTAGGCCTATTAACGACCTTTTATCTTGTAGGTTTTAAGTTTGCAAGCCTTTTTAATCAATTATTTATATAAGCTTTAAGTTTATTTATTGATCTTTTTTGGAATATAAGCTTTTAAACAGGCTTGCAGGCCTTGTAGGCTTTAAATCAAGTCAGACCTTGATAGAAAAAAAAGTATTTAACAGGTAATAGACTCAGGCTCAGGCCTCAAAATTTTTAAACAGGTCAGACTTGAACACTCAAAGCCTAACTTGACTCGGCCTACATCCATCCCTATTTAGGTTCATTTTAAAAGCTTCCAAATAATCATGCATGCTCAATCAATATTCAACCAATATGCTATGCACATTGAGATCTCAAATTCTATCTCATCATCAATGATATGCAATCATCATACATAACATAATCCTTTAATCATTTATGAGCATTCATCATTCAACTCACATTATGCATTCATAAAACCTCACAAGTTGTCTTATCAATCGCACTTGGATAATATAACTCCATGCACCCATGCATGTCCAACTTATTTAACTCATTAACATTTTATGATGAATCACTCAAGGGGATCAATTCACTCAATCTTCTAAGTTACCCCTCAACCTTTCCTTTTCTCAAAGCTCAGCTAGTTTCACATGATTTGTTTACAACTTATAAATTTCTCTAATAGGTGTCCGAATAACACCTTATAAGTTTTTATTCTTTATGCACTTCAATTTAAAAGCATTATGCATGACCTATTCATACTAATTTTAAAGTTATGTGTTAGTAAGTTTTTAACTTATTTGTGCCAAATTGATTATTAAGTTTTTAACTTATTTGTGCCAAATTGGTTATGCATGGCCGAATGATGCACATACCATTTCCAAACTTCATTTAAACTTTCAATCCTTTACTTTCACATGACAAAGCTTATTAATGTACCTAAACCAAGTGTTAAAACTCATTTCTATTTATTTATCTTTGAGTGGCTGAATGTAAGTCCTTGGTTCCTAGGACTTTTAGTCTTCATTTCTTTGTCTTAGGAGTTGATTTTCATCAATTGAAGTCTAATTCATTAGTTAGTACCTAACTTAGAAATTGTTAAGATTTCTTCTTCATACTTAAAGTCATGGCCAAATGGTTTAATGTAATTTTCCAACCTCATGATTCATTTCCAATCACTTAATTTATGCGTGCCTAGGTTTAGTTTTAAGTCCTAATGAATTCTTCACTTTCTTTCACTAACTTAGCTAATATGGTCAAAATGACTCCTTAACCTTTTTAAAACTTCCTTACACACTTGATCCCTTCTACTTATATGCCAAGGATGTTTAATGAACCATAGTTAAGTTTTAAAATTCCTTGACAATTTAACCTAGAGGTGGCCAAATGGATCCTTTAACCATTTTTAAACTTTCTTACACTTTTAATCCCTTATACTTATATGCCAAGGATCTTTAATTAAGCCTAGTTAAGAATTAAAAATCCTCCTTAACTAGTTAACTCTAAGGTGGCCGAATGCCACTCCTTTTGTTTAGGACTTCAAATTTCATCTTTAGTTAACCTAGGTTGACAAATCCTTATTGTTGAAGGTTAGGCTATAAGTATTACCAAGTTTAGTTAATTTTTAAGACTTATCCTCCATTTATAATTATCAATTTATGCATTTTTGAAACCTAGCTTAAGTATTAATTATGGACTTCACTTAATTTCATTTGTTTTGGTTACTATGGACTTAGCAACTTTTAAACCTTCCTTACACATTTAAAACTTTTCAATTACCTAATGAAAGTTCCTAATGCATCATTAACCAAATTTTAAGACCATTATCCCTTAATTACTCCAAGTGGCCGAATGCACACTTAATAGATTTTAGGTAATTTTGGCTCAATTTCTCTTCTTCCAAAAGTTGTTTAACATCATTTAGAACTTAGTCATATGGTTTGTATCACTTTTAAAATTTTTAAGAAGTTTTATCCTTAACTTCACCCTTATGGTCGAATGCTCCCTTAGGGTTTTCCAAGGTCACCTTTCCAAAATTTCTTCTCAAACAACCTTGGTTCCATGATTTTGTGCACTTGTATTACCTTAAACACTTGATCCATACAAGGCTTGTGCAAAATCCATAGCTTGGGTTATGGTTAAAGAGAGTCTTAAGTATCTTGTTAGGTTTGTGCCATTTTTGGCCCTAAAACTTTAACTTTAACCTAGTAGTTTTTAAATCTATGTCCAAAGCAAGCTTATGAGACTTATTAATTAATTTTTCTTAAACTTTTAATATTTAAGCTCATGGGTTCATATATAGACATATTATTATACAAGTCCACCATAGTAAAAAAAATCAACAACTTTCAAGTTTTAAATATAAAAATGTGCAAGATAGCATATTTTTTTTCACACAACAAAGTGTAGATCCACAAGGTCTACTCCAAGATCCTTCCATCTTCTAACATGATTACTTCAAAAATTTACTCATAAATTCTCAAAACTTCCCAAAGCATCAAAATAGTTTTTAAAAGAATTTCCACCCTTTAAATTTCTTCTAAGTTTCCTAGAAGCACTTTAAACCAACCAACCTTCATTTTATTTTTCAAAAATCACTAAAAATGGTGATGCTCATTTTGAAAAGTTAAAAAGGAAGGCTTGAGCCCTCATGAATCCAAAAAAAAGGATATCTATGGATTTTAGTGAAAGGATCCATAAAAGAAAGAAAATCAACCATAAAAAGTAAGATAAAAGCTTAAAAATACAAAGTAGAAAATCCTACTTGATGGAGACTTGGTGTGGGGTTATGGAGGGGCTGTGGTGGCTGAACTTGGTCCCCCCATTGTTTGTCCATAAAGAGCTCCTTAGTGAAAGTGGTGGGGTTTAGTGTTTAGAGCTTGACTTTAACTTAAATCTCAAAAATGGAAACTTAAGCTTAAGGTGAAAGGTTAAGATTTTTGGACTTGGTTTAACTTGGAGAGAGTTTGGAGAATTTTTATAATTGTTTATGGAGTAAAATATAAACCAAATGAGGCCTCCCATTTAGCTTAGTGAATTCGACTAAGCAAGGGAAAAGTTGGGATAAATTTTCACTTAAGGGTATTTTGGTAATTTTGCATAGAATTTTCATTTTCCAGAATAATTTAAAATGTGAGGAATTATATTTTTAGGACTTAAATTAATGCTAATGAGGCTTATTTTTCCTCTAATAATGTTTGTCTTTCCCTAAGCATGGTTAATTTTAATTAATCAAGGTTAATTAGCCTTAATCATGGTTTTCTTAGCATTTATTATTATTGTCTTTTGAGTTTACTTTGGATGGACTTCATATGGTGACTCATCACCATGATTTTCACATGGAAATTTTGTATACACCATGTGAGGCCCACTCTTGGCTTCTTCTTCACACTTTCTTGTCTTTTTTAGGGATGTTTCCATAATTTTTCTTAACATTATCTGAAAAGTTCCCAAATTATTCCTCTGACAATTGTAACACCTTTTGGATTGTTCTTAAGTTAATCTAAGGTCATTTGATATTTTTTTGGGAATTGATTAGCCCTGAACATAAAGTAGAGCTTTCTGAGGGTGTTTTGGGTGTTCCTAGAGTTTTTTTATGGTGTTTTTGTCATTACTATTAATCATTATTTATGTTCTATAGTCCTATAAAATGTATTCTAACTGTTATTTTATATTTCTCGTGTACATTATTTGGGTTTCCTAAGTGTAGGGGCATTTTTGTCATTTGCACCAAACTTTCTAGTTTCTCTATTTTTGGTTTCTAATCCTACTTAGCTTCCTTCTAGAGATTATTTGTAGCTTCAATAGTTCATTATGAAAATTTATGAATGTTACATGAACGGTGTGACAGAGCCTCCATTTTATAGGTGTGGATTAAGGTTTCATTGTCATGGACTAGGCTTAACCTAGCCGTTTCCTTAGCCTTCGTGATAGTTCTAAGTCATTTTTTGTGTTGTAGAGATAATTGGAAACCTTCTGCGTTATTAGGACTGATGTGACATTATCGCACTGGCTTCCTTATCCTTTTATGTTCCTTGTCGCATGTGGCATTGTTGGATTCTTTGCTTGCATGAACATTCTTGAAAAATAAGAGAAATTAGATAGAATTACAATTAAATAATCATAAATTATAACTAATTTTTCATAGATAAATCAACAGAATGATGGTTTATCACTTTGAAAGGTGATTTTTATGTGTTTATGACTTAGATTATTAGGTTAATTCAACTTGGAAATTCTTTTATAGTTTTTCTCCTTAATTATCATGTCTTGGCTGAATGACCATTTAAGTTATTAAGATCTCTTAATTAAACCTTTAATTGTCTCTTTGTTCTTGGTTGGACTCCTTTTTATGCCTTAATAAAATTTTAGACTCCTTTTTTCTTAAATCATCAAGCTTGGCCGAATGGTCTCTTTGGCCATATAAGGGTCCTTTTTACTAATTTTTCTTCCTTAACTTATGAATCTTTGATTTTGTTATTAATTACACCCTTTTTTTTAGATCGAAAAAATTTTATCATTGGTCCACGGTCTTTATCATGACCATGAGAAGTTTGAAGTGTCTCCTTCACCTTCTAAGTTCATAAATCCAATCTTTTTCTCATAGCCACAAAGATCCAATCTTTGAAGTCAAGTTTTAACTTTTGTAACTTAACTTTTGGAACCCTTTTTTTTTATGAATATATTGGTCTAGATCTAAGATTTTGTAAAGATCGAAGTTCAAGGTTAGAACTTTTTTATAAAAGTGTAATCAAGCTTGAAACTTTAAGCAGAAAAAGACACAACCTCATTTTCAAGATAAACAAATTAAGATCCATAAGATCTTCTCTAAGCTCTAATTTATCCTCCATTTGAGAATCTTCCAACACTTAAATAGAACCTTTCAAATCTTCCCAAGATACTTAAAACTCAATTTTAATGAATTTGATTAATTGAATTGCTCTAAAATAACCAAAGAGCACTTTAATCCATTAAAACTTCTTCTTGATCTTTAAAAATCACTTAAAAAATTAGTGATTCTTATTTTTAAAAATTATGGAATTTTTGAACAAGAACATGCTTAAGAAGGTTGGATCCAGAGTTTAGAGAAAGATCCACAAAAGAATAAGAAGAATAAGCCAAAATCACTTAGTAAAAGACTTAAAAAATTTTAAGGCATAAATTCCTACCTATTTAAGACTAGGGAAAAGACTTGATGAATTATTGAGATGTTTCTATTCTTCCTTGGTGGTCCAGACGAATCCTTGGTGGAAAGTGGTTGGGTTTTTTTTTTTACTTAAATCAAAATTTAAGCTTTAAAGGTGTAAGATTAACTTGGTTAAACTTGGTCCAAGGATGCTTGAAAGTGAGAGCTATGTTGGTGGGGTCTTGAGTGAGTGTTTAGAGTAGTGTTTTTTTTTTAACAAATGATCCCTCTTTGGCCCTTAATCAATTTCGATCATATATGGTTAAATAGGAATTAAATTCTTAACTAAGGGTAATTTAGTCCATTCACTTGTAATTTCATTTTAAATTTAATTATAAAATATGGATAATTATCCTTTAAGCCTAACCATGGTTTGTTTAACCTAATCATCGTTTGTTTAACTTAACATTGGTTAGTTTTTGATAACCATGGTTACTTTTATCTTTCCTTATAAATATTTTTTTTTATCTTTTATGCCATTATTACTTGATGACTCACGATGACTAGTCATCTTATTGTTAAATCATGTGGGATTTTCATACATATGGATAGGCTTCAAGTTACAGGTCTCTGCTTGGCAATTTCTGCGCTTTCTGGGCTTTTAGAGACATTTTGGTCATTTTTTGAAAATTTTTCAGAAAAGTTTCTAAATTGCTTTGTTGATGTTTCTTATCCTTATTGGTTCATTCCTTAATCGTTTCTAAGTCATTTACCATTGTTTAACCTAATCATCGTTTGTTTAACTTAACATTGGTTAGTTTTTGATAACCATGGTTACTTTTATCTTTCCTTATAAATATTTTTTTTTATCTTTTATGCCATTATTACTTGATGACTCACGATGACTAGTCATCTTATTGTTAAATCATGTGGGATTTTCATACATATGGATAGGCTTCAAGTTACAGGTCTCTGCTTGGCAATTTCTGCGCTTTCTGGGCTTTTAGAGACATTTTGGTCATTTTTTGAAAATTTTTCAGAAAAGTTTCTAAATTGCTTTCTTGATGTTTCTTATCCTTATTGGTTCATTCCTTAATCGTTTCTAAGTCATTTACTATTGTTTAACCTAATCATCGTTTGTTTAACTTAACATTGGTTAGTTTTTGATAACCATGGTTACTTTTATCTTTCCTTATAAATATTTTTTTTTATCTTTTATGCCATTATTACTTGATGACTCACGAATGACTAGTCATCTTATTGTTAAATCATGTGGGATTTTCATACATATGGATAGGCTTCAAGTTACAGGTCTCTGCTTGGCAATTTCTGCGCTTTCTGGGCTTTTAGAGACATTTTGGTCATTTTTTGAAAATTTTTCAGAAAGGTTTCTAAATTGCTTTCTTGATGTTTCTTATCCTTATTGGTTCATTCCTTAATCGTTTCTAAGTCATTTACTATTATTTTTTTTGGAATAGTTTGTCCCTTATAGGAGTTAGGGCTCTTTAAGGGCATTTTGAGCATTTTTAGTAGTGTTTTCATTCTTTCACCGTCCCTAATTTTTCTTCGTGATATTCTAACCATTATTAACGATTTATATGTATTTATAATGTTTTATATCTTTTTATTTTGAGTTTCTTGTGCATTATCTGCTATTGTATTAGTGCAAAGGTATTTTTGTCATTTTACCAAAAGATTTCTAATTTCTCTAAATTTTTATTTCTACCTATGTTTTCCTTTTTTATAATATTGAATTAATAAAATGCCCAATACCAATCCCATAGAACTATGCTCACAATCTGTAGGAGAAGTTTAAATCCTAAATTTTGAGCTTACCAAAAGAGGATCATGTGTGTATGAGTTTAAAATAAAAATAAGTTTTAAAAGATGGAAAATCAAAGAATACAGTGCAAGTTATGGAAGAACATAAAACTTTGGATCCTTTGTAACTTTACTTACTTTTATCCCCAATTTCTCCTATGAATGAATTAGAACAACAATTTCTAACCACACACTCTAAGACCATTACTATCCAATGGTCATGTAATAGTAATAATTTTTTCTATAAGTATAGTACCCAATGATCATGCAAGGCAGATAGATAAGAGAAGCATACAATATAGGACCCTATCAACTACTTTTTATGTAATTAACCAGATATAAACTTAGGATTTCGATTGATCCTTCAAAATCCTTAGATACAGTTACCTTATAGTTTGATTAATTGGGAGATTGAATAATCACCTACTGCCAACAAACTCATAGATTAGCAAGAGTGGTCAGTTCTTATTAATGGATTAAGCATAATAATAAAACACAATTGAATAAGAAAAGCCATCATTCATAACAATGGCATATAATTATTTATAGGAAAAATCTGGGGTTCAAGCAATTACATCACAAGATTCTTCAAAGTTCCATGAACAGGGGATTAGTTACACACACTTGATAAAAATTAATTCAAAAACATTCACAACCTAGTCTTAAGATAAGAGATACAAAATCAGGTTTCCAACAAGGTTGGCAATCAACCCTATGACTGCATTGTGAAGGAATTTCTCCCACCAAGATCTTACAAGAGGACATAAAAGGAGGAACCAGAAATGAAGAGGATAAAGATGAAAGAGGGAAAGGTTGGGCTTTGCCTAAAATGTAAAGCATTCCAATGTAAGATGTGTAGAAATGTATATCTATAGGTAGGTAGGTAGATGTTTTGGCTAAGGTGAAGCCTTCCTTTTATATGCCTGTATTAAGGATTTAACTGTCGTGGACTATGTTGACCTAACTACTTATTCAGCCGTCACAACTGCTCTAGGTCATCTATAGTGTCATTAAGGTTGATTAAGGCTCATCTGTGTCATTAGGGATGATGTGGCTTGTTCTATATGTCTTCCAGTTTTGGCATGGTTGTGCTTGTATTTGCCACAATTGTGTTTACTTATTTTGCACAGACATGCTACTTTTAGTTGGGACCATCGTACTTAGGTCTGCATGACTATGGTGGAGATCCTGGTCTGTTGCTAGTGTGTGTTAAGGGCATTTTCCCCTTCTATTGCGACCTTATCTTTTATGCCCCTTTCCCCTCTTTTTGGCCTAAAATTTTCCCATTTTTGTAAAAACAAGGGAAATTAGGTAGAATTAGTAGTGAAAAATCATGATTTGTAGAGTAATTAAGTTTAAATTCTCATAGATAAATTGGTAGAATAATATTTTATCACTATTCTTAAACTTAAACATTGTTTGTCCCTAATCAATAACTTAAGAACTAGGAATGAAGCAAGTATAGAATCTAGAAAATCTCATAGTATACATGCAATAGACAATCACATTTACCATCATAGGAACATTCAACAATAATACAATTAGGATCTTTTAGTTTTTTGAAATCAAGTTTAACATTTAGAAGGGATAGTTTTGCTCATAGTCTCTTGAGGGTATTAATCCATTTTACTTCATCTCTCATAACTGTACACTACCATAGACTTACTTATAAATCTCAAAGTCTCTTCTAATATTTAAAGAATTTATAAGTATCAAAGAGTCTTCATATGGTGGAAATGTGACCAAAAGGATTTACATTATTAGGTTAGATAAAAGAATGGAAGGAAATAAAAAAAGGTTTTCTTTTGCTTTTATTGATTTATTAGCAATCCTAAACCCTTAGAATTTTTTTCTCATTTATTTGTTTTGTTTTTAATTTTACACCTTTCATTTTCCCAAGTTCTTTTTTGTTTTCTTTTTCTTTTTCCCTTTTCTTTTCTTGATCACTTCTTTATCCCTAAGTATTTATTTTTTATTCCATCTAAGGTTACCTGAAATTGTAGTAATTTATTTAAGGGGTATTAAGGAAAATAACCTTCAATCTTTTAAACTCAAAGGGCTCATAAGTGATATTCTAAGTTCGTGTTCATTCAATAAAACCTAATTCACCTTAATCATCTTCCTGTTTATGAAATCAACTTATAAAAACCTTGATGAGGTTTCAAGGCAAGTTTTAGAGTGTGCAAGGAAAGGGAACCATTCAAAGAAAAACATAGGTAAGGTACAATCTCAATTAGACTCAATTCTTTCTCTAAGAGTATTCTAGTGTGAAACAAGATGGCAAAGAACATGATCAATTATTAATTATTTACATTAAAGTTTTATATCTTTATTAATTTAATTAACATCTATTACAAAAATTACCAGATTCTTGAATCTAAAACTAACCAACAATCTAGAAAAATATGGGGTTATTGCAAGGTATAAGCAATTAGATAAAAATTTGCAAACAGGTATTTAATCACACACTACCTTCTTAATTTAATTGGTAATTTTTTTATTGAGGTGGAGAGTAGTAAAATGAGAAGGAAAGATAAGTGATTTTACAAAAATAAATTTTAGGAGGGAGAAAGTCTCCCTCCTCAAACTAAAGCATTTAAATACACATAATTATTTATAAATAAAATGAAGAAGGAATAAAAATGGGACTTTCTTAAAGAGGAGGGAGAGGGTTTCTCTCCTCAAACTTAAAGGCTAACATTGCTCTTGATTTATTTTCCTTGTTGGATGCCAATGATTGGGAAAGAAGTCCTTAAGCTTTAAGTCAATTTATTCACCCTAAACATATGTTTTAGAGTAAGATAATCGTAGATGGAATAAAATAATAAGTATTTCATACAAATATATATTTTGTACCAAAATAAAAGAAAAATACATCAAAGTTAAAATATCTAATAATCCTAAAATAAAATCCTATGAAAGAGAAAATAAAATAAAATAAGAGAAAAATATAAACAAGTCACTGAGGCGATTGGTAACCCATCTGACTTTACAATAACTGGAATAACATGGTGAACTAAGTGTCCATCCTTACAAAGACAACATCTTGTGAGTCCAATAGTGCTTAGTGTGTGGTGGCTTTCACATCCTAGTGATCGTAGATGCCATCCACTATCAACTTTAAATGATTAAGACGATCAGAGAGTGAATGGACCTGGGGATGCTCCTCACCTAGATTGAAGTCCACATCCTCCTCCCACACTTGCTGCTCTATTAATGTTACAGAAAAGATGGCTCCTACTATGGCAGTTGCTACTGAGATGTAAAGATATAGGTCCCGTAGGGCCTTTGTCAAATCACCCTCGTGTATAACCATGTGTCGATGTTGATTGCTGTGATTAGCTGCTCCAATGTTACGTCGAGGGATGGTTTCAATGATGATGGAAGAGAACTATGATGTATGATCGAATACCAATGTAGCTCCTCTACCCTGGTTACCACTTCTGTCCAATCTCCTGATAGGACATGATGAAAAATCTCTTAGGGTCAACCCTCCCTGCTTTGATGATGATGCACAAGAGGAACATGTGTATCCTTGAAACAACGCCAGTGCTATCATGTATGGAAAAGATCGCGAGGGAGAACGAGTGATGGAGAATAAGGAAGACTAGGTCTTGGATGATGGTGGACTTTAAGACACTAAGATTGTAAGAGTAGGATCTCATGATCTCAAACCAAAATAACCCCTCAATGAACTCATCTGTCAGGTTAGTGAGGGCTTCTAGATACTTTGGAATGAGAATTCCTTAGGGTGTCTTGAATCATAAAATAATGTTGAAGTTGGTCAGAGTCTCCTAGAACCAACAATCATTAATTTGGTAGTGTACAACATGTGTCGGCATATCGTTGATTGAAACGCTCGTCGCAAACGCGCAAAAATAATTTCTAGATTTTCCCCAAACTATTGGTATAGTATAAGGTGAAACCTAGGTCATCTCCCAAAGACCATTTTATATTCTTAAGCAAATTAGGAGAAAGTTAGAACAAGGGGATTTTGGAAAGATGCAATATTGAGTTCTAAACACAAAATACAGAATGAAATTAATTTCACTTAACAATTATCAACTCAAGGAATTCAGAGGCTATTTTCTTAACTAATCATTGATCAATAAAATCATGCATTGTGTTTATCAACCTAGGATCATCTGGAACCCCTAAAATGATCCTTGAATTCTCTACTGAGAAAACTCTCAGGGTTCAATTGATTATGATCAACAAGATTTAGTAACCACTTAATCTTTCATCTAAACCAATTTCATAATCAGAATTCAGTTGAAGTAAGTAATAAAATGAAAATCTTCAATTCAATTACTTAATTTCTACTCTTCAAACTTTTGGAAAATGATTTACCAATCAAAAACCAATTATAAATCAATTATACATTAATCAAAATACGTCAACCGAACAAACTTTGATTAAAAGAATAAAATTGAAGAATATAGTAAAGCAGAGTAGAAATCACTCAATAAGCATGTAAATAAAGATCAAGACCTCAAAGTTATAATGAAAATAGCTTGAATCCTTGAATTGAAACTACAAACTTAGCCTTCCATGAAGGAGGCAAACTAACAAGAAAGAAAGATGGAAAATGGTATTGGAGTTAATATCCAAGAGTTTGTGTTTCTCCTCTTTTAAACCCTTCTATTTATAGAGGATTTTTGAGGCATCATCTTCAGAAAGTCACCAACTAGGATATTACTTTTCTACCCTTTTATTGCTTTCACATGGGCTTTGTTGAAAATGCAAAACACTTTTGAATTTTTGTCACCAATCAGCACAATAATTTTGACTTTCTTGCAGCGCCATTTCGGATATTCACGGGTCCGAATTAGAGCTTCACGTTTGAACAAAAGTTGTAGCCCCGGATCTTAGCTTTCCGACATATTTGATTTCATCTCAATATGACTTCTGTATCTCAAGATATGGCCAGGTCTTTGCACACTGTTCAAATTCCATTTAGAGTCTGCTCTTGCTTTGTAACTGTGGACACTTCTTTAAGCTTTCATTCATGATAGATTTCATGATTTTTGGATGTCTAAAACTCCTATTATGCTCAAAATACTATAATAGTGTCATTTTAATCGGGTAAGCAAAGAAATTCAATTAAATTTCATATGAACCCAAACTCATAAAATATGACAAAGATCACTTAATTGAACATATAAGAAGTCTTAATGAGATAAAAGTGAGAGATAATTATTTATGAAATTTATGCTTATCAAATTCCCCCACACTTATCTTTTGCACGTCTGGGGCAAACTTAAGTTAAGGATTGGTGACTATTTTTTTTTTTTTTGAAATCATCAAAGTTTTGAGTTGATTTCTCAAGAATTCACAAAATTTCATGGAGCATTCTTTCATCACATTTTTTAAATTACTTATAAAGGCAACTTTAATTTGAAAAACAAAGATTGAGAAAGATAAAACCTCACATGATATACTCTGAATCTCTCAAGTGTTTGATTTGGTAAGTGTTTCTCTCAAGTTCAATCCATGAAAGATGAACTATCATAGGCTTGCATATCTTCTACTTCTCTACTACTATGTACACATGCAATGCACAATTCAAGAGGTCTTTATTTTGGTTATAACGGGATTAGAAAGATGAAATGATATATTGAAGAGATACAATGTTAGACCAAGGAAAATGGTGAGGATTGAGAACTGAGTCTAAGTGCAAGTGCGAGAAACAGATATCACTTCTTCATTCTTTTTTTTTTCAACCATGATATTGATGAACACAACAATAATCTCCCCCACACTTATTGAAATACTTATGGTATGATAAATCCAGTATTCCTCACCTTCTATGGCCAGACAAAGTTGTTTTTTTTTTTTGATTTGTGGTGAGCTAAAAAGAAGAAAAGGCTAATCGGCTCAAAGGGCTGATCAAAGGATAAAATTATATGGTTTGGTTCTTTGGCCAAGTGGTTTGTTCAAGAAAAACGGTGCCTCAATCATTTTTGTACAAATAATGTGAAAATGTAGCTTCAAAAAGAATCAATGCAAGTTCTGAAGTAACATATTCCATGAATGAAAATCACACAAGAAAGAAAATAATAATAAGGCTCAAAATCTCACAGGTAATATATTTATCAAATCTAATCTATCCAGTTCAAATATGTGTTGCCAAACTAATTAATCTCGAAATGTAAATCATTTTGCTTCAATTATTTTATGAAATCTAAAGAACAACATACTTCCACATTCAAATATTTATTTTTTTTTGTTTTTTTTTAGGTTTTTTTTTAATTAATTTTTTTTTAGATATCGGACCATCCTCCCCCCAACCTATCCAAGACATTGTCCCCAATGTCTTAGATGGAATTTCATATAACAGGAAAACAAATGTGAGAAAACCACCAAAGTAAGGAAAAGTTATAACCGAAGAGTGGTATCTGGTTCTCTTTTGTCTCTGCCATCCTGATTTGGTTGGTTCACCAGCCGCATTGCTTGACTGAGCTCAGATGTAGGATTTTGCAAATTCTCAAGTAGCTGTTCAACAGTTGAAGCAGATACTATGATGTTGCGCATGGATTGTGGCATGAACTCCTGCTCTACTGCATGATCTAAAAAGGATATCAAACCATTATAAAAGCCATTAATATTCAATAAGCCCAAAGGTTTTTTATGAAAATTCCGATAGGCCCAAAATATAATGGTAAAAATTTCTTCCATTGTTCCAAGACCACCAGGTAATGCAATAAATGCATTAGAATTAATCAACATATGTCTCATACGGTCATGCATGGTTGCAACCTTCAATTCAGTACCCAGGGTGAAGTAGGAGGTGCTCCCATTTTTTAAGCCAACACCTAAGATGTTACACCCCTTTGTGAGTGCAGATCCTGCAACACATCCTTTTAAACCCTGAATCCCTCCCCCATAAACAAGATTGATTTTTCTTGCAGTTAATGTCTTACCAAGGGTATAAGCTGCATGTTGAAATTCTCCATCCTTTCCAAGGTTAGACCCACCAAAAACACAGATAGTATTGATTCTATCCATAAACGGTGTTTCTGTCTCTTTTGAAAAAAATATGTCATAGAGGTTGATAATTTATAGGGACTCAATATCAGACAAGGAGATCGCTTGAATAGTGCGGGCTCAGGATTTGGTAGCAAAAGTTTGAATTTTTGTTGCAAAAGTTTGAATTTTTGTTGCAAAAGTTTGAATTTTTGTTGCAAAAGTTTGAATTTTTGTTCAAGGAAAAGGTGAATGTCAGAGGGGAAAGACTTTGAGCAGGGGTGAAAATTTCAAAAAAATGGTGGCCCAATAAATTGAAAAGACAATGTAAATGACAAATATACACGCGTGAGAATGAACAGTAGTTGTGATTGTGGCTCACATCTTCCTCTGGTTTTACGTCCAGTAACGGCTGAAACGCCTTCTAAGAGTCGAGGATGTGCTTCCCATTCAGTTTTCTTGTAAACTGACAACAGGGTCTTTTAAAGTCAGATTCCCAAGACTATAACGTGCTTTTTCCTTACGGAACAGTTCAAACAAATCAAGAAGGACTCCTTGTACATGCCCACTAGGATGCGTCTCAAGAGTCTGAATGATATCATCCAATGACTCCTTACTCAGTCCATCCTTTATGAATTGAATTTTGTCCTCTCGATTTCTTGAAACCATTCCAGGGTTCTTGCATCTTGTGTTACAGGTCCATCTTGCACACCTGTAGCAAACTCCAATTCTTTTTGCCCTTCTCTTATTTGCATAGGAACTTCTTCCCATACCTGGCATGTTTTTAACAAATGATTCTTGAAATTCACCTGCTAAACGTACCTTAGCTTCAATGATCCAACGGACATCTTCTGGAAGGCCTAAGAGTGTTAATGCCCTCAATCGTTCAAGTCTGCAATTGTAAATATCTTTAAGAAAATTTCTGGGCAGAGTAGGGAACAAAATTTTGATCCTGGTGAGAGCTTTCTCCATTTCTTAAAACACTCAAGTTATTATTCCTGCAAGCTTAATGTGGTGTAATAGTTGGGATGATTTAAGAGGTGAAGAAGGAAGTTGAGAGATTAGTTGAAACTTATAAGCGAGGAATGTGAGAGAGTGAGAGAGGGAGAGAGAGAAAGAGAGAGAGAGAGAGAAAGAGAGAGAGAGAGAGAGAAAGAGAGAGAGAGAGAGAGAGAGAGAGAGAGAGAGAGAGAAAGAGAGAGAGAGAGAGAGACTTCTCTTGAATTTATTGCAAGTATGTGGCATTGTGCAAATGCACTTCTTCTACCGTGTGCTCTTGAAAACCTTCGAAAAATGGTTTAAGACGATGTCCATTCACCTTGAAGATTTTTTCAGTTACCTCATTTTTTATTTCCACTGCACCATAAGGAAAAACATTAGTAACTACAAATGGTCCTAACCATCTAGAGCGTAGCTTACCAGGCATAAGCTTTAGCCGAGAATTGAAAAGGAGAACTTTTTGTCCAACGGAAAACTCCTTTCTTGCCAACTTTTTGTCATGAAGAGCTTTGACCTTTTCTTTGTAAATTTTGGAGTTTTCGTATGCTTCCAATCGAATTTCTTCATGTTCCTGCAATTGAAGCTTCCTATGGATTCCTGCTTGGTCTAGATCCATGTTGCATTTCTTTACTGCCCAAAATGCTCTATGCTCTAATTCAACTGGAAGATGACATGCTTTACCAAAGACAATCCTGTAGGGAGACATGCCAATGGGTGACTTGTAGGCTGTCCTATATGCCCATAAAGCGTTAACAAGGCGCAAGCTCCAATCCATCCTGTTAGGCTGAACTGTTTTCTCTAAGATTTTCTTGATCTCTCGATTAGAAACTTCAGCTTGACCATTTGTTTGAGGATGATATGGGGTGGAGACTTTATGCATGACTCCATATTTGCGGAATAGAGCTTCCATTGTGCGGTTGCAAAAATGATTACCTTGGTCACTAATTAGAGCTCTAGGAATGCCAAACCTGCTAAAAATGTTAGACCTGATAAAATCTGCAACAACTCGAGCATCATCAGTACGAGTGGCTTTTGCCTCCACCCATTTTGAAACATAATCAACAGCTAGCAGAATGTAAACAAAGCCAAAAAAGACAGGGAATGGACCCATAAAGTCTATACCCCAAACATCAAATACCTCACAAAAGAGAAGTGGTTGTTGGGGCATCTCATTTCTGCGCGAAATACTCCCTATTCTTTGGCACTGCTCACAAGTTATGCATAATCTGTGTGCATCACGAAATATTGTAGGCCAATAAAAGCCTGAGTCTAGTACTTTTCTAGCTGTCCGTTGTGGCCCAAAGTGTCCACCACAAGCTAGGGAATGGCAAAAGGTAAGTACAGACTGAACTTCATGATCTGGAACACACCTTCTAATGATTTGATCACTACATGTCTTCCAAAGGTATGGTTCATCCCATATGTAGTGTTTGGCATCACTTTTCAACTTGGCAGTTTGTGATTTGGTGAAGAGTTTGGGTATTTCTTTAGCAACCAGATAGTTTACCAAATCTGCATACCAAGGATCCTTCCCGTGCAAATGATAGAGATGCTCTTCTGGGAAGGAATCTGCAATTGAAGTTTCTTCACAAGGTTGCTGATCCGACTTAAATGATCTGCTACAAGGTTCTCTGCACCACTCTTGTCTTTAATTTCTAAATCAAATTCTTGCAACAGAAGCATCCAACGAATCAATCTTGGCTTAGCATCTGCCTTCTTCAGCAAGTATTTCAAAGCTGCATGGTCAGAGAAGACAATAACTTTAGATCCAAGCAAATAGGAGCGAAATTTATCTAATGCAAACACAATTGACAAAAGCTCCTTCTCAGTAGTTGTGTAATTGGATTGGGTTGCATCAAGTGTGCGAGAGGCATATGCAATGACATGAGATCTCTTGCTAACTCTTTGAGACAGTACAGCACCAAGGGCATAATTAGATGCATCACACATTAATTCAAATGGAAGCGTCCAATTAGGTGGTTGAATGATGGGAGTGGTTGTCAACCGCTTCTTTAGTTCATCAAATGAATCCTTGCATGCTTGATCAAACACAAATTTGGTATCTTTTTGTAGTAGTTTAGAAAGAGGTTGTGCAATCTTGCTAAAATCCTTGATGAATCTTCTGTAAAAACCTGCATGACCAAGTAAAGAACGTACTTCTCGCACAGAAGTGGGGTAAGGTAGAGAAGTAATAATGTCTATCTTGGCCTTATCAACCTCTAAACTTTTGCTAGATACCAAGTGTCCTAAGACTATACCTTCTGTTACCATGAAATGACATTTTTCAAAATTCAAAACCAGGTTGGTCTCAATGCATCTATCCAAAACTTTAGAGAGGCTTTCTAAGCATGCATCAAAAGAAGAACCATATACAATGAAGTCATCCATAAACACTTCCATGCAACTTTCTAAGAGATCAGAGAAAATGCTTACCATGCATCTTTGAAAGGTTCCAGGGGCGTTGCATAGACCAAAGGGCATCCTTCGATAGGCAAAAGTACCAAAAGGACAAGTGAAGGTGGTCTTATGCTGGTCTTCTGGGGCTATATGTATTTGAAAATAACCTGAAAAACCATCCAGAAAGCAATAGTGAGATTTTCCTGCTAATCTTTCCAAAATTTGGTCTATGAAGGGCAAAGAGAAGTGATCCTTGCGAGTAGCTTGGTTAAGCTTCCTATAATCTATACACACTCTCCAACTGTTTTGTATTCTGGTAGGGATTAGTTCATCATTGTGATTTTTGACTGCAGTCATGCCAGTCTTCTTAGGAACTACTTGCACCGGGTTTACCCAATCACTGTCTGAGATGGGATAGATGATACCAGCTGCCAAAAGCTTACCTACTTCCTTCTTTACCACATCTAGGATGGTTGGATTCAAACGCCTTTGTGGTTGTCTAACAGGTCTAGTGTTTTCCTCCAGCAATATCCTATGCATACAAGTAGATGGGCTAATGCCTGGAATATCAACCAAAGTCCATCCAATTGCTTGTTTATGGCTTCTTAAGGTTTGCAGCAACCTTTCTTCTTGTTGTGGTAGAAGGTTCTTTGCTACAATGACAGGAAGCCTTTCATTTTTCCCCCAAATAAGCATACTTTAGATGTTCAGGCAAAGGCTTCAACTCCAAAGGAGGTGGTTGTATTATGGAAGGAAGGGATCTATCTGAAATTGAAATGTCTGCAACACTTGCATCTAACATGTCATCTTTCAACGAAGTTTGGTTTGCAGCATTAATCCTGGAACACACAATACATGGATCAAATTCATCACATGTGCAAGTAAAATTATCTAAGTAATCTAAATCAAAATCAAAAAATTCAAAAAGTAGATTGTCAATAGAATAATCATTCGCAAGAAGATCTATGACATCAAGTTGAAAGAGTGAATGATTCTCTATGGGATGTTTCATGGCTTCAAATATGTTGAATTGGATGATATCATCTCCAAATTCCATAGAAAGAGTCCCCGTATGCACATCTATCTTTGTTTTTGCAGTTTTGAGGAAAGGTCTCCCTAGGATCAAGGTTGCTCTATTGATGGATGACTCATCTTCCATATCCAAAATGTAGAAGTCAGCTGGAAAGATCAGCTTATTCACTTGAACTAGCACATCTTCAAGTACTCCGGCTGGATGTGTTGTACTTCTGTTGGCTAATTGAATCACCACACCAGTTGGCTTCAGTTCTCCCAAATTCAAAGATTTATAAACTGATGAGGGCATAACATTAATGGAAGCACCTAGATCCAGCAATGCATCACCAAATGTAGAGTTTCCTATTGTGCAAAGAATGGTGAAAGTTCCTGGATCTTTACATTTCTGAGGGAGGCTGGGTTGAATTAAGGCAGAAACATTGCGTCCCACACTAATCTTCTCATCCCCTTTGAGTCTTCTCTTATGCGTGCACAAGTCCTTTAGAAATTTGGCATATTTGGGAATTTGCTTGATAGCATCTAGAAGTGGTATGTTGACTTCCACTTTCCTGAAAGTATCTAGAAGCTCCTTATCCAATTCTGCATGAACATTGAGCTTGGATTGGACCATTCTCTTTGGAAAAGGTAAAGATACCTTCTGATCAGCACAATTTGGGGTTTTTGTCTCATTATATGCTTCAAGTGCATATCGTTTATGGCAAGCTTCTTTTGGTTGATCATTCGATATCTTATCGAAGGATGGTGTACTTTTTCCATCAGACTTTCCCTCTGATTCAGATGGCTTATCAGAGATGTCTCCAGGTGTAGAGATAAATGCTTCTTTTTGGTGTGGATTAGTCTGATTGAAGCTTTGTTGCTTTAAAAATGTAGGGTCTGTCTGCACTTTCTTCCTACTTCTCAAGGACATGGCATTCACACTTTTGGGATTTATGACAGGTTGAGAAGGTAGTTGACCAGAACCTTGAGATTTCAATTGGTTGACAGTGGTAGCCAACTGCCCAATTTGAGTTTGTAAATCCTGAATGGTAGAACTTACATTTTGTTGAAACTGAAGATTACTGGTAGCTAATTGCTTCATCAAATCATCAAGAGAGGGTTCAGAAGCATTAGAAGGTACAGATTGCTGCAGATGCTGTTGTTGTTGTCTGAATGGCGGTGGTTGGTATTTATTTTGGGAGTCACATGTTTGAATCCTTTGTTGTTGTGGAGGACCATAGCTCAAGTTAGGATGGTTTCTCCAACTAGGATTGTATGATCCAGAAGGTGGTTCAAACTTCTGTTGCTGATAATGTTGAGGAGGCCTGTATTGTTGTCCTGTGCCAAAAATACCATTTACTGTAGCCTCAGGTGTCTCACTTTCTTGCAATGTTGGGCATGCATCAGTAGGATGATCTGCAGAAGTGCAGATGCCACATGTTTTGGTTTTGTCAACAACATTAAGTTACTGTTGTTGTCCGATGGCCAACTGTCTTACGATGGAGGTTAGTTCTTCAATTCTATTCTCCAATCGTGTATGGTCTGTCTTAGTGGTCATTTCATGGGCTCCTTTAGACAAGGAATTAGTTCGAGAATTGAATTGCTGAGAATTTTCTACCATGTTGGCAATCAAATGTCGAGTTGCTGTAAGAGTTTTGTCCATAAGTGCTCCACCACTAGCTGCATCAACCATGCTTCTGTCCATTGGCATGAGTCCTTCATAGAAATACTGAATCAGTAATTGATCACTGATTTGATGGTGTGGACAAGTGGCGCATAGTTTCTTGAATCTCTCCCAATACTCATAGAGAGTTTCTTGGGAGTTCTGTCTGATGCCGCAAATCTCTTTTCTGATAGTTGTTGTTCTGGATGCAGGGAAGAATTTCTCCAGGAATAATCTCTTCATATCATTCCAGCTTGTAACAGATGTTGGATGTAGATAGTACAACCAGTCCTTAGCTTCATCATTTAAGGAGAAAGGAAATGCCTTCAACTTGATATCAGGTGCAGTTAATTCTTTTAGGGTTCTATCAGCCATGTTCTTAGCAGAATATTTGAAACTATCAAAATTTAAAGATGAAAAATCACTACTGTTACTTTCTTGGTTATTACTGAATGAATGCCTTCTATGTGCTCTTTTCAAATGGTGGAATGTTCTATCAATCTCAGGATCATATGCATATAAATTTTCAGGATTGGATCGGGTCATACACAAAAAGGTGAATTCACACAGAAAATCCAAGAATATATACCTAAAGTAAAAAAAAATTGTTAGAAAGATTAAAAATTTTATACAAACTCCTAAATGAGCCTAGGAAACTAAAATGGTCCCCGGCAACGGCGCCAAATTTTTGACACGCTCGTCGCAAACTCGCAAAAATAATTTCTAGATTTTCCCCAAACTATTGGTATAGTATAAGGTGCAACCTAGGTCATCTCCCAAAGACAATTTTATATTCTTAAGCAAATTAGGAGAAAGTTAGAACAAGGAGATTTTGGAAAGATGCAATATTGAGTTCTAAACACAAAATACAGAATGAAATTAATTTCACTTAACAATTATCAACTCAAGGAATTCAGAGGCTATTTTCTTAACTAATCATTGATCACTAAAATCATGCATTGTGTTTATCAACCCAGGATCATCTGGAACCCCTAAAATGATCCTTGAATTCTCTACTGAGAAAACTCTCAGGGTTCAATTGATTATGATCAACAAGATTTAGTAACCACTTAATCTTTCATCTAAACCAATTTCATAATCAGAATTCAGTTGAAGTAAGTAATAAAATGAAAATCTTCAATTCAATTACTTAATTTCTACTCTTCAAACTTTTGGAAAATGATTTACCAATCAAAAACAAATTATAAATAAATTATACATTAATCAAAATACGTCAACCGAACAAACTTTGATTAAAAGAATAAAATTGAAGAATATAGTAAAGCAGAGTAGAAATCACTCAATAAGCATGTAAATAAAGATCAAGACCTCAAAGTTATAATGAAAATAGCTTGAATCCTTGAATTAAAACTACAAACTTAGCCTTCCATGAAGGAGGCAACTAACAATAAAGAAAAACTTAGCCTTCCATGAAGGAGGCAAACTAACAAGACAGAAAGATGGAAAATGGTATTGGAGTTAATATCCAAGAGTTTGTGTTTCTCCTCTTGTAAACCCTTCTATTTATAGAGGATTTTTGAGGCATCATCTTCAGAAAGTCACCAACTAGGATATTACTTTTCTACCCTTTTATTGCTTTCACATGAGCTTTGTTGAAAATGCAAAACACTTTTGAATTTTTGTCACCAATCAGCACAATAATTTTGATTTTCTTGCAGCGCCATTTCGGATATTCACGGGTCCGAATTAGAGCTTCACGTCTGAACAAAAGTTGTAGCCTCGGATCTTAGCTTTCCGACAGATTTGATTTCATCTCAATATGACTTCTGTATCTCAAGATATGGCCAGATCTTTTCACACTTTTCAAATTCCACTTCAGCAACACTATCTCATCTTTTGAGATAATTCCGGAGTCCTAAACATCCCATTTAGAGTCTGATCTTACTTTGTAACTGTGGACACTTCTTTAAGCTTTCATTCAAGACAGATTTCATGATTTTTGGATGTCTAAAACTCCTATTATGCTCAAAATACTATAATAGTGTCATTTTAATCAGGTAAGCAAAGAAATTCAATTAAACTTCATATGAACCCAAACTCATAAAATATGACAAAGATCACTTAATTGAACATATAAGAAGTCTTAATGAGATAAAAGTGAGAGATAATTATTTATGAAATTTATGTTTATCATTGATCGATGGCTAGCATATTAGGGAGGCCAAGAACTCAAGAGTAAGTTCCTTTTAGACGAGCTCCTGGAACTCAAGAGTAAGTTCCTTATAGACGAGCTCCTATATGAAAGTAGCCACAATTCATCCTATTCTTTCCAAGTAAAGTGTTACACAATCCTTGATGCCGAATAGCCACAAGGGTTCATGCTCCAAGCTGTAATTTAGGATGAAACAAGTTTATCAATCTATCTAATCAGGACTTTATGCCTGCAATCCCCTAAGTCACAATGTGATAGGCCAGTCCCTCTAATTTCCTCAAGGTTTGATAGGTGCTATCCTTGGATGCACCTTGTTCATAATATTGAACCTTCTTCCTCTTGAATGTTCTTTTGCTCTTCAACACCTCACTAGGGCATGCCTTACTTACTTTATAAGGGAACTCCACCTAAATCAATATTTTCCTAAAAGTACCCAAATTTGTGAGTTATAAATTAAAAATATTTCACCTAATAAAAAATCACGTCTCTGAATGTTTTTGTGATACCTCTTTTTTTCCTTGTGGGGCTTTGGATCCTTGTATACCCTTATCCTTGTTTTCCTCTACTCGGATGGCAAGCTCGGAGTAAAAGATTTTATGGAATCACAAGGTGCATTGAGGTTTGGGTGTTCAATTGAGTGGCCGATTCTGAACACCACTCTTTCATCACCCCACCTTAGTGTAAGTTCCCCTTATTGAACACTGATCACAACTCTCCTAATAGCTAGGAAGGTCTTTCGAAGATTAGTGGAACCTCCTCATCTTCTTCCATGTCAAGAATAAAGAAGTTAGTAGGGAAGATGAACTTTTCCACCTTTGCTAGCACATCCTCCATTATCCCTCTTGGATATGTGATGGTACCATTTACAAGATGCAAAGAGATAATGGTAGGATTTAGCTCTTTTGCACCCAACCTTTTAAAAAAAAGAAAGACATCAAATTTATACTATCGCCTAAGTCACACAAAGATTTATAATTGAAATTATTTACAGTGCAGCATATAGTGAAACTCCCTAGATCTTCAGGCTTTGATGGTAGCTCGGTGATCACGTCTTTCTTCTTTTTCCTTCTTCTATAGATGTTTCTATCTCTGTTTCGCTTCCCCAAGTGATTGCATTCACTTGCTCCTTCAGGTTCACCTTAGGCTGGCTAGGTAGTGTCCTAGATGTTCATTTTCCTAACAGGTTAAGTATCTTTCCCATTTGCTCCTCCATGTTTTAAAACCGAGACAACTACATCTCTATATTCTGGAGCTGCGCCTCTATGTTCATGAATCTTGATTCTGTGGGGGGGGGCTTGGCTCCCTCATCTCTTTCCTGTAGCCACCTTGATTCTACATATGAGGGTGCTTGTAAAAATTTGATGCATCATTAGAATTATTATCTTGATGCTCTTCCTAAGAAAGATTGGGATGATTCTTATAGGCGAGGTTGTAGGTATTCCCCACACAATTAGCCTCCTCATTTTTTTAAGCCATGTGGGCCTCAATTGTGCATCCTTCAACCTCATGGATTATTGAGCCATAAATATTGCATGGGCGGGGCTTAGTCTGGCCTGAGTACAAATAGGCAGAGCAAGTTATGTCTTTACTTGTGTAAGAACCTCCATCTTCTTGTTTAAGGCATTTTGGTGTACTTGGTACATTCCTGCCAATTGAGGTCCTTTTTCTTCACGTGTCTATTGGTAGACTTGCATTAGTTGATATTAGTATCCATGTTTCCTTATGAGGGTCATGTAGAATTCTCTATCCAGAAGTTGTGTCTATTACCACTCTATTGGCATAAAAGAGGTTGTTATAGAAGATTTACATAAGATGGGGTGTTTTGTACCTATGGTGTAGGCACTTTCAAAGAAGATTTTGGAATCGGTCCCATGTATTATATAGGGATTCATTCTGATATTATGTGAAGCCAACGATCTCCACTATAGTCATTCACCTTTTCAATGATTGAGAAGGAAAATAATTGTATTCCAATAGTATCCTATGAGATGTCATTCATCTTGATTGTGTTCGTCAGTCTCATAAATTTTCTGATGTGGATGTGTGGGTCCTCCGAGGTCATCCTTCTGAGTTGAAGCAAATTTTAGATCATGTTGATAAGGGTAGGCTTCAACTTGAAGTTTGAGTGCTATGATGGATATATTGCTTCTTAGGCCCTCATCAATTGAGGCCATGTAATTGAGCAATATTCTTCACCCTTTCATTATCACTTTTCTCATTCTAGTTTCTTGTCTCAACCTTCTAGTTTTTCTTTCTATTTTAGGGTTAAATTGCAGGTTAGAGACTTGAGAGCAGGTTAGCATAAAAAATAGAGTAGTATCTAATGGTTTATTAGAGAATATTTTTTTTCCTTTTTTATATTTTAAAATAAATTATAATATATATATATATATTTACAAATCTGAAGTGAAAATAATTCAAACTTCAAAGATTGTTGGGGAACAGTCCTTGATAACTACGCCAAAAAAATTGTTGTGCATAAAATGTAAGTGTAAAACTATTTTCCAAGTTTTATCCACAAGTAGCTATACTTATTGATGTAGAAAGAGGTATTTAAGACTTTTAGTATCAGTCCCATAGAGACTGCCAACAATCTATAGGAGAAGCTTGAATACTAACTTTTAAGTTCACCAAAAAAAGGTTTACGCATGTGATTTTAAAATAAAAATAAGTTTTAAAATATGGAAAATAAAAGAATACGGTGTAAGTTATAGAAGAACATGAGACTTTGGATCTACTTTGTCCAGTTAAGGCCTTTGAAGTAACCCCATTTTTTAGCAACCCATTAAAAACTTTCCTTAATCTACGATATGAGTGATTATCCCTGAGAAATTTTCAATGGCCAAGGTAAGCTATCTTCCTTTCATGATGTAGTTGATGGTAACTTATGCCTTCTTCGCATATAGGAAATTCTTTGTGCTCCGTAATACTATATCTGCACAAATTTCCATATGCTAGAAAGTTATTAGTAACTCAAAAAGGCATGGCCCACATCTTGAAATTTTCATTACCATATCCATCAAATACATCCACACCTTTTTCCCATAGATTTCATAAGTCTTCAATCAAGGGAGCAAGCTAAACATTTAAGCCATTTCCAGGCTATTATGGGCCTGAAATCATCATAGACAACATGATGTATTTACGCTTCATTAACAACTATGCTTACTATTATAAGTACAAGCCTTAGGTTTCTTGACTCATTCCCAAAATCTAGAAATAGTTGATCAGTTGTCTTCCATTATAAATCGTTAGACAAATGAGAAAGTTTTCCATCAATTTGTCTTTCATCTGCATACCATATAAGGCTCTTTACATCCTTGGAATTATTGGAAGATACCACAACACTTTGGCTAGGGGCCTCTTTATGGTTTCATGACAACTAGAATCACCATCCTTCATTTTATAATATGATACTTGACATACAGAACATTCATGTAACCCTTCAACTATTTTTTGTATAGTATGCTGGGGAGAAATGTATTTTCTTATACTCCATACCCATTGGACATAACACTTTCTACGCCTTATAATTATGCTTTCGTAATGTATTACCTTCTGGAAGAATCTCTTCCACTAGCTCAAGCAATTTTGTGAGACTTTTATCACTCCACCCATTTTTGCCTTCACATTGAAAAGTCTTAACACTGTTGACAATCATGTAAATTTATTGCATCTTGTATACAAAGGTTTCTCTGCATCATTGCACAAGTTACCATACATATTTGCTCACTTAAAAGACTCATGTCCTATCATAGATCATACCCTCAACTCGATCTTCCATATCGACATCAACCTCCACCCTTTGGGATTGACTTGGCATGTCTAATAATTCATCATACCATGTCCATCTTATGTAACTCTTACAAAATCCATCACAACGAACATGACCTCTAATTTTGTCAATGTTAATCGTCTTTCATTCAAACAATTAATGTAGGGACAATAAAATCTCCCATTATTATGAAGACTATTACGTTATACAAATTCTAAAAAATCTTCAACGTTATTCTAATACACATCACTTATGCATGCAATATTTATCCATGTACGATCCATACTATATAGCATTCATAAGTTGCAGACGTTAGAGAAATCATCTAACTTGCCCTTACACATGACAACCTAACATCCTCTCTGTTGGTATGGCCTTATCACATTCGAGATGAAAATTTTTTATTCTTTGATTAATAATTACTCCTGAAATCTTGAATATCATACTTCGTGAAATTTTGACATCATTTCGTATTAGTCTCCTAGTACACAACTTGACTATGGTGTCATTTACCATGATCAAGCATGTACCCATAGACAATATAAAATGAACTGAACTGAAATTTCATAAAGTACAATATAAAAGATTTGAAAAGAAACTGTTAACTCATGAATAGAAAACTTTCTTCCCAAACTATCCAACTTAAACAATTCAAGATTAAGTACAATGATTGGTTTACTTATTTAGCAATAAATTTATTGTACTCAATCTCAAATGAGAAAGTAAGGTTTCTCTCAAATTTGAATTAAAAAAAAAGAAAAAGAAACTTAAACTAAAAAAATTAAGCTAATTGAGACATGCATAATTCATAAAATATTCTTACCTCGATGATGAAGAAGAAGGTGATTTAGAGATGTTGAAGGCTAGGACTACAATGTCTAAGAGTTTAATGCTACATAAATTTAATTTGAAACTAGATTAGAATTTAGATATGATATGAATCTTATGAACAAAATGAGAAATAAATGCAATACAATCTAAATTTTGTATAACTTAAGGCCTTTGTATCAAAATTCATTCTTGTTTTCCTTACTAGGTTCAACATTGAGAGAAAATGAAGTTAGAGAGAGAAATATGTTAAGACCAAGACTTTTATTAAAACATCAAATCACCATAAACAATTGCGTTGTGAATATATCTCTAATGTTAATGGCCTCACACTACAAGATAGGTAATCTCAAGTAGCTTTTATAATTGACTATTATTATCTCCCTTACTAACTTTAGGAATTCGTTTTAAGTGTTTTAAGTCTTACATTAGGTAATGCTCTAGGAAAGATTTGTTTAGAGTCACACCATGATAAGGTTCTATCAAAGAGTTTTAACTAAATGACCCAAATCTGCCTAAGAGTCCATACTTAACCCTTTAAAATTTCATCTAGGCTACTTAAAATTGTTAAAAATGTTTGAGACTCTTAAGCGAATCAATTGATTGTGGGCATTGAAAAATAGAGGGGAAACAATAAGAAGAGTGGGAGTGTGTTAAACGTTAAGTATGAAACCATTGGGCAATGGAAAAAGAGACAGGGGAGAGAAAAAGAATAGGCTCGAGCTAGCCACCATAACACTATCTTTAACCTTTCTCTCTTTTGGGAAATTAAGAGAGGGTAAAAACGAGAATGGTGATGGTTTTTTTTGTTTGAATTTCTGTGAGAAATCCATTAAAGGAGGAAGAGAAAAATATTTATTTTCGAATAGTGTACGTACTTGCAGCAAACATGGTTCAACTTAAGTTTTCCCAAATGAGACTTCAATTTTCCCTTCTAGTAATTTCCGTAATAAGAAGTTTAATGGGGGGATCAGAAAAGGAAAGGAAGAAAGGATCAAATCATTTAATGGGTAAAGGGATTTACAGGTAGACGTTCTTTCTAATAAAAGTAGGAATATATTCTTTTCCTATGCTTAAGACTTAAGACCCAACCAATCTATGTTTGTAACATCTACAACTAGAGGTTCTAATTAAGGTTTTTATGGTTTAGGAGCTTGGACTTTGGAGAGAAACACCATATCATTGAATGTGGCCTTTAAAGACCTTAAAAAATGATATAATTTTCCTATTTTGTTTATATTTTTCTGAGTTTTGGTTTAGGTTCATTTAACTTTTTCATGTCTTTTTTATATTCATTATCTGGAAATAGGTTTCTTGAATGTCATATATGCAAATAGCAAGTAATGACTGTTTATGAAGAATTGGAAGAGGCTAAAGCAATGGGTGTTGGGATGTTGAATCAAGAATTGCTTTAAAAGGTAGAAGAAATCAATGAATTAAAGAAAATATATGAAGATCACAATAGGAATTTAAATAATGAAGAGTCCATCATCCTTCATTTTAGTGTTGCAACTTTACAAACTTGGAGTAAATTGTGATAAGAAATTTGGAAAGTGGGAAGAAGAAAAAAAAGTGTTGGTACTGGAGTCAAACAAAGAAAATGAGAAATTGGAGAACCAAGAACAACATATATATGTACAGACAAGAGATTGAAAACCTAAAAGGATGTTTTCAATTTCAAACAAGGAGTGTTTGGAAAATTCAAAAGCATCCAAAGAAGAAGGAGAAATAGGTGACATGTTCCATAAGTTAGAAGAGGAAAACATTAAGGAAGAGGAACAATTCAAATGGAAGAATGAAATGTTAAAAAAGCCGCAATCTACAAAATAGTTAAAATAACATCTCCAACATGACCAAGAGCCTTTTTCTTTGCAAAATTACCTCATTGAAAGAAGTTACATGTTCAAGAACTTGAGCTCTGATAGTAGCAACATTCACTTCCTTTATTCAAGAAAGAATCTCAAGTGATCTATGAAGCTGGGATGAAAAGTTTAATAGTGATCTATATTATGTGCATGAAATAAGTGCTGAGACCCAAGAAACTCAACAAACAAATTCATAAAAAACCTTAGTTATCTCTGATCATTTTACTAACCATGATGTTAAGGACAAGGTTTTGTCGTATTAAAGCCACAACTCAACTCTTGTGAACATGTATCAAACATTCATAACTCAACTCTTGTGAACATGTATCAAACATTCATACTCCCCAAATTGAGAAGATTAGAGGTAAAAGTTCTTTTATACAAAAACAATATATTGAAAACAATAACAGGAATTTCATGCTCATATCATATTAGTGTTAATGTACATATACAACTTGCAATTTCACTACCATACTATACGAACCAAACCATGTTGGATAAGCTCAACAGAGAATGAGCAAATGTACAATAAGGGATCAGAATGGAAAGTAAGGAGCTCGACAGTAAGGAGCATAATTTAAAATACGGTAAGGATACCTTACTTCTGATGGATTGGGATGCTTATTGTTCATTAGATTTTCTAACTAGGGAGTCCAAGTAACTACTACTTTATAAAATTTTAGGTAAGTTCTTTTTTTTTTAGGAAATGACCATGCATCTAGCAATATTTTATTTTTAATGAATCAAACCAAGCTGCTATGTAAATATATAGGGTTTTAGAATAGTAGCAACAAGTTGGATCTCTAACTTAGGATTTAATTATGATCTCTAGGTTTCCAAGCAAGAGAGGTTAATTCTAAAATAAAGGTTTACTCATAATTTTATTCAACCAGTGATTTGTCCAAATGATAGCCACACAACTTTGTCTTTTTTACTTTAAGTTTCTATCTTAAATTCTAACAAATTCTCTAGATGTTGTCCAGGTACAAAGACACATGCAACTTAGGATAAAGGTGCCTGGAAAATACCTACAGTCTATGCTAGAGAAAGCTCATAAGTTTAACTTCTAGAAATGGTGTCCTTTCCACTCAGTTTCTTATCTCAGCATTGTCAAAGTTAAATGAATTACGAGAATTTTTCCCATAGCAAACACAAACCAACCAACCAAACAATTGCTCAATGGATAGTTACCTCACACACTGTCACAGATCATAAAAGGACCAAGAGATTCAAAATAGGGGGCTAGGCTTAAGAAACTTTAACAACCATGTATTCATGGAAAAGAAGGTCACCATAGAAGCCCTCACAAACCTTAGAAACTCTAAACTCAAGCATTGTGATGAATAGAAAAAGAAGACATTTTTTGCTCCATAGAGCAAGAATGAAGAAAGAAATAATATTGTTGAAAGCAACCCTACAAACTTATGTATGACCATTGGACTTGAAAGAGAAATAGAAAATGGAAGTAACATGTATACTTAGACATTAATCACCAAAAAGTTTCTCAAAATTATAGGTTGCTTGTAAATGACTTTACTACACCAAAATTTGACCTAAACACTTACGGAGATAATGAAGTTGCACCCACTTGCAAACAACTGCATTTGAATACATTCAGTAAGGGTTGAGAGGATTCAAAAAGAAAAAAGAAATCATTATTTATATGTAAATAAATGGAAAATGCTCACATATAGGTTGTACCTGAAAAGTATATTAGTTGTTAAATTAATCTGGAAACCCCTTTATGTGTTGGGTATTCATAAATAGGTTTTTATAGCTTCAAAAAAATAAATGGGTCCCCTAATCCCTATGTTATTTACCTTCTCAATTTGATCCTTATCGAGACCTTACACAAGATTGGATGCAGGGATCATACTGAAAAAGGTTTTAAAACTATAAGGATTCGTATATAGTTTTTAAGCTATAGGGACTTTTAGAGATGTAACTAGCTAATGTTTTTAATTAGAGCAGGGTAACTAACTTGAGGCTGCAATGTTGTGCTTAATTTGTTTTGCAAAAGATACAAGAGAGTTACAAACATTGGATAAAAATAACTACTACTATTAATAACCCAAAATTCATATTGATTCATATAACAAAACAATTGAATGCTAGTTTACAATATAATAACTAACTACTACACAATATAGAAAACTATGGAACTAACCTTGGAATATTAAACTCAGTAATTGTCACTTCAAAATGAGGCTTAACCAACTTAAAGCTTGTTCCTTTTGGTTAATTGGTAATTGTGGAAGATAAATTTTATCTTTGAAACCTGTCAAAGCATGAGTGTATTACATTGGTTATAGCATATAAATTAAAGGGTTTGGGGAGTATGGGAACAAAGTCCAGCAAATCATGGACTCATCTTCATTCCTTACACAACTAACCAACTCTCTCATACTTATTAAACAAAGGTCAAACTTGGACTATGACTTTCCAAATATAAGAATCCATATTAGTAGCTATTAGAGAAGCTGAACACTCTTGCAAAGGCTTAGTCTACCATGCACTCTAAGAAGAAGGTCAATACCCACATTGGGTTGAAGACTATATGAGGCTTATTGATAATTTCTCAATGTTTGCCCTGCTCAATACTCCATATTCCTAAACTAGAGGATCTCATGCGTCTGGTTTATAGAAAATATGATTAGGGATTCAAGAATATTCATTTATGAGGGATATGGTAGAATACTAAAATGAGAATAATACATTAGACACCCTTTCCTATAATTAATTAAAATGGATGTAGTAAAGAGTCACATAGATATCCTTCCATCATTCCCATTAATTCTCATCATATCCATCAAATTGTCATTCTCAAGAATTAACACATTCAAATATATGCAAAAATAGAAACAAAAAAATATAACAAACCCATTACTCATCAGAAAATAAGTAGCAATACCAGGCAATGGATAGATAAACTGATAGTAAATGCATTTAAAAAAAATTGCAGGCTAAGAGATCATTTAGAGCATCATCATCCTAAACAGGTGTAGCTTCTTCTTTCTTACACTCACTCAAAAGGGCTTCCAAGTATTCTCTTCAATCTTTAAGACTGCAACAAAAAAGACAATAGAAAATTCAGAGCTAACTCATATTAACTCGCAGTCACCAGTGTCTAATATAGGGAAGGTAAAAATGTAAGCAGATGGTTAAATACTCTGAGAGGAATGTATAAGAAATTACAGAGAAGAGATCTAAAGAATGGCTACAGAATAATCAAATAAAAGCATTTTAATTAAGTGTAAAATTAATAGTGATTTTTAAGTGTGAGATGAATTTCACCCTCCTGTACAAAAGAGGTCGAATCCTTACTTAGCTTTCTTTTGACTTGCCTTTATTTCTTTTTATTATTTTTAGTTTCTTTTATTTCTTCAATTTTCTTTTTTTTTCAAACCTTGTCTCTCAACCTCCTTTTTTGACTCATATGTATCTGGTTTAGATAGACTTCACTAAGGAACAAAGACACCAGGGTAATTATCTAGGATTTGAATTAGAAAGAATACCTATTAGTATGTCCATCATGATGGACACCTCTATCATAATGTCATGGCCTTTCCAAAAGCACATGGTGTGCCTCTATTGGAACAACATCATAAGTGACCTTTTCCTAATACCTTTAAATGGTAAAGGTGATGAGCCTTTATTGGTTAACCAACAAGTTCCCTTTATCACTAAACCATTACAGTTTATATGGCTTAGGGTGGGGGTGATTACAAGCCCTAACTTATCTACTAGCCACATTCATACAACTATCCCATCAATAATTAAGGAGCAAGTGTGTCCCTCAATTGAACATCTAGTGTGGAAGATGTTCTCCTTTTGAGTCTCTTCCTCCCCCTTTATAACACTCCCTAGCAACCTTCTAACCACTAGGAAATCATCTTCGAAATCATACTCTAAGGCTTCACTATCAGATAAGGAGGGAGATGAACTAGAGTCTTTGAACTCTAAGGATGAATAATTACCATTGTCTTTAAGGACCATAGTCTTTTTGTTTGGGCATTAGGAAGCGATGTGCCCCTACCCAGACACTTGAAACATTTGACTGCGAACTTTTTTCCTGAAGGTAAGTTTGGAGTTTTGACCTTAAACTCTTTGGAGTTTTTGGTATCTTTAAACTCCCCAGGTGTGAAACTAGAATCCTTTTTCTGCTTTGCCCAAGTATTTTGTATAGATGATTTGTATGCAGTGTATTTTCCTTTATCCTTTTTATTTATTTGGAATTCTACCTTTATAGTTTGGTGGTAAAGATCATTATGGATTAGATATTAGTGGAGTTCTACGACATCCTTGATGTTATGCCTAAGCTCATCTAGGAACCTAGCCATGGTGGCTTCCTCACTTTCTTTCAAGTTAGCCCTAATTGTTGCAACCTTTATTTCCTTGTAATATTCATCTACACTTTTGTAACCTTGAGAGAGTCTTTCTAGCCTATTGTGGATCTCTTTTAAATAATGGGGAGGTACATCTCCATCTCTAATTATGTGCCTCATTTTCTCCCATTCACTCAAGTGTCTATGCCTTTGCTTATTAAGCCTATCCCACCATATTAGAGCATAATCATTAAACTCTAAGGTGGATAACCTCACCTTATGTCTTCCCCTAATGTAATGGCTTGCAAAAAAAATTTCTACCTTGAGTTTCCAATCTAGGTATACCTTTGGATTTTTCTCCTCTTAGAACTTAAGAATTTTAATCTTAGGTAGCTCTGATATGATGATGAAGGCATAATACACATATTATAAATGCAATAGAAATAAATTTCTTCAAACTTACAAGAACCTTGAGGAGTGATAACAAATATAGAGCATTAACTATAATAGCATAAATAAGTAATAGACACCAAGATTATTAGCATGGAAAACCTCCTCAATATGAGAAGTAAAAACCATCGGTTGTCTAGACCAAAGAAATAGTTCCACTATGATCAAATAAGGAGAACAAGAAAGTATTAGGAAAGTGAACAAATCGTACTTACAATAAAAAAAACCAACAAGTACCAATGCTTACAAAGGAGAACCAAGATAATGAAAATACCTTAAATCAAAGAGCGGCTTTTTCTCTTTCTCTCTTTCTCAAGATGGTTTATTTCCTTCTCTATCACCTTCCTCTTTTTAACCCTTATTGAAATAAATGATCTATAAAATGGGCGAGCATATTTGGGTTTATATCAATATAGGAAGGGAGCCCAATACCTAATAGGAGCATATTAAAATTTTTGGTAGTAGACTTAAGAATGGTTGAATAGGCACTGTTATGGCTAAATCTTCACAAGAGTTGAAGTTAGTTGAGCTAAGAAACAATAAAATATAAAAACTATATGTGGTGTATGAGAGGAAAGTTTATCCTGATCATTAGTTTTTATGGAAAAAATAACTCATCAAAGACAACATTTCATGAGATGAAAAATTTCATACTACAGGGTGAAAGCATTTATACCCTTTGTATATATCATTATACCAACAAAGATGTAAAAAATATTTTTGGATCAAATTTAGGATGGGAAAATATTTTAGAGGCAAATACTCAAAATGAATAATAGTCAAGATGTGTCTTATGCAAAATAAAATCATGAGTTTCAGAATGAAGAAAAGTTAATACAATAAACAATTATAATAAAATTTTTAACCCATAAAAGTAAAATATCATTATTATTAAACAACATAATCATACCTAATTCTTATATTTTTTTATCTTTCCTTTTAACTATTGTTGTTTAATCAGGGGTACATGGATAGGATACTTAATTAATAGTACTTGCTAAGTGAAAACAAGTTAAAAATTTAAAGTTGATAAATTCACCTCCTCGATTTGAATAGGAAACCTTGAATTATTTTTCTAATTTATTGTTTGACATTTTGCATAAAGGATAACTAACAATTAATTAAATAATCAAATTTATGTTGTAAAAAAATGATCCATGTGTCATATACCAAAAAACATGCTTAATGCCTAAATTTTCTAACAGATTAAATAGGAGAAAGTCCTTATAAGTCACAATATATTTTTTAAAGATAGTATAATTACAATGTTCAAAAGGAGAAAAATTTAAATTACTAAGTTTTCCTAATTAAATTACAAAATTTGTATAGAGTTTATAACTCCCACTATATCAATTGGTGATTTGTTCATTAGTAATTGTATAACCATAGTTTAAGGATACCTTAAGCGTTGATGTCAAATGTTTGCTGATCTAGATTTGAAATAATGGAAGAAATACAATTCAGGTGAAGAAGAAAGAATATATAGGTCACCCTTACTCCTTCCTATGATCATTCTTTCCATTCTTTATCATTTCTTGACACAAAATTCGGCATTAGAAAACTCATAATTAACAAGAAATTGCTTTGTTGGTTAAGTTAGACAAAAAACATTATTTATTAAGTTTGAAATGACTAAGATATCATGAAAAGGTAAAATAATATTTGTTTTCCTATTAAACAAATCTTTAATATCAAGAATTGGTAAACCTAATCCATTACTAATAAATACATAATGTACCTAAATATTGTGAATGTTACTTAGTATACTTGGTTTACATGTCATTATGGTTACACACATCAGTCTCTAAAGTAATGATTATGTTATCTAAAGTGGATTATGTGCCTAAAGTGAGTGCTACAAGCATTTATGATATATCTTCAAATTGAACGTACCAACAAATTTTTACAATACAGGCCATTTTTCAACAATATTAACATTTTCATTTGATAGAGCTCTCATTCTATAGTTTTATGCAAAATTTTCCTAATGGTGAAGGATGTCACTATTGAGTGGTCAAAGTGAAGTCAATTTTATTTTGACTACTAGGTTGTTAAGCCAAAAACACTTGTCCTTTTGATGTGAAGGCTTAATAATTCTCATAAGGTTATGGGTAAAGTTGATGGGATTTTCGTTATCGTTGGACATAGAAGACCATTTAAGGAGTATATAGATATGTTAATTGGCATGATTGAAAAACCAATTGTGTCATTAATTAAGACTTTGGAGTTGTAATACTAACTTAGAATATGATGGCCTTGGAGAATTTAACATGGTTATTGTAAATGTTTCATATTTAAGATCAAGGCTCATGAGAACATAGAAGTGTTCTTCTTTGTTTTGGATAGGTTTCCTAATAGTTGTTAAGTTGTTATATAGGCTCTTAAAGATGAAAATGTTTTCATTGATAGATTGATCATCTTCCTTGCAAAGATACATAATTTTTTTACAAAGAGTGAATTCACATTCTTGTGAATCTTCTACATATCCATCCTTAAAGGCATCCTAAATAACATTAGCAGTGTTAAGGCGAGCAAGAAGAGCTAGGGAATTTTTAGAGAACTTTTAATTAGCCACCCTAAAGAAGATGATATGGCTTACTAGATGATAAATTTGTTAGTTAATTCTAAAAAAAAATTACTAAGTTTATGATATTGTTTGGGATTTGGAGTAGTGCATTGAGTGGGGTTGGATCTTCATTTGTTAGGTGATCAACCAAGTCTTGACTTTATGCAAGTGGTAAGGCTTGCTCACAATATCATAGGTAGTTTGTAGGGATAGGTGGAGTATGAAATTACCAATATGGAAGAATAAAGAGGTCATGGTTAGGTTATCCTCACAAATCCTCTTGATACCAAAAAAAAAAAAAGAAAGGGAAGAAAGATATATTTAATTGTTCAGAACTTGAATAGATGACACTAATAGAAAAATAGTATTTTATAACAAGTTTTTACATTGTTTGTTCTAAAAATGATGTAGAAAAACACAGTGGCATTTTTATAAATAAAACCGATACATTCTACATCGATTCTCCATACAATTGATGTAGAAAGTAATTTTTACATTGACTACTTTACAACTAAAGGAGAAAGCATTTTCTACATCAGTTGTTAAAATAACCAATGTAGAAAGTGAATATTTTACATAGGTTATTTTGTATAATCGTAAAATTTACTTTCTACATCGGTTATCTTAGAAACTAATGTAAAAGTATGATTTTAAATTTAGGTTGTCTTCCTTGCAACATTTTGATTCAACGCGTCTACTATTTTCTACTTTGTCGTTGTTGTTCTTCATGCTCCTAAGTGAGCGTTGTGGATAAGGAAGATTTTAAGGTGCTTTTCCATTTCTCCTTTTTTCTCCATTGTGGCCAGCATTTTCGTTCTCCATTGTTCATTTTTTATCCAAAATGAGAGAATAGAGGTAATCTTTGGATATCTTGTTCTTTATGGCTTTCGACTTAATCATTGTCATGGTTGTGAGTTTTGTTTGTGTGTTGCTCTAATGGTTGTTCCTTCCCACGCTTGCATTCATCATTATGATGCTCCATTATTTCCTTTTTCGTCTTACTCAAAAACAAAGGTATACAAGCATGCTTTTTGTTCTTTTTTTAGTTGTTGAATTCATTATCACTGTGTTTGTGAGTATTATTTTTGGTCCTTGTTCAATTTTTGTCCTCTTTCTATGTCTTGGTTAAAATTGTCTTCTCTATCTCCAAAGCACCATTGTGTTACCTATTCATATTACAATTTCAAGGTATTTTGGTTGATCGTATTTCATTTATGTTATTAATTGATATTTGATGCTTAATTTTCTTTGTTTGATGTATGTATTGATGAATTGGTTATTGATGTTTGATGTATGTATTGATGAATTAGTTGTTGATATGTTTGATGTATGTATTAGTGAATTAAACTTAATTTAAGTTCCTTTGTTTCATATATATTCCATTATGTTCTCTAATAATTGGGTGGATAAAACTAAAAATTTAGTAATCAATACCAATATTAGGATGGTGAAGAATAGAATGTTAAACTTAGAAATGGTGAAGAATAACATTTTTTAGACTTAGAAATGGTGAAGAATAGCATTTAAGGCTTAGATGGTGAAGAATAGCATTTTAGACTTATATGGTGAAGAATAGCCTTTTAGACTTATATTTCATTATACACTTGAATACCCCTTACAAGAAATGGCGAAGAAAAACATTTTATAATTAGATGGAGAAGAATAACATTTTAGGCTTAGATATCTAAGAATAGATTTTTAGACTTAAATTTCATTATGCACTTGAATATCCTTTGCAATAAATAGGATATAAGGTTTTTTATCCAATGAATTGCTTATGTCTGTTGTTATGATGTCTATGTAGTTGTTTAGTTTTTATCCATAAATGATTTGTTATCATAATATGCTTGATTTCATTAATTTGTAACTTAGACACTTGAGGGTTAGGTAACCTTAGTATAAATAAGTGTAACCTTAGTTTCCTGTTTAAGATTGAATATAATGGGTAAATCACTTAATGAATGAAACACTTATTATAGTCAATCTTGAATTAACCAAGTTGGAAAGTTTGGTGAATGAATTTTTTCATTCATTGATTAAAAGTTTCTGCTCAAATCTTCTATATTATGTTTGATAAAATTTCAATTTATTACATTTTGTGTTATTTTTGGATGCATGCTAGATCATGGTGTAACAATATCACAATCAAGTTATGTACTTGGATACTAATGTCAAAGGCTACCGGAATTTCATCAAGTATAATATTGAAGATTTAAGAAGAAATAGTTAACCTATGACTGGAAAAATTCATCCTCAAATGGGATAGGGCCATACCAATACAATGGTATGTTGGGTTATGACATCTTTGGCAAAGTTATTAGGTAGGTCTAACCTTTGACCAAAAGTTCGATCTTATCTAGTATAGATCGTACATGGATAAGTACATTGTGCATAAGTGATAAGTATGAGAATGGGGTGGAAGCTTTCTTGGAATTTTCATAACAAAATATTCTTAATAGTAATGGAAAATTTTATTATCCTTGTGCCAATTATTTGAATGAAAAACAGTTGAAAATTGATAAAATCAGGGAGCATGTGCTTTGTGATGGACTTTGCTAGAGTTATACAAGATGTGTCTAGGATGATGAATTGTTAGACATTTTAAATCAATCCCAAAGTAAGGAGGTTTATGTAGATATAAAAGATAGGCTAGAGGACATGATTCGAGAAGTGGGACGTAAGCCTTTCCAATGAGCAAATATGTATGCGAACTTGTGAAGTGATGCAAATAAGTTGTTATATCTAGGTTGTACTAATTTCACAAGACTATTAGTAGTGTTAATATTGTTTAATCTAAAGGCAATAAATGAGTGGAGAGATAAAAGCTTCACCACATTGCTTGACTTGTTGAAAGATATGCTATCAGAAGGAAATACTTTACCAAAGCATAATTATGATGCCAAAAATATGCTTTGTCTGATGGACATACACTATGAGAAAATACGTCCATGTTTAAATGATCACATATTGTATAGAAAATACTTTGAAGGGTTGCATCAATGTCTAATATGTCAGGTCTCACATTATAAGTTAAAGGACGATGATTCTAATTCCGATGAGAGCATAAAGAGGCCTCTGGAAAAAGTTTTATGGCATCTTCTAATAACTCCAAGGTTCAAAAGGATTTTTGCTAATGCAAATGATGAAAAAAATGCTTAGATGACATGAAGATGAAAGACAGCGATGGAAAGTTGTGTCATCCTGCTGATTATTTGTAATAGAAGATAATAGATCAATTGTTTCTAGAGTTTGCAAATGAGCCAAGAAACCTGAGACTCGAACTTACAATAGATGGAATAAATTGTTATGGTAATTTAAGTAGAAAGCATAGTTCATGTCCTATTATGTTGGTGATTCACAACCTTCCTTCAAGCCCACAACAATCAGGAAATGAAATATATGTTTATTTGGCTCCCTTGATTGAAGACTTACGAAATATATGGGAGAATGGTGTGAATGTGTTTGATGGGTATGGTAATGAATATTTCAAAATACATGCAATGCTATTTTGTACTACTAATAAATTTTCAACATATGGGAATTTGTGTGGATATAGTGTTAAGAGACATAAAGCATGTCCTATTTAAGAAGAAGGAACAAGTTACCATCAATTGCATCATGGAAAATAACAATTTACCTTGGTCATCAAAGATTTCTCAAACATAACCACCTATATCATAGATTAAGGAAAGTTTTCAATGGAATGCCAGAGAATGGAGTTGCTCCAAAGGCCTTAACTAGAGAGGAATTTATGATTGAGTCAAGGGCATTCAAGTTGTGTTAAAAAAGTCACAAAAAAGCTTGCTGAGAGAAATATATGGAAGAATTAATCAATCTTCTTTTATCTTCCTTACTGGTGCAAGCTAGATGTAAGATTTTGCATTGATGTCTTACAGGTGGAAAAAAATTGCGTTTGATAATGTTACAGGAACGCTCTTAAATATAGAAGGAAAAACAAAGGATGATGTTAATTTTTTATTGGATTTTCTTCAAGGATATAAGAGAAGAGTTCAGTCCACAGTCTGTTGGTAAGCGAACTTATTTGCCTCCAGTATGTCATACTTTGTCAAAAAAAGAGAAAAAGAGTTTGTGTGAATATCTACATGGTGTGAAAGTTTGCCACAGTTATTCTTCAAACTTAAAAATGTTTGTCTCAATGAAAGATCTCAAGTTGGTTGGCTTAAAATTCCATGATTATCATGTGTTAATGCAATAACTACTACCAATGATTATTCATAATATTTTTTACCTAAAAAATTTAGACACACCATAAATAGGTTGTGTTTCTTCTTCAATGTTATATGTAGCAAAGTTGCCGATCCTAAAAAATTGGAAGAGCTTGACATGAAGATGTGATTATCTTATGTTAATTGGAGATGAATTTTCCTCCATCCTTTTTGAAATCATTGTTTGCTTAATTATTCATATTATAAAGGAGATTGGAATATGTGGACTTATTTATTTATGGTGAATGCATCAAATTGAACAATATATAAAAATACTAAAAAGATATGTTAAGAATCCATAGCATCCTAAAACATCTATATTGAAAGGTACATAGCATAAGAGGTTATTGAATTTTGTGCACAGTAGTTATCAAAAGTATAACCTATAGGGATTCATATGTCTTATCATGACGGAAGATGTGGAGGTCAGGATATACAAGGCATTATTGTGAAAAACATGGGTAGGGAGGATGTCCTTCAAGCATATTGGTATATTGTGAATAATACTAATGAGGTTCAATCTTATTTAAGTGCTCACCAAACCATCATTAGTGAAAAACACCTTTCACTGGTGCAAAAATAGGTTTTTATACCATGATTTTACATCGGTTGTTCAGAAACCTATATAAATAAAAACGCGGTGGTATTTTTGTAAATAAATGTAAACTTTCTACATCGGTTCATAAAAGAACCGATGTAGAAACTGGTTTTTTTTTCAACTTTCTACATCAGTTTTGAGAAACAACTATGTAGAATGTTTTTCCCTGTCACTTATTTTTCGACGTTGGTCGTCTTTAACCTCATTCTCCAAAACCCCAGTTTCTCGTTTCGGCTTGTTCTCTCTGTTTTTGTTTACGTCTTAGTCATTGTCGCCGTCCCTATTGTTCGTCATTGCACTTCGTCCTTACATTCGTGGTCGTTGTCGTCGTTGCAACCATTTCCTCCGTTCGAAGTCATCGTCACGCACCCTAAGGTTCGAAGTCATCTTTGTCGTTATTTATGCATCTCATTCTGATATTATAGTTGAAATTTACATTCATTTTGGTTGTATTATATGATTTTCAAGCTTCTTATTTGGTTACCGCTGTGTTGTGCCGTCGTTTGACTACCGTTGTGCCTTCGTTTGGACACCGCTTGGCCACCGCTCAACCATTGTTGTGTTGACTGTGAGGTATCTTCTATGCACTTCTACTTTGTCATTGCATATGTGAAAGTTTGCTTAGGTGATATGTATGTTATAGTATTGATTTTGAGTTTAAATATGTTGGTTTCTTTTCTTGAGTTCAAATATGAGCATACCCTTAGTTTCTCATTCAAGGTTGAAAATAATGAGTATATTACTAAATAAGTAAATCATTCATTGTATTCAATCTTGAATTGTCCAAGTTGGACAATTTGGGACTATTTTTTATTCAATGGTTAACAATTTCTTCTTAAATCTTGTAAATTGTACTTGATGAAATTTTGGTTTAGTTCATTTTGCATTGTCTCTGGGTACATGCTTGATTATGGTAAATGAAACCACAGCCAAGTTATGTCCTTGGAGACTAATGCAAAATATTGCCCAAATTTCACCAAGTATGATATTCAAGATTTTAGAAGTCTGTTAATCGATGAATAAAAAACTTTTTCTCGAATCGGATAGGGTCTTACCAATAGTGAGGACAATAAATTAACAATTATGAGTGACAAGGTTAATCCTAAATCATGTTTCCATAATTCTTGTATAGTATGGATCGTAGTTCGATAAATGTTAAATGGACGAGTGATGAGTGAGAGAATCGGGTCAAAGAGTTTTTGAATTTTGCACAGACAAATCTACCTCAGAGTAATGGACAGTTTTACTATTCGTGTGTTAATTGTCTAAATGAGAGACGTTTAGGTGTTGATCAAATTAGAGAGCATGTTCTTTGTGATGGTTTTGCAAAAGTTATACAAAATGGACTTGGCATGGTGAGTTATTAGGCATGCCAAGTGTGTCACAGACGGTGGAGATTGATATAGATATGGAAAATGGGTAGAGGGTATGATTCGTGATATAGGGCATGCGTCGTTTGAGCAGGCAAATATGTATGGTAACTTGTCTACTGATTCGAAGAAACCTTTGTATCAGGGATGCACTATGTTTACACAATTGTCAGCAGTGTTAAAATATTCACTTTGAAGGCAAGGAATGGGTGGAGTGATAAAAGTTCCACCGAATTACTTGAACTATTGGTAGAAATGCTTCCAGAAGGTAATACATTACCAAAGCGTAATTATGAGGCGAAGAAGGTGTTGTGTCCGATGGGTATGCAGTATAAGAAAATACATGTCTGCCTCAATGATTTCATACTATACAGAAATGAATTTGAAGGATTACATGAATGCCATGTATGTCAAGTTTCATGTTATAAACTAAAGGATGGTGATTCTAGTTACAACGAAAGCACAAAGCGGCCTCCAGCCAAAGTGTTGTGGTATCTTCCAATAATTCCAAGGTTCAAACGATTGTTTTGTAATAAAGATGAAGCAAAGAACCTTAGATGGCATGTAGATGAAAAACTGATTAATGGAAAACTTCATCATCCAGCTGATGGTTTGCAATGGAAGATGGTTGATCAACTATATCCGGATTTTGGGAATGAGCCAAGAAACCTAAGGCTTGGACTTGCAACAGATGGAATGAATTTGTATGGTAATTTAAGTAGTAAGCATAGTTCATGGCCTGTACTTTTAACAATTTACAACCTTTCTCCGGAGTTGTGCATGAAACGTAAATACATCATGTTATCTATGATGATTTCAGGTCCACAGCAACCTAGAAATGACATAGACGTTTATCTTGCTCCCTTAATTGAATACTTACAAAATATATGGGAAGAATGTGTGGAGGTGTTTGATGCGTATGGTAATGAAAATTTCCAAATGCGGGAAATTCTTTTTTGCACTATTAATGACTTACCAGCATATGGAAATTTATGCAGATACATCGTTAAGGGGCACAAAACATGTCCTATATGTGAATAAGGCACAAGTTACCATCAACTGCATCATGGAAGGAAGACAGTTTATCTTGGTCATCGGAAATTTCTAAGGACTAATCATGCTTATCGTAGATTAAGGAAAGTTTTTAATAGGTTGCCAGAAAATGATGTTGTCCTAAAAGCCTTAACTGGACAACAAGTTTATGAACAAGTTAAAAACATCAAAACTATTTTTGGAAAGACTCAAAAAAAGGTCACCGAGACAAGGATATGGAAGAAAAGATCAATATTTTTTTATCTTCCATACTGGTGCAAACTTGATGTTAGACATTATATTGATGTGATGCATGTGGAAAAAAATGTATGCTAGCATCATTGGAACACTTCTCAATATACTGGGCAAGGCTAAAGATGGTGTCAATTCTCAACTAGATTTGGTTCACATAGGTATACGACATCATTTAGCTCCACAGTCTGTAGGAAAGCGAACATATTTGCCCCCGACATGTCATACATTGTCAAAAAAAGAGAAAATTTCTTTAAGTGAGTGCCTACATGGGGTTAAAGTGCCACAATGTTATTCTTCAAATTTTAAAAGACTAGTCTCAAGGAAAGATTTAAAGTTAGTTGGGTTAAAGTCTCATGATTGTCATGTGTTGATGCAACAACTACTTCGAGTGGCTATTTGTGACATCTTGCCTAAAAAAGTTAGACATACAATAAGTAGGTTGTGCTTCTTTTTCAATAAAATATGTAGCAAAGTCATTGACCCTCTAAAATTGGATGAGTTGGAACATGAAGCTTTCACTATCTTATGCCAATTGGAAATGTATTTTCCTCCATCATTTTTTGACATTATGGTTCACTTGGTTGTTCATATAGTTAGGAAGATCAGATTATATGGTCCAGTTTATCTAAGGTGGATGTATCCAATTGAATGATATATGAAAATATTAAAAGGGTATGTGAAGAATCCACACTATCCCAAGGCATCTATGAGTGAAAGATACATTGCAGAAGAGACAATTGAGTTTTGTACACAGTATTTGTCAGAGGTGGAACCCATAAGAGTTCTTAAGTCCCGTCATGAAGGAAGACACGGAGGTAAAGGTACATGGGGCATAACTGTGAAAAGCATGGGTCGTGTAGAAGTCCTTCAAGCACATTTGTATATTTTGAATAATACCGATAAGGTTCAACCTTACTTATCTACTCACAAAACTATGATAAGGGAAGAGAATGTTCGAATGAATGAGAAATGGTTGTTGAATGAGCATAACAAAATGTTCATAAACTGGTTTGATGAAACAATTAAGAAGGATGATGATGCCTCTGATACATTGAAGTGGCTAACAAATGGTCCAAACTTTGATGTCATATGTTGGACTGGATACGATATCAATCATTTTTCATTTTACATAAAGTTTCAGGATGATAAAAGTATCATGCAAAACAGTGGGGTTACGGTGGTAGCAGAGTCGATGCATTTTGCAAGTTCCAAAGATAAAAATCCTGTAATGGCTTCCATATCTTACTTTGGAGTGATTGAAGAGATTTGGGAAATTGATTACACCAAATTTAGAGTGCCTATTTACAAATGCAGGTGGGTTGATAGTAACAGTGGTGTGCAAGTCGATGAATTGGGATTTAAATTGGTTGACCTTTAAAAAGTAGTTTACAAGGATGACCCTTTTATCATGACCCACCAAGCAAAACAAGTGTTTTATGTTCAAAATCCATCTAACAAAAGGTGGTCAGTCGTTCTTTAAGGAAAGATAATAATCGATAGTGATGACACCAATGATCTTTCAAATATTGATATTTCTCAAACTCCCTTATCATTAAGGATATCTAGTATTAATGAAGAAAATGAAATAGATGATCTACATGTTATTCGAGATGATCATCATGAAGAAATATGGGAAAATGTTACTACATGATATAAGTTAGTTATTTATTTAATTCTTTCATCATTCTATGTTTATTTTTAACTTATTTTAAAATGTTTATTACGTTTTTCATATTTAATACAATTTTAAACATTTTTTTCTCTACTTTCAACAAGTACATGGTTGATTACTACATTTTTTTTTCAACTTTCAACACTTGCTTGATGTAATTTTAAGTTATTTCATTTGTAAATTAAAATTTTATAATAAATAAGGATGTATTTAGTTTAAATATATAGATTATGTGAATTCTGTATTTTCTGCCTGGTAATTTTGTGTGTATATGCAGGTATTGTGAATAAATAATATGGTAGTATGCCTAAACAAAACGAACATTTTAAAAAAAAATGAACTTTCTACATCGGTTATAGTCTACATCAGTCAAGACTACAACTGATGTAAAAAGTGACTTTCTACATCGGTTAAGGCCACAACCGATGTAGAAAGTGTAAGTATTAATAGTACACTTGGCCCTTCCTCATCAAACAATCCTATTATGAATGAAGAAGATGAAATTGATGATATACATACTAGTCGGAATGACCATCTTGAAGGGATATGAGGGAATGTTGTTACATGAATGCTACATGTTAGCAATTTATTTTGTTTTATATATATATATATATATATATATATATATATTATATTTCTCTTCAATTTCTATGATGACATTAAATCTTAAATTGAATTATGCAAAGATTCAGTCATCCTTTTTTCACCTCAAAAAAGGAGACTAATGATATTTAAAGGTGATGGGTTAAATATTTGATGGAGGTAGCAAATATGTAACTATATGTAGAAAAGTAAATGTAGTTAGACATTAGATTTTTTTAGCTTTTCTAAATTAAAATTCTAAAATTTAGTTGCCTTGAAACACATATATATATATATATATGAAATATTTTTATATAAGTTTTGGTTTTTGTTGTACCAAATTTAAATTCTATTTAAAAAAAAATGCTCACTTTCTATGTCAGTTGTGACAATAATCAATTAGAAAGTATTTTTTACCTTGGTTATAACGTTAACTAATGTAGAAATTCATATTTTCTTCTTCGATCATGGCATTAACTGATGTAGAAAAATACTTTGCACATCAGTTCAACAATCAATGTAAAAAAATCTATTTTCTATATTAATTATACATTCAATGTATAAAGTTTAATTTTCTATAACACTTGTTTTATATTACTTAAACAATCGATGTAAAAAATTAATTTTAATTAATATAAAAAATAAAAAAATAAAAATATATATAAAAGTAGTATACAACAATTTTATAAAATGATAATGATTTATTCTTCAAATTCTTTATTTTGTTAATACTAATAATCTAGTTTCAAACATAGGTGATTTATTGTGCAAATTTATTATTTTTTGACTATTACTAATTTGATTAGCCGTAATTAAAGTAGAATGACTCTCCATTGATATTGTTGCCCAAATTTTATTTTTGATTTGTTGCAATTAAAGATCAGTAGATTTAGATAGTGTTAACATTAAGGAAGAGGAAAAAAGAACAACTTAGTAAATTTTACTGTCCGCATATCTTTTAGTTACTTTCACATAAAATTAGCAGAAAGAAAGTCTATCAAATGTATTATAGTACAAAAAATATATTATAGTTACTTCTAAAAATCATGTAGAAAACAAAGTAAATGAACAATCAGGATTTCCAATTAAACATGTAAAAGATACATTTTTCAAAACATAAAAAAATAAGCAATTAAGAATTACCTTAATTATGCAATGAGGAAGTAACAACGCATCTTTATAGGTATTTACATTAACACTCTCATTAGAATTTTTCCTTCATTATTATGGTAGCAGAGCGTGGAGAAAATATGGCTATGTATGCTAAATCACTAGGATTGATCACCTCATACTATTTATAAGCAACATTCAAGGTTGCTAATCCTAATATGCACTTATAAACTACTGCGACTTGTTTTAATTGTGTGACTTATGGACATTCGTTATATTTAATTATAATATTAAATATAAATATTTAATATTTAATATAATAAATAGTTAATGGTATCTTGCAGTATATATATTTATAATCTAAATATGAAAAATGTCATTAATATTGACATAACATATTTTGTGATAATAACTTATATGATCAGTTTTTTTTGTCTAAATATCTAATTAAATATAAGATATGAACATATCATCCTATATTTTTTACTATTTGAGTAGACTTTTTAAAAACAAATATTTTATATTTATTTTTTTATAATATGATCATGCAGTTTAAAATTTAACTGCGTTAAGTAGTTCACAAATATTACTTTTATTACAAAAGAGAGATAAACTTTATCTATGTCACTCACAATCCTTTATATAATTTTCTTTATATCTAATTATTGCTTTTTATATTCACATTGTTTCATATGATTTAATAATATTAAAATATAAAATTTTATGAAAATTATAATGATTTTAAATTTAAGAACAACATATATCATGATGTGTTAGTCCAGTGGATCGCTATTATTAATGTAAATTCATGTAAAGATTTAATATTTCTTATCAATAGTCCTTGAGATTCGATCATCAATCATTTACACACTAATTTTAGTATAATTATATTATGCTAAGATTAATATTTGAGTAGAAACATTTCTAAAGATAATATTATATAGGATCTTACATTTAAGTCATCTATTGGATATCCTATAAAGTTAAATTAATATTTTAAAAATATTAATATATTTATTTATTTATATATATATATATATGTAAAATATTAATAAAATACCGTATAAGATTAAACTCCTAACGTATATACTAACATTAGTGAGACTGAAAATGCTACAAAAGAATGTCACAAAATGCACTTAAAATGAGCACAACTAGAGGCTGCGTTTTGACATCGTGAGGGACATTCATGAATTTGCTCAACATACGTGAGATAACAAATTTTCCGTACTTATTGACCCCGTCGTTTACTAGCATAATCAATTTAGCTGTTCAAATTATACATTCTTTATCCTAGTGGCTTGGTTTAACTGTCACAAGCAGCTAGCAAAATTCTTACAAACAAGTTCTAATTTTATAAGAACTAAAGACGTTTGTGATGACCGGGTAACTGCAAGATGGCTTAACATTCTCCAACGCATTTCAGTTTAATGGTTTTTTTCTTATTCATTTTTTTCTTTGAAATTATAACTGTATATTTTTTTTTTTTTATCTTTTGTATGCTATCCTTTATTTAGAATAAACTCAATAATTAATGATAAATTATTTAAATAAAAATATTGTACAACATAAATATTATGGAAATTTTATTTAAACATACTTTGATATATTTTTTGTAAATAATTTGGTTATTTCTAATAGTTTACAAAATCTCCTCTAACTAGCTACATAAATTCAATCACTATTTTCTAAAAGTGCTAAAATTTTATAACCAACTCTTCTACTGATTATATCTTCTAGCTCCCATCTAACATAAACTCAATAAATTACTAAAAAATAATTGTGGTAGAAATTACGAATGTTAATATTATCATTGAGATATGTTTGTTGAATTTTTTAAGTATATGTTTGCTTATTTTCAACTTAGATTAAGAAATGTTTAATGAGATATATTTAGTAATTTTTCATTAAGATATGTTTGGATGTGTAAAAACTATCAACGTCATCTAAAATTATTTAACTACTGAAAAATTCTACGAAACCTTAAAACTCATTTATGAATATATTTAAAAAATGAAATTTCAAAATATTTTTGCTTCATTTGATAATTTAAGATAACAGAAAATTACTATCAAAATTAATATTAAAAAATAATAAAAATACTGAATCTAAACTTATCTGGATGCGAGGAGTATCAGATTGAAATATAATTAGCAAGAAGAGATTCAATTATTTACTAGCTATGATGAGCCTTATTAATTAATTTAATTGATTTTTAAACAACAATCCAGTACATGCTTTTTTGGCTAGACGATGAACTAGGGAAAACTGTCAGGCCTGAATATTAATATCTATATGATTTTGCAAATAAAGTTTTAGAATCGAGCCTGCATCTCTTCCATGAGCCTGGGGTTGCAAAGAAGCCTAAATGAACTCTGTTTCTCTTTTCACAGCAAAAAAGGCTTTGGTTTCTTATTTAGGATCAATGGTAAACACGTAACATCTCAATAAGATTTCCAATGGTTAAGAGCTGAAGGATCTCATCAAAGATTCCCTTCCATTATTCTAGGGAATTTCTAATTTATCAACAAGCCTATCCACTTGATATGACTTATGAGGGACCTATGATCGATCCTAAAATTCATTCGGGTGTAACAAATTTTGGAGCATATGGCATGTTCTGCAAGGAAAATAAACTCTCATTCAAGAATAATTGGGCATCAATTCAAAAGACAGTAGTAGAAACTGCATCTAAATCTATTGCTGCAGTTGACATGACGCAGTTGGAAATAGCCACATTACCCAAAATAGCTCAGCCAGAGGATACAACACTAGTCAACAAAATAAGGTAAACTTGAGTATCAAAACTATAAATTCTAATTGTCATAGAATTCATTCCATTACCAGAATTTTTTACTACAGTGTGTAAAAAGAACATAGTAAACAGGGGTGAAGGTGATAATTGATTAATAAGAAAATTCAGACCTCATCCTCATGAAGAAGCATATTTGGAATACCCTTGTTGATGGGGAAGCGACGTCCAGTCTCCGGACAAACAAGGGCACCTTCTTCAAGGTGGAGTTCCAAGAGGGCGTGGTGAAACCTGTTCAGAAATTCATCTGAATCCAGCATGGAAGAGTCAGCCTCTTCAGGTAGCTCGGTGTATCCCAAGGCCCGCGATGCATCCACTAAAGCCTTCCAATCAATCTTCTCAAACATATTTTTCAGAAACTCGCCATTCATTTCCACTGTCTTCTCTGCCACTTTCTCTGCTTCAATGCGCAGTGGAAATCCATTTACCACACCCTTTATGTTTGATGACAGCATATTGTGTGTTAGCAGCCTCATTTTTCCCAACAATTCACAATATCAGGAGCAGCACTCAGCACACAACCCTACAAGTTCAAAATACAAATAAACAACACTTTCACAACTCAAACATTCCTACAATACATAATACATTTAATTCCAATTAATCAAGTTTGTGCAGGTTCAGTGGATGCTTCATGGTGTTTGAACACATAACATCTCTAGGCAAAATAAAAACTAATGCCATTGTAACCAAGACAAGATTCTAGAACAAAACACAATTGAAAAATATCAAAATCAGCATGTTTAGAGTCTAAATACTAAGCCAAGCTACAATATCACCTAGCTAACTATGCTAAATGAAAGTAGAGCAAGAATATAGCTAACCACAGCATACCTCATCAAAACTTTTGAGCTGTATGAACATAATGTTGTAACTTAAAATAATGGCTCAATGATGCAGATTTTCAACAAACAAAATTGTCGGAACTAAGTATGCAATACACAGAATAGGTTCAGCACATGCAGGAGAATTTATAAAAGAATGTACAACACATACCCAATTTTTTCCCTAACAATTCTTACTTAAGAGCATACACATACCTCTCACAATTCCCAGGACATAATTATAAAATTTACAAGACTAAAGACTTGTAAACAATTAATTGAAGAACATGACATGTATCAATAGTTTCATTTTGTTTATTGACAAAATAAGGAACACATCAAGGTAGTAGTATTAAATAAGGCTCACGATACCTAAACTACAGCATATCACCGAGCTAAAGCATACATGAAACTAGCTTAAATGTGAGCTTTGAAAGCCCGCATTCTAAAGGCAAAATTCTCGGATATTAACAATTTAGCTTTTAAATAACCCGTTTGCATTTCATCCATGAACTTGTTCATAACAGAACATTAACACGACAATTAAAACCAAATTTAAACACAAAAAAAAAACACGTGCAATCAATTAATTTTGAGGATTAATTTGAGGGTTTACCTAATAAAAAAGAGCAACTGTGAGAGTGAAGATAGATTTTCCCTTTAGGGGAAGGGAAATCTTCAATGAAAGAGAAAGGGAAGAAAAAATGATGGAATTTTACAAACTTCAAAATAGGGGTTATAGGCTTTTTTTTGTTAAACATCTAATTAACTCAAATTTGGATATAAATTCGAAGTGTACCTTTTCAGTGCCTGTGGCCAGCGGTCAAGGAAGAAGAAGAAGCAGCGGTTGAACGAAGGAAGGGCGGTGGCCAAACAACGATTAGTAGTTAGGGTTGAGTAAGATTTGTTTGTTTGAGATTGTTTTTTCAAAACGCACTTTTGATATAAATTTGAATAAGATTTCTTTTTTATTATAAAGGAAATCAGATTTAAAAAAAAAATAGGTTTTGGATTGTTTTATAAAAAATATTGTAATGAGTATATTATTTTTATTATAATATATAACATTTTTTATTTATATCATATCATTTGTAATATTTTATAATTTTTTAATACTTTTATTTTAAATGATTAAATATGATTTTTCTACTTATGTAATTCTATCAACAGTTCACTCATATTGTTCATGCAAATTGTCGATCACAACTAAATGATAATATAAAAACCAAAATATAAAAATAAAATATTAAGATAAACAGATTATGATAATATTAAATTTAAAATGAAATACTGATAAGATAATATATGTTTAATATAATGTTATTAATATAAATAAAGATATTACACATTATAAGTAATATTAAATTAACTTAAAAATGATAAAAAGGTAATACTATAATTAATATAAAATAAAAATAATAATAAAGTAATGTTGAAAAATAGAAAATATATTATTATAATTGTAAAAATTTTAATTTATCGATAATATAACTTCAGAAAAACTACAAATAACAATAGAGTAATATTTACAAATTAAAAATTTTAATTAATAGTTAAATAATGTCATTACTGTAAGAAATCAGAAACAATATCAAGTTATAAATAATTATGAGATGAAGTAATAATAAATAAAAATCAAGTTTATCTATATATCATAACAAAAAGTCTTACAAAAATTTAGTCTACAAAAAGTAATTTGTTTCGAAAAGAATATTGTAATATTCTCACATGTAAAATACTGATAAGACTAACTCATAAAATAAAAAATAATAATATTTAAAAAAATTATAAATGACTATTATTATTATATTAATGATTAGTAAATAAATTTTAATTTTTAATTATAATAATATTAATATAATCAAGGTACAAATAAAATAAATTACATTTACACATTTTAATGTTTTATAAAATTATATATGATATTTTTATTTTTTCTTAACTTCATTAAAACTTTTTTTTAGTAAGATCATTTTATTATGATGTTAAAAAAATTATTAAAATAAAATTATCTTTTTATTAAAATGGTTATGACATATTTTTTTATACTAAATAAAGTTTATATTAAAATATATTTTGTTTTAGAAATATATAAATATATTTGATAAGTAAAAAGTTATTTTTCTTTAAAATCTTCTTATTTTTAGCCTAACTCCTATCCATTTAATAAGTGAATTATCCAAAAAAATAAATTTAAAATTTTATTTTTAAATTAATCATAAACTAATTTACAAACATAACTAAAAAATATTAAATAATTAAGGGTTCAAAATCTTATAATAAAATAATACTTATAAATTTTACCAAATTATTATCATATAATAAATAATAATTATCAAAGACAATACATTATTGTATAGAAAGTGTAAATATTAATCTAAAACATCATTTTAAAAAAAGTATATAATTTGTATTTTATTTTTTATATCAATTTTTTGATATATAATAAAAATACAAAAATATTTTTTATTATTATAAATAAATTTATCTAAAAGCATATACAATGTGATAAATAAATGCTTAAGGTATAATTTTATAAAATTATATTACATTAAATCTATATTTTAATATAATATTTTTAAGGAGTTTAATTTGTATGTAGTTGTTTTAATACTACAATAGATATCTATGATGTTCTTCTACATTTTTTTAGTATGTGTCCTTCTACATTTTTTCAGTATGTGTCTCGGAATATATTCTTTGTTATTGTACATTATTCTTGATTAAGAAGGCTCTCATGCAAGGTAACAGTTATTCATCACCATATGCATGAGAAAAAACATAGTCATATACATATAATAAAGGTGTAAGCATACATCCACATTATAAATATAAAGCATATATAGAAGTAATCAGAAACTATACTAATTATAGTCGTATAACAACTATCATTGTTAATCATTCAAATACAGTACATTAGTAATTTTTAACATTCATATCACAATCATTCAAATGATAAATCATAATCATTTATTACATTTAAGTCAATTATGAAATCTAACAAAATCAAAGACAATCCAATAGACAATCCAAAATTTATGGCACAACTCATGCAATGCATGTATGAAAGTTCAATTTCAAATTCATTCATCATTCTTTACTTGACGATAAATTCATAATTGTCTCGAGATCTAATATATCTCATACCATATTATACCTTATTAGTCTCGAGTATTATTTTCATGTTATATGCTATACATGTGCGCTTACCCACACTAGTACCTTCACGTATTATGACCTCATCATTTATAAGGAAGTGATCAAGAAACGTTATTTCGAATTATGGTACCAAAGCATCCAGCTCACCATAATATACATAATTCAAGCCTTCCTCATTCATTCACGAATAATTTTTCAACCAATCTTGATGAACACCGCTACAATTGAAGTAAGTCGGGTTTGCATGTGGGGTTCTCGACTATAAGGAGCTACCCAATATGATTAAAGACTTCCACCCCCAAATATACTCGCAAGGCCCCCATCCAAGTCGTAATGCTAATATTCTTCAGTGTTTCAATTGTTACTTTCCTCCTTCTCTTCATGTAATGATGCATGAATGTCACACAATTACTGGTTATTCATTCCATTTAGTTATCATGGTACATTCACCTCATAGGTCTTTTCCATCATTTGGTTCATGACTTATCTACAGAGTCCATTTCAATCCATATAGACATAATTTTTGAATTCACACTAGCCACAAAGTCATAACCATTGAGCTCATACCAACCAAATAAACACAATTATTCAATGCACATCAATCACAAAGGCCCACTCATATAGTTCATATAGCCATATAGACATAATTATTAAATGCACACTAGCCACAAAGGCACAATTATCATATTCATACAAGTCATTTAGGCACATGCATATGTTCACATAAATCATACAATTTATACTTAGACATATCACCACAAGGGTCATACTAGTCACACATCCTTTTAGTTCACATAAACCACATGCTCATAAATCATATAAAGGCAAGCTCTCAAGGCATAGTACAACTTCATAGATCTCGTGCATTAGGATTGAGGTTCATACTTACATCCTCAACATCTTAAATATTTTATAAGGGTCTTCATTAGTATTTGTTGGATGTATCTTATCTAACTTCTTTTTTTAGTATTCAATCTATCCATTTTGATATTCAATTCTAAGTTATCTCCTAAGCTAATTAACTAAGTTCCTTCCTAATAATCATTCTCTCTTCATTTTTAAGAATAAAGAAATTATCCTAGAATAATTAGGGATTAACTTAGGTCATTTTTAATAAAAATTCATCTTGTAACTTGTTTAGGTTTAAAGAGGTATATGATGTTTGCCATTTAAATATAGGTAGTGAAATTAAATCTTTTACTAATTCCTCAATCTGTTTTTAATATTTTATCTCACATTCAATCAATCTCTAGATAAGATAGAATTTTTTAGTATACACTAAATCTAGCACACTAACTTAAAAAAATCACCATAAATCGTACACTCAGATTTGTATTTTAAGATTTTACAAGCACCTCATATACATGAAATATCATCATCATACCAAATTTCAAATCAACACACCAAAAATTCAGCATCCAACTCATCTAAAACCGAACATGATAAAATGTCTCACAGCATAATAAAATCTTAGTCCTTCATGAGGAATAATAACTTGCAAAAATTTTCATAAATCACACATAACGAATTTATGTATGAAATTTTACAAAAATATATAAAATAAATAATATTATAATACACAATTTTAAAGTGAAACTCCAACATTTCACTATTCAACTCATCCAAAAATAAACAGAGTACATTCTACACATAGTAGTAGAACCCTAATTCCTCCTCAAGATCAACAACTTGTATAAGTCGTCATAACTCATAAAAAATTAATATAAGGATAAAATTTTGTAAAGATACACTAGACATGAAATACTACCAATGCACAAATTTTCAAAGTAAAACTCAAATGTTTCATCATTCAATCCATCCAAAATCGAACCTAGAAATTTACTCACAAGATAACAAAAACTTAATTCCTCATAGGAACAACAACTTGTAAAAATTACCACAAATTACACAAAAGATAATAGCATTAACCCACAAAATTTGAAAGTGTAACTCCAACATCTCACTATTCAAACATGCATAATAGAATCAACACATTTTGACCCCAAAAAATATTTAAACACCTTGCCTTTTCCACATGCAACCAAGAAAGTTCCAAGCTTTTTTCTTGGGTGTTACATGAAAGACCAAGAACCACATTGGTACTTGTAAGATTATAAATTAAAACATTTAAAACCAAAGAAAACATCAATCAAAACAAAAGATGTAACCTTTGAGATGTTTCAGTCTTTGAATTCTTTAAGGGAAATAACTCCTTCCTAATAATTCTAACCCACTTTACAATGAAGATGAGCTTCACCTTTATCTTTTTAGATTCATTTTTAAGAAGTGGAGAAGGAGAAGTTTAATATGGATTATACACCATGCTAGGTTCTTGTATGTGAGCTTTCTTCTTCAAGCTCCAAGCTTTTTCCTTACTCCTTGAAGATGGCAATCTCCATCGTATGTAGGGATGCTCCTTCACTCTAACTCTCACACACCTTTAAGATGGAATTCCTTGAAGGATGAAAGTATGTCTCTAGGATGTCTTTACAGAATGGAGAGAGAGTATGAGATAACATAGAAAAGAGAAGATAAAGCTAAACTTCTTGGGAGAAGAGAAGTGGGTTTCACACTTGTTTATAAAATGATGAGATGGATACCTTTCTATTTTTATATATAAAGAACACCAAGAAAATATAGATCCACAAGCTAATGATTTGACAACACACAAGATCAAGGTATGACATATATCCTTACTTTAGAAGAACAATGACAAGTATCTTTCACTCTCGAGAAATATAGTCAAATATCTAAAGAGGTATCTAGCCTTGAGTTACCCCATAACTAGTTTCTCTCTATGCATAGTCTAGTTATAAATTTATTACAAATTATTTATATTAAATTAGACTATAAAATTTTACAAAAACATACTTAGACATATAGATTAATTTATGTACAAAATTTCATATCAAAACTAAATCTACACAAAGATAAATCTTTGTTAAATGATGGATTAGACAAGTTATCTAATAGCTGAAACATACATCAATATTTTAAGAATATTTCAAGCTACAAAACTTATTTTGACATAGGATCGGTGGAAAATTTTTAATACATTTTAGCTATCCATAACTTTGATAAATAAACAAAGTGTGAGTTCGATCTATATAACTTCTAAAAATTCAAAATTTGTAACATACTAAAGTTTGTTTAGATTTTAACTCAAAACTCTAATATATTTATTTCAACAAAACACCACTATGAAGATTTTCATCTCTTTTCAATATCCTTATCCTTAAGAAGACATTAGCTGGATCTATAATACCAATTAAGGAAACATCCTTATCCTTATCCTTAAGAAGACATCAGCTGGATCTATAATACCAATTAAGGAAACATTGTAAACTTATAAAAATAGCTTAAACATTAAATCATAAAAATATATTTATTAAATTATGAATAATATATATATATATATTATATCATGTGCAAACTTCTATTTAAAATTATAATCATTTTATTTATATTAAATAAAAATTATTAAATAGAAGATATAAAAACTAGATTGTTACAAAGGTTGCCCCAACCGAAAGTATATACCAAAATTAGAAATTTGACATCTTATAGAATTGTTTTTTAAAATAATTCTCTAAAGATTTTTTTTCAATAAAGGGAATTTAAAACTTAATTTGTTATTATTCCAAATTGAGCTTTTTAAGAGAAGCTATCATTCTAAGATGAAGAACACTTTTATTCAGAAGATTTTTAGCCAACATAACACTTTAAGATCTTTTAAAAAGAAGCTTGATGAAGGGATTTTTCATGAATGATGTTTGAGCTAATGTTAAGCACTGCAAAAAATCATAACTTATCAATCATGGATGGTAAAGGATTCACACAAACCAAATAAAACCAATGAAAATATTTTCAAGTTAGAAAGCCTTGTCAAAATAATAAAGAAAGAAGGAAGAAAGAATTTTTCTAAAAGAGTCTTGTTTGATTTTCAAAAGCTTTTGTTTTCAATGATGCATAAGTTAATTACATGACCATCGAAGCATGAAATCTTGAGAGAAGGTGATTAAGGGAATGAATAATTGTTGATAAAGTCAGTCCATCCTCAAAAAATTTGAAAATATTCAAGAAGTTTTTAACTTGAAAAGAATTCTGAAAATTAAAAATAAAAATATTTTTAGAAAAAAATATATTATTAATAAACATATGCAATGCACATTTCCATTCTCAACTAGATTTATTATTGGAGTCAAACAACAATAAAAAATAAATATATAATAAAATTTAAACAATTAGAAGATTTTTACATATTCAAAAGAGTAAAGTTATAATTATTATTAAAATTTTGTTAAAAAACATTATCATGCATTCTAAATAAATTCTAAAACATATTATTCAAATAAAGAAAGGTACATTATCAAATAATATTAAAAATTTAATTAATAAATGTATACAAAAATATTAAAAATAGAAAATAATTTTGTAAATAAAATTTGTAAAATTATTTTTCCAACATAAGTTATAATATATATGTAATAAAATATCGTATCATAAAATTAAAGTAATAAATGATAACATTAAAATAAAAAATTGAAATAAATAATAAATAAATGTTATTAAATGACATATACTATTATAATTATTTAAAATAAATAAAAATATAATATTTAATAAACTTTCAGAGTAATATTAAAATAACGTTTATCAATATAATCTAATTAATAATTATTGAAAATAATTAACATATAATCAAAGTAATATTAATAAATAGTATAATAATTAATAAAGTATTACTTTGGAAACAACAAATATTAATCTTATTATATGTAAGATAAACTTTTTTTAAAAGAGCCAACAAGAAACTATTATTTATTTTAAAAGTTCTATATTTTTCATCATATTTTTTTTATCATCAAAATGTAAGTAATTATACCATACTATATAGTAAAAGAACCGTAACTTAAATTTTAATCTTTTTAAAATTGAACTGCTAGTTTAGTTATTAAAAATTTACCGGATATGATTTTATTCTTAAATTTTTGCAGTATTATATAATTCTCACAAATATCATGAAAAAAATATTATTTTTTTTTCTTATTTAGTGTCACAGGTCTTTAAATGATGAATAAATTAATAAAAAAATTTATAAGTACATACATGTAAAATATAAGAATACAAAATCTATTTGGTAATTATATGTTACATAAGGTTAAAATTATTTGTTAAAATTTTAATTATAGTTCTAATTAAATTTTAGGATAAATATATTTTTAATTATTTTAAAATAATTAAACTTTATTTTTCCTTTTCTAATTTTAAAATTTTTAATTTTAATTCTCTATTTTTTAAAATATTTTTATTATAATTTTTGGTGTTAAGTTAACTCACATTAAACTAAAATAAATTAATCATGATTAAAAGATGAATGATAATTTATAAAATAATTAAAAAATTTATAAATAATATTTAATTTTATTTTATTTAATTTTAATTGAGTTAATGTAAAAGATCGTAATAAAGATATTTTAAAAAATTAAGAACATAAATTAAAAATTTTAGAATTAAGAGACAAAAATTAAAAGTAGAAAATATATTTAACCTTTAAATTTTTATATTGTCAATATACTTAAATAAATTTTAATATAATATATTAATTAAAAATGTATATATGTTTATATTTTACCGTGAATAAAATAGCAATAAATAGTATAAATAACTAGTTGATTTCATCTCATACCTTCCAAAAAATGCTGGAAGAAAGTTTGTTAGATTGTGATCAAATAAATTACAATATCATTAATTTGGTGTATCTAAAAAAGATAATTTTGTTACCTTTTAAATACTGAAAAGTAATATCTAATGATGTATTCTATGTTACTTTATTATTAAATCTAACCTTTTCGGAAGAAAATCAGGTTTTTTGAAGACACTAATTTTTATAATATTGATATTTTTATTGAATTATTCGATTCTTTATATAATAATTAATATGAAAAATATTAAATGAAAGAAAATTTGTAATTAATAAATAATTCATGCAAATCACTGGTATAACTATTAGTTTATAAAACATTAAATAAATCATTTTCTGTTAACATCTTAAAATTATTTTCTTTAAAAACACAATATCAAACAAATACTAAAATAATATTAACTTTACAGGTTAAGTTTATTTTATTTAAAATAATTGGAAAAATTCGACCTAAATATGAGGCTAAATTAGTTAATTGAATTAATATAAAATTTTAATACTTATTTAATGAGACTCTTTCTTAGAAAATGAATATGTACTTTGAAAATTTACAAAATATATAATTATTATTAAAAATTAAAATTTAATATTTTTAACTTAAATTATATTAAATTATAGTATTTTAATTTTTAAAATAAAATACATTTTTATTTATAATATATTAAATTTAATCTTCGATAAAAAAGTTTCAAGACAAAACTTAAATGCAATGGGTTGCTATTTTTAATTCACATTAAAATTTTATTTTAGTAATTAATATCAACATTCAATATTTATTTTTAATACTTTATTAAAGGTTTATATTAAAAACAATAAAAATTGATATTACAAATTAATATCAACTGCCAAATTAGAAAATTAATATCAACAGTACGTCTATAATAATTCATATAAGGTTTTATTTTATTTTAATTATAAAATTTTTAACTTCAATAAACACTATAATTATCATTATTTACTACGATTAGACGGTTGAAATAAAAAATAAAAAAATTATTATATATACTATAAATAATTCATACTTTAATTTTAATTTTATTTTATTTATAACCATACAATTTTTTAAAATTTTAAAATTGTTGAATAATTTTTATATATAAATTAATTATTGTTCAATAAAAAATGATTTGAAAACTGCCAAGAAAAAGGGCTGGAGAATGAAAGAGAGAGAATATAATTGCAGTTGAAGAGAATGGTATAGAAAGAGAAGAACAAAATGTCTAAATGAAAGAGAAAGGTTTCTTTTATAATTCTTAACATTATTTTAGTAATTTTATTAATATAGGTACCTAGACATATTTAATATCAACTGATAGCTGGGTAGAGAAAAAAACAATTAAACATACCAATATGTCCAAGAAAAAATTTGTAAATCAAAATTATCTAATAATCCAAAGTTGAAGCATTAAAATAAATAATTAAAATTAAATTAATTTTATATATGTAATAAAATTACTAACATAATAATACAAATAATCAATATATAACTCATTTGTTAGTTACGCCGGTCACTAAAATTTAAAGGTATTAGTACTAAAAAAAATTAAAAATAAAATTTAAAAAACTAAAACAAAAAATTTCTTAAAATATAAAAATTAAAAATATATATAATTTTTTTAAAAGAATGAGTTCACCTTTACTTAGTTTAACAGTATTCAAACTATTATATATAATATATTTTTAATATATATTATATAAAATAATTATTTATAACTAAATAACTTAATCATAAATTTTATGTTATATCACACATAAAAATAACATCATATATATAAAAAATTATTTACATATTTTTCAAAATCTCTTTTTCTATCGTTTGAATTTCAAGTAACCAGCCCAATTTAACATTAATTTTTAGAATCCCACTTAACACTGTAGCCCAAACTTAAGGTGAGCAATAATTCGAACCAAGTTAAAATTAGTTTAACACTCAACCTAAATATTAATTTATTAAACTTGCTTCAATGAGTTGAATTTAAATTAAAAATTAAATTTGTTAAATAATTAAGATAAATTTAAATTATGTACAATTTGATTTGTTTAATTTATAAACTAATTTATTAATATAAATTAATTTTATATTTTATAAAATAGATAAAACATATAACATAATTATTTACTTAATTATTAATAATAATTTAATATAAATATTTATTTATTTTATATAAATTAAAATTATATTTATATTTTTATTAAATAATTATTTAATCTAAAATTTTTAGTTATTTATAAATTTTAAGTATTAAAATTTAAATTAATTTAACTTTTAATTTATGTGATTTAAACTAATTAATTTAACCAAACTATATATGAACTAGAATTAAATTAAATTAAAAAAAATTATATCAATCTTAAATTAAATTTTAAGTTAGATGAATTTTTATTAAATCAATCTTGATTCGATTTATTTTTGTTCTACCCAAAATTATATATTGCAATATTCATTCATTTTTATTTTTTTTAGATTTAAGTATACCATTTGCCAATTTATTAAGTTTTTATGATATTTTTATAACTTGTTAATAAATAAAAATAAAATTTAATAATAATATTATATATATAATTCTAATCTTAAAATTAAAAACCCAATTCAAATATTTAGAATGAAAAATGAAATTAGAATTATCTTCCTAATATATAAAATAAATTAAAGTAGAATATGTGCATGATAATATATTATATATGCAATTAAAAGAAATTGGGGGGTCCGGCAAAAGGAAAAGACTTAAAAGCACAAGCAAGTACTTTTCACAACTTTTTTTTTTCAAATTTTTATTTTAAAATTACTCTTTTATAAATATTTAAAATATACTTTTAAAAATTTTAAATTTGAAACATATTTTTGAAATTTAATTTTTAAAATTATTATTTTCATTTATATAAGATATTGTTTCATAATTCAAATTTTAAAAATATTTTTTAAATTTTTAGAATTTAAATTTTAAAAATTTCAAAGTTTATTTTTCTTCATTGATACAAAGCTAGATTCCATTATCGTACGTGTGACGGTCACCGATTGATGATGATGGTGTTATTGTTGTGCACAAAACAATTCCCGATTAAATACTGGATTTTCTTGTACATTTCTTTCCAATTGTTAATGCATCCACTTCACGTTCATTTAACTTTCAAGTTGTTTTTATCAATTTATTAATCAAAATACTAAAATTCTTAACTTCAAGTCTTCAACAATGGTAATAGATGAATCCATTCTGAATAATTTCGAGACTACTTACCTTCTTCAACTATCATACTCATTCCCTTTCTTTGAGATATGTTATGGATCAATATCAGAATTTACAACTGTTTTAAACTTAAGAGTTTCGGTCAGTATCAAAATTTAAATTTTAAAGTATTTATTTATACTTTCAAAATTTAAATTTTAAAATATATTTTATATACTTACAGTGGAATATTTAAAAAAAAAAAGAGATATAGTTACAAAATATGTGAAAAAGAAAATGGCTTGCACGAGAAGCCCATAGTTCACACATCGGAGTAAAAGGTTTGGAAGCTTAAAGTGATTAATTGATATTTATGATTTGGTTTAATTATATTTTTTATCTTTTTTATTTTAATTTGCGTATAATTTTGGTTTTTAAATATTTTTTGAGTAATTTTAGTTTTTTATTTTCAAAATTTAGTAAATTTAATATATTATTGATTTTATTTTCTCTAAAATTTTATAAATCTTATTTACTACTCAAAATATATAAAAATTAAATTAATGAATTAGATTTTATTTAAAATTTATCAACTAAAATATTAATTTTCACCTAAAATAAAGGAAACTTTCAAATATTTTTCTTTTTAAAACATATTATCACATCTTATAAAATCCTTCAAATTTTAACAGACCTTTTTACTTCTAAAATGTTTGTATTTTTTCATGTTCTAATATCATTACATTTTTAAAAAAAAATTAGATAAAAATAATAATTTTCATATTTTAATTTTGAAAAATAATGGAGAGTCAACACTAAATTTATTAAATTTTAAAAATGAACAGATTAGAATTGCTAAAGGAAAATTGTCGGATCAAAATTATACATAGGTCAAACTAGAAAGATAAAATATATAATTAAGGTTTATGCGAAAATGGGATTTTCTTTTATATCATAAGAATTATAAACTTTGATCAGGGAAAGTCCGTGTATTGGGCAAAAAATTGTTGTTTTAGGTCTGTAAATATAAATTATGTTTATTATAATAATTTTAAAAAAAATATTTTAGATAAATAAAGACAATGTATATAAGAATTTTTATACAAAATAGGCCTCATTTTAATATAATAATTATTTTTTACAAATATTAATTATAGATATGTTTTATTATAAACCTTATTATAAATTAGTTTTAAATAAAATTAAAATTTTTATTAAATCATATTTGTTAATTTAAAAAAAATCTCATTTTTAAATTTTTTGTAAACCTACAAATTTATTAAACTAACTTTGACTTTGATGTAAAAACGTTTTTAGCATCTCGTAGAATGTGGGTAATAGAAACACTATTTTCGTATAATTATTCTTTTCTTAATTTATTTTTCAATTAAAATAATTTAAAAAGAGTAAATAAAAAAATTAACTGCAAAGGAGTTCATACTTAAAAAATAACAAAAATTTACTCTATTAGAAGACAAATGATCCTAGAACTAGAAGGTAGTCTAGTTTCATATTTGTTTCCATTCGATTTGATAGGCCACATTACAACTTTACCGAGTCAAGGGTGGCTTACGCACTTCCTTTATTTTATGAATCAAATGGAAAGCAAGTTGTTTTCCGTTGTCAAGTATGTGTTGTTGTGTTGTTTAATGACTAAGGTTGGGTAAAGGAAGTTCCTTTCCAAGTTTTCTATGCTTATCAAAAAGTGAATTCGGTTGAGACACAACTTTGGAGCATAACAACAACGTTTCGGGGTAGTGGATTCCCATCCTATTATAGAGGGAAAACATTCATACCCGCTTTGTTTCGTTTTAATTTTTAAAAAATTCTAAATGATTGGAATTGAAATCAATTTTGAGTAAAATATAATTTTTGAAAATTTTGATAAATTTAGGTATAAGAACGTTGATATATATGTTCCTTTTTCGTTTTAAAATATATATATATATATATGGAGTTTAACTTTTTAACTATGACAAGGAAGAGAACGAGGATGGAAAGAGACATAGGGATCGAGAACATAAAACTCATCTCATTGCCATGCCTACCTTCTACATGATGATAAACCTAAATATGTTAATCCACTTTATGTCTCATTTATTTAATTGGAGAAGAAATAATTAAAAAAAAGAGAGAGAGAATATTATAAAGAGGGAAATAAGCCATCTTGAGAGAGAGGAAGAGAAATTTTTTAAGTTGTACTGCGTAATAACTTAGTTGAAGAGATAGTGTGAATGTCATGGATATTGAGGCATCTTTGTGACATCGAAGGATTAGTTATATTAGCGAAAAAAGGATAAGTTGTTTTGTTAAAAAGGATGTGCTTCTGGGATTAAAAAAATGCAAGGTTGGAGAAGTGTTCTCATTGCCTTGATGATAAGAAGACAAGAATATCCTTTATGAAGCATCCTTCTTCAAGGAAGTTAGAATTACTTGAATTGGTAAATTTTGATGTTTATGGCCTATTAAAGGTAAAATCATTTGGTGTGCACTTTACTTTTTTACCTTTATTGATGATTGTTTCAAGAAGCTTTAGGTCTATGCTTTGAACACAAAAGACCAAGTGTTGAGAAATTTAAACTATTCCAGGCATTAGAATTGAGAGAAAATCAGGGAAAAGTTTAGATGAATTTGTTATTGTGGACCTTTTGATGTCTATTGCAAGTAACAGGGATCAGACATGAAAAGACTCCTCCTAAGACGTCTCCGTTGAATGGTTTAGCAGAAGGATAAATTAAACTTTGATTGAGAGAGTTCGGTGTATGATTTCTAAAGAAAAATTACCTAAACATTTTAGGGTGAGACATGACACATGGTAGTGCATGTTATTAATATAAATTCCCTAGTTAATTTAAACATTGAAATGCTAAACAAAGTTCGGTTTAACAAGGATGTCAGGTATAATTACTTGAGAGTTTTAGTTGTAAGACTTTTGTATATGTTCCAAAGGATAAAAGATCAAAGTTGGATGTGAAGGCTAAGAAATGATCTTCATTAATTTTGGTCAACATGAATTTGGTTACAGATTTATGATCCTACTAATAAGAAGCTTGCTAGAAGTTGTGATGTAGAATTCATGGAAGATTAAATTATTGAAAATATTGATAAGGTGGAGAATACTACACCTAAGAAAGATAATGATTTATTTAACCTTGATCCATTTTGATTATCTATCCATGATTTAGATATTGTTGAGAATAATTCTCAAAATGATGAACAACATGATTATGTTGATGATCATCAACATGAAAATAAGTTAGATATTTTAAATAATAATGCTGAACATGAGCATGAGATATTAGAGGATGAGAATCTTGATGATTCTCCTAAATCACCTCATGTCTAACTCAAGAGGTTCTAATAGGCAAAGATAACTATCTACCAAGTCTTTCTTTGATGAGTATGTTGACCTTGATTGCTGCAGGAGAGATATAATGTAATTAAGAGACCATAGAAAGTAACAAAAGACAAGAGTGGTTGGATGCAATGCAAGATAAAGTGAAGTCTTTTCTTGATAATCACACATTTGATTTGGTAAAATTTCCTAAAGGCATGAAGGCCTTGGAAAACAGGTGAATTTACAAGGCAAAGCATAAGACAATTCTATATCTCCAAGATGTAAAGTAAGAGTGATGGTGAAAGGATTCAGTTAAAAATTAAAAAATCAAATCTTCGATTTTCCATAATAAAATGCACATCAATTTTTGAATTCCTCTTCCAATTTTCATCCAAAACTAAACCCTATCAAAGGAAGAGCTTGACTTCACCATTTCTTTCATGGTGCTTTTGTTACTACAAATTGCGAATTGCAATAGAGGATGGTGCTTTTGTTACTACAAATTGCAAATTGCAGTAGAGGATTGTGAACTGCGACTAAGCTCATTCACTAATAAACCAAAAAGGTACCCTTTTCTCTTTCTTTAGGGTTTTTGTTTTTCGCTTTATTTGTTAGACTTGTCTCTTTTTATTTCACTTTTCTCTATTTCTAATTTCTTGCGCTTTCTCTAATGCCTTTCAATTTTCTGTTTAAAGTTTGTAATTTTGTATCAAATTTGTTGGATTTCGAAGCTTAAAGATAAATTTAATTTGTGGGACCCAAGTTATTTGTTGGTTATTTCCTTTTCATCATGCTTTGAGTTTTGCTTAGTTTCATACAGCCTACTTTTTAGTCATAGTAAGGTTCAATATTTGATCATAAATAGTAGGATATCCTTGGCTTCATCTAAGTTTAAAGAGCATGGTGGTGTATTTCCTATCTTTGTGGCAATGTATTCACTATTATTTTCTATCTACATGCAGTTTTATACCATTGAACCCTATGCTTGTGGACCATCGAGTTTACCAAAGTACCCACCCACCAAAGAGTTAGATATTGATGTTGATCCATTGCTCCCAATTGATTTTAACAGATATGTGGGGTTTGCATGGCTCTATGGCTTTTATGACCTTTTGCTTGAGGGAACTAAATAGGAGAATGTGATTCCTCCAAATCAAAATAATTAGAACCTGAAGGGTCCTTCTCATCTTTTCCAATACTGGTGGTAGTGATAGCTCCAAGGGTCTTTTATGCAATAGAGAAAGAGGATAACCGAATTACGTTTACTATACAACTTTCATTGATTTCTCACAAAGAGACTTCTCCCTCTTGGACTTGACTTTGCTATCCATTGTTTTTGCCTACACTCCCTCAACAAGTCCTTGGTATCTTAAGAGATGGTTGTTGCAGCATAAAAGGTGAGCAAGGTTTATTTATAAGCAAGCATAGTAGATGGGTGAATTGGTCTTTTGGGTTCTTTCTGGTTTCGTGTAAACTCTCATCTAAAAATATACTAATCTCGAGTCCTTTAGTGGGTGGATCCCTTGCTCATTCAGTTAAACCAAGGTTCTTTCGCAAAAAGTAAAGTCCACGTAATATAGACAGAATCTTATTGCATTGCTTATCCTTTTGTCAGGTGAAAGCATGAGGTAGCACACATACCATTAATAATTGGTTTGGTGACCTTGCTCCCTGGTCGCACCATATGTAAAAAAAACCAACAAGATTCTGGCCTTTAATAACAGGGCAAAAGTAGATTTCAGTGATAGGCATATATAGGCCAGATATAGGTGAGATGTTACAAAGAATTTACCCTGTTCTTATACTTAGATCAATCTCCTTAACCACATGTTTCGGATGTTTGATACTTTATTATATTTGTTACACATAGTCTAAAGTTGGGGAAGAATAAGATTCTTTGATACTTTGAATATCCTATTTGTATTTTTTCAGAATGCTTATCTCACCATTTGTTTCTTAATGCTTGTCTTTACTTTAAAAACAGTGATTTCACCTTACCCTTAACGCTTATATGGAACCATATCTTTCTGTGTATCTGACTTTATTTGTCCAAGATGTAGTGATGGAAGAAGGAAGCATGTCCCTAACAACCACACAAAGACATGCACCTTGCTAGATTAGACAAGCGTTTTTCTAGATACTTTTATTGTTTTGTGTATTCCTACATCCTACCTACCCAACCAAAAAAGTGAGCTTTAGTTTCAGAAGAATACATTGCTGCCAACGCTTATCTCTCTTTTGGATTTTATAACCAAAACATTTGATTGTTACTTATTCAATAGCTCATAGTTACATATACATAGGAAGGAGCTAGAGTTGGATCTTCGATCTTATGCTAGCTGTTCAGAACATAAATGTACCTTAATTTTAAATGTGTGAATTTCAAGGTGATCTAAGTTTAGGTGTTGGAATTATTTGTCCAAGGTTTACACTAGCAGTAGCAATGCTAGTATTAGCATTTTTTTATTTGTCAATATGCCTAGATATTCCAATATTGCAGTCACAGTAAACTTGCCTAGAAAATAGAGATCCCTAAGGGCCTATCATTGACCTTTTTCTCAAATTTGTTTAAGATAACTTTACGGGAATTTTTAAGGTGAGGCTTATGATGTACTCTTTTTTAAAAAAAAAAAATCGATCTTGAAAATGCTTTTGGGATCTCTTTTTCTTAAAAGTGGGGGCACGAATGCATTTAATTTTTCAGACCAATTTCATTTTCATTTTACATTTTGCAAATGTCACTGATGCATTGCAATTGTTTTAGCCTTTGACCATTTCCCTACCTTATACTTCATTTTTTAAGGTTCTTTTATCAAATTATAATATTAAAAGAATATTAAATAAATTTTAAAGTTAAATACCCTTTTAATATGTTTTTAGTCCTTTTGTTTTAATACTAAATTCTAAATTTTAAATTTTAATTCTTAACATAAATTTGTAATTAAATATTTATTGATTAACTATTATTTACTTAACTAAATTTGATAATGTATATTAATTCATACTTTTAAAATCTTAATATGTTTCATCTAACATTATACATCATTCTTGAATTCAATATATTATTTACTATACTATATGTGTTGCCATCCTTTTCTTTTTAAATAATTATTTAATTATAGTCAAATTTATACAACTTAAATTTATACAACTTGTATAGTGGTGGTTCTCTTTGACTAGTATTTTTTTCAAATTTATTAATAGATTTATAAATACATTATCATATGTCAACCGGGGTCTTTTAATATAGAGAAACTTGCTATGTGATCTATCCCAAGTAACAAAATAGGAAGAAGTCACCGGACAAGAGGTAACATTTTTATTTATTAATTTTATTTTTTTTTAATCCAATGTAATTTTTTTTGTTTTCTAAATTGTTGGTTCTACTTTCTTTGTTGGTATATGGATCTATTCTTTATTTTTAAAAATAAAAGTATTTTTAATTATATTATTTAATTTTATTGCGTAGAAACTTAAAAATTGATTATGGAGTCTATGAGTAAGACTATTGTTAATTTGGATGATGATGATATTTCTAAAACACCTGTAATATTTAAAAGTATTAAGACAACTAAGAAGGAGTTTTGGAACCATTTTACCGAAATTTGTATGGATAAACATGGTTTTGAAAATGCTACATGCATATTGTGGTCATAAGTATAAATTTGGCAAGAATCCTAAATCAAAGTTTAATTATGGGACTTCACATTTAAGTCGTCATCTTTTAGTTTGTAAACCTTTTTAGTCAAGTGTGGAGGGGAAAGATGATAAGTCTACCTCAAGAAAGATTAATCAAGACATTCAACACAACATGCTTGCCAAGCTCAAAATTAGACATGATTTTCTTTTTAACTTTGTTGAATATAAGGGTGTTAGGGAATGAGAAAAATATTTGAATCGCAGTATTGAAATTCTTTCTAGAAACACCACTATTTTAGATGTTAAAAAATTATATGTCAAAGAGAAAAAGAAACTAAAGGAAATTATGTGCGAGCTTCCTAATAGAGTATGTCTAAATTCTTGATGTGTGGATAACAACTACCATTGAGGGTTAATATATGCTTAATTGCCCATTTTGTTGATGAGAATTGGAAATTGAATAGTAAAATTTTGAATTTTTATCGAATAATGCCCCTTATTTATTTAGTTTCTTAAAGGAATGAGAAATTGAAAAAAAAAAAAAGAGTTCTCTTTGACCATGGACAATGCTTCCTTTAATGATAGCATGCAAGAAATTTTAAAAAACCATTTTAATGTTCAAGGTAACTTGTTATATGATGATAAATACTTTCATGTCTGTTGTTCTATGTATATCCTAAATTTGATTGTTCAAGAAGGGTTGAAAATAGCAATTGAATTTCTATATAAAATTAGTGAGAGTGTTAAGTATGTTAGAAGCTCAGATGGAAGGATAAATATTTTCAAAAATTGTGTTGGTAGTGCAAGTTTAAATATGAACACTGGTTTAAGATTGAATGTGCTTATTAGGTGGAATTCTACATATTTAATGCTTGAAAGTGAAATCAAATACAAGTGAGCTTTTAATATTTTTAAATCGGTAGACAGAAATTATAAAAATTGTCCATCTCAATAAGAATGGGATAGAGGAGAGAAAATTTGGGTATTCTTAGAACCTTTTTATAAGATCACAAATATGATATCTCATTCATCTTATCCTACTTCAAATTTGTATTTCATGAAAGTTTGAAAAATTGAATGTCTCCTTGAAGCAAACTTGGAAAATGATGATAATGTAATAAGGAAAATGTCTTTGAGGATGAAAGGAAAATTTGATAAGTATTGGAAAGAGTATAGTGTTGTCCTAGCTTTTGGAGCTATTCTTGATCCAATAGTGAAGATTGATTTCTTAAATTATTATTATACTAAACTTGATTGTTTAACTACGGAAATAAGGTTAGAAATATGAAAGACAAGTTGAATAAGATTTATGAAGAATATGTTAGTATTTTTCCTATCCCAAGTGTTTCTCTTTTCCAATCATCCAATGAAGTTCTTTTATTGCCTAAGTTAAGTAAAGCAGGAAATAAGCCTAAGAGATCAAAAGTTTTTAGTAGCCTAACATAGATTTTATTTCTTTCATGTTTCTTTAGCTAATCAATATTTTATATATTGCAGGATTATAAAAACGATAAGAATGAAGCTAGATCATTTAGTGGTAAGAATGAACTTGATGTCTATTTGGATGAATCATAAGTAGATGTTGATGATGGTAAGGACTTTGATATCCTTCACTATTGGAAGATCAATGAAAAAAAATTCTCACTCTTTCTATAATGGCATGTGATGTGCTTAGTATTCCAATTACTACAGTAGCATCTAAGTTCAGTTTTAGTATTGAAGGATGTGTTCTCACGAAATATAGAAATTCTACTCTTCCTGAGAATATTCAAATGTTAATTTGCACTAGGAATTGGTTCCATGACTTTGCTTAAAATTCTAGTGGTAATATTTTGTAAAATAATTATTCATTACTATTCCTTATCTTGCTTAATTATTTTACAATTATTTCTTTTATCATTTTCTTTGGTTGAGTTTCAGATGATGAAGAAGAGGATAATATTTTTGATTTTAAGATAGCAATAGGGGAATCTAATAAGTATGGAGAATTTAGAGACTAATTGTATTTAATTTTTTATTTTACCAGATTGCAATGAGCTCTTGATGAAACTGAATAACGAGTATTCTGTACTTTATTTACTTTTATATCTCATGTTAAGTAGTTAAAATTATTAAGATAATTTGGTTTCATTTTAGATTGCTTTATGCTTGTGCTAGGATCCAATTGTTTAGTATCTAATTTGTATCATGTATTTGTTTTTATGTATGTTAAGATCTAGGTTTCTTTTCCATTGACTACATTGATAAATGAATGTGATATATGACCCCTTATTAAAAGGGTTTTCATTGGGTGCACATGTGAATGATATGAATGATGTGTAATATATTTATGTATAGAGAGAATGGGAATCGTAAGGTTAAAATTAATTGAAATGAACCTAAGTTGTTTATTTTCCACTTTATAATTCAATATTTTGTGTTCTCAAACTATTCATGTAAATTTGTTGCACTGTCCTTGGCCTACTTTGCATAAATCAAGCTCTGGGCATAACAACTCCAAAGCATGTAGCTTAAATGAGCCAAAGACAAGTTTATCCAAGAAGGATTGTTGACAGGTATCTGTTCAAGAGCAGAGGAAATATTTCAGCAACTACAGAGTTTAAATTTACTATCATTATTGTGCGATTGTTCCAATTATTATTAATTTTCTTTTATTATTATTTTTGATATTATTATCAATTTTTCCTTTTCTTTTTTATAATGCCAATGTTGCTTTTTATTTGGAAAGTTTGAAAGGAGTCAATATCCTAATGTTAATAAAGACACTTACACCCCTAGCTAGACTTATTGTTGGATGCTTCTCGGGAAAAAGGAGACTTACAACTCAATTGCCGATTATGTTAATTTTCTTGTTTAGTTAATTTGAAGTTTTTATTCATTCTTTGACTTGATGAAGAGAGTTTACTTATGAGAAACTTTGAAAATTATTGGTTTAACTAAGATGCACAAAGATCAATAAGGGTTCTCATAAAGGGATTTATGGCTTTTAAGGAGGTAGAAGAATGATTGGTAACAAAATTTAACTGATAGTAACAACAGGCTATTGTAATGAAAAAAAAAACAATCTTGTGGGGAAGGCACCTTATACAACAATGACCAGATGAAAATGTTGTCTTCATTTTCTTATACATTGGCATGGAGAACATAATTACATTAAAATTTGAGGATCTAATGCTCATGTTATGGCCTTTTGTTACTACTAATTTGATTATCCTTGGGAGCCTATTATAATTATTGGTAGCATTTTATTCTTTTCCTCTATTTCGCTGAGAAATATTAATATATAATTTTGTCTAATTTCAGGTGACCCTTTCAGTGGTATTGACTACTGCTGGAGTTCTTATTGCTGCTCTAGGAGATTTTTCCTTGGACCTTTTTGGGTATATCATGGCCTTCATTTCTATTTTTTCTAGGTGATATGCTGAGATTCCATTGCTCTTAATCTTATTGTAGAGTAATGGACATTGTAATTATGCATGGTTTGCTCAAATTGCTACTTACTCCTTTATGCAAACCATGTACCTTGTACTGGTGGAAAAATTTGGAGCTAAGAATGGACTTTAATCAGTGAAAATCATGTTCTATAACAATTTTTTAAAATTTTAAGCCCATAGGCTGATCCTAACTCATGGAATTTAGTGGACTATTTGGCCTTAGAGGCTTTGCAAGAGTGGGCTTTATGGGCTTTTTTAGCATATGGGCTAAGGTTGGGTTGGGTTAAATGGGCGAAATTGATAGCTTTAGTGATGTAAAGATAGAAGGAGGTGGTTTTTTTAGATTAATGGAAGATTCACTTTGGAGAAGGATGAAGGAGGAATGTAATGCGAAGGCATCCTTAGGGACATGTAGACCTACACCAGAACACTCTCATTCTCCAGGTAGGATCCTTAAGCCTATTGGGTTTATTGCCAAGGTTAGGACCAAGAAGTTGCAAATAGAGGTGGAGACCTTCTTGGGCCTCTAAAAGACTCACCTCACCCTGAAGTCTAATCCACCTTCCCATTGGGCCTACACATTTTAGAATAGGATTTAGGTACTTTTTTTGTATTCTAGAAACTAGCAAACCCCAATATGTATAGGATTTAGGCCCAATTTTCCTGAATTTTAGCTTAGGCTTTTTGAACTTTCTTTGGCTCAATTTGAGTTTGCATTAAGGAGGAATAAGACACCTTTATTGGGCTAAAATCTAAGCCTAATTTTGATTCAAATTTTCCCTTCCTTCCTCCATTTTGCACCTCCTTCATTTTGCTTATATAGAGGCTCCACTTGTGTAATATTGCATATGATGATTCATTTGAATGAAATTGAGGGTTCTCCACTCAATTTTGAGAGCTTTTTTTTTTTCTTCTCTAAAACTAAACTCAGCAAATAAGGAACTTCCCCATCTATGGCAGCTTATAGTGGCAGAGAAGAAGCTTATCTTCCTCTAGAGGTGGCCCTTCCAAGTCAAGCTTGAATCCGGTTGCACTCCTCCTCCATCCTTTTCCAATGTGAAATCTCCATTGATCTAGAAGAACCACCTCCTTCCATCTCTGCATCAAAATGGACTTGATTTCAAGGCTTGACTTGGAAGTTCCACCTCTTGAGGAGGATGAGCTTCTTCTCTACCACCATGAGTAGCCACGGTTGAAGAGGTTCCTCAACTTTAAGTCTAGTTATAGAGGAAGAAAAGAGAAAAAAAATCTCTCCAATTTCTAAGTGAAAAACTCTCAATTTCATTCAAATGAATCTTATTTATAGGCAAGGGTGGTGCCTCATGTGGTGCGGCTATGGATCCGCCTCTAGGATGTGGTTGTGGGATTAGATTAAAATCCCAAAGAGTGTTTAACTTCTCCACATGTGCAGCCCAAGTTGGGCCAGGAAAGGCCTAAAATTTTCCTATGCTAAAATATAGAGAAAGAGGCCCAATCTTATAGACTATGTTGGTCTTGTTGTTTCTCTAATACAAAAAGAATCCTAAACCTAGTCTAAAATGTGTAGGGCCAAGGAAGGGATAGATTGGGATTAAGGATGCTCCTCTTGAAGGCCTTAGAAGATCTCCACCTCTTCTTGTAACTGCTTGCCTCTTATTCTAGTAATGGTCCAATAGGCTTAGTAGGTCTCTCTAGCTAGCCTTTTCTGTTGATAGGACCTCTACATCATACAATAATCAATTACCAACCGATTTAATCGATTATAGGAGTAAAAAAAGGCTTTAGCAATCGATTATCAAGATAAAGTTTTGAAAGTATTAACAAGTTTTTCAGTTACAATAGTTTAAAACTAATCCATTCGAAACTATCATCTAAGTTTATATATAAATATTTGTTCTTAAACTAATTTTCATAATAGAAATAAAGAATCCAAAAAAGAGAACAAGAGAGAATAATAAGAGACAAATTTTCATAATTGTATTGTGATAGATTGGGTCAAAATGTGAAGTTATGTCATTGTATTATGATTTTCTTTATATTGAGTTTCAACGGTGATTTTGTTATGATCTTTAGCTGAATCTTCTTAATATTATTTGTTGATTCTTGAGAGAAATGGTTCTTTCTTGAAGGTGTTTGCATTTATGCAAAGTGGGTAATTTTTACATGATTATTGAAGCTTTAAGTGGAGGGTCTCGAAGTGGTTCTTTGTAAGAAGATATTGTATTTCTGAAGATAGTGAAGAAAATCCCTCGGGATGTTTAGGGATTGGATGTATCTTTGTAGTGGTTGAGAGTGAATTAGGCTAAATTCTTATGTGATCTTCTTCTTCCCTACACTTTTACATTTCAGCACTTAATCTTCTATGTACTGCATAATCTCTTGTTCTTGATCAATCATAATGGCTTGACTATGATTTTCTTGAAGTGATCATCAAGATAACGTTGACATTTTATGTATTGTGTAACTCATCATATTCAAGATTTCTTAGGTGACTTATATTTTTTGGCTCACTATTTTAATTGGTTGGTGAATTTTTGGAGGAAAATTTGTCAAAACCTAATTCACTCCCTCTCAGGTTTATTTCCATTTGATTAACAATTACAACTATGTTGAGTTTGACTTCTACTCTTGATTTGTACGTAGAGAAAATGGATGTAAAAGAAACTTTCCACTATTATAATTTGGAGGAAGAGATCTACATGAAGCAACCTGATGGTTTTTAGGTAAAAAATAAGGAAGACTATGTGTGTAGGTTGGGAAAAAGCTTATATATGTGTATGTTGAGAAAAGAAACTTGATGTATTGGATGTTAGGTTGTTGGACTTGGCTAAAACTCATACTGATGATAATGGTGTTGATATGACTAAAAATTACAAAGATGGAAGATTAAAGCTTGTTGAGAGATCGTCGGATTGATGATCATCTCCACATAGGTTTGAGGGGAAGATTTGTTAGGTATTGGGCTCCCTTTCTATGTGGAGATAAGCCCAAATATACTATCCCACTTAAAGTATCATTTATTTAAATGGAGAAGTTATAATTAGAAAAAAGTGAGAGAGAGGTAAAATTATAGAGAGCAAAATAAGTCATCTTGAGAGATGAAGAGAGAAAGTCACTCTTTGATTTGAGATATTTTTTGTCTTCTTGTTTCTCCTTTGTAAGCGTTGTTATTTGTTGGGTTGACTTATTGTATGCATGATTTTTGCACTTGTTTGAGACTCTTTTGTACTCCTTATTGAATCTTAGTGTAGTTATTCCTTTAGTTTGGATGACCAATAGTTTTTACTTCCACATTGGCAAGGTTTTCCACATTAAAAATTTTAATGCTTATTATTTACTTGTTCTGGTATAGTTACTGCTCTATATTTGTTATTACTCCTCGTAGGTTCTCATGAGTTTGGAAGAATTTATTTTTGCTGCATTTATCATATATTTATTATGATTTTATAATTATGTTACTGCTTCCTTTTTCAATTTGTCGGTAACTTATCTAAATAGAGATTACTCATTGTATTGTGGGTGCTTAAATTGCTATTTTTAATTTTCTTTCTCATCTGTTTCTCAATTTTCTTTTTTAATTATTTCATAATTTTATGTCTCTTAGTTGAACCCCTTAAACCATTCTTCCACGGCATGAGTTATCATTCTTTTCCGTTGAATAAATTTCTATACTCTAACTGGATTTTGTTCCATTAAAAGGAGTACAAAATTATTCTATATGATTTTTAGAAAATGTATCTCTTGTTAGTTTTTTTGAATTTGGACTATGGTTGTGTATAGATAAATACTAGAAGACTGAATACATATTTATGCTAAAACATTGGCTGGGTGCACTTATCACTGTTACATTTATACGTGGTAACTTTTGGATATTAGTATATCTTAAAAATTTATATACGATATGAGTGCATTCTGATCAGTAATGTTTTTCTCTAATTATTTTGAGCAGGATATAGCTTGGCCCTGGACTATACAAAGTTATCCTACATTCACATAAATAATATTAGATTATGTAGAAAACTCCAAAAGTTACAATAAATATTTTTTAAGTTTGTGTGATTTAATCATTTGTAGATAAATTGAATGAGTGTTATTCCAAGAATGATAAATACTATTGTGCCATCTGATTTCATTTCTACTTGGTGGTGGCCTTATATTGCTCACTAAATTCACTTTGTGAATGTATCATTTACACTAATAGTTTAATTAAACTATCCTAATACGTGGGTTAAATCTTTCTTATATATTTGTCTTTTTAGATATAATATTTTATTTTTTCTAACTTTTACTCTTGGTACAATAACATTACAACTATTTAAGAAAATAGTTTTATGGTGTTATTTTAGTACCAATAATTTTATAACTAATAAGCCACTTTGTTGGACCTTGGATGGTTTGAACTTGTTTTAGGCATATGGCTAAAATAGTAATGCTATACTAGAGTTTATTGCAACATTAAAAATATGAAATTTTCTACTATATAAACTGAATATTAAAACATTTATTATTTAATTATGCAAAAAAAACTAAATCCAAATGAGGCAATGTCTTAATTATGGGGTTATGAAAAAATACAACATTCTGGTGTAAACTAATGATCTAATTATATGAGGAAAAAATCAAATTACAGAAGAGAGAGAAAATATGACTAAGGGCTCTGATAGTTCCAATCCATACATGCTTATAATTTTTTTTTTTTGGAAAATGTCTATTTGAAATTTAGTAATTTAACTCTTTATTCTCCTCCATAAAGAAATCCATAAAGAAGCTAGAGCTGAAATGGACAAGACTTATAAATTTTAATAATAAGGAAGTATTAAAATAAAATATTTAATTAGAGTCTTATATTAATTAGAAATATGATCAATCACGTATACATAATCAAGTATACATAAGGTGCAAACAATTATAATCTCATAGCTAGTATTTGAGGTTGAGTTAAGCTTATGCTCAATTATTAATATGATATAAGAATCTATCCTAAATTTGTTATTGAGATGTCTATAGATGTCTAATCTTCAAATTGGTTTACCTACAAATATGTCCATGCTCAAGATGGTCTAATCCTAAATGTGAGAGGATGTATTAGAGTACCATATTGTCTATATATGTGGTATAAGGACTTGAGTTAGGGTTTAAATCAATTATTAATATGGTATAAGAGTCTATCATAGATCCATTATTAGGTTGTTTGTAGATGTCCAATCTTGCAATTGGTTCACCTCGAGATATGGTCAACCAATTATATATAAAATGAGGACAATCCTCATTTGATAAGTTAATTTTTAAGGTTGAGTTAGGCCAAATTCAATTTCTAACATAATATCAAAGCTAACAAAGTGTATATATGATGAGTACAATCCCAACATTTTCTCATCTTTTATTTCTACCACTCACATGAACTTCATTCTTCTCTTTTTACTCTTCTTTGTTTAAGAAGAAAAGTTCATGTATAATAACTTTAATCTCCTGTCCTCTTGAGAAACATGAAAATACTTCTATTGGGAATTTTTACTTCCTCAACAACATAACTCTTATTTTTCTTATCATAAGATACTTATATGATTTTTGGTATTAACTTCTTTGACTTCGAGGCATGAAATTGGTGGAGTTAAACACTTTCTACCACTTAATTTCTTTTTTGCATTGTCTTTCTTTTTCTTGTTCAGATTTCTCTTAACTAGGTAGCGCTCATTTTCATCTAAAGCTCTCAAACTCAACCTTCTTCTTCCTAAGATATATTTCATGGTTTAGAAAGGTATCAATCTCATAAGAGGGAGATGAGGAAGAGTTTCCATGGAATATTAATCTAAATTGAAATATTTTCAAACTTTTGAGCAAAATTAAAATGAAATGTGTGATGTTGAAGCTACCAATAGTTTCATGGTAGGGTGATAGACATACATGATATTATTAGCAAGCTTAAGAGATCCTTAAGGTTGTGTTTGAATGAGTCATTTTTAACATGGAATTGTAATTTTTTTGAAAATTTAAAATTATAAAATTTAAAATAATTTGTTTGGAGAACATTTTACAAAAACATTTAAAATTCTAAATTTTTTGAAAGGATATGAATAACATAAAATGAAAAAATTAAAATTCTACCAAAATAGGTGGAAATCTTAATTCCACCTTTGAGCTTGTTCATGCTAATTTACACCCTCCTTTTCACGCTTGTCCATGCTAATTTACACGCGGCTTATTCCTATTTAGCTCAGATCATGTTATTTTTCATGCTCCTCTCTAAAGCTCATTGTTCCCATTTAGCTCCTTCATCCATTAACTTTCTTCTTCATTACTCTTTCTCTAATTGTGCTCTCTTTTTTTTTTTTTTTGGTTTCTTTCTTGTTCTTTCAAGTTTTTCTTTATTCCTTCTGAATCTTCCCTTATCTCTTAGAAATAATTTTAAAATAAAATATTCTTAATTTATTATTAAATATATTGTATCTCTTTTTAATCTTCTTCTATTTATATATTAAATTTTTTAAAAAATAATTTTAAAATAAAATATTCTTAATTTATTATTAAATATATTGCATCTCTTTTTTAATCTTCTTCTATTTATATATTAAATTTTTTTATAGAAAATTATTGAGTATATAGATTATGTCTTTTAGTTATTTATTGGAGTGCCTCAGATTTTCCATATCTATTTGCAAGAATGGTCATGACTATATAGATTATTGTTGAACGCATGGAAATAAGGGAAATTACAAAATTTAGGATTGTTTATGCTGTTTTCGTTAATATTTATGAAAGGTGTGCTAGTTTCACCATGCATTTTTATGTGTTAGCTAATTCTTATGTTCAGCAGGTATGCCACTTCCTTTGTTTCTCCCATTCTTTTTCCAGGAAAATATTAAGGGAACATCCAACAATTGCCCACATTCTTATGTTTGTGTTTATATAATAAATATGGTTTGGTTTAACTAGCAAAAAATTATAATGGTAGGTTAGTCCCAACCCCATCATTGATTAATTATCAATATTATAATCATATTCCTGCAATTTTTGTAAAAACAAAAAAAAAACTTGAAAATGTCATTGAACCCGGTTTATACTAATAGTGTGTATGTTGGTGTTGTGGTGAAAAATTGATGAATTAACAGGTATAATTAATTTTGTGGATTATTATTATATTTGGTTATTTTGGAGTTAAGTATGAACAAATATTTTATCTCACTTTTACCATTGTGGATTACTATCATATTTGGTTATTTTGGAGTTAAGTATGAACAAATATTTTATGTCACTTTTATCATTATTGTAGTTTGATTTCGTTTTTACTACCCTTATTTCTTATAAATAATTTTTTATAAAGTTGTTACAAAATTTAAAACAATGGTAATTTTTTAAAGATGAACTTTTATAATATATTATGGTGTACAAAATGTATAGAGTAAAAAAGTGTAATTAAATTCTTCATCATCCATTCTTACATGGGACTATTTATAATAAATAGTAGTTTTTAAAATTTGGAATCCAAATAAAATATATGAAACTTTGATTTGTAAAATTTAATTTTCACAATTGAATTTATTGACATGCGATATAGCTATGTGTCTCTTCATCTTTTGCTAGCACTTTCTTTTTTCTTGGCTTGATTTTGATATTTTCAAATTTATATTTATTTATTTTTATTTTTTTCTATATTTTGTTGATATATGATCCATTGTGTTACAAACGATTGTAGTTTTTTTTTCCCTTTTTCTGTTCCTTATACTTCTTAATTCACTTTATTAGATGAATGTAAAAAATCATTATTAACCCTACGAAATATATGAATCTATACGCACCTCTATGCAGAGCATCACATACATGAATAAGTATTCTTAGTCACAAAAATGAAAAATTGTCTTCATCATTTTACCAATATATTATATATTGGGTGGTGCTTATTTTTTCTTATTCATATGAAAAAATTTTAATCTTTACATAAGAATTTTATTTTGACTCTTCTCTATTTATTTTATTCAAACTCTATCACATAGCAAGAACACATTTTTATTCAAACTCTACCAAATTAATTGTTTCTACATTTTCCCATAAGCTCTTATAAATCGAAATAGAAAAGTGTGTTAAAAATACTATAGTTAACATAACCATATTTTGTTATGTGTGTTTATTTTGTCTTATTGTGTTTGCTTTTATAAAGTAATTATATTGTTATTAATAATTTAATACTATATTTTGGTGCAGAGGTGGAAGAAGGTGGTTCTTGTAGATCAATGAAGTATTCAATTTAGTGAAAAATGAAAGTGGAATTATGATGAAGTTATATCTTGACTTGGAAGCACTACTTCTTGTGAAGGATGAACTTTTTTTCTGCCATCATGAGTAACCATGGCTGAGGAGGATCCTCAGCCCAAGTTTGGTCCTAGAGGAAGGGTTGAAAGATAATTTCTTTCAAAAATCTGAGTGGAAACTCACAATTTCATTCAAAATAAACTTAGCGTTGAAAATTACACATGCGATGTCTTTTTATAGGAAAAATGGAGGAGGTGCAAAATGGAGGAAATGAGAGGAAGATTTGAATTTGAATTGGGCTTAGATTTCAGTCCAATAATGGTGCCTTCATCGCTCTTCAATGTAGGCTCAAATTGGACCAAAGAAAGGCCAAAAAATCCTAAGGTAAAATACAAGCAAATTAGGTCTAAATCCTATACATATTGGGCCCGCTAGTTCTTAGAAACAAAAAGTACCTAAATCCTATTCTAATGTGTAATGACCAATAGACCTAGTTTGTGTGAGGTCTAATAGACCTAGTGGCTCTGCAACTAAGATCCTCTACATCTAGACCTCTACATCATGTTGTATATTGTGTGTAGTCAAGAAATGGATTTTAGTATAGTTGATATTTCTATTACATCAAAGAAGTATAAAAGAAATGAAGAGGAGAAGATAGGGATATGGAGAAAACAATATTTGTTGTCGTGAGTGTGGTGACTATGATTGTGGAAGTATTAGTTTGGTATCATAAAAAATACTTTTAAGGAGCCTACTCAAGATTAGAAATTGGAAAGGCATGGTTTCGTTAATCAGCTATACAAAGGAGTAGAAAAAGATTGTATTGAATAGTTAATGGTTAGCAAAAGTGTATTTTTTAAGATTTGTAGAATTTTTCGAATGGACCATTAGTAGGAACATGAAATGTCCTAACAATTGAATTTTTTCCAATGTTTCTACATAATCTTGCTCACAATTTGAAGTATAGACTAGTGTGTTTAATTTTTGTACATCGAAAGAAACAATAAGTAAACAAGTCAATAATGTCCTACAAGCTATAATGAAAATAAGTTAGGATTTTTTAAAGATTCATGACTATAATCTAGTGGGAGCAAAGGTGAACAAATAGAGATGGTTTGAGGTAAGTTTATTAGTCATGTAAGTAATTATGAAATTTTTTTTGTGCTTACAGCTTGTTTATCACTTTACATCATTAGGATTGTTTATGAATTCTAAATGATAATTATTTATAAAATGATAAAACTTTAGTTGAGGAATAGGATATAACTATTTTTTTTTTTCAATTTGAAAAGTAATTGTAGGTAAATACTTTATTATAGATGCAAAATATACAAATGGCCTTGAATTTTTATCACAGGAACTAGATATCATTTGAATGAGTGGATTGGAAACATCCCTTAAAGTTATAGAGTTAATTAATCTCCACCATGCAAGTGTAAGGAATGTAATCGAAAGGACATTTGGGATATTAAAAAAGAGATAAAGTATACTAAGAACTGCTTCCTTTTTTTTCTTATATATATATATATATATATAAACATATAAAAATTATCAATGCTTACTTCATACTATATAATTGTATAAAGGAGCAACAACAAAGTGATGCAATTTTGGAGATCCAAGACCTAGAGCTTTTATCCACTATTGATGAAGAATTAATTAATCAACCACGAGAACAAGTTGAAAGAAATCTTATTGATGAGGTCAGAACAATTCAAGAAATGGAAAAAGAATAACATTTCATGATACTTTAACAATGAATAAGTTTACTGATTATCAAGTTAGGAGAAAACTTATTTAAATAGACTTGTTTTAGTTGAATATGTAGTTGTTTGTTTTTGAAAATGAGTAGAATCCAAACTCTTGTTGGGGATATTATCTATTTTTGTGATAATGTTGAATAATAATATTCATCATAACTCTTATTTTCTATTTATTAATTAGGATCTAATGCTTAATTAATTTTCTTTTTATAATTAGTTTTTCCATATCAATAATACTATTTTTTTGTATGATGAACTATTATATTACTTACCGATTCAATGTAGATTCATACCAATTATTTTTGTTGAATTTAATGAAATGGACTCATCTAAGGTTTAAAGAAAGGGAAAGACAAAAAGAAAGGAAATAGGAACTACTAATGAAGATAAGAAAGACGATAAGGTTACTTTACATGAAATTTGGAGATGGAACATGTACTAGATGATTTGGAGATCAAAAGAATCTTGGTGGAAAAGCTTATGAAGGTTAGAAAACATAAGTTTTTATTGTTTCAACTCAGGCATTGTGGTTACAAATTTTAATATCCATGTTGAGATGTAGAATGTCAAAAATCATGTTAAACTTTTGCGTTATTGGTATAATATTGATTTTGATATTCTTAGTCAAAGTGGTTTTGACCGGAATAACATAAAATACATGATTAGTGTTGAAAACAAAAATGCATAAAATGAACATGTGAAGATAGTTACTTAATGCTAGTTATTATTCAAACTAAATTTATTATTTGTCTTATTATTAACCTGTTTTGCTGTTTTCTTTTCTAGACACATACAAAAGCAAGAAGGTTATATAAGGAGATTTCTAATTGGGATGATAAATTGGACTTACGTGCCAAGGATAGAGTAATAAGAAATGAAGTAAAGACTGAATTGGATGCTAATGATATGATAGGCAAAGAAGCAGTTGGAGAGGAAGCTTTCAGCATAAATAAAAGCTTAGAGGAATCAAGCTTTGCTACACAAATAAAGGGAGAATCAACTAATATGCAATTGTATAGAAGAAAGATTGGAGAAAAAAGAAGGAATAATATTCTTATTAAAAGAAGTAGTTAACACATTGAAAGAATTTGTTAAATAAAGAGAGAAAAATAAAATATGATGATGAAGTGATTCAAGAAGCTATAAATGAGAAAAAAAATACTTGATTTAAATGAAGAAAAATAAGTAAAAGCTTTCTCAACAAATAAGAAGAGAACTTATATTTTAACTACTAATATCTAAGTTTTACAAGACTTTTTATCAAGTATATCATATATCTTTTATATTTAAAGTTTTAAAAGATTCTTTTTATTATTAGTTATGAATTTTAAAATTTTTTTATTCTAAATTGGTATTATTGTATTAAAATTTTTAATTTTTTTTCAAGTTATCTTAATAATAATAATTTTACTTAAATTTTTTTCTGCTAAAATAATGTTAACATGTTAAAATGCATGAAGTAATGCATTGTTTATGTAGATTTGGATATAATTTTAAATTTAAGCAATATATTAATTTATAATATATATATATATATATTATAAAAATGATACAATTACAAACATGCTTCAATAAATAATATAAATAATAAAAATATTATTCATTCAAATATTTTTATTTTACATATTAAAATAATTATTTTAAATTATATATTATATATTTTAAATAATTAAATATTTAAAATTTAGTTAATCTATTTTTAATTATTTTTAATATTTTAAATTTTTTATAATTAATATTAATAAATAGTAAATATAAATATAAATATATTTAAATTAATATAAATATTAATATTCAAACACAAATTTTTGAGTCAACATGAAAAAATAATTTTCATTTCGTCGAGCTTTTCATATACGTATGAAACAGTTAATTTGAGATTTTTTATTGTACGAAACTCTCGTTTCTAATAAACCACCAATCTTCTCTTTATGTACTAAATTAGTTGTATATAAGAAATGCATAACAATTATTTTTAAAAATTCCTACCTACTAACCCTATCAAATAAAATAAAAAAGCCTCGATAAAGCAAAAAAAAAAAAACAAAACAATAAATACATCCCCTTACACCTCTTTTAAACGGTTGAGTTTTTTTTTTTTAAAAAAAATTATATGGCTTACAATGTCTCGAATAAAACATGTTAAAATAATTTAAAAATTTTAAATAAATCAATATAATTATTAATAATATTAAGAACATACTTTTTTTATAATTTTTTATTATTTTAATCTTTTTAATAAATATTCAAAAATAAAATTTTGTAGATAATAAAAACTAAATTACATTATCTAAATGTAAAATTTAAAATATAAAAAAGTAAAATTTAAAATTATTTATCTAAATAAAAAATTTAAAATATAAAAAATTTATTTTTTTATCTAAATAAATTAATTTTAAATAAATTATTTTAAACTATTTAAATTGATCTAATAATGAATGGTTGAAAATTTAAATAATTTAATACAAGAATTTGAAATTTAATTTTTATCATTTTTCATAATGTTAAAAGAAAGATAAAATATTTTAATTAAAAGATATAAATTTAAATGTTTAAATTTTTAAAATTTTAAATTTCACAAATATTAAAATCATTTATATATATGCTCGGTAAAGCTAAAAGAATTTGTAAGAAGTTTTGATGAAAAAATTGAACAAAGGTGAGCCATGCTCACGAAAGTGAGCTTGTGTGTATAAAGACAAAGCACACACAAAGTAACGTATGAACTTGGAAGCTACAAGAATAGTCAATTGGAAAACATATACAATTTACCATGTATGACTCTAATCTGTCTATATATAAATAAATTGGATAACATAATAGCATTAAATACTATTAGATATAGTTTCAAAATTCTTAAGATTTATTAATATTGTTATATTGTTTATAAAAAGATTAGTTTATACCATATTTCAACATAATAAAATTAAATGCATATTAATATAAACTAGAAAATGATATATATATATATATATATATATATAATTTAGCACTTAATTTATACTTTTAATTGTTATTAATTTAAATAAAAATTTATGAGTTAATCTAAAATTAAATATATTTTAAAAATATTCTTAATTTTTCTTTAAATATATAAGTAAAATTGACTACATAATAACATTAAACACAAAAATTATTAAATATAATATATAATCTATTTAAATGATATAATTAAATTTTATATTCTTTATACATAATATATTTATTTAATTGCTATTAAATACACATTTTTTGCAAAATTATTATTAAATAAAAATAATTAATGTAAAATGTTTGAGCTAAAATTATGTTAAATTTTTTTATGATTTATTATTATTATTATTTACTTTTAGAATTAACTATGATTAATATTTTAAAATTTGTGACAATCTTATAAAAATAGTAAAATTAAATGAAGTATATTATGAATAGGGATGAAAGTGAACAACTCCATTTAATAAAGGTCTGTAACTCGATTTATTTAAAAAAAATGTTACACTAAATTTTATAAAAATGAATAATATATTTATTTAATTAGATGATATATATATTTTCAATTTTTACCTATGATCGTGTATTTAAATTGTTTTTTCAATTATATGAATTACACCACTAGTACACTCAAGATACAATAATATAATAAATTATAAATGTTAGCATACATTTTTAAAGAGAACACATATACTAAATAAACATTTGAGTGTACAGTTTATTTAATTTTAAATAAAGAATCATGTTTTAGCTATTTTTTAAAATTTTTAAAAAATAAATTTTAAAATAATTTATTTAAAAAAATAAATTTGAATATTTTTAGTATCTTTATTTAGGATTTTGAAAAATTTTAAAATATAAAATATTTTTATTTTTATTTATTTAATAAAGTTTCATAATAGATTTTGAAAAATAAGTTATAATTGTAATCATTGTTTATAATAGAAATTATTTTTTATAATTATAATTAAACAAACATAATAACTACTTTAAATAAAATTTTAAAATATAAAATATTATAAAAAAATATAAAATATAAAATATTTTTATTTTTATTTATTTAATAAATTTGCATAATAGATTTTGAAAAATAAGTTATAATTGTAATCATTGTTTATAATAGAAATTATTTTTATAATTATAATTAAACAAACATAATAACTACTTTAAATAAAATTTTAAAATGTACCTTTTTATACTTAAAGTTTTTTTAAAAAATATAAATAAAAATATCTAAAAATAAATAAAATATATATAGATAAAACTTGCTTTATTAATAAAGAGATTAGATTTAGAATATTATGATCATTCAAAGATATTACTAATTATAGATAAATTTATACATGTTTTATGTAATGCATAATTAATTATATATAATATTTTTTTTACATCATCAAATAGAATTAAGAATTCTTGTTATTGTGTTGACTAAAATATATATAAACTACATTAAATATTAATCATTAGTATAAATTTTTCATAGCTAATTTTTACTTAGTTACAAGAAATTGAAATAAAGAATGATACGATGGTAATTTTAAAATTAAGAAAACAATTTATTACTTAATTGTTATATAACTAATTTAAAAAATATATTTTATATTGATTATATCTTGAACCAATGTAGTAAGTGTTAACCACATTAGGTGTATTAATTAATTGATGTAGAAAATTTATAGTTTTTCTTTTTTACGAATTGCTCTATTTCAAACTTTACAATTTTCCCCTAACTTAAAAACTATCATTATCCCCTGTCATCGTTGTTTTTTCCTTGCCATTGTTGACATTATCTTGCTCTCCATCATTTTTCCCCATTGTTGTGGTACAGACTTTCTCTTTCGTCTTCTAAACGATTTTAAGTTTTATGATTTTTTCCACGTTTCTTGTTTGTGGTAATGTGACCTTTCTCCATTTTGAACTCATTAAGACTTCATGTTTGAAATTGCTGTTGTGAGCTTATGATGTTGTGGCTGTCATTTTCACAGAATAGACCTAGTAGAAGAAGTTCTTTGAGGACTTTGAGCTTTAATCAAAAATCAAAGAAACTTGATTGTGAGTTGAATACTTCTTTATTCTTGTTTGCTCTTTCAATTGTATAATTGTTCCTTTGAATGTAAAAGCTTGATTTATGGTACATTTTCTTAGTACAGGATTCAATGGCATGAACTTATTAAGCGTGTTTCGATCAGTTGGCTGACCTTGACCACTTAGAAGGAACCTTAGAAATTTTATAAATTAGGTACCTAATTTGATTTCCAGTCTTTCAAATTTTGTTTTAAATGCAATTGGTCGAATATAGTTCCATAAGGAACCAAATGTATAACATATCTAGACATTGGAATTGGCTTTGTTCATTTAATTTAATATGTGTGTTCTGTGCTGGTTTGGATGCAATAGGTTGGGGTTTAAGGATCAATTGGTGGCTATTAGGATACTGTGAACAAAACTTATAGTATTTGGATTTTGCATTTGATTAGTTTTAGCGTAAATTTATGAAGCACATACATTTCATGCACATACATTCTTTCTTTGATATTTGATTACATTGAATTTTGAATAATTAATAAAAGTAATCTGGATCCAATGCTGAAATATGTGTGCTTGGCTATGTGTAATTATCATGTGAGTGATGCTTTCATAAGAAAAAGAATGAAAAGAGGTTCTAAGAGTACTATATGGTATCCTGTGAATGTGGAGCCTAGGGGAGGGTTGGCCTTAGTTATTTAGCCCAGGGGCTTTGGGAGATGGCACTGCACAAGTATTAAGGATGCTTCGCTACTTATTAGCTAGTTATACAATGAATTTCCAAGTATTAAGGGGTTATCCTATGAAATTTGTTCTATCTCCCATGTTATCTTCACTTGCTAGCATCTTCACTTGCTAGCATCTTCATTGATTATCAAACCCTAAACCCTAAACCCTAAACCCGAAATCCGAAGATAACATATAACATATAATATTGTTGTATAATTCAGTGGAATTGATTTGTAAAAAAATTGAGGTTAAAAAATTGTGTTTGACAATGATATTTCCAAAATAAAGTGAGAAGACTGTACTGTTTGGATGATAAAGTAGAATTTAGGTTTCATGTCCAAGAATCAATTTGACTCATTGCAAAATTGGTTTTGGAATCACAAAATAAAATAAAATAAAATTATCAAATGATGCACATTACTAGGAGAATAGCCTTTTCTCTCCTCCATTATGATTCTGATTTACCCCAACAGACTTTAATATAATCTAACAAAACTTAAAATGCAATTAGCTAGCCTTCATGTTGGCCAAACATGAAATAAAGATTTTGGTACAACAAATGTAGGAGAGTATGGCTTGGGATATACCTACAACTCCAAGTCTCTTATACAACATGTCTTTCAATTATTATGGAGTTTATACCCTTAAAATAGAATTTTTATAAAATGATCAGGTTGTATCAATATGTCTTTTCCATATATTGGCTTTCCTTAAGTCTATCCTCATCAAGTGCTATTGATCGGTTAGAAATTCCATTAACATAACACTTAATCTGAAAATATTTGCTTTGGTCCAAACACGAGTGGAAAATGGGTTTTTTACATTGATTGTTAAGCATTTTTTACATTGGTTATTCAGACGGTGTTGAAGCGGGCGATATAGAAAATAAGACATTTTACATCGGTTCAGGAACCGATGTAAAAAGTATACTTTCTACATCGGTTGGGAAAAGAACCGATGTAAAAAGTACACTTTTTACATCGGTTGTGGGCAGAACCGATGTAAAAAGTATGACTTTTTACATCGGTTAAAGCCCACAACCGATGTAAAAAGTGTACTTTCTACATCGATTATGGTCGTAACCGATGTAGAAAGTCTTTTTTTTTAATGTTCATTTTGTTTTTTATTCACATACCTGCATATAGACACAGAATCCAGGCAGACAATAGAGAATCACCAGAGAGACCATACAGAATTCATATAATCTATATATTTAAACTAAATACATCATTTTTTATTATCAAACTTTAATTTACAAATGAAATAACTTAAAAAAAATTACATCAAACAAGTATTGAAAGTTGAAAAGAAATGTAGTAATCAACCATGTACCTGTTGAAAGCAAAGACAAAAGATGTTAAAAACTCTACTAAACATAAAAAACGTAATAAATATTTTAAAATAAGTTAAAAATAAACATACAATGATGAAATAATTAAATAAATAACTAACTTGTATCATGTAGAAACATTTTCCCATATTCTTTCATGATGATCATCTCGAATAACATGTACATCATCTATTTCATTTTCTTCATTGATACTAGATATCCTTGATGATAAGGGAGTTTGAGAAATATCAATATTTGAAAGATCATTGGTGTCATCACTAGCGATTATTGTCTTTCCTTGAAGAACAACTGACCACCTTTTGGAGCAAGGATCTTGAACATAAAACACTTGTTTTGCTTGGTGGGCCATGATAAAAGGGTCATCCCTGTAAGCTACTTTTTGAAGGTCAACCAATGTAAATCCCAATTCATCGACTTGCACACCACTGTTACTATCAACCCATCTGCATTTGAAAACAAGCACTCTAAATTTGGTGTAATCAATCTCCCAAATCTCTTCAATCACTCCAAAGTAGGATATGGAAGCCTTTATAGGATTTTTATCTTTAGAACTTACAAAATGCATCGACTCTGCCACCACCATAACCCCACTATTTTGCATGGTACTTTTATCATCCTGAGACTTTGTGTAAAATAAAAAATGATTAAGATCGTATTCAGTCCAACATATGACATCAAAGTTTGGGCCATTTGCTAACCACTTCAATGTATCAGAGGCACCATCATCCTTCTTAATTGTTTCATCAAACCAGTTTAAGAACGTTTTGTTATGCTCATTCAACAACCATTTCTCGTTCATTCGAACATTCTCCTCCCTTATCATAGTTTTGTGAGTAGATAAGTAAGGTTCAACCTCATCGGTATTATTCAAAATATACAAATGTGCTTGAAGAACTTCTGCACGACCCAAGCTTTTCACAGTTATGCCTCGTGTACCTTTACCTCTCTGTCTTCCCTCATGACGAGACTTAGGAACTCCTATGGGTTCCACCTCTGACAAATACTCTGTACAAAACTCAATGGCCTCTTCTGCAATGTATCTTTCAATCATAGATGCCTCGGGACGGTGTGGATTCTTCACATACCCTTTTAATATTTTCATGTATCGTTCTATTGGATACATCCACCTCAGATAAACTGGACCACATAATCTGATCTCCCTCACTATATGAACAACCAAGTGAACCATAATGTCAAAAAATGATGGAGGAAAATACATCTCCAATTGGCATAAGATAGTAAAAGCTTCATTTTTCAACTCATCCAATTTTAGAGGGTCAATGACTTTGCTACATATTTTATTGAAAAATAAGCATAACCTACTTATTGTATGTCTAACTTTTTTAGGTAAAATGTCACGAATAACCACTGGAAGTAGTTGTTGCATCAACACATGACAATCATGAGACTTTAACCCAACTAACTTTAAATCTTTCATCGAGACAAGTCTTTTAAAATTTGAAGAATACCCTTGTGGCACTTTAACCCCACGTAGGCACTTGCAAAAAGAAATTTTCTCTTTTTTTGACAATGTATAACATGCCGGGGGCAAATATGTTCGCTTTCCTACAGACTGTGGAGCTAACTGATGTCGTATACCCATGTGAACCAAATCCAGTCGAGAATTGACTCCATCTTTAGTCTTGCCCTGTATATTGAGAAGTGTTCCAATGATGCTATCACACACATTTTTTTCCACATGCATCACATCAATGCAATGTCTAACATCAAGTTTGCACCAATATGGAAGATTAAAAAATATTGATCTTTTCTTCCATATCCTTGTCTCAGTGACCTTTTTTTGAGTCTTTCCAAAAACAATTTTGATGTTTTTAACCCGATCGTAGACTTGTTGTCCAATTAAGGCTTTTGGAGCAACATCATTTTCTAGTAACTCATTAAAAGCTTTCCTTAATCTACGATAAGGGTGATTAGTCCTGAGAAATTTTCGATGACCAAGATACACTGTCTTCCTTCCACGATGCAGTTGATGGTAACTTGTGCCTTCTTCACATATGGGACATGCTTTGTGCCCCTTAACGTTGTATCCACATAAATTTCCATGTGCTGGAAAGTCATTAATAGTGCAAAAACGCATTGCCCGCATATTGAAATTTTCATTACCATACGCATCAAATACCTCCACACCTTCTTCCCATAGATTTTGCAAGTCTTCAATTAAAGGAGCAAGATAAACGTCTATGTCATTTCCAGGTTGTTGTGGACCTGAAATCATCATGGACAACATGATGTATTTACGTTTCATGCACAACTCCGGAGAAAGGTTGTAAATTGTCAAAAGTACAGGCCATGAACTATGTTTACTACTTAAATTACCGTACGGATTCATTCCATTTGTTGCAAGTCCAATCCTTAGGTTTCTTGGCTCATTCCCAAAATCGGGATATAGTTGATCAACCATCTTCCATTGCAAACCATCAGCTGGATGACGAAATTTTCCATCAATCAGTCTTTCATCTACATGCCATCTAAGGTTCTTTGCTTCATCTTTATTACAAAACAATCGTTTGAACCTTGGAATTATTGGAAGATACCACAACACTTTGGCTGGAGGCCGCTTTGTGCTATAATTGCAAATAGAATCACCATCCTTCAGTTTATAACGTGAAACTTGACACACAGGACATTCATCTAATCCTTCAAACTCATTTCTGTATAGTATGTAATCATTGGGGCAGACATGTATTTTCTTATACTGCATACCCATCGAACATAACACCTTCTTCGCCTCATAATTACGTTTTGGTAATGTGTTACCTTCCGGAAGCATCTCTACTAACAGTTCAAGTAATTCGGTGAAACTTTTATCACTCCACCCATTCCTTGCCTTCAGAGTGAATAATCTTAACACTGCTGACAATCGTGTAAAGGTAGTACATCTCGGATACAAAGGTTTCTCTGAATCAGTAGACAAGTTACCATACATATTTGCCCGCTCAAATAATGCATGCCCTACATCACGAATCATATCCTCTACCCTATCTTCCATATTTATATCAACCTCCACCGTCTGTGACACACTTGACATGCCTAATAACTCACCATGCCATGTCCATTTTGTATAACTTTTGTAAAATCCATCACAAAGAATATGCTCTCTAATTCGACCAACACCCAAACGTCTCTCATTTAGACAATTAACACACGGACAGTAAAATTGTCCATGACTTGAGGTAGATTTGTTTGCGCAAAATTCAAAAACTCTTCGACTCCATTCTCGTACTCATTGCTCGTTCGTTTAGCATTTATCCAACTACGACCTATACTATACAAGAATCATCAACACATGATTTAGGATTAACCTTCTCACTCATTGTTGTTAATTTATTATCCTCACTATTGGTAAGACCTTATCCCATTCGAGAAAAAAGTTTTTTATTCATCGATTAACATACTTCTAAAATCTTGAATATCATACTTGGTGAAATTTCGGCAGCATTGCGCATCAGTCTCCAAGTACATAACTTGATTATGGTTTCATTTACCATAATGAAGCATGTACCCAGAGACAATGCAAAATGAACTAAACCAAAATTTCATCAAGTACAATTTACAAGATTTATGAAGAAATTGTTAACAACTGAATAAAAAACTTTAGTCCCAAACTGTCCAACTTGGACAATTTAAGATTTAATATAATGAATGATTTACTTATTTAGTAATATACTCATTATATTCAACCTTGAACGGGAAACTAAGGGTATGCTCATATTTGAACTCAAGAAAACAAACCAACATATTTAAACTCAAAATCAATACTATAACATACATAAACCCTAAGCAAACTTTCACATCTACAATCACAAAGTAGAGTTGCATAGAACATACCTCACAGTCAACACAAAATGGTTGAGCGGTGGCCAAGCGGTGTCCAAACGGAGGCACAACGGTGGTTGAACGACGACACAGCATGGTAGCCAAATAAGAAGCTTAAAAATTACAGAATACAACCAAAATAAATGTATATTTCAACCATAATAATAGAATGAGATGCATAAATAACAAAAAAGATGACTTCGAACCTTACGGTGCGCGACGACGACTTCGAACGAACGAAATCGTTCCAACGGCGACGACGACCACGAACGTAAATATAGAGTGAAACGACGAACAACAAGGATATCGACAATGGCTAAGACTTAAACGAAAATAGAGAGAACAAGCCGAAACGAGAAACTGGGGTTTTGGAAAATGAGGTTAAACATGAACAGCGTCGAAAAATAAGTGACGCGGGAAGACATTCTACATCGGTTGTTTCTCAGAACCGATGTAGAAAGTATTTTCTACATCGGTTATTTTCTAAACCGATGTAGAAAGTTTTAAGAAAAATCCACTTTCTACATCGCTTGTTTCGTAACCGATGTAGAAAGTTTGAAAAAATACTCACTTTCTACATCGATTCTTTTCCCAACCGATGTAGAAAGTTTACATTTATTTCCAAAAATGCCACCGCGTTTTTATTTATATCAGTTTTTGAAGAACCGACGTAAAATCCTGTTATAATATCGTATTTTTGCACTAGTGAAACACATGAATGATATTATGGAGAATTATTTAGTCTATCTAGATGCAAGACCATTTTCTGTCATGTCCAAGTTTTCTGTGAAATTCCTATACACTTATATTAACTTTTGTCCAAGATTTTTCAAGCTTGCTAAAGTATATACAAATGAACAAAATTCTATATATTCATCTTTAGAGTACAATAACTCTAGTTCATCTTCTTTCTCGTCTTATAATGAGGTTAGAGTATATCCTTAAGGGTGATCTCCTAGTGGTTAAGAGGTTGTTATGGAGTTTAGTTAAGGGGAGGAAGAAAGTTAAAGGAAAAATATCTTCTATACCAGATGTTCAATCAAGGGACATACTAACTGCTTAATAATTGATGGGGATAGCTATACAAATGTGGCTATCATTAAGCTAGTAGACAAGTTAGGGCTAGTGACCCCCATCCTAAGCCATACAAACTATAGTAACTTAGTGACAAAGTGGAATTGTTGGTTAATCAGCAAGTACTCCTCACCTTTATCATTGGAAGGTATAAGGACAATGTCGCCTGTGATGTCCCAATGGAGGCCATCCATGTGCTTTTAAGAAGGCCATGGTAATGTGACAAAAATGTCCATCACTATGGACATACGAATAGGTATTCCTTCTAATTTGATTCCCACAAGGTAACTTTAGTTCACTTAAGCCCAAGTGAGGTATGCAAGGACCAAATGCATATGAGAAAGAAGAGGGCTTAAGAGAAGTAGGAACTAAAGGGAAAAAGTCTAAGGATCACAGGGAAAAGACCTCTATCTTTAGTACTTTACTTATAGAACCCATGATGGTAAAACAAGCATTAATGGCTAGGAAGACTGTTTACCTCATCTTTCTTAAAGAGAAAATTTTGTTCCAAAAGGTGACAAAACTCCCTAAAGTCATCCAACCATTGCTGAATAAATTTGAGTATATTTTCCCTAAGGAAATTTCCATAAGACTACCACGCTTGAGAGATATAAGACACTAAATTAAACTAATCCTTGGTACCTTTCTCCTAAATAAGCCACCCTATAGGAGTAACCTTGAGGAAACTAGAGAGATACAAAAACAAGTAGGAGACCTCCTAGCTAAGGGGTGGGTAAGGGAAAGCTTTAGCCTTTGTGCTATGCTAGTCTTACTAGTCCCCGAAACAATGGTAGTTGGAAAATGTATGTGGATTGTAGAGCCATCAACCAGCTCACCATTAGGCATGGACACCTTATGTTTAAGCTAGATGACCTTTTAGAAGACCTTCATAGGTTTTGTATCTTCTATAAAATTGATCTCAGGTTAGGCTACCATTAGATTAAGATGAGAGAAGGGGATGAGTGGAAGACAACCTTCAAAACCAAGTTTGGGCTATACGAATGGTTAGTCATGCCTTTTAAACTAACCAATGCTCTAAGTACATTCATTTGACTCAAAAACCATGTACTAAGGGATTTGATAGGCAAATGTGTGGTAGTATATTTTGATGATATCTTAATATACTTCAAGTCCCAAAAGGAGCATATAGGATATGTAAGGTCAGTTCTCTAAATCCTTAGGATAGAGAAATTATATGCCAAGTTAGAGAAATGTACCTTTTTCTTGGACTTTTGAGGTTTATCATCAGCAAACAAGGGGTCCAAGGTTAGCCTATCCCCCAAAATATAAGAGAAGTAAGGAGTTTGAATGGGTTGGAAAGCTTATATAGGAGGTTTATCAAGGACTTTAATACCATTGCATCTCCTCTAAATAAATTATTTTTAAGAAAAATTTTAAAATTCATCGGGGGATAAACAACAATGAGCTTTTGAAATCCTTAAGCAAAGACTTGTTTAGGCTTTGGTTCTAGCTTTACCCAATTTTGAAAAATCTTTTAAGCTAGAATATGATACCTCGAATAGGGGTATTAGAGTAGTTCTACTTCAAGAAGGGAACCTCATTGCCTACTTCAATTAAAAACTGAAGGGAGGAGCCTTCAATTACCCCATTTACGATAAAGAGCTCTATGCTTTAATTAGGACCCTATAGACTTGGAAACATTACTTGTTGCCCAAGAAGTTCGTGATTCATAGTGACAATGAGTCATAAAAGTACCTTAATGCCCAAGGTAAATTAAACAAAAGACATGCTAAGTGGGTAGAGTTCCTAGAGCAATTCTCTTATGTCATTAAACCCAAAAAGAGAGATAGTAATATGGTAGTTGATGCCCTATCTAGAAGACATACCTTATTAACCTCCTTAAGTGCCAAATTTTTAGGTTTTGAGCATTTTCAAGACTTAGATGAAGGGGATACAGAGTTTGGACAACTCTACAAGGATTGTGCCCATATAACATGTAATATGTACTTTAGGCACCAGGATCTTCTCTTTAGACACAATCATTTGTGTGTGCCTAAATGCTCCATTAGACACCTTTTTCTTAAGGAGTCTTATAAAGAGGGATTGATAGGGCCCTTTAACACCTAGAAAACCCTAACCATCCTGAAAAAATTATTTTGGCCTCATATGGACAATGATGTGCAGAAATATTTCCAGAAATGCATCATCTACAAATTAGCCAAGTCTACTACTAAACCCCATGGCTTATATACTCCTTGTACCTAACTCCCCTTGGGTAGACATTAGTATAGACTTCACCTAGGGTCACCTAGAACCCTAAGGAGAATGAATTCCATCTTTATGGTGGTGGACCACTTTAGTAAGATGACCCATTTTATTCCATGCTACAAGGTGGATGATGCTAACTTTGTGGCCAAACTTTTCCTCTGAAAAGTAGTATGATTGCTAGGTATTCCAAAGAGTATTGTGTCTGATAGAGACATAAGTTCCTTAGTCTTTTTTGGTGTACCCTTAGGGTATGTTAGGGGCTAAACTCCTTTTTTTCATCACTTGACATCCCTAGATTGATGACGAAAATAAAATGGTGAATAGGACACACTATCCATCCTAATTAGGACTATGGTGGGTAAGAATCTCAAAACTTAGGAAGAATGTTTGCCCCATGTCAAGTTTTCCTATAATAGGGCACCTGACTCCACAACCCAACACTTCCTTTTTGAGGTAGGGTATGGGTTTAATCCACTAACCCTAGTAAATATCTTACCCATCCCTAACCTAGCCAGCTACCATAGTAAGGATGGAGCCCAAAAGGCTAAGTTTATTTAGGATCTCCATGTTAAGTTAAATCCATCATAGAAAATAAAATGGTAGATTATGCTAAGTTAGAAAACAAGGGTAGAAAAAGGTTCTATTTGAACCTGGTGACTGAGTCTAGTTGCATCTCCACAAGGGAAGGTTTTCTTCCTTGAGGAAATCTAAACTACAACCTCAAGGTGATGGCCCCTTTAAGGTACTAGAGCGATTAGGTCCTAGCACCTATCGTCTAGACTTACTTGGTGATTATAGTGAGTGCTACTTTCAATGTCTCCAACCTCTCTCCCTTTGTTGCAGGTACTAACGATGACAACTTTCATTCGAGGATGAATGTGCTCCAAGGGGAAGGAATTGATGCAGATGTAGAGTCTACCTAAGAGACCACAGGACATACACCAGAGTATACCATTACTTTAGGTAGGGTCTAGAGACTTATTAAGCCTATCACTAGGGTTAGGGCCAACAGATTGTAGATAGAGGTGAAGATTCTTTTGAACCTTCATGAAGAGCATCCTTAAGCCTAGTCCACCTCCTTATTAGCCTTGCACAGATTAGAATAGGACATAGGTTATTTTTTGTGTTTTACAATTTAGAAGGCCAAGATATGTAGAGGCTTGGGCCTATTTCTCTGTAATTCTTTACTTAGCTTTTTGGACTTGCCTTGGCCTATTTTGTAGGATGCATCTAGGCTTAAGGAGGGATATATTTTGGGCTCTATGTTAGGCCCAATAACAAGTTCTAAGTGGCTTGAGAAGCCGCCCTATGCATCTTAAGCTTAGGAGTTACCTTAAGCCTATATAAGGAACATTCATGTATAATTTTGAACACTTTGAGTCATTAATGCATTTTTCATTCAGAAATTGAGTGACAACTGTATCTTTTCTTCCCTCTTGAATCAAGCTTGGGGTTGAGGAACCTCCTTATCCATGGATGCTTCCATGGTGGCGGAGAAGGATATCATCCTCCACAAGAGGTGGCGCTCCCAAGCATAAGGAAAAGATTCAAAGATTCTTCCATGGCTTCATCCCTTTTTCTAGCTCCATTGCACCAAATCAAATCCTCTTTTCGTCCCTGCACCACTTTAAGTTCAAAATTTGTTCGAGAGTAACTAGTCAAATTAGTTAGATGTGTACTTCCTTGATCTAGAACCTAAAATGTAAAGTAAGTCATGATTAGAAACATTAAAATTATATTATATATATAAATTTGGTCCAACTTATCAATATTACTGATGAAGTGTAAAACATAGCTAAGTCTGGAGGAAGTTGATCTTCAAAGTTATGAATAAAGATTTTTATTTTGCTCTTAAACTTCTAATTTTTTTCAAGAACCTTTTAATTTTGTTCATTAAGCTTCTTATTCTATTCATCAATTGTGACTTTAAAGTACAAACTTGGTTTTCTAACTCCTTATAAGGTGTACATGAGGTCATCCCACTATATGAATGAGAGAGACTTTCAAAAACCTTAGATAGACAATGACGTAATCCCAACACAGGACCACAATGTTCTTAAGTTTCTTGAACATGAATTATAGAATCTTGTATTGATATATCTTTTGAAAGGCATATGGAACTTGATTTATATTCTTAAATTTTTTTCCTACAAAATAACATCATGTTGACCATAATATCACTTTAGCCTCAATATATAACATTAAATTATAAATGTAAAAATTTTGATCTTTGTTTTTCAAAGCTTTGACAAATTATAATATTAACACACATTTAAAAATCTTAGAATTTGTGCATCCATATATAATAAAATGAGTTCTCAAAATTTAGAACCAAAGTTGTTTGCATTGGGATCATTCACATGCATGTAAAAGTGAATTGTAATAACATTCCCTAATTGATGTAGACATAAGACCCTTATTATGAATCTCAAAACATAAATAATGAAAAATACTAACCAATAAAATAAAATGACAATCCAAAGGTTGTTTATACATAAGAGGAATTAAAACTAGCTACCAAGTAATAATTCATGGTGGTAAGCAAGCCAAAAAGACATGCCTGAAAATAGTTGAAAATTGTTTAAACAACCCTATTTGCTTTTAGCAATTAGGTACCATGTCCTATTCTTGCATATAATAAAAAAATGGAACCAAAAAAATGACTAATGAATTATTTTGATCAAAAAAATTCTAATCAAAATGAAATACTTAATATATAAGAAAACTATACTAATAATACTCACAATTGAATTTACACTAATTTCTCTTATCTCATCATTCACAAATGTTCCATTATCATGCGTATACATGCTATCCAAACTTCTCCCCTACTAAATTTTCAACCACACTCTAATTCCTACAAAATCCAGTAGTAATGTTAAATATTTGGTAGTAGAAAATGTATCCATTCATTATTTGAAGTTTGAGGTTACCATCTCTACCCTCTTGTGTGTGAGGCTCTTGGATCCACCTATGTGAGAGATTCTTTTCTTCTATCTATTATCTTTATTTTTTGGGAAAATTTTCTAATCATTAAGAAAAATTAAAATAAACATTACACTTCCATTTGAAAGAACATTAAGAATCACAAGAATTAGATTTACCTGAGTACCTGAACATGAGTCTAGTACTAAACTTTCACAAGCACCTCAGTATGGTGAAAGTTGACTAAGAGATTCGTGTTTAACTGAAGATGTAGGTATAGGAGGAGGTTGAGATTAAGGTACTAAGTTATTCTTCTTGCTAGAAAATAGCTTCATCTCTTGAGTTCCTGCCAAATAATAAGTTATGTTACTATTAGAAATGTGTTATTAGATATTATATCATTTTCAAGTGTGGGTAGAGGAATCATACTAAGTTTAGGTGCATGTGGTGTAACACCTTTAATTTATCATAATGAAATTTTTAGGCTACAAATAATCTTTAGTAAGAAAAAAAAAAGCAAGAATAAGATCGAAAGACAAAAAAGTTAGAAAGTTTGGATACAAATAACAAAATACCCTTGCAGTTTGGTAACCCAAATAATGAGCAAAAAAAGGTAAAACACATTGTAAGGGATTAGAAAACATTAAGGATGATTAAAAAGTCATGAGAAAAGATTAGTAACAAAGAAAGGATGAAATACCATAAAAAAAAACTTTGAAAACATTCAAAACGCCACTGGAGAGCTCTACTTTCTGCAAAGGGCTAACTATTCCTAGAAAAATATCAAATGATATTAGAATGACTTGGGAACGAACCAATAATTTTAGAAATGTCAAAGGCATAATTTGGGAGCATCTCCGGTAATATTGAGAAAAATTATGAAAATACCATTGAAAGGTCAGAAAGACAAGAAAATGTGAGACAAACCCTATTTATGCAAATAAGATAAAAACCATAAATGTAAAGATTCCTTTAACCATGGTTAAGGTGAATTAACCTTGACTAATTCAAATTAACCATGCTTAGAGTAAGTTAATCTTGATTAGTAAAAAAATCAACATAATTAGCACTAACCTAATCCTAAAAGGACGATTTCTCACATTTTAAATTATTTTAGAAAATAGAAATTACATGGAAAATTACAAAATGTCCTAAAGTGGGTAATTAATTCCTAATTTACCCTAGCTTGGCCAAATTCACTAAGGAAATGGGGAGACTCATTTGTAGCAGTTTTCTAATCCCTAAAGACTTAAGAGAGTGTCTCTAAACTCTCTCAAAGTTGAATCTAATCCAAAAATCCTAAATTTTCGCCTTAAGCGTAAGCTTCCATCTTTGAAGTTTAAGCTAAAATTAACCTCTATTCCTTAAGCCACACCACTATCACTAAGAGACCTTTGTGGAACACCAAAGGTGGGACCAAGATTAGCCATCAAATCCTCGCCAAAATCCTACATCAGGTCTCCATCAAGTAAGATTTTACTACTTATTTCTTAAAAGCTTTAAATCTTGATTTTCATGGTTTTTTTTTTCTTCTTTTTATGGTTCCTATCTCTGAGATCCATAGATCTCATTTTGTTTAAACTTATGAGAGCTTAAGATTGCCTTTGTATGATGGAAAATGAGCATCATCCTTTTTACTGATTTTTGAAAGTGAAGGTGAAGTTTGGATGCATTAAAGTGCTTCTACCCACCTTAGAAGCAATTTAATCTGTTAAAATTTCTTAAAAATCATTTTTGATGCTTTGGAAAGATTTGAGAGGTCATGAGGAAAATATTTAAAGTGTTCATGATATGAGATGGATGGATATTGGAGTAGATCTAGTAGATCTACACTTATTTGCCATGAAAAATACTTTCTTTAAGATTTTTATGCTTAAAGCTTAAAACTTGATTATTTTCTTCATAATATCAAATTATGTACTTAAAGGTCCAGATCTGAACTCATTAGTTCAAACTCTTAAAAGACTATGAAAAACTATATTATAGTTCCATAAGCTTGATTTGGACATAGATATAAAATATACCAAGAGTAAGTTAGAATTTTGAGATAAAAAATGGAACCAACTTCATAAGACACTAATGACCTTCCATGGACATGACCCAAGCTAAGGAGAAAATACAAGCCTTAATGGATCTAAGAGTTAAGGAGGCTACAAAGTACTAATTTATGGAACAAAGGTTATATGAGAAGAATTTTGAGAAAATGACCTTAGATGCTCAAAGTGAGCATTCAACTACCTAAGTGAAACTTGGGTAAAAATCTACAAAAATTTCTAAAGATGGTATGAATTATGAAATTAAGTCCTAATTGGTGTAAATCAACTCTTGAGAGGAGAATAATTGAAGCAAAATGCCCTATAATTGAATAGGGAGCATTCAACCATTACTTGATTAATTAGGGAAAATGAGTTTAAATTATTGATTAGGATTAATTAAGTACCCTTAGCATGTGAATAAAAAGGATTAAAAGTGTAAGAAAGTTTTAGGAATGGTTTGGATGACCATTTGGCCATGATTGCTAAATTGGTGAAAGGAAGTTAAACATTTTCACTATGACTTAAGCCTAAATCTAAGTATGCATAAGTTGATGATTAAGAATGAATCATGAGGTTGAAAAGTTTCAATTGACCATTCAACCATGACCTCCAAGAGTGAAGGATAAGTCTTAAAAAATTTTCTAAGTTTGGTAATGCTTAATGACCTAAACCTCAATTAGTAGAAATCATCTTCTTAGTTAAAGAAAAGAGAACTAAAATGCCTTAGGAACCTTGTTCATGCATTTGACCACTTCTCATGCATTAAGAGAAGTTTGAGTTTGTCTCAATAAAGGTTCCAAGAGAATCATAAGAAGGTTAAGGGAAAAGTTTTGAAGTTGGTAATGAAACTAGCATAAAAGCTTGTTAAAATTAAGAATGGAGTTTTGTGTAAGCTTAAGAAGCCAATTGAGGAGTAATGATGGAGTAAAAGTGAGATGTATGCATTCTAACATCTTGATCTAATTAAAGGAGGGGGAGCTTAGAACCTTGATTAAGGTTTCATAATGATGTTCACCATGTAAAAGAAATGAAATAAGGGTTTAAAAGAGGCTAAGCAAGGTGCATAGTACCATTCAGTCATGTGAAAGTAAATGTAAGCAAGTTTAAAATCTTGCTAACACATAACCATGAAACTTAATTTAATTAGATTATGCATAAGACATGAAAATTGAAGTACACAAAGAGTAAATAACTCAAGAGGTTCCATTCGACCACCTAGGAAAAACTTATAAGTTATACAAAAATTATGTGAAACAACTTCACCTTTGAGAAAAGGAAAGGTTGAAAGAAAACATAGAAGGTTGAGTGGAATAAGTTCCCATGAATGATTCATCATAAAATTTTATGAATTAAAAGGGTTAGACATGTATGGGTATATATGATTATGTTGCCTAAGAATAAATGATAAGCATAAGTAAGTCTTAATTTAGAAGATAATTATATGATTGAGAATGTTAAGCCAACTAGTCTAATACTTTCTAAATGTATAAATGTTAGTGTGAGATGAATGATGATTACTCATGAATATGTAAAGAATTATGTTATATATGATGATCATGTGTGATTGATGATATGAATATGTGCATAGTATATTGGTTGGATATTAATTGAGCATGCATCATTATCTAGAAGCTTTTAAAAATGAACCTAATTAATGCATGCTTGTGTCTTAAAATTTCCTCAAAGGTGTGGAATAGTAATTGAATTTCCCCGAAGGTGTGGAACAATAATTGAATTTCTCTGAACATGTGGAATAGTAATTGAATTTCCCCAAAGGTGTGGAATATTAATTGAGTTTCCTCGAAGGCGTGGAATAGTAATTGAATTTCCCCAAAGGTGTGGAATAGTAGTTGAATTTCTCTGAAGGTGTGGAATAGTAATTGAATTTCCTTGAAGGTGTCGAATAGTATTGAATTTCCCTAAAGGTGTGGAATTGTAATTGAATTTCCCTGAAGGTGTGGAATAATAATTGAATTTCCCTAAAGGTGTGGAAAAGTAATTGAATTTCCCCGAAGGTGTGGAATAGTAATTGGATTTTCTAGAAGGTGTGGAATAGTAATTGAATTTTCCTGAAGGTGTGAAATAATAATTGAATTTCCCTAAAGGTGTGGAATAGAAATTTAATGAAATTTTATGAAAGACATAGAGGAGATAATAGTCAAATGATAATTATAATGTGCTTCCAAAGATGTATGATCTTCAAGCAAGTTATATGCTTAATTCAGTTAATATTGTTTGAGCAATAAGGATATATGCTTGTCTTCAAATTTCCCCAAAGGTGTGGAATAGAGAATGAATGAGAAATTATGTAAGACATAGAAGAAATGATAGTCAAATAATATCTATGATGTAATCCCAAGAAATTATGATGATTAAGGGAATTACATGTAAGTAAAAGAAATCCACTTCAATAGCATTTTCAAAAGGTAAAATTCAAACTTATATGCATGCTATGATTTTTAATAAACTGAAGTGGCTGAGATGAAAATAATGACACTAAGTTTAGGGTAGAATCCTATTGAGAAACTTAGTCTCTCACTCTTGCTCTCCCATTTTCTTCTTAGGCGCCCTAGACGCTATTCGTGATGGTGAAGATTCCTGAACTTGAAGTGGGTACAAGGTCCTTTTGAAGAACAATGGAATAATGTCATACAAATAGTGTATCCTTTTTAATAGTAATTAGTTGTAGAATAAATGATGTAAATATGTAGTGGAGATAACTAGGTGTGTAATTAAGTTTGTAATGCCTTAATTCTATTATGTATATGTAATTATTATCTTTATAAGTAGAAGTTAAATGAATTTTTATGATATATGAATGTTTATACTATTACTTGAGCCTACGTAATAAAAACGAACAAATAAAGCCGTAAAAGCAACCTAAGCGTAATTTACATTTTACATGGGTAAGGTTGATTGTTTATTTACTTTTTGCTACGACAAGACTTACATTTTATATTGAAGTTATTCATTTTAAGAAAAAAGAATTTACTGTACTTTCACTAATAATTATTTTCCAATGATTCTGCATCATGAAATAACAGTTTGAAAATGAAACTGGATGTGCAACTTAAGCGTAAAAATGATATTCTTTTCTAGGGTGTTATATGTGGAGGTGTTATACTTGACTAAGGTGCATGTGGAGGCATCATACTTGGTGGAGGTGCGTATGGAGGCATGGTACCAGTTTGAGGTGTATGCAAAGGTATCATACTTGGCCAAGGTGCATATGAAGGCATCATGTAGGTGGAGGCATCATGCTAGATTGAGATACATGTGTAAGTGGAGGTTAAATACTACAAGTGTTAAGGGTGGCTGGAACTTGGCTAAAAGAGCCATCCTAGGTCCCTAATGGTGATGTTTTACCTTTCTTGTTAGGGAATCACTTCATCTTCAAGGGTCTTGGCAAGAAAAAAATAAAATAAGTTAGATTAACAATTTAGTAGATAATATCTACAAAATTAATGTTGATGTCATAATAAAACATAATTAATAAATAAAATGACAATTAAAAATAACACCTTTATAATGGTGTATTAACTTATCAATTTGAAAAGAAACTTTCCGAGTTCTATTGTTGATATAGCTCATATTCATGAAAAGTGATCTCATCATCTTTACCCATATCAAATAAGTCTTGTGGCTTTGACTGTACAAGTATGTTCCAATTTTTATCCGATTCATCTCTACATAATAAACTATTTGAGCCTCCAAAGCTTGAATATATGACTTATCGTCTTCATGGTGACCAGAATGTTTCAAGAGAGAAAAAATTATTGATGTAAATCCTAAGTCATTAGTTATAATCCCTCTATGATGAATTGTATTAGGCCATATACATTTGATCAAATTAATGGAGCATCAACCATGGTAATTTATCTCAATGATGTCTATTAATTTTCCATAATAAGGCACACCACTAAATTGCATTTGATTGTCTCTAGTACTTGCATAGCTCCTCATTTGAAATGTACCAAATACTCCACTATTTTGTGTTTTTAGCCCTTGGTATTAAATTAAGATATGAAAATTGAATCCATTAACATTGTACGCACTATAATGCTTTGCATAATAGATTGAACCCATAGTTAAGAACTTTAAATCATTAGAATTAGATCCATTTATCTAAAAGAAACAAAGGAAATGCATTAAGACTAGTCTGTTCAAAGCGATCAAACCTTAAAGGTTTAATTATACTTAATGAGAAAACCATTCAACATACACCATATGAACCATTTTGTCTATCTTAGCAGATGATCATGTGTGGCTTCTCAATTGTTTTCGCAAAATATCTTTGAATCCTTGCATGAAATATATACAATAATTTTATAGTTGTAGTTTAGGAGGAGATCCATTAAAATAAATTATAAATTAAGACTAATTACTGAATAAATGGATTAGTGTATCTTTAATTAATCAATACATGACAATGTGCTTGTAACTTCTTATTTAAAGATAGAGTGAAGTAATTAAAGCCAGCAATTGGTTTTCCAATTTGGCAAAACAAAGTGCTTACACTAAAAAGAGAAACATTAGATTGATCATTAACATGATCCAATCAATTAAAATAGTCCCATTCCCTTTAAGTATTGTCGCAACTGTAATTACAATAAGACGACAGACTCGCTAAAAATTTTAAAAGAAATAAATTCAATTATGTAGAGTTGCCACCAAACTTTTATTTAAGGGAAAATATTTGGAAAAATCCTAACTTGATGAAGAATCTAGGTTCGGGAGTCGGTTACGAGTAGGGAAGGTGTTAGGCACCCTACTCACCCATTCTGAAGAACGATACCTTTAAACTGAGTGTGTGATTTTGATATTTTTGAAAATTGTTCAATCCATTTAGTTTAGAATAAAAATAAATAGGTTGGTAGAAAATAGCCTGACAGGACTTGATCCTACTCCTACGTATTCCTTGATGCAATGAGAAACTCAAGGCTACGTAGTTCTGGTAAAGAGACTTGATCTCTTGGAAAATTGAAGGATGATTTTAGGTAACAATTCACATTTTTGGACGAAGTTAATGAAAACAATGATTTTTTGAAACCATATGCTTGCATAATCCAAATCGTTGTAAGTCATATTTGGAATCCGCACAAATTAAAATATGGTACAGTAGAGACGCTACTTGTCCGCATTAGAATTCGTTGCACGAATTTTAGAAAATTTGAAAACAGACATTTTGGACATAGGCAGTAAAAACAGTGATTTTCTGAAATCGTGTGCTTGCAGAATCCAAATCGTCGTAAGCCGTATTTGGAATCTGCACTAATTAAAATATGGTACAGTAGAGAACGCTACTTGTCCGCATTAGAATTCGTTGCATGAATTTTAGAAAATTTGAAAACAAACATTTTGGACAGAGTTAGTAAAAACAACGATTTTATGAAATCGCGTGCTTGTAGAATCCAAATCGTCGTAAGACATATTTGGAATCCGCACAAATTAAAATATGGTACAATAGAGAATGCTAGTTGTTCGCATTACAATTCGTTGCACGAAGTTTAGAAAATTTGAAAGCAAACATTTTGGACAGAGTTGGTAAAAACGGTAACAAAAAGATATTGGGCTTGATCCCAAAAAAAATAAAATGAGAAATGGACTTGATTTAATAATTAGAGAAAAGAATTGTCTTTAATTTAAAAAAAAGGTTGGACTTAACCCAAATTTACAAAATGATTTGAAAGATAAAGAGAATTGATTTTTCCTGAAAGAGCATGGGGCTTGACCTAAGTTAGGAAAAAGGGGATTTTAATTTTAAAATTTAAAAGATTAGGCTTCACTAAAATTCAAAAAAAAAAAGGACTTAATTTAAATTATTAGTGTTTCTCATTAATGATATTGGTTTGATTTTTGAAGGGCCCATTTAGAGAGCAACCATTAGCATGGCCCAATGGCCTAATGGAGAGGAAATCCAGTAGGGCCCAGTTGCGGCCTGGCCTCAAACATAGCCCAACTGCTAGATTTTGAGTAAGACCCGAGTGTTGACTAAATTTAGGAAATGAACTGGCCCCTTTACTTCACTTATGAGATTTTTTTGTAATGAATTGGGCTCATTTGTTCCCCTTATGGCCCGAACTAGTTTGTTAATATATAAAAAAACAAACAGTTGCAAATGGGATTTGAACCCAAAACCTGAGGGCTGGGGAATCGCGATTGACCACTTAGCTAGGCTCGCCGTTTTGTTTTAATATTCATAACAATCATATTTAACACGATCTTAAAGAGCGCATTCATGAGGATAAAATAGGCCATGTAACGTAACTACATTCCTTATTTTGGCGAGCTAGAAGCTGGATTTTCTGTGAAATATCTACAGCAAGCACCCCTCTCTTGGCGTTCTAAATATACTAGTAGCCAAGTGCCATTCATCATGGCCACGCTGCATGTTGTAGAATCGTTGCACCATCGGGAAACGTCTATGGCTTTTTCGAGGTTTGTTTTTATTAGTATGACAAGCTTTTTCATTGTGCTGGAAGGAAGCTACGACATCTGCTATAGTTTGAATGAAACCTCTTGCTGTATATACTCAAGAGGATTTTTGGGATATGCATAAGTAGCTATACATGAGATTATCAAGCTCACTGAAGGTCAATGGACAAGACTTCCGTACTGCTACTGCTCTAAGATCGTCACCGACCCCTTGTCACTGTAGTATCCTAATAGCCCTCTATAGGTTCGGCTTCTACTTATATGACCCTTACACTTCAACCTTGCCTTAGAAACCTATTGTTCTTTGAACTTTCATTCTAAATTATGGAACCACCCCCCATTCGTCTTCGATAGATTTAAGAATTGGGAACAACAACTTGCACAAACGGTGAGCTCCAGAATGGCGATATCGAGCTGCTGAAATAGTACTCTCTGGCTTGGCCACAGGGATTTTGTGCAAAAATTAAGGTAGAGGGAAGAGAAGGAAGGATTTCTCATCCCTGGGTTAAAAGTCCGTGCCTACAGAACTGACTTGAGCTCTTGATTTAAATCCTTGATCCAGATTACCTCACATCCCATGGTTACTGGTTACAAATTCAAGTGGTTTTCCTTACCTACGCCTAAACTGGCTTAACTATTACTACTAGTCAACCTCAATATTGCTGCATACTTAGTCACCTTACTCACTCTTGATCACAAAAATAGGAAACTTTCACATGGAAGCGATTGGTACAGACATGAGCACTTGCATCTTATCCTAAGCATGATGCGTTCTGAATTTTAATCGGAAACAGGCACCAACGACAAGTGGAAATCTGAATCGCTTCCTTTGGGTTTTCAGGTCTCAACGACTTTACCGGTAGTGACTTGTTTGGCTTTGCTATGTCCGCTCGTTGCATACTCAGGGTAGATCAGGCATTGGATGCACTCCTACACCATGCCTTTACAATTTTTGTTTTTTTTCAAATGGTTATCGTTAATTGCATGCATGCCTTGTTCTTATCATTCAGTTCTTACCTTATGTGTTCTTACTCACTCTCATAGGTTTACATACATCAAGTTCGATACGAATCTAAGCTACTGTTACTGGATCTATTTGTTTATCAAGTACCACTTAGTTCCTATGCTACAAATCGGAATTTGGTGCAAAGCAACAGAATGCCTCTTGATCAGAACTAAACCTCCAGATTTTAAGTCAATTTATCAGACATTTGTGGAGAGAAACCGAAGGCTTCTTGATGTGTTTCCTAAGCTAGGATGAGGTCTCAAAACTTCTCTCCTTAGAAATCCTTTTAGGCAACTTCAAACTACACACAGGATTGATTTTTAATTCACTTGAATTACTTATTTTTCTACAGCGAGTGCATGACTCAAACGTGATAATGCAGTGATTAATTACACCATGCTCATCCCCATTTAGGATTCATCCTAATTGCAAGAACGCATATGATTAGATAAAGCAAGATGCATAAGCTAAAACTTATCGGAAAATGGTTGAAGTAGATTTCTTCTTTGCTCAATGGAGATTTCACAAAGCAGCGTTCTCCTTTGATGTAGGATCACTCCCGAATTTTCTTGAAAAAACTCCTCCGCCAAGAACCAGCTTGTGAGAGAGAGAGTGATTCTCTTTCTCAAAATTTTTTTCTCCCCCTCTCCCAATGTCAAAAAAGTTCCCTTTTATACATTTTTTGAAATTTTTCCGCGCCTGTGGAAGGCCATTTTCCTTTTTTCTCTCTTTTTTTTCTTATTTTTTTTTCTTTTATTTTTTCTAACTAATTCCAAACTAACAGAACTAATTTAACTAACTTTCTAAAAATTCTTTTTTTTTGTTTTTGTTTCTTTATATTGTTTTATTTTTATTTTTTTATTATATTTTTCATTTTCTCTTTTTTATTTCTATATATATTTAATTTTTCTGATTTTATTCTGATTTTTTTTTATTTTTTATTTATTACTTATTTCTATTATTGTTTTTTTTCATTATTATATTTTTTATTTTTACTTTCTTTTCCTCTCTTTTTTCTCTTTCATTTGTATTTATATTCTTTCTTTTTGCTTTTGTTATTTTTCTTCTCTTTTTTATTTTTATGATTTTTATTGGGATTCTCTCTTTTCCTTTTTTTATTTTAAATGGATTCAGAACAGAAATTTTCATTATAAATATGATTTTAGGTGTTCACAAGTATTTTGAGAAGAAAGTTAAAACCTCTTCAATCATGTATCCCTCGGATATTGAGTCTTTCGGTGGAGCTCTATTATGCATATTAAGATTTAATGTCCCTATGTACCTCTCAATAGGGTACATCCATTGTTATGCATATTAAGATTTAATGTCCCTATGTACCTCTCAATAGGGTACATCCATTGATACTGGACTGGAAATTTGTAACACTCGTAATTTCTCATAATGAAATATTTAGGTTATAAACAACCTTTAGTAAGAAGCAAAGTATGATTAAGAGCAAAAGGTAGAGAAATTAGAAAAATTAATGCAAATGACGAAAATTCTCTTGCACTTGGATAACCCAAATAATGTGTAGGAAAAATATTAAAGAAAAGGTAAAATACATTCTAAGGAGTTAGGAAACATTAAGGATGGTTAAAAAATCATTAGAAAATAAGTAATATAGAAAGGACGAAAAACCCTTAGAAAACTTTGAAAACGCTCAAAACGTCCTAATAAAGCTCCATTTTTTGCAAAAGGTTAAACTGTTCCCAGAAAAAATATCAAATAAAATTATAATGACTTGAGAATGAACCAATAAGGGTTAGAAATGTTGGAGGAACAATTTCGGAGCATACCAGGTAATATTGAGAAAAATTATGAAAATTCTTTTAGAAGGCTAGGAGGGCAAGAAAATGTGAGACAAAAGCCAGAACTGGGCCTCACATTTCTTACACGAAAATTGCATGTACAAAAAATGGTGGTGACTTGCCATATGAGTCATCATCTTATTTATGACAAATAAGACAAAAACCATAAATGTAAAGATTCCTTTAACCATAGTTAAGGTTAATGAATCTTGATTAATTAAAATTAATCATGCTTAGGGTAAGTTAAACTTGATTAGTGACAAACTCAGAATAATTAGCATTAATCTAATTCTCTAAAGGATAATTTCTCATATTTTGAATTATTTTGGAAAATGTAAATTAAATCCAAAATTACCAAAATATCCTTAAGTGAGACATTTATCCCTAAACTAACCTAGCTTGGCCAAACCCACTAAGAACCTTGGGAGACTTCATTTTTTGCAATTTTCACCATCTAAACACTTAGATAATTTCTCTAAACTTTCACAAAGTTGAGTCTAATCTAAAACCCTAAAATTTCACCTTAAGCATAAGCTTCATTTTTGAAGTTTAAGTTAAAATCAACCTCTAATCATCAAGTCCCACCACAACCACTAAGAGACTTTTGTGGACCATCAAAGGGGGGACCAAGACCAGCCACTAAGTCCCACAAAAACCCCCCACATCAAGTCCTCATCAAGTAGGATTTTACTACTTTTTCTTTTCAGCTTTAAATCTTAATTTCTATGGTTTGTTTTCTTCTTTTTATGGATCCTTTCTCCAAGATCCATAGATTTAATTTTTTTGAACTCATGAGAGTTCAAGGCTGCCTTTTTACAATTAAAAATGAGCCCCATTATTTTTTAGTGATTTTTTAAAGTTAAAGTGAAGTTTGGATGGATTAAAGTGCTTCTACCCACCTTAGAAGCAATTTGATCAGTAAATATTTCTTAAAAATCAATTTTTATGCATTAGGAAGATTTAAGAGGTCATAAGAAATTTTTTTAAGTGTTCTTATATGAGATGGATGGATCTTAAAGTAGATCTAGTGGGTTTACATTTGTTTGTCTTGAAAAAAATACTATCTTGAAGATTTTTATGCTTAAAGCTTGAAAATTGATGATTTTATTAATATTGTGAAATTATGTGTTAAGATGTCCACATCTGAATCCTTGGGATAAAATACTTAAAGTATATGAAAAATTATACAATAAGTTCCATAAGCTTGACATGGACCTAGATCAAAACTTTACTAAGAGAAAGTTGAAATTTTGGAACAAAAAATGGAATAAACTTCATAAGGCACCTATGACTTTCTTTAACCATGACTCAAGCTAAGGAGTAAGGACAAACCTTGTTGGATTAAAGTGTTAAAGGTTCTATAAGTGCACAAATCATGGAACCAAGGACATTTGAGGAGGAATTTTGAAAAGATGACCTCAGGTGCTCAAACTGAACATTCAACCACTTATGCTAAATTAATTGTAAAATCTCTAAAAATTACTAAGGATGGTATAAAATTTAAGATTAAATCCTAAATGGTGTGAAACAACTCTTAAGAGAAGAAAAATTGAACTAAAATATCCTAGGACCAAGAGGTGTTCATTCGTCCATGTTTGGCTAATTAAGGGAAAATGAGTTTAACTTTTTTACGATAGTATATTAAGAACCATCACTAGGTAAAAGGGAAGAATAAAATGTGTAAGAAAGATTTGGAAGTGGTTAGGTTGATAATTCAACCATAGTAGTTAAAATTATTAAATCAAGCCAAAACCATAATTAAAACTTAAGCTTGATTCAAGAATGCGTAAAATTGATAATTACAAATGAACCATGGAGTTGCGAGGTGGAAATTGACATTCAGCCATGACCTTCAAGAGTAAGGAAGAAGCCTTAAAATTATCCAAACTTGGTAATGACCTATGACCTAAACTTTAACTAGAAGAATTCATCAATTTAAGTTAAGGAAAGTTGAACTAAGATGCCTTAGAGGCTAGGTGTAGAATTCAGACACCTTAGGCCTAATTAAGGAAGAATAAATTTGAAATCTTGGTTAAGGTACATTAAGGATCTTTGTCATGTAGAAGAAAAGGTTAAGAGTTTAAAAGAAGCTTGACAACGATATAGGTACCATTCGACCATGTAGGACTAAATGCATACAAGTAAGATAAAATCTTATCAACACATGATCTTTAAACATATTTTTATTAGGTTATGCATAAGGCATGTAAATTTGAAGTGCACAAAGTGTAAAACTCAAGAGGTACCATTCAGCCACCTTGAAAAGCTTCTAAGTTTTATAAAATTCATGTGAAACAATTTGACCTTTGTGGAAAGGAAAGGCTAAGAGACAACTTATAAGGTTGAGTGGAATAAGCTCCCATGAGTGATTCGTTATAAAATGGTATGAATTAAACAAGTTGGACATGTATGGGTATAAATGATGATGTTGCCCAAGACTAAATGATATGCATAAGTAAGTCTTAATTTAGCAGACAATTATATGCTTAAGAATGTTAAGCCAACTTGTGTATTTCTTTATAAATGTATAAAGTCTAATGTGAGATGAGGGATGATTACTTATGAATATGTAAAGAATGATGTTACGTATGATAATCATGTGTGATTGAAGTTGTGAATATGTGCATGACATATTGGTTGGATATTGATTGAGCATGCATGATTATTTGAAAGCTTTTAAAATAAACCTAATTGGTTAAGGGATCACTAAAGAAAGAACTTATGTGAAAATTTAATCTACTCTTAATGTGCGTTATGCACATTGAGAGGGCAACAAAGTTCTATTGAAGAGGAGACAAAAGGGTTCTCCTAGGAGACAAGTTGATTGGATGGTAAACCCTCACGGGCTATTAATTATGACCCAAGCTAGTATGCTGATATACTTCTCCACGACCCAGGCTAAGGTCTTAAATTTGAACTTCTCCACAAAGGGATTTGTCATCCTGGATTCAGAGTGCAAAGAGTTGCAATGATTGAAGATTCCTCTTCCTCTAAAGGTGAAACTGAGCCACAGACTCCATCTCATTATCATTGTTCATCGTACTTTTGGTCATCACATGGAAGCTCTCCTTACCCCATGCCCTAACCCTTTGAAGTGTACCAAGAAATGCCAGATGGAATTTTTATCTCTCTGAATTGAAGCATGTAGCTAGAGCGTTTTCATCACCAGTCCTAAGGAGGTTTGTTATGTCCTTGTGTTTTTTCTAAAAGAAGAAGAAGAATGAATGTTATACCGATAATGTAAATTCTATAAATAGTTGGATGTAGACATCCTAGTTACTATTAGGTAGTTGTATATTGTTGAATGCATTAAGGTATCAACTAAATGTGTATGTAAACAAGGTATGTAATTATTATGTGTAAATTACATATGGTGTAAAGGCCTAAGTACCTGATACTAACTACGTACATGTGATAAGGACTGTATAATTATATAATGTTTGAATGTGTATGTATGAGTTATGTTTAAATTGATTTACTGTTTATTAGAGATAATTAAACGAACAAAATAATTCATAATGTTAATGAATGCTACTTACACAAAAGCATCTAATTGTTTATATTTTAATACAAATGCTATATCGATTAGGCTCGTATTTTATATCAAAGTGATTCGTTTTAAAACAAATTTATCGTATTTTCTCTAATAATTATTTTCTAAAGATTCTGCATCATGAAATAACAAACTATTAATGGAACCGAATATACGACTTAAACATGAAAACAATATTAATTTTTAGAGTGTTATAAAATCCAAACTTTGCTTCTTCAACTAAGTGCACAATCAAATGGACCATGACATAAAAAATGAAGGTGGAAATAAAATTTCTATGTGATAACAAATCTACTTTATAATTTGTCAAGTTCATTGACATTTAATACTCTATTGTACAATTGTATGAAAAATGAACACAAATAAATCAAGACTACGCACACTCTCTTAAGGAGTCTTTATCATTGCTAAAAGTAGAAATTTCTCCATTAAGATGTGTGAGTCACGACTTTCCAATCCTCTAAGCTTATGTTGCTTAATATCAACACATCCACTAATGTTACTTAAGTATCCATCTGGAATTGTACTGTTCTTTAGGGTATTAGGAAATATATCCTTCTTGGTATCTGTCAATATGAATAAAGCAAGAAGATATTTACCATTTTCATTAGGCCAAAGATTAGATCTAATGTACTATTATTGCAAGTCTCTTCTTCCATTTAAATGATCTTTTCATCTTTCAATTTCATTTGACAAAGTAAATATCACATTATCACACATTTTTTCAATGTGCATGATATTAAGATTGTGGCACAAGAGATTATTAATCCAATAAGGAAGTTGAAAAAATATACTATTTTTTCTCCATTGTGAAAGTTCTCACTCAGCATTATTAGCTCCAAATGGTCTTTTTGCTTTTCATTCATCTTATAGTTCTTTTCCAAATACAATATCAACATTCTTAACTTGTTTTTATATATCAATAGTTGTTATTATCATAACTGAATTTCTATTTTCTACATTTCCATCAAATTGACCTCGAGTTAATCTAAATTTGTGTCCAACATTTAAAAAATGACGATGACCCATGAAACACCATTTTCAACTATGTGATAGGCGTTTAGGAGTTGGGTCAAAATTGCAAGTAGGATAAACTAATCCTAATATATGTGTTTCATCTAGAAAAGGTTCTAAGACCAGGAAAATCACTAATAATATATAATACAACTTCATGCATGTTAAACACTTCATTGTTGTATGGATCAAAAGTTTTAACATCAAAATTCCATAATTCTTTAACTTTTTCTACTAATGGTTGCAAATATATGTCAATATCATTTCCTTGTTCTTTCTTACCAGGAATGATCATGGAAAGAATGAACGAGCTCTATTTCATGCACATCTGATAAGCATAGATTTCATAAATAATTATCTCTCACTTTTATCTCATTAAGACTTCTTATATAATCAATTAAGTGATCTTTGTCATATTTTATGAGTTTGGGTTCATATGAAGTTTAATTGAATTTCTTTGCTTACCCGATTAAAATGACACTATTATAGTATTTTGAGCATAATAGGAGTTGTAGACATTTAAAAATCATGAAATCTGTCTTGAATGAAAGCTTAAAGAAGTGTCCATAGTTACAAAGCAAGAGTAGACTCTAAATGGGATGATTAGGACTCCGAAATTATCTCAAAAGATGAGATAGTGTTGCTGACATGGAATTTGAACAGTGTGCAAAGATCCAGCCATATCTTGAGATACAGAAGTCATATTGAGATGAAATCAACTTTATTGGACAGCTAAGATCCGGGGCTACAACTTTTGTTCAAAAGTCAAGCTCTAATTCGGACATGTGAACATCCGAAATTGCGGTGCAAGAAAGTCAAAATTGTTGTGCTCATTGGTGACAAAAATTCAAAAGTGTTTTGCATTTTCAACAAAGCCCATGTGAAAGCAATAAAAGGGTACAAAAGTAATATCCTAGTTGGTGACTTTCTGAAGATGATGCCTCAAAAGTCCTCTATAAATAGAAGGGTTTACAAGAGGAGAAACACACCATTTTGGAGATTAACTCCAATACCATTTTCTTTCTTTCTTTCTTTCTTTCTTTCTTTCTTTCTTGTTAGTTTGCCTCCTACATGGAAGGCTTAGTTTTTCTTTATTGTTAGTTGCCTCCTACATGGAAGGCTTAGGATTTATTTGTTGTTAGTTGCCTCCTACATGGAAGGCTTAGGATTTATTTGTTGTTAGTTTTCCTCTTTCTTTGTTGTTAGTTTGCCTCCTTCATAGAAGGCTAGGTTTATAGTTTCAATTCAAGGATTCAAGCTATTTTCATTTTAACTTTGAGGTCTTGATCTTTATTTACATGCTTATTAAGTGGTTTCTACTCTACTTCACTATATTCTTCAATTTTATTCTTTAATCAAAGTTTGATCGGTTGACGTATTTTGATTAATGCATAATTGATTTATAATTGGTTTTTGATTGGTAAATCATTTTCCAAAAGTTTGAAGAGTAGAAATTAAGTAATTTAATTGAAGGTTTTCATTTTATTACTTACTTCAACTGAATTCTGATTATAAAATTGGTTTAGATGAAAGATTAAGTGGTTACTAAATCTTGTTGATCATAATCAATTGAATTCTGAGAGGTTTCTCAGTAGAGAATTCAAGGATCATTGTAGGGGTTCCAGATGATCCTAGGTTGATAAACACAATGCATGATTTTAGTGATCAATGATTAGTTATGAAAATAGCCTCTGAATTCCTTGAGTTGATAATTGTTAAGTGAAATTAATTTCATTCTGTATTTTGTATTTAGCATTTGATATCACATCTTTACAAAAACCCCCTTGTTCTAATTTTCTCCTTATTTGCTTAAGAATCTGAAATGGTCTTTGGGAGATGACCTAGGTTGCACCTTATACTATACCAATAGTTTGGGCGAAATCTAGAAATTATTTTTGCGCGTTTGCGACGAGCGTGTCAAAAATTTGGCGCCGTTGCCGGGGACCATTTTAGTTTCCTAGGCTTATTTAGGAGTTTGTATAAAATTTTTAATCTTTCTAACAATTTTTTTTAACTTTAGGTATATATTCTTGGATTTTCTGTATGAATTCACCTTTTTGTGTATGACCCGATCCAATCCTGAAAATTTATATGCATATGATCCTGAGATTGATAGAACATTCCACCATTTGAAAAGAGCATATAGAAGGCATTCAGTCAGTAATAACCAAGAAAGTAACAGTAGTGATTTTTCATCTTTAAATTTTGATAGTTTCAAATATTCTGCTAAGAACATGGCTGATAGAACCCTAAAAGAATTAGCTGCACCTGATGTTGCTTATCAACCGTTGTGTATTCAATACCCTGATGATGCACCATTTGAACTAAAGTCTGGATTAATACATTTGCTACCTAAGTTTCATGGCCTTGCAGGTGAACACCCTTATAAACATTTGAAGGAATTTCACATTGTGTGTTCCACAATGCGGCCACAAGGAATTCCTGAAGATCATATCAAGTTGAAGACATTTCCTTTCTCCTTAAATGATGGAGCTAAGGACTGGTTGTACTATCTACATCCAACATCTGTTACAAGCTGGAATGATATGAAGAGATTATTCCTGGAGAAATTCTTCCATGCATCCAGAACAACAGCTATCAGAAAAGAGATTTGCAGCATCAGACAGAACTCCCAAGAAACTCTCTATGAGTATTGGGAGAGATTCAAGAAACTATGCGCCACTTGTCCACACCATCAAATCAGTGATCAATTATTGATTCAGTATTTCTATGAAGGACTCATGCCAATGGACAGAAGCATGGTTGATGCAGCTAGTGGTGGAGCACTTATGGACAAAACTCCTACAACAGCTCGAGATTTGATTGCCAACATGGCAGAAAATTATCAGCAATTCAATTCTCGAACTAATTCCTTGTCTAAAGGAGTCCATGAAATGACCACTAAGACAGACCATACACGATTGGAGAACAGAATTGAAGAACTAACCTCCATCGTAAGACAGTTGGCCATCGGACAACAACAGCAACTTAATGTTGTTGACAAAACCAAAACATGTGGCATCTGCACTTCTGCAGATCATCTTAGTGATGCATGCCCAACATTGCAAGAAAGTGAGACACCTGAGGCTACAGTAAATGGTATTTTTGGCACAGGACAACAATACAGGCCTCCTCAACATTATCAGCAACAAAAGTTTGAACCACCTTCTGGATCATACAATCCTAGTTGGAGAAACCATCCTAACTTGAGATATGGTCCTCCACAACAACAAAGGATTCAAACATCTGACTCCCAAAATAAATACCAACCACCGCCTTTCAGACAACAACAATAGCATATGCAGCAATCTGTACCCTCTAATGCTTCTGAACCCTCTCTTGATGATTTGATGAAGCAATTAGCAACCAACAATCTTCAGTTTCAACAAAATGTAAGTTCTACCCTTCAGGATTTACAAACTCAAATTGGGCAGTTAGCTACCACTGTCAACCAATTGAAATCTCAAGGTTCTGGTCAACTACCTTCTCAACCTGTCATAAATCCCAAAAGTGTGAATGCCATGACCTTGAGAAGTGGGAAGAAAGTGCACACAGACCCTACATTTTTAAAGCAACAAAGCTTCAATCAGACTAATCCACACCAAAAAGAAGAATTTATCTCCACACCTGGAGACATCTCTGATAAGCCATCTGAATCAGAGGGAAAGTCTGATGAAAAAAGTACACCAGCCTTCGATAAGACATCGAATGATCAAGAAAAAGAAGCTTGCCATAAACGATCTGCACTTGAAGCATCTGATGAGACAAAAACCCCAAATTGTGCTGATCAGAAGGTATCTTTACCTTTTCCAAATAGAATGGTCCAATCCAAGCCCAATGTTCATGCAGAATTGGATAAGGAGCTTCTAGATACCTTCAGGAAAGTGGAAGTCAACATACCACTTCTAGATGCTATCAAGCAAATTCCCAAATATGCCAAATTTCTAAAGGACCTGTGCACGCATAAGAGAAGATTCAAAGGGGATGAGAAGATCAGTGTGGGACGCAATGTTTCTGCCTTAATTCAACCCAGCCTCCCTCAGAAATGTAAAGATCCAGGAACTTTCACCATTCCTTGCACAATAGGAAACTCTACATTTGGTGATGCATTGCTGGATCTAGGTGCTTCCATTAATGTTATGCCCTCATCAGTTTATAAATCTTTGAATCTGGGAGAACTGAAGCCAACTGGTGTGGTGATTCAATTAGCCAACAGAAGTACAACACATCCAGCTGGAGTACTTGAAGATGTGCTAGTTCAAGTGAATAAGCTAATCTTTCCAGCTGACTTCTACATTTTGGATATGGAAGATGAGTCATCCATCAACAGAGCAACCTTGATCCTAGGGAGACCTTTCCTCAAAACTGCAAAAACAAAGATAGATGTGCATACGGGGACTCTCTCTATGGAATTTGGAGATGATATCATCCAATTCAACATATTTGAAGCCATGAAGCATCCTATAGAGAACCATTCACTTTTTCAACTTGATGCCATAGACCTTCTTGCGGATGATTATTCTATTGACAATCTACTTTTTGAATTTTTTGATTTTGATTTAGATTACTTAGATAATTTTATTTGCACATATGATGAATTTGATCCATGTATTGTGTGTTCCAGGATTAATGCTGCAGACCAAACTTCATTGAAAGATGACATGTTAGATGCAAGTGTTGCAAACATTTCAATCTCAGATAGATCCCTTCCTTCCATAATACAACCACCTCCTTTGGAGTTGAAACCTTTGCCTGAACATCTAAAGTATGCTTATTTGGGGGAAAATGAGAAGCTTCCTGTCATTGTAGCAAAGAACCTTCTACCACAACAAGAACAAAGGTTGCTGCAAACCTTAAGAAGCCATAAACAAGCAATTGGATGGACTTTGGCTGATATTCCAGGCATTAGCCCATCTACTTGTATGCATAGGATATTGCTGGAGGAAAACACCAGACCTGTTAGACAACCACAAAGGCGTTTGAATCCAACCATCCTAGATGTGGTAAAGAAGGAAGTAGGTAAGCTTTTGGCAGCTGGTATCATCTATCCCATCTCAGACAGTGATTGGGTAAGCCCGGTGCAAGTAGTTCCTAAGAAGACTGGCATGACTGTAGTCAAAAATCACAATGATGAACTAATCCCTACCAGAATACAAAACAGTTGGAGAGTGTGCATAGATTATAGGAAGCTTAACCAAGCTACTCGCAAGGATCACTTCCCTTTGCCCTTCATAGACCAAATTTTGGAAAGATTAGCAGGAAAATATCACTATTGCTTTCTAGATGGTTTTTTAGGTTATTTTCAAATACATATAGCCCCAGAAGACCAGCATAAGACCACCTTCACTTGTCCTTTTGGTACTTTTGCCTATCGAAGGATGCCCTTTGGTCTATGCAACGCCTCTGGAACCTTTCAAAGATGCATGGTAAGCATTTTCTCTGATCTCTTAGAAAGTTGCATGGAAGTGTTTATGGATGACTTCACTGTATATGGTTCTTCTTTTGATGCATGCTTAGAAAGCCTCTCTAAAGTTTTGGACAGATGCATTGAGACTAACCTGGTTTTGAATTTTGAAAAATGTCATTTCATGGTAACAAAAGGTATAGTCTTAGGACACTTGGTATCTAGAAAAGGTTTAGAGGTTGATAAGGCCAAGATAGACATTATTACTTCTCTACCTTACCCCACTTCTGTGCGAGAAGTACGTTCTTTACTTGGTCATGCAGGTTTTTACAGAAGATTCATCAAGAATTTTAGCAAGATTGCACAACCTCTTTCTAAACTACTACAAAAAGATACCAAATTTGTGTTTAATCAAGCATGCAAGGATTCATTTGATGAACTAAAGAAGCGGTTGACAACCACTCCCATCATTCAACCACCTAATTGTACGCTTCCATTTGAATTAATGTGTGATGCATCTAATTATGCCCTTGGTGTTGTACTGTCTCAAAGAGTTAGCAAGAGATCTCATGTCATTGCATATGCCTCTCGCACACTGGATGCAATCCAATCCAATTACACAACAACTGAGAAGGAGCTTTTGGCAATTGTGTTTGCCTTAGATAAATTTCGCTCCTATTTGCTTGGATCTAAAGTTATTGTCTTCTCTGACCATGCAGCTTTGAAATACTTGCTTAAGAAGGCAGATGCTAAGCCAAGACTGATTTGCTAGATGCTTCTGTTGCAAGAATTTGATTTAGAGATTAAAGACAAGAGTGGTGCAGAGAACCTTGTTGCAGATCATTTAAGTCGGATCCAGCAACCTTGTGAAGAAACTTCAATTGCAGATTCATTCCCAGAAGAGCATCTTTATCATTTGCACGGGAAGGATCCTTGGTATGCAGATTTGGTAAACTATCTGGTTGCTAAAGAAATACCCAAACACTTCACCAAATCACAAATTGCCAAGTTGAAAAGTGATGCCAAACACTACATATGGGATGAACCATACCTTTGGAAGACATGTAGTGATCAAATCATTAGAAGATGTGTTCCAGATCATGAAGTTCAGTCTGTACTTACCTTTTGCCATTCCCTAGCTTGTGGTGGACACTTTGGGCCACAACGGACAGCTAGAAAAGTACTAGACTCAGGCTTTTATTGGCCTACAATATTTCGTGATGCACACAGATTATGCATAACTTGTGAGCAGTGCCAAAGAATAGGGAGTATTTCGCGCAGAAATGAGATGCCCCAACAACCACTTCTCTTTTGTGAGGTATTTGATGTATGGGGTATAGACTTTATGGGTCCATTCCCTGTCTCTTTTGGCTTTGTTTACATTCTGCTAGTTGTTGATTATGTTTCAAAATGGGTGGAGGCAAAAGCCACTCGTACTGATGATGCTCGAGTTGTTGCAGATTTTATCAGGTCTAACATTTTTAGCAGGTTTGGCATTCCTAGAGCTCTAATTAGTGACCAAGGTACTCATTTTTGCAACCGTACAATGGAAGCCCTACTCCGCAAATATGGAGTCATGCATAAAGTCTCCACCCCATATCATCCTCAAACAAATGGTCAAGCTGAAGTTTCTAATCGAGAGATCAAGAAAATCTTAGAGAAAACAGTTCAGCCTAACAGGAAGGATTGGAGCTTGCGCCTTGTTGATGCTTTATGGGCATATAGGACAGCCTACAAGTCACCCATTGGTATGTCTCCCTACAGGATTGTCTTTGGTAAAACATGTCATCTTCCAGTTGAATTAGAGCATAGAGCATTTTGGGCAGTAAAGAAATGCAACATGGATCTAGACCAAGCAGGAATCCATAGGAAGCTTCAATTGCAGGAACTTGAAGAAATTCGATTAGAAGCATACGAAAACTCCAAAATTTACAAAGAAAAGGTCAAAGCTCTTCATGACAAAAAGTTGGCAAGAAAGGAGTTTTCCGTTGGACAAAAAGTTCTCCTTTTCAATTCTCGGCTAAAACTTATGCCTGGTAAGCTACGCTCTAGATGGTTAGGACCATTTGTAGTTACTAATGTTTTTCCTTATGGTGCAGTGGAAATAAAAAATGAGGTAACTGAAAAAATCTTCAAGGTGAATGGACATCGTCTTAAACCATTTTTCGAAGGTTTTCAAAAGCACACGGTAGAAGAAGTGCATTTGCACAATGCCACATACTTGCAATAAATTCAAGAGAAGTCTCTCTCTCTCTCTCTCTTTCTCTCTTTCTCTCTCTCTCTTTCTCTCTTTCTCTCTCTCTCTCTCTCTTTCTCTCTCTCCCTCTCTCACATTCCTCGCTTATAAGTTTCAACTAATCTCTCAACTTCCTTCTTCACCTCTTAAATCATCCCAACTATTACACTACATTGAGCTTGCAGGAATAATAACTTGAGTGTTTTAAGAAAAAAAAATGGAGAAAGCTCTCACCAGGATCAAAATTTTGTTCCCTACTCTCCCCAGAAATTTTCTTAAAGACATTTACAATTGCAGACTTGAACGATTGAGGGCATTAACACTCTTAGGCCTTCCAGAAGATGTCCGTTGGATCATTGAAGCTAAGGTACGTTTAGCAGGTGAATTTCAAGAATCATTTGTTAAAAACATGCCAGGTATGGGAAGAAGTTCCTATGCAAAGAAGAGAAGGGCAAAAAGAATTGGAGTTTGCTACAGGTGTGCAAGATGGACCTGTAACACAAGATGCAAGAACCCTGGAATGGTTTCAAGAAATCGAGAGGACAAAATTCAATTCATAAAGGATGGACTGAGTAAGGAGTCATTGGATGATATCATTCAGACTCTTGAGACGCATCCTAGTGGGCATGTACAAGGAGTTCTTCTTGATTTGTTTGAACTGTTCCGTAAGGAAAAAAGCACGTTATAGTCTTGGGAATCTGACTTTAAAAGACCCTGTTGTCAGTTTACAAGAAAACTGAATGGGAAGCACATCCTCGACTCTTAGAAGACGTTTCAGCCGTTACTGGACGTAAAACCAGAGGAAGATGTGAGCCACAATCACAACTACTGTTCATTCTCATGCGTGTATGTTTGTCATTTACATTGTCTTTTCAATTTATTGGGCCACCATTTTTTTTGAAATTTTCACCCCTGCTTAAAGTCTTTCCCCTCTGACATTCACCTTTTCCTTGAACAAAAAATTCAAACTTTTGCAACAAAAATTCAAACTTTTGCTACCAAATCCTGATCCCGCACTATTCAAGCGATCTCCTTGTCTGATATTGAGTCCCTATAAATTATCAACCTCTATGACATATTTTTTTCAAAAAAAAAAAGACAGAAACAACATATATGGATAGGATCAATACTATCTGTGTTTTTGATGGGTCTAACCTTGGAAAGAATGGAGAATTTCAACATGCAGCTTATACCCTTGGTAAGGTATTAGCTGCAAGAAAAATCAATCTTGTTTATGGGGGAGGGATTCAGGGTTTAAAAGGATGTGTTGCAGGATCTGCACTCACAAAGGGGTGTAACGTCTTAGGTGTTGGCTTAAAAAATGGGAGCACCTCCTACTTCACCCTGGGTACTGAATTGAAGGTTGCAACCATGCATGACCGTATGAGACACATGTTGATTAATTCTAATGCATTTATTGCATTACCTGGTGGTCTTGGAACAATGGAAGAAATTTTTACCATTATATTTTGGGCCTATCGGAATTTTCATAAAAAACCTTTGGGCTTATTGAATATTAATGGCTTTTATAATGGTTTGATATCCTTTTTAGATCATGCAGTAGAGCAGGAGTTCATGCCACAATCCATGCGCAACATCATAGTATCTGCTTCAACTGTTGAAAAACTACTTGAGATTTTGCAAAATCCTACATCTGAGCTCAGTCAAGCAATGCAGCTGGTGAACCAACCAAATCATGATGGCAGAGACAAAAGAGAACCAGATACCACTCTTCGGTTATAACTTTTCCTTACTTTGGTGGTTTTCTCACATTTCTTTTCCTGTCATATGAAATTCCATCTAAGACATTGGGGACAATGTCTTGGATAGGTTGGGGGGAGGATGGTCCGATATATTAAAAAAAAAAACCCAAAAAAAAAAATTAGGTTAGAATCATAAAACTTGCTTTGAGTAAGGAGTTACACTTGACTCTTGATACGCATCTTATGATTAAAAAAAATTAAATAAAAAAAAATTTGAATGTGGAAGTTTGTTTTTCTTTAGATTTCATAAAATAATTGAAGCAAAATGTGATTTACAGTTCGAGATTAATTAGTTTGGCAACACATATTTGAACTGGATAGATTAGATTTGATAAATATATTACCTGTGAGATTTTGAGCCTTATTATTATTTTCTTTCTTGTGTGATTTTCATCCATGGAATATGTTACTTCAAAACTTACATTGATTCTTTTTGAAGCTACATTTTCACATAAATTGTACAAAAATGATTGAGGCACTGTTTTTCTTGAACAAACCACTTGGCCAAATAACCAAACCATATAATTTTATCCTTTGATCAGCCCTTTGAGCCAATTAGCCTTTTCTTCTTTTTAGCTCACCACAAATCAAAAAAAAAAAAAAACAACTTTGTCTGACCATAGAAGGTGAGGAATACTGGATTTATCATACCATAAGTGTTTCAATAAGTGTGGGGGAGATTATTGTTGTGTTCATCGATATCATGGTTGAAAAAAAAACTGAAGCAATAAATTAATAAATAAACTATTATATTGAAAAAAAAATGAAGAAGTGATATCTGTTTCTCACACTTGCACTTAGACTCAATTCTCAATCCTCATCATTTTCCTTGGTCTAACATTGTATCTCTTCAATATATCATTTCATCTTTCTAATCCCGTTATAACCAAAGAAAGACCTCTTGATTTGTGTATTGCATGTGTATATAGTAGTAGAGAAGTAGAAGATATGCAAGGCTATGATAGTTCATCTTTCATGAATTGAATTTGAGAGAAACACTTACCAAATCAAACACCTGAGAGATTCAGAGTATATCATATGAGGTTTTATCTTTCTCAATCTATGTTTTTCAAATTAAAGTTGCCTTTCTAAGTAATTTCAAAAATGTGATGAAAGAATGCTTCATGAAATTTTGTGAATTCTTGAGAAATCAACTCAAAACTTTGATGTTCTTTAAAAAAAGAATAAAAAAAAAATAAAAAAATAGTCACCAATCCTTAACTTAAGTTTGTCCGAGACGTGCAAAAGATAAGTGTGGGGGAATTTGATAAGCATAGATTTCATAAATAATTATCTCTCACTTTTATCTCATTAAGACTTCTTATATAATCAATTAAGTGATCTTTGTCATATTTTATGAGTTTGGGTTCATATGAAGTTTAATTGAATTTCTTTGCTTACCCGATTAAAATGACACTATTATAGTATTTTGAGCATAATAGGAGTTGTAGACATCTAAAAATCATGAAATCTGTCTTGAATGAAAGCTTAAAGAAGTGTCCATAGTTACAAAGCAAGAGCAGACTCTAAATGGGATGTTTAGGACTCCGAAATTATCTCAAAAGATGAGATAGTGTTGCTGACGTGGAATTTGAACAGTGTGCAAAGATCCGGCCATATCTTGAGATACAGAAGTCATATTGAGATGAAATCAACTTTATTGGACAGATAGGATCCGGGGCTACAACTTTTGTTCAGAAGTCAAGCTCTAATTCGGACATGTGAACATCCGAAATTACGGTGCAAGAAAGTCAAAATTGTTGTGCTCATTGGTGACAAAAATTCAAAAGTGTTTTGCATTTTCAACAAAGCCCATGTGAAAGCAATAAAAGGGTAGAAAAGTAATATCCTAGTTGGTGACTTTCTGAAGATGATGCCTCAAAAATCCTCTATAAATAGAAGGGTTTACAAGAGGAGAAACACACCATTTTGGAGATTAACTCCAATACCATTTTCTTTCTTTCTTTCTTTCTTTCTTTCTTTCTTTCTTTCTTTCTTGTTAGTTTGCCTCCTACATGGAAGGCTTAGTTTTTCTTTATTGTTAGTTGCCTCCTACATGGAAGGCTTAGGATTTATTTGTTGTTAGTTGCCTCCTACATGGAAGGCTTAGGATTTATTTGTTGTTAGTTTGCCTCTTTCTTTATTGTTAGTTTGCCTCCTTCATGGAAGGCTAGGTTTGTAGTTTCAATTCAAGGATTCAAGCTATTTTCATTTTAACTTTGAGGTCTTGATCTTTATTTACATGCTTATTAAGTGGTTTCTACTCTACTTCACTATATTCTTCAATTTTCTTCTTTAATCAAAGTTTGATCGGTTGACGTATTTTGATTAATGCATAATTGATTTATAATTGGTTTTTGATTGGTAAATCATTTTCCAAAAGTTTGAAGAGTAGAAATTAAGTAATTTAATTGAAGGTTTTCATTTTATTACTTACTTCAACTGAATTCTGATTATAAAATTGGTTTAGATGAAAGATTAAGTGGTTACTAAATCTTGTTGATCATAATCAATTGAATTCTGAGAGGTTTCTCAGTAGAGAATTCAAGGATCATTGTAGGGGTTCCAGATGATCCTAGGTTGATAAACACAATGCATGATTTTAGTGATCAATGATTAGTTATGAAAATAGCCTCTGAATTCCTTGAGTTGATAATTGTTAAGTGAAATTAATTTCATTCTGTATTTTGTATTTAGCATTTGATATCACATCTTTACAAAAAAACCCTTGTTCTAATTTTCTCCTTATTTGCTTAAGAATCTGAAATGGTCTTTGGGAGATGACCTAGGTTGCACCTTATACTATACCAATAGTTTGGGGGAAATTTAGAAATTATTTTTGCGCGTTTGCGACGAGCGTGTCAACATCCAAGGAGTAAGGTTATAAGAAATGAGTATAACTGCCAAATATTATAACTAGTGCTCAAATTGACAAATAGATTGAGCCATTAGTAGACAATGCAAATCGTACATTTTGAAGGTCTAAAGCAAACTCAGGATATAAGAGTCAAATTTCTTCCATGCTTCAACATCTTTTGGATGCCTTAACATGTATTCATTGGTACTTTTTAATATATGACATCACCCATGCTCAGCTGTTTCAGAATACATAGATAACCTCTACGAAAAATGTTTCAAAGGAAAATATCTTAAAACTTTTATAGGCACCTTCTTCTTCTTATTAATGGTAGTACTATTAGTTACTCCCTTATCTTTTTATTTCCATCTAGCTTTGTTGCATATATTACATGTATCTATGTTAACCCTTTCAAACAATAGTCAATGTTTTAGATTTCATGTCAGAATCTGCCAATTCCACTGAGAGATTGCAAAGATATTACTTAGTCTAAGCAGTAAAATTAGAAATGAGATGGGATTTCCATTCGATTATTCAATAGGAATTTGTCCTTGTTGACTTCCACTGGAAGTCCAATCTATCAATTACAAAAATTTCTAATCTAATTAAGATAGTCTATCTTTGTATAGGGGAAAAGCTCTCAACTCATTTTTTAAAGATAGGCATGTCAAAATTGAGTGACCTTTTTATCGATTTGTATGTATAGCCACTTTAGTCATGCTTGTGGTTTCTCTAAAGTATCGTTTTTCTTGGAACATGATCAACCATAAATTATTACATTTGTGATTTTCATCCACTGATGCAGAAAATTATCCAGTTTTCAATTCTCATATGAGGTTGAAAAGTTTATTAGCAACATGTCGGCACAAAGTGATTCATCATGCTCAAACATAAGGTGATTGTTCCTTAGGGACAATTTATAGATCATCAAGTTCCCACAAATGGATTTTGGAACTCAAAGGCAATCGTTAAGTGATTTGTTTCTCCAAAAGGTTAGTATTTGATCCTAGCATTATCTTATTTAGCTAAAAATAATAATATCCCCTCTTCTTACATTTATTCCTATGTTGTAGGTAATGATGACACTTATACATTTGAGGACGAATGTTTTCGAAAGGGGAAGAGATGATGCAAAGGCTTTAGATACAGAGGATCCAAACTAAAAATCCACTAGGCCTATTAGAACTTACACAAACTAGGTTTATTGGGTCTCATACCTTAGAATAGGATTTAGGTACATTTTTGTATTCTAGGAACTAGCAGGTCCAATTTGTATATGTATTGGGCCTAATTTTGGGGTATTTTAACTTAGGCTTTTTTGGTCTTTCTCTTCCCAATTTGAGACTATTTTAAGGAATGAAGAAGGCACCATTACTGGGCTACAATCTAAGCCCAATTCGGATTCAAATCTTCCCCCTCCTTCCCACCATTTTGCAACTCCTTCATTTTGCCTATATAAAGGCATCACTTGTGTAATTTTTAACACTAAGTTCATTTTGAATGAAAATATGAGTTTTCACTCAGATTTTTTAGAGCAGTTCTCTCCCTATCCTTCCTCTAGAACCTAAATTGGGGTTGAGGAACCTCCTCATCCACGGCTGCTCATGGTGGTAGAGAAGAAACTCATCCTTCACAAGAGATGGCGCTTCAAAGTCAAGGCATAGTTCAAATCAATTCCTCTTCCATTTTCTACCAAATTGAAACCTTTATTGATGCAAAAGAACCACCTTCTTCTACCTCTACATAAAAAGGGTATCAAAGCTCTAGTGATGGAGATTAGATTTGCTTCTTGATTCATATGTATTTTCTTTTTTCTTCTATGATTTCCGAATTTATCTTCATCACTATTTTTATTTTCATTTTTGATTGGTCAAATGATCTCTACTTTTAATGGTTTTTATTGCGTCCTCTTCATCTCTCTTTCTAGTTTCATAATTGATATAGTTTGTGTGATTTAGATCTAAAATGATATTTTTATTGCCTGATTATTGAAGTGTGTTCATCCTAGCATGCAAATGCACCTAGCTTGTTTGATTTATGCATAACTTGCTTATTTATGATTGATCTTTAATAAACTTGTTTTGTTTGCTTCTTGTAATCCATATCTTTCAATTGATTCGTTTAAATTTTTCATATCTACCGAAAAAAAGTTTAGAAAAATTGAGATTTGAATTCAAAAATTGGTACTAAAATCTCATGTGTCCAAGAAATTCTTGTATAGACTTGGTTCTTTTAGCCTTGTTCAAGTATTATTATGCATATTTTGATCCTTCTCTATGTGTTATTCTGAGTTGAATGTTTTTTGGTTTGTCTCTTTCAATTTCCAATGAGATGCATGATCATGTGCATGCAATCTAATGCTATCTAGGCTGAATCATGTATCTTCTAAGCAATTAAGGTTAGGTGACCTTAAGTGTATGCTTAATTAACATTTTAAGCAAAATTAAAAGATACTTAAATATCTCTTGAACTTCTATGACCTGAGATGGATTTGGAGATCATTGGGACAACATACTTGACTTAGATTACCCTACATTTGCAAGGAAGAGTGCAAATGCACTAAGTTGGACTATGGGATTAGGACCTTGAAAAAAAAAATCCTAAGAAAAGACCATTGGAAGATTGTGAATTCTAGACTTGAATCAAGGACTGAACACAAAAAAAATTAAAACAAAAATAGAAATAAAATACAAAAGATTTGAAGAAAAGCAAATAAAATCAAAGAAAAGAACAAGTAAAGCATATAGGAAAAAGCATGTGTATAAGGTCCATTCTTTGAATGAAGTATGCTTATGTATTCATAACTTCATGTTCAGTCATTGTGTTTAGAAATTAGGTCTTAATACTCATTTTATGTATGATTCATATACCTTGGCCGAATAGCATTCATCCTTTGCATGACCATGAGCATGCTTCTCTTAGGTTTCTAGGATTCCTTTCGTGTGCTTACCTTTAATCTTAGTTTTAATTCTAATTTGTCCAAATTCTTGGCTTCCAAGTTTTATCTTAAATTCTTTTTGAGTATACTTTTCTTGTGATTAGCTTTTCTTTATTGTCTTTAATTTTTTTTTAGTTTTTTCACCTATCACCTATACTTACTTGAGCACTACTTCACCACTTTGTTGAACTTGAGTTGAGTTATTTGTTGGTCTCAAGTTTAGTTTGAAGGATATTTGTTCAGAGTGAAGTTGTTAGAGAAGGCTGGTTTCATGGTGATGACATTAGAGGAGAGAGTGGAAACACTTTGTGAGATTTAATTGATTTAAGGCTTAATTTTCTAATACTAACCATGTGGGGGAAGCAAGTGTCCTTCTTGTGTGAATAATTTTGTAGATACTTTGGGGAGGCCTAAGCACAAGGAAAGGTACCAAGGAGATCAAGAATCAAAGTCTTGAAAACTTGGACTTTGAGGCCAAATTGAAGACTTCTACTTATGGATGAATTAAAGACTAAAGTGAAGGCTAATTGTAACATTAAGCATTTAGTTTTGAACTTGTAAATTTTAGGTTGAATATATATATGTAATTAGGTTTGATTTGAATTGTAAATCCTAGTGTGTTGTAGTAAGATTTCCTTTTTATGTAATTTAAATTTTGTCTTTTCAATTTGTTTGTAAGTAAGACTTTGGACTTTTCACCTTGGTGTAGGATACTCACCTAAGGTCAATCTCTAATTCTTTTGGTGGTTTGTGCATGCAAGAAGTATAAGAGGATGCTAAATGTTGTGTGAGTTTTATTAAAATATTTGGTAGCATTAACCTTGTATTCTTTTGCAAGGTCAAAGGGGCAAGGTATACTACTTAACCCTTGTGTTGTGTGCCTTAGAGCTTGGGTTGCTTACTAAGTATTTTTGGACTTGTGATTCAATTTTCTTAGGCTAGTAATCTGGGTGTGGAAAGGAATTTTCTACTTTGCCAATGCGTGGTCACAAATATTCACCTAGGAAGCCAAATGGAACAATTAGCTAATAGATTATAAAGGGTTTTCCAAAGTCAAACAAGGACCATAGGCCAAAGACTAGATCACCTAGAAAGAAGAAAGTATAAAAAGCAATCAAAAATAAAAGATTAATTAAAACTTGTGTGTAAACACTCAATTATTTTTTAGGCCAATTTTAAATCATGAATAAGGAAAATAATAATAAAAATAAAATATAAAATAAATAATAAAAAAAGGAGAAAATGATAAATAAAAGAAATAAAAAATAAAAAAAGAAAAAAGGAAATGAAAAGTAAAAATAATAATAACAAAAGAAGGAAAAAGGAAAAATGAAAAAAACAAAAAATAAAAAATAAAAAAAAGAGAGGAAATTTTTTTAGTTAAAAAGTGGTTCTATGTTAGCTAGTTTAGTTACAAGGTAGTTAAATAATTATTTAGGAAAAAAATAAAAAAAAATATAATAAAAACAAAAATTAAAATAAAATGGAAAATGGAGAAAGACTTATGGCGGGAAGTTAAAAAACCATATAAAAGAGGAAGGGGACTTCTCGAATTGGGGGTTTTTTGGCCTATTGCTCTTCGTTTCATTATTTTTCGAAATTCTTCTTAACTTTCTGGGAGCTTCTCCTAGTTTCTCCCTATCATTTTAGGATCCCTCTCTAGCTTCTCTCGGCTCCGTGAACCTGCCCCTGAATTTTCTGGTGCTCGCTATCTCTCAAAAATGCTTTGAAGCACCTTTTCCTTTGGGATTATCGTTCCGACTTTGCCTCTGCAGATTCCTTCATCGCATAGCAAGAACTCCTGATACCTGCGAAGAATCCGCATTACGCCAAGCCGATTCAACGATTCTTGAATTTAGCTTCATGCTCAGGTCAGTTTGATCATCTAATTGTACCTCTCTATGCACCTGGATCCTCTCATTTCTTTGTGAAGTTTGTGATTAGAATAGAAGTTGCATTGTGACAAAAGTATGTCACAAATAGAAATGCATAAGCGTCTCTGATTTCAGTTTGAATCTTGATTTGAACTTTCCAAATAAAAGTGGTTAGATACCTATGTAAGTAGGAACAAAAGGTCTTCTAGGCGACGAGATTCGTGAGAACCAAATTATATTAACCACCGTATAGGTTGTGCCATCCCTGTGCTTAAACTTCAATCCAAAGTTCTCCAATAAAGCTCCCCACTGAATGAATGATATCTTAGAAAAGTTTGAGTGTGACTTTATCAGCTAATGTGAGATTGCACGCTCAGCTTAGAAATGAAGTAAGAATCCCACTGTTCATATACCTGGAGTTCTAAACTTTGCAACGGATGTTAATGCAAATCTGAGACTTAGCCTTAAATCCTATTATTAGTACCACTGCCCCGAGGGGAAAAAGCATCCCGATATTAGAGAGCATCTACATGAGAAGGATGCATGGTACATGTAATCTGTTAGCATGAGTAAAGGCGCAAAATGCTTTGTTTCATGACATCGATTTCAAGCTTGCAACCTGTCATCACCCATTAAACGACAAAGTAGCTAAGGAATGTGGATTCACTCCTCTCTCTATTAGGATTGTTAAGGAACTTGTTACTCTCAGTTCTCATCCACTGTTAAAATCTCTGAAAACCTCGAAAGCTGGAAGGCACCTCTCTGGTTTTGAGTTCCATCTGCCATTTAGAATGCTAACATAGAAAGTCCAGAAAACAACTTTGTTTTACTTGATGCAAGGAATCTCTACGACACAAGAATTGGTAAATTTCATGCGCCAAATGTTGAAACTCTGGACCCTTAAGTTAGGCAGTATGACAATGGTGAGCAGTTGAAAGATAAATATCCTTATGTATTGTACAGGTGGAATCAGGTGAGAAATGGCATCAACATATATCAGGTGTAAAGGTGCCAGGTTTAAGAATATGTTTCAGTTATTTGGCTACGACATTTGGAGCAATTCCCAGATGGTGTTTTTTTAAAGGAAAGGATTTTGTTTTTGATCACCGATATCAGTTGGAAGTTTAGATGCTAGCACTGTTGGTACCTCATCTTAGCTTACCACCGCTTATGTCTAAAACAATTGTGGCTGGTAGTCGAAAATTAGCGATTATTGCACCAAGCCCAAATGATAAAGAGATCCCCCATGGTTTATGTTGAAAGGAGAATGGCCAGTTCCTATTCTCCTTATATCAGCTTCGTGTCCATCATCAATTCTAAGGCAGTTTTGTGCAACTTTAGATCATGACGTCCCCTATATACATCCACAGCTCTGGTAGCATGTGTTGCATAGCCATATTCGAATTAGGGAGACTCCACCCAATCGGTTAGATGCCAAGCCTAATTGAACCCCATGCTGTTATGCAAAAAGAGGCCATTAGTTATTGGTCTGACATAAAACTCAGTGGCCATGCTGCCTCCTTAAAATTTCATCTCAAACGTTAAATGCATTCGGTGGAATAAAAAAAGACGGTTTGAATTGGCCCCTCTAGATTATGAATACCTCAAGCATAAGCTTTTAATATTAATTTAATTAAGGCACTAGACATTGCCCACCACATTCTGTATTTGAACTAATAAATGAGGTGGGCCCATTAGATTACAAATATCTCAAGCAAAAGCTTTTAATATTTATTTAATTAGAGGAAAAGACAATGCCTACCAGATTATGAATGTCTCATATATATATAAAATTAATTAAAGTCAATTTAGTACAAATTTCACTTTTGCTTTTCAGAGTGTGAGCAAATCAAGCAAATATCTTATTAAGTCACTTTTGACCCCTTTTTTTATATAAATTATTGAATATCCATCCCTTTTCATGGATCAATACGTTTTAAGCGAAATTGATTAAAAAAGAAATTAAAAACAGATACATAGTGAGATATAAATACGTTTAGATATCGAAAAGTTTTCAATTCAAAAATATATTATCAAATTAATTATGTGCTTCCGATGCTTAGGAAAATATTGAAATATTCATTAGTTACATTTTCCGATCAAACTTTATCGTCACTTTTAAATTTAAAAAATATATTTTGTCTTTAAATTTTCTGAAATTCGAGCAACGGATTTTAATACGGGTAAGCAGCCTTCTCTATTGTACCGTATTTTAATTTGTGCAGATTCAAACATAGCTTACGACGGTTTGGATTTTGCAAGCACATGATTTCAGAAAACCACCGTTTTCACTAATTTCATCGAAAAAATGTCTGTCTTTAAATTTTCTGAAATTTGAGCAATGGATTTTAGAAAATAGCCTTCTCTGTTGTAGCATATTTTAATTCGTGCGGAGTCCAAATATGGCCTGCAATGATTTGGATTTTGCAAGCATGTAATTTCAGAAAATCACTATTTTTACTCAATTCGTCAAAACGTCTATTTTTAAATTTTCTAAAGTTCGAGCAATGAATTCTAATGCAAGCAAGCAACCTTATCTACTGTGTCGTATTTTAATTTGTGCAGATTCCAAATACAACTCACGATGATTTGGATTTTACAAGCACACGATTTTAGGAAATCACTATTTTCATTAACTTCATCCAAAAATGTCAATTTTTACCCAAAATCATCCTTTGATTTTCCAAGAGATCAAATCACTTTACCAGAATTGTGTAGCCTTGAATTTCTTATTGTACCAGAAAATACATAGGAGCAGGATCTAGTCCTGTCGGACTATCTTCCACAAACCTATTTATTTTCATTCTAAACTGAAGGGATCAAACAATTTTCAAAAACATCAAAATCACACACTCAGTTTAAAGGGTACCATTGTTCAGAACGGGCCAGTAGGGTGTCTAACACCTTCCCTATTTGTGAACGACTTCCGAACCTAGAATTTCTTCCTCAAGTTAGAGTTTTTCCAAATGTTTTCCCTTAAATAAAAATTTGGTGGCGAATCCACAAAATGAATAAAACTCTTTTTAAATTTTTAGCAAGTTTTTCGTCTCGTTGTAATTACGGTTACAACATAGTGGATCTAGGAATAAGGATAATTATCATGAGGAAGAGACATCCAGTGAAGATGTCAAGTTCTTTTAGAAACAGATGAATCATATGAAAAGGAGAAGACACTCTCCCTTATGGGAATTGAGGACACTACCCTCCAATGACCAAGCACCAAGATGAGAAATAGTTAGGGATTATAGGCATAGAGAAGCAACTAGGACTAGGGAACCCTCTAGGTCTAAGACTTATAGGCATAGATCCCATAGGTCTACGGAGCATAAGAGTAGGATTTCCTCTAGGGATAGCTTAGATGATAGAGATTGTAGAGTTAAGCATAAAAATAGAGATATAAAGGGTAGGGATACTTTGGAGCCCACAAAGCTACCTAGGATTAAAATGCCTAAGTTCTATGGGGAGAACAACCCAGAGGTATACTTGGATTTGGAGCTTAAGGTAGAACAAATATTTGAAAGCCACACCATTAGGGAAAGACATAAGATGAGATTAACCACCCTTAGAATTTAGTGACTATGTCTTAATATGGTGGGATAGGCTTAACAAAGAGAAGTTTAGGCCCTTGAGTAAATAGGAAGAAATGAAACACATCATGAGGGAAAGGCATGTATCTCCCCATTATATAAGAGAGGTCCATAATAGGCTAAAGAGACTTTCTCAAGGTTAGAAAAGTGTAGATAAATATTACAAGGAAATTGAGGTTGTAATGGTTAGGACTAACTTGAAAGAAAGTGAGGAAGCCACCATGGCTAGGTTCCTAAATGGGCTTAGGCATAACATTAGGGATGTGGTAGAACTCCATCAATACCTAAGCCTAAATGACCTTTACCACCAAGCCCTAAAAGTAGAAGCCCAAGTCACTATAAGCGGTAAAGAAAAATTCACTGTATATAAGTCATCTACAAAAGACATTTCGAAAGATAGAAAAAGGATCCAAAAGACTCTAACTTTAAAACTAGGGAGTCCAAAGAAGCCAAAGACTCCAAAGAGTCTAAAGGCAAGATTCCAAATTTTCTCTTTGGTAGTTAAGTGTTTCAAGTGTTTGGGTAGGAGGCACAATTCCCAATGCTTAAATAAGAAAACCAGGTTCCTTAAGAACAATGATAATTATTCCTCATTGGATTCCATTGGCTATAGTTCCTCGTCACCTAATGATGAAGCCCTAGAGTATGCACTTAAGGGCGACCTTCTAGTTTTAGGAGGTTACTAGGTAGTGTTGCTAATAGGAAGAAAAAAACTCAAAGAGAGAACATTTTCCCTACCAGGTGTTCTATCAAGGGGCACACTTGCTTCTTAAATATTGATAAGGGTAGCTGCACTAATGTAGCTAGTACTAAATATTTACCAAGTTAGGGTTAGCAACCATCCCATCTCCTAAGCCATATAAGCTTCAATGGCTTAGTGATGATGGAGACTTGTTGGTTGATTAAAAAGTCCTCCTTACATTTACCATTGGGAGGTATGAGGACCATGTCATCTATGATATTGTACCAATGGAGGTCAATGATGTGCTTTTGGTAAGGTCATGGAAATATGACAGGGATGTCCATCATGATGGATATACTAATAGGTATTCCTTCCAATTCAACTCTTAAAAAATTACCCCAATGCCTTTATCCCCTAATGAAATTTATCAATACCAAATGCATATGAGATAGAAAAAGGAGGTAGAGAGATAGGCTTTGTAAAAGAAAAAAATTTAAAGAAATAAGAGAAACTAAAAATACGTAAAAGAAAAAGAGAAATATAGAAGGAAAGGTAAGTGGGGAGTGTACCTCTCTTATAAAAGAGGGTGAGTGTAGACTTGTATGAAAGGAGTGTACCTCTCTCATTACCTTGAACATCACTATTAGGGTAAGGCCTGATGTTTCCTCCACCCTTATAATTAAAGAACCATTTCATCCAAGAGGAGGTTAAGGTTGGCCCTCGTAAAAATCTTCATCTTCTTAATCACCCATGGATACTTAGGGCACTATTATTATATTACATAATAAGGATTGTATGACTAGATTATTTCACATAAGGTCCTTCCTCATAGTGACAAATGGTTATCTCATCATTTTTCTAGCATAACTCTTTGCTTGAGTTATCATAATGCAGCTAGGACCCAAACCTTGAACATAACTCCCTGTATACACAAGGTTGTGGTTCCTTACTAGCTCATATTGAGAAGACCAAAAAAAAAGGTAGAATGCCAAATTTTCAGCTTGACATATATGGGTATTATAGGCATAACTTAATCCACCAACAAAGTATAGCATGATTAAGGCACCTAAGAAACTACAAAGTAATCTTTCAAACCATCCTCATATATTATGTTAGGAGTTTCCAGTAAGGGTAACTACCTTACAATTATTTTGTCCATCATCACTACCTACGGAAACTAAACACATGAATCCCTTTAATAATTCCTTAAAGCATAAGCAAGAGAAGGCCATCATCCAACTAATGCAAGTTCATACTTTTTATGATGATAACTGTGGCCTATTGGATATGATCTACCTCTTATTCCTAGTTATGTTTACCTATTTGTTGTTACAAATGTTTAGAATATTCAGGGGTTAGTATTCGATCTTGGTATTAGTCTTGTTTTTCCTTTACTAATAAAAAGTATCCTCTACTTAGTTATGTCCTTTTACTGCACGTAAGAATGATGAAGACTCTCATTCAAGGACAAATTCACTCTAATAGGGAGGGCTTGATGCAGAGGCACTCTCAGAGACATCTAGACCTACACTAGAGCACTCTCATTTTCCAGGCAGGACACTCATACCTATTGGGCCTATTATTTATTTGTTCTGTTATAATTATTATTCTATATTTGTTATTACTCCTCAAGATTCTTATAAGTTTGGGAGAATTTATTTTTACTACGTTTATCATACATTTATTGTTATTTTTTCATTACATTACTGTTCCGCCATCAGTTTCCTAGCTAAAAAAAACAAACTTTCTCACCTTTGGAAGTAGCTTGTAGAATAAAATTGATAGATTTCTTGATTGGCCCTCTGTCACATCTCAAATTGATACAACTCTTCTCTTGGAAGACCTTCCACACAAGACTTTCAGTATGCTACTAGTTCGATCTAGATGCGTGGTAGACCAAATCCAATAGCTAATAAGGCTTGTCATTAGTTGAGGAAAAAAGATGAGACGCTAACTACCTTTTAGGAAGTTTAGGTTTCTTGTGTCTGACCTTCCCAGTGATTGAACTTTCCCTTAGTGGTGCTCTCTCCTTGCATATGCATAAATGATTTGATAAGCACTCTCTGGAACATGAATTGAAACATGATATAGGTCATTCTTGGTATACTACTGAGACTCCCAGAATTCCCAACTCTCTATGATTGACTACATTCGTTGTCTTTCTCTTGTGAGTTTGGCATGTCTTTCTCTCCCTATCTTGCAAATTCATAGAGGATGACTTGCAAGTGTATCATAAGGTCTAAGTGGTCGGAAGCTCTGTCTAGGAAGATGTTTTGTTGGAAGTACTTGCTTTGAAATATTTGAACAAGTTGATAACTTGCTTATGAAACTACAGGAAAGAATCTGACTGGCTCTTTAATCAGTCTTTATCTTTGAGTGAAACTAGGCTAATCAATCGAGCTTAGAGACAGTACATGTTTACTTATGACTAGCTTTTCTCTTTGCTTTCCTTGTTGAGATTGGTTCCTTGCTCTATTTATAACACCCTAAAAACGAATACCGGTTTCACGCTTAAGTCGTTCGTTTGGTTCCAGTTTTAGTTTGTTATCTCATGATGCGGAATTCATTTTATAAAATACTTATATAAAAATACGGTGAATTTTATTTAAAAGAAACTGTTTGATATAAACTACGAGCCTCGTCATAGAACGTGCGTAGTGGTAAAATAAATTGATAAGCAAATTTCTACGTACGTTCAAAACCTTAGGAATACTAAGCGTTCGTATTGTTCTTTCCGTTTATCATTTGCATATATTAGATACACAAGACTCAAGCATATCATACACATCATAGAATAATTATACATAACATATCATGTAAACCATAAGTCTTAGGCCTGTGAGCCTTATCATAAGTTATTACAAGCCGTAAACTTACAACTATTATACAATATATACATAAGTTAGCTAATACTACATATTAGTAGTTAGGATGCTTACATCCAATTATTTTTGACCTTAGTGCGATGTACACCTTCCAGAGAGAGTGTCTAACGTCTGCTTCAAGTACGTGAACTGCTACCATAATGAATAGCATCAGAGCTGTCTGGGAAGAAAGTGGGAAGAATTAGGGATGAGAAACTAAGTTTCTCAGTAGACTATCTACTTAGTTCTAATGTCATCACTTTAATCCCAACCACTTCACTTTATTTCATAAATCATTTCTTGCATAAAAGGTTACTTTTAATTCTTTGAAAACATTTCTCTGAAGTGGATCAATTTTATTCAAAACATACAACTTAGTTTCTCACCATACATTCTTCTTAACATTCATAACTTTGGGATCACAAATAAGATATCATTTGACATACAATTATTCTCTGTCTTAAACTTTATTCTTTACTACTTTTCTTTGTCTTTATCATTTCTTTGTCCAACCTTTGGGATACTTTATGAATCTAGTTTCACCACCTTTGGGAGAAAACAATTAGACATAGACATGTATTAAATTTTTCTAACAATATCTTCTCACTGACTCTACTCCCACCTCCTACTAAAAATTAAGGATATGAGCTCATTCCTAGATGATTGTCACCACCACATAAGGGGTGAAGGACTCAATGCCTTCACAGTAGAAGGATTTTGGGAGTGACCTTTGGCTCCTAGAAGCAACCTTTGGCTTCTCTTCAGTAGAGCTTTTTAAGGCCCTTTGGGTACTAGTGTGCACAGGGCACAAAGAAAGTAGTTTTACGTTTCACATAATGTTTGTTTTAGTGATCCTTTAATCTTTTTAAGTTCATTTTAGTAGCTTCCAAATAATTATGCATGCTCAAACAAATTTCCAACCAATATGGAATGCACATATAGGTTTCGAATTTTCATCTCAATCATCAACATAAACCATTCTCATACATGATCATCATCCTTTCTCATTCATGAGAATCCATAATTTATTCATTCATAGATAGTGAGCAGTCATAACTAATAATTCAATTTGATTGGTAAATCACATAGCATAATGTCACATTTACACAACCAATCCAATGCCTCAATTCGGTTTGATGTTGAAATCACACAAGGGACTTACATCACTCATCCTTCTAAGTTACCTCTCATCCTTTCCTTTTCTCAAATTACATTTGTTCATTAAGATTTTACATCTTAGCATCTTAATCTAGGTGGCCGAATGGCACTTTTCAAGTTTTTTACTTTTTGTGTTCTCTTTTGTTCAAATCTTATGCATGTCCTAAATATTCTAAGTTCAAGTATTAAGTATTTACAAAACTTTTAACTCATTTAGGACATTTTTGATTAAACATGACCGAATGGAAATTTTTACCTTTATCTATTCTCTTTTAAACTTTTAATCCTTAATATTCTAATACTTCCTAACTTATCTAAATAGGATCTTTAAATTCCTTTTCTCTTTATTATCCTTGTATGGCCGAATATAAAATCTAGAGTTCTAACTTCTTCTAATTTCGTTTTCCCTTGGTTACTAAAGTAGTTTAGGTCATTTGGAGTCTAACTAATTAATTGGAATCCATCTTAGACACCTTTAAAAATTCTTTATCCTTAGGGTATATCATGACCAAAATTACTTAATGTACTTCTAACTTCATATTTAAGTCCTAACCATCCTTCTTAATAAATCTTTGAAATATGTTACCTTGTGTTGTTCTCCTTTCTACTATCGTAATAATTAGATCTAATTGACTCTTAAACTTTTAAAGTCTCTTTTATTCTAAACCAAATAATATCTAAGTAGAAATTAATTAATCTTCTTGGTCAATTTATTCCTAAATGGTTAGATGACCTACTTCCTCAAATTCCACCTTTCATACACCTTAATTATATTTTGCTTACATATTTAGGATTATTATTTGGGCCTAGTTAAGGATTGAAACTCATTCTTAGTTAATTTAAAACATGGTAGCTGAATTCCAACCTCCTAGACTTAGGTTTCCACAATTTCCTTCTTCACCATAAGATCATTTGCACAAAAAAATTAATAGGTCTCTTTATCCACCTTAAAACTTCTTCATACTTTAAATTCGTCCTATTCACATAAAAATGGTCCTTAATTAACCCTAATTGGAAATTAAAACCTCCTTTAAGTTAATTAACCACTAAGTAGCCGAATGCCACTCTTCTAGGTTTAGGGTTTCCTTCTCCTAACCCTAGTTGACTTAAATTGACCATTTCTTAACCCTAGTTGACCTAAGTTGACCATTACTTGGGAGCCAAGTTTATACTTCATAATTGACATATTATAAGGTAATCTTAAGTATTTTTACTCAACATTTAATGGAATGGCCGAATTTGACATTTACACTTTCTTAAGTTATGGTAAATTTTCTAGTTACCCATTTTAAGCGTATTTGGAAATTTTTCCACTTAGTAATTTTTGGATTTTCCCCTAAGCTTACCTAGGTCATATATTATGAAACTTAACCTTTTAAATGTATATTAAACCTCAAATTAAATTATTTACTTGCTGAAAATGGTAGATTTATCCTTAATCACATTTTTAACCCATTTTTGCCAAAATCTCTCTAGGGTGGCCAAATGCACTCCTAGAGGTGTTTTACCTATTTTTGCTTTGATTTACTTTGTCCAAAGGTTGATTTTATTAATTTAAAACCTAATTTCATACCTTTATTTTCTTATAAAAATTTTAGCCAAGTTAAACTAGGCTTTTGGAGTGATGGCCGAAAGCCCTCCTTTGTTAGCCAAGGTGATTTCTTCCAAGCTTTCACCTCACACCACCTTGGTTCAGTGGTGTTGTGCTTTTGCAGCCCCTCTAGCCTCTATTCCATGCTTATTTTATTCAAGTTGTGATGCTTAGGTGTTGGTCATGATGAGTCTTGGATGCCATACAAGGATTTAGCCACTTTTGGGCTACAAATTACATCATTTGCTTGGTAGCTTTCTAACTAATGTCCAAAGGAAACCTTTGGAACTTATTACAAAAATTTATTTTACCTCTTAACATACATAAAGAGGTGCAAATCCAGCACATAAATCATCACTAGAGATAAATCACAATATTAAAACATAATCATCAAAACAAGCATGAAAACAAGCAACACATCACTTTTCTCAAGTATTAAAAGGTAGATCTTCATGATCTACTCCAAGATCCACACATCCTCTTTCAAATAAGCTTTAAAAACACTTCTCATGAGAGCATAAAACTGATCAGAGCTTCAAAAATAATTTTAAAACAAAACCAATCGATTAAATTCGTTCTAAGTGCCTTAGAAGCACTTTTAACCGAACAAACCTTGTTTTTCCTTTCAAAAATCACCAAAAATGGGTGGGGCTGATTTTGAATGGTTAAAATACCGTTTTAAACTCTCACAAGTGAAAACAAAAGAAGACACATAGATCTTAGAGAAAAGATGCATGAAAGAAAACAAGCACATCATAAAAAGACGAGTTAAAAGCATAAAAAGACAAGTAGAAAGATCCTACTTGTTGAAGACCTCCTTAGTATTTTGTGGGGCTTTAAAGGCTGTCTTGAGTCCGCTCTGGTCTGCTCTAGATGTGGACAAAGGATGGTGGTGGGGCTTTAGTGTTTATGGCTTTAATATAGCTTAAGTCTTAAAGATGAGACTTAGGCTTAAAAGTGTAAGTTTTGGATGTTTGGAGTTAGGGTAAGCTTAGAGAGAATAGAGAGGATTTTGATAAATTTCTAGGCTGAAAAATCTGAAGCAAATGGGGTCCCAAGTGTTCCAAAAAAATTCAGACTCTTATGGGCCAAGTGGAATTAGTTTTGTACGTAGGGGTATTTTGGTAATTTTTCCTAGATCTTTCCTATTTTCCAAAATAAATCAAAATTTAAGGAATTATCCTTTTAGGCAGAGATTAGTGTTAATTAGGCTGATATTTACTCTAATTATGATTAATTTACCCTAAGTATGCTTTACTTTTAATTAACCAAGGTGAATTAGTCTTAACCATGGTTAAAGGAACCTTTTTACTATTCACTTTTTTCTTTTTGTGGAAGAGTTGATTTGACTTTACTTTGGTGACTCATCACCACCATTCTAGCTGCTGAATTTCGTACACCTTAGTGTGGGGCCCACTCTAGCATTGTTATCACATTATCTTGCCCTATTGGCCTTCTAGGGGTGTTTTCGTAATTTTTCTCAACATTGCCGAAAATTTTCCCAAATTGTTCCTTTGACATTTCTAAGAATTTTTCGTTCGTTCCCATGTTAATCTATGGCCGTTTTCTATTTTTATGGGAACTGACTAGCTTTGTGCAAAAAGTGTAACTTTTAGGGGCATTTTGGCCATTTTCAGGGTTTTCGAAGGACATTTTTGTCCCTTCTCAGGTTTCTAAATTTTTTTCACTACTTTTAACCATACATGATGTTTATAATCCCTTTAAGATGTCTTATACTTGTATTTCCATTTTTCTGGCTCATTATTTGAGCTGCCAAAGTGCAAGGGCATTTTCATCATTTACACCAAACTTCCTAATTTCTCTGTTTTTGGTTTCTAATTTCACCTAGTTTTATTCTAGAAACTATTTGTAACCTCATACATTTATCATAAAAAAATTGAGATGTTATACTATTACTAGTTGTTTTCTCATTGTGACTAGTGCAATCTTGCATATGTTTTGCGTCTTAATTTTGTTACATTTCTATGTTTTGGATGTTATCTATGATGAAATAATTGATAAAGATTTAGTTATCCTTCTCTATTGGAGAAGCCCGAGAGATCATGCTTTCAGTATATCTCTCTTATCTCATTGCATGATTAATAGTGTCCTTTCTCATCATTTGCATCCTTTCCAAAGTATAACATATAATCCCTTTGAATGAAGGTGAAATTTTAACATGTTCAAAAGCGTCTTCCAACAACTTTAGTATTTTTTATTTGTCACTTATTTTGTACAAAAATTTGATTTCATACAATTTGTCCAAAGAAAAAAGTTTTAAGTATTTATCATACCTATTATACAAACTTACTTATCCACACTTAATTAACTCCAAAAGTTAAATATTATCATAAGATAACCTTTGTTTAGACCGTGGAAACATTGTCTTAAGATAATTCCTAAATGCTCCATTAATCATCTTATATATAGAATCATTAAAAATATTTTTATCTTGAATCTCTTGTAACATTTAAGATGTTTCAACTGTAGCATTTAAGGAACTTGTCTCCTATATTTTAGCCAACTTGTGTATTCTTTAAAAAAAAGGTTTAAGAGTCATACGGTTATATATTACTTTTTTTTCTATTTTTTTAAATTTACATTTAACACATGGATAAATTATTTTTTTGTTTTTAAAAATAAAAAGAACAAAATAATTTAGTCAAAAATTTATAATAAAACAAAATAAAAATTAATTAATCAATAATTATTTTTAATAATATTATTGACTTCATATCGAATGAATTCCCACCATCATATTTTTATGTTAATTTAATATGTAAATATATTAACCATAATCATATGAGTAATTGTTTTTTAAATTAAAGTATGAGATAACATAATATCCTTATCTATATAAAAAGAGTTATTAATAAATATTTTGGATAGATTAGTTAATCTATTTTTTGACTTAACAAATTATTAGAATGTATTGAAGCTTGAAAAATTGTGTTTAAAAAAATAAACACTATTTAAAAAAATATAAAATATATTAAACATAAAATAGAACTTATATCCTATTATTTATTTGATGTATCTTATGTACTTATATTGTTGTTTAGCATATATATTAGATAACAATATTCATTTTAGTAAAAGTGAGATTGGTCATGATCAACAAAGAGAACATAAGTTACAGTTAAGATTTGACTAACAGAATAACAATGAAATTCATACTTAATATTAAGAGAAACCAAGCTAAGAATTATGAGGTATTTGTTGAACTATTGGAACCTTTTAGATTAAGTAATCATAAACATATGTCATGTGTCAACGATAGTAGCTAGAACTCTACCTTGCTAATCGTTATCGTATAATAGGATTTCAATCCATTCACATCTATTAGTTTGGACAGTTCATTTATTAGAAAGCGGAGGATAACATTTTATATTTCCAACAAATTAGAACGGGAGTATATGTGTGGGTGCAAAGACAAGGAATACCTGCGGAAAATTAAGATAACATTACTTTGTTATATGTTTGAGTTAATATAATCACTAGTGGAAAAATAACATTTTATAACAGAAGTTTACATCGGTTGGTAAACTGATGTAAATAAAAATGTAGTGGCATTTTTGTAAATAAATGTGAACTTTCTATATCAGTTCTCAAAACAACCGCTGTAAAAAGTACTTTCTACATTGGTTGTTTGGAGAACCGATGTAGAAAGTTGATTTTTTATACAACTTTCTACATCAGTTCTCAAAACAACCGATGTAGAAAGTACTTTCTACAGCGGTTGTTTTGAGAACTGATGTAGAAAGTCGATTTTTTTAAATTATTTTTTCATCGTTTCTTAGGGAACCGATGTAAAAAGTTAGGGATGGAATTTTTGTAAATAAACTGGTAAAGATTCTACATCGGTTATTTGTTTAACCGATGTAGTAAGTAGTTTCTACATAGGTTTTGAGAAACAACTGATGTAGAAAGTCTTCCCCTTTCCCTTTTTTTTTCGACCCTAGTCATTTTCAACCTCATTTTCTAAATCCCTAGTTTCTCATCTTGGTCTTTTCTCTCTGTTTTCGTTTACGTCTTAACCATTTCCGCCGTCGCTGTTGCTGTTCGTTGCACTCTGTCATTACATTCGTGGTCATTGTCGTCGTTGTGAACATTGCTGCCGCTCGAAGTCGTCGTCGTGCACCCTAAGGTATGAGCAACCTCCGTTGTCTTTGTTGTTATTTATCTATCTCCTTCTGTTATTATAGTTGAAATTTACATCTATTTTGGTTGTTTTCTATAATTTGCAACCTTTTTATTTCGCTACCAACATGCCTTCACTTGAGTACCGATGTGCCTCCGCTCGGACACCGCCTGGCCACCACTCTACCACTGCTCTACCATTGTTGTGTTGATTGTGAGATATTTATGTGAAAGTTTTCTTGTGTTAACTTGAACAAAGAAGCCTCTGCACCTTTACTTTGTTAAGTGATATGTATGTTATAGTATTGATTTTGTTTTAAATATAGGTAATACTTGAGTGCACGAACCTGGTTTTGAAACATTGAACAATCTTCATGACTTAAGAATATAATCTAAGTTCAGCCTCTATAGATAAATTGTTAAGAGAATGTTTTTAATTCATAAAGAATCCATAACTAAGTTTATTAAGGTCATAATGGATACGAGATAGGGTACTTATAGTTGATCACGACTTATTGTTAATTACTAAAATGATAATTACCATAATTATATGTCTAAATTGCATGTTGATCTTTCTAAGTTAAGTTGGTTTTTTTTTTTGAGTTCAAATATGAGCATACCTTAGTTTCCCGTTCAATGTTAAATACAATGAGTATATTATTGAATAAGTAAACAATTCATTGTATTTAATCTTAAATTATCCAAGTTGTATAATTTGAAACTAAAGTTTTTTATTTAATGGTTAATAATTTTTTCTTAAATCCTTATTTTAAAACTTTAAAAATTACAACACGTTTGATGTAATTTTAAGTTATTTCATTTTTAAATTCAAATTTTATACTAAATAATGATATATTTAGTTTA